>OU342745.1:169920239-170612443 GCA_910589775.1 Avena eriantha | reverse complement strand
TGTTGTAAAACTTCGTAATATATAATCCCCCGGATCCCTCGAGGTTTGTATATCGTGTTCTCGTCGTGTTTTCGTTTCGAGTTGTTTCTTCCATGAACTATTCATAAAGTTTAGAAGCACAATGGTGTCCACCAAGGATAAGGGAAAGGAGCCTATGGAGGAAGATCACCAAGACCCCGGGCAAGAGGAGGAGATCAAGAGTGAATATGAAGAGGAGGAAAAGCAAAGCCAACATCCACACACCGGCACTACCATTGCAAGCATTGGAGTGTTGGCGAAACCTGCCAAGGTCAAAAGGATTGCATGGATGTCAACTGGAGGGAAGCCTCCGCATCACTGTTTGGCTCCACGGTCACTTCCTCCACACACCAAAAATCCCTTCCATACCCTTATCCATGAGCATCAATACCAGAATATGCCCAAGGAGAAACTACCCCCCAATTGGGATTTGCCTTGTTCTAGCCATGTAGGAAAAGAAGACTTCAAGCAGGTAGAGTGGGGAAACAATTGCAAGAGCTAGAATTTGCATCCCGACATGATCATGAGTCGCATTGAGCAAAACTCGGAGTTGATTCGTACTCTCACCTTCGAGGTTGAGGACTTGGGAAAATTAATCAAAAAGCTCATCGAAATAATACCACCACCACCGAAGGAGTAATTCGTCATGAGGTTTTGGCATCCCCTTGGTTTGTTCCAAGCTTAGGGGAGTGCCACGGTATCACATCACTATCTTCTATCTTTTTACCTTTTTAGTAGAGTCATATCATGAATAGATAAGTTATTATGTAGGATGGTTTGCATTGTGGAAGTGTCCCGTCTGTCGTTAGATATGTATCCCTTGGTGTGATTTGCCGTTATAGAATATAAATGAGAAGTTCCATCATTTACTCTTATGCATATCTTATATTAGTTTTCAATTTCTGTTATATGATTGATCTTGTTGTTAGTATTGGTATCACTTTGGGATCATTGAGTTAATTTAGTTGGTTTTGGCAAACCTGGCTTAGTCAGTAGCAACACTATTTTTGAGAGTTGAATGAAAAAAGATAAAAAGTACTCTAAAGAAATATAATTTCATCATCTTTCTTTCTTGATTTGCTCATAGGCTTAGTATTCTCTGGTTAAGATCTTTTGTGCTTACAAGGAAGGTTGCATGTTTGTTTTTATCACCTGTATGTTTGTTTGTTTCCTTCAACTCTTATACTTGCTACCCAGCCTTGCTAGCAAAAAAACCTGTACTGAGAGGGAATTCTTCTCGTGCATCCAATCCTTAAACCAAAACCTACGCCATTTGTCCACCATACCTACCTATTAGCATTATTACTATTCCAAGTAAATTCATGTTTTTATCTACCTTCCAAATTAAACTTGCTATGTGAAAATTAGTGATTAAAGCTCTCACGAACTTGATGGCACACTTTACTTTCTTGCACTTAATAAACTTGAACCATTGTGTCCAGCTTTGTTGCGTATATGCTTGCGCTTTATAAGTTGAAGTTAGCAGAACCATGCTATCATGGGGAACGCTTTCAAAATTTCATTGGTACTTTGTACGTAGTTGATATCATGTTCTTTTGCTTATGGATTCTGACGGTGTGAAATAAAAGGGGAACTTGTAAGATCATGGAGTTTGTATGTGTGTTTGAGAAACGCCCGGGCCGCTAGCCTAAGCCATGCCTAATCATGGTGGAAACTTGCAGCATAACCATAATGAGCATTCTATGAAGCATCCTCAATAAAAACCTATGTAAATAGCAAATAAAAAGATCGATGAGATGCTCATTGTCTGCTTGCCTTGTCATTTTGATTATGTCATAGCTCCTGTATCATGTGCGAGGGGTACCCCATTGGCGGTTCTCTATGATACATATGTACTTACAATGACAAGAGCTTACTTGTGACTGAAGTTGAGTAGCATGAGGTTCGGTACTCGTAAGTAAGGGGCATGAGACTTCAATTTATAACTTGTCAAGCATATCCTCTTAGTTGTGTCACTCTAACCTTAGTCACCTAAAGATGCCTATGATAGGGTCAATGAGAGCTGAAAGCTAATAAGTATCATAATTTTTGGAAACTCTTTATGAAACTTGAAATCCCTACTTCCCTCAGCGAAGGGCCTTTCTTTTATTTTTAGTTGAGTCAGTAAACCTTTTCCCTTCTATCACAACAAGTATATTGAGTTGTTGTGTTTCATTCATTCATATGATGATTTATTCAATCTTGTTTCTTATGTTCCTTGTTTTGCGCTTTGCTCTTATCTTAGTGAGTATTGCTTTGAAAGCTATCATTGAAAACCCTTTATTTGTGAACTCCTGCAAATTGTCAACTATTCTTCGACCAAGAGCTAAGTTTTCCATTACCAATTATGATTTACTTTATGTATCTTTATTGTGTTTCTTTTACCTATTACAAGTTAAGTTATATAATAGTGAGTTGTCTTCTATTATGATTTATGTACTGATGAATATGATGCTACTTGTCCGTATTATTTTGTCAACTCTTCACTCCATAAACCCGAGGTCATGTTTATTGTCTGTTTCGCTTGGGGACAAGCGAAGTCTAAGCTTGGGGGGAGTTGATACGTTCATTTTGCATCACCATTCTATATCATAATTTACTTTTATTCATTGATATATTTCATGTCAAGAGATGATACTTATGTAATTTCATATGTTTTTGCATGCTTGATGACTTTTTGGAGCATGGACCGCTGCTGTCAGGATTCTGATAGAAAAGGTGTTGTTTGGAGGCGAGATTCGCGAAGATCCGAAAATCCGGGAAAATACATGAAAAATCATATTTTTCTAGAAGACGAAGATTGCCAGAAGGGAGAGTGGAGATGGGCCACTAGGGGCCCACACCACCCCTGGCGCGGGCCACCCCAGGCCACGCCACCAGGTGGTGTGGCCGTCCTAGTCCACTCCCGACTCTCCCCTCTGGCGTATATTATCCTCCCAAAACCCTAAGACTCAGGGAGCGACCATAGAAAGATTCCGCCGCCTCTACGGGGCGAAAAACACCGAGATAGAAAGATCTCTCCGGCAGACAGAATTCTACCAGGGGAATTCCTTCCCGTAGAGGGGAGACCATCGCCATCAACACCACCATCAAGCTGGACTTCATCGGGATCATCACCACCATCATCTCCACCAGCACCATCATCACCACTTCATACCACTATAACAATTGGGTTGAATCTTGCATAGTTCTTAGGGGAAACTATCCCGGCGTTGATTACTCCTTGTAGTTTATGCTATTGAGTAAACCATTGAATTATTGTTTATGTTCAGATTGTTCCATACCATTATTTCATCTCTGATCATGATCCATATGATGTCTTGTGAGTAGTTCATTTAGTTCTTGAGGACATGGGAGAAGTCATGTTGTTAGTAGTGGAATTGTGTTGAGAAAGATTCAATAGTTTGATATTTAAGTTGTGGTGTACTTCTTCTAGTGGTGTCATGTGAACATCGACTACATGACACTTCACCTATATGGGCCTAGGGGAATGCATTGTTTATTTGGCTATGAATCGTAGGGGTTGCCGGAGTGATAGAAACCTGAACTCCCGTTAGGAAACCTTTGCACAAGGGATGTCAGGGTCTTAGAGTTTAAAGCTATGGTTAGATATCTATCTTAATAACTTTCTTGTACTTGCGGATGCTTGCAAGGGGTATAATCAAAAGTATATATTATTCCTAGGAAGGTCGGTACATTAGCACAGGTTCACCCACACAACACTTAGCAAGCTAAAGAAGATTAATCAACTATATGAAGTGAAAGCACTTGACAATATTTCCATGTGTCCTCGAGAACGTTTGGTCATCTTAAGTAATACAACCGGCTTGTCCTTTGCTAAAGAAAGGATTGGGCCACTTGCTGCATTTATTCTTATTGTCTTTTATTTAATCGTACTTTATTTACCTACATTATCAAAAACCCCTAAAAATCCGTTTTCTAAGTATTTACAGAGAATTCCTGCTCCAAGCCACTAGCCAGCACCTTCTGCTCCTCGTTGAGTTTGACACTCTTAATTATCAAAAATACTGCGATACACCCCCTATACTTGTGGGTCATCAGGCTGGTGGCGTGCTACAATGCCTAAACTTACACTCCTACTAGCACTCTAGAGTGGAAATAAAATAAACAGTTGTGATTTCTTGCATTAATTTTTACCTACGCCCCTTGCATGCCTATAGTATATACATGCATTAACTTCTGTGAGTAGTAGTATAAGTAGTATCAAGCAAGGATATAACAAAACACAAAGATATACTCGTAGCTCACATGGTGTACCATTCTAAGTCTTCATCTTATTGTTGTTCTTTGGTATGCTTGCGCTTTCCCTTGCCCTTCTTCTTTAGTTCTTTTTTTGTTGAACATTTCGAGAGTTTGTGGACCCCTCTCAAAGTTCACTATCTGCTTGTATACCTTGTAGGTCGCGTAGGCGTCGAGGCTTGCATATTGGATCTGCTCTCCGGTTAGGGGCATGTTCCCCCACTGCTTGTGGTCCAGATCCTTCTTATTCTTCTTCATGGATTTGTAACAAATGTCTATGAGGGCCACCACGTAGTCAGCCAAAGAATCCTACTCATTCATGGATCCTGCAGGCGTCCACCTCTTTCGGATGTCCACGAAGTTTGTCACTGCCACTAGAGAACGCCTAAGCCTGATACCATCGTTGCTGATGTCGATGCCTACAAATGAAATGTTAGGGTTGGGAGGAACTCTGCTAGCTTGGAGCATGGCTGGTTGGCCTAGCAGATCTGGTAGGCCAAGCAATCCATGCCCACACATAGCTTGATGACAGCAGCCCTCTGTGTCAATGATTGCTCGTTCGTGTACTCGACTTCAAGTCAAAAAATCTTGTCACCCGCTTCCTCTAGGATCTTTTGGCTTTTATCGATATAATCGTTCACCACCGATGCACTGTTGGTATACGCAATCTTTAGTATGGTGTTGTTTCCAGCATCTAGGAAGGAGTACATCTTGTCGAACGGCGGTGCCATGGACGGTGATTGGCGCCTTCTTTAGTTTTGCAGAGGTTCGACCGGGTAACAGAAAAGGAATGGGATCGATAAGATGAAAGGAACCGCTAGGAAGATCGAGAGATGCATGCGTGAGCGGTTATGGAGACTAAAGGGCATGTAGTTTCCCCTGGCCGCGCCCGCGTACTCCTATAAAATAGAACTTATTTACAGATTAGTTTTGTGGAGGCAGATTATTTAAGTAGCTATAGTTTGATTTCTAGATGATACAAAAAGTACAAGAACTAAACACACGTGATACTATATGAACGTGGCTCGAAATTATAAATATTTTTAGTTTCACCTATTATAATTTTATATAAAAAATGATATGTCATACTTCTATTATCTGATTCTCACGTGCAAGGCACTTGCAACTCACTAGTCATTTCTTATCTAACCACTATATTGTGTACGAATAACTTTGAATATTGACCGTTGGATCAAGACTTGCGAATCCCAACATTTCTAGCCATTAGATCTTCTTTTCCATTCTAGCATTTAGAAGATTCTATTGATAGTCTTCATCACAATGAATGCTATGAACAAAACTCAAAACACACTTCTCCATCATTCTAGAATCTTCTCCCTTGTTTCTCTAGACCATGTTACCAAAAAAATTAAGTTTTAGATAGCTAATAATGTTTGACTTCTACATGATATACAAAGTACCAGAACGAAATATAAACCCATACTTTATAGATGTTGGTATTTTTGATGCTTTACCTATTATAATTTTATATAGGGATGATATGTCAGACGTTAATTATCTCTGTCTCACGTGCAGAGCATGTGTAACTTACTTGTTATATACAATGTACGAATAACTTCGGATATTGAGCGTTGGATCTAGACACTCGAATCCCAACATTGCAAGCTGTTGGATCTTCTTTTCCATTTTAGTATCTAAAAGATACTACTTTTGATAGTCTTTAGCACAATGTACGCATATTACTACTCCAAGTTACTTACTTCTCTGACAAGCCTTAGAGCATCTCTAGCACGGAAAAAATAGCATATTTGGAGAGTCCACGCTATTTTTAAAGATTTTGATTGCTATGGTGCTATTTTTTAAATAGCTTGCTATATCACGCTAAAACATCATAGCGTTAGCGCTATTTCAAGTATAAAACGTTATTTTTTTGTTGGCGGGTGTGGAGTAAGACAGCATATGATGAATGTGTCGAGTATGTAAACATACTATGAAAAATTTGATTGTTAAACTTAAGTGATTGCGTCAAGCCGCCGTCTCCTCCTGCAGCATCCGACGTTGTACCTAGATTCAGCCTTGCCAACTCTCGTCCAGCTTGGATAATGCCGGAATTAATTATGCATGTACAAGTATTACTCTAGGCAATTCATTAGATGCTTAAATCCTTTATATTCATGGTATACCTATTATATTTTTTAATTTTTACAAAACGCTGTTTTTTCAAATAGTGCATTATTAGCATGCTATAACTTTCATATCGTCTGGAGAAAAGCCATGCTGAATTAATTCTCACGCTAGTATTTTTTTCCTTGATGTCTAGTAGATTGTCTCAATTTGGTAGTCTCTTAGAGCATCTCTAGTGGCTTGTCTAAATTTGGTAGTCTACATCTTCACATATATAATGGTGTAAAAAATATTCCTTTTTACACGACTTTATTTTTCTAGTGGATAGTCGAAATTTGATAGTCTATATGTCCATATGCACACAAATAGTCAATATACATAGAAATTCAATACAACAAATGCTCTGATTTGGCGCGGGAGCGAGCTCGCGAGCAACCAGCTTTGCTTTAGACATGCTGGCTTGGTTGTCCATATATGGACAACGAGTAGCTACTTTGGAGGATGTCTAAATTTTTGACCACCGGATACACAAGCCACTAGAGACATTTTTTGGTCTGTGGTGATCTATTTTTGGATTAGACTACCAAATACACTAGCCACTAGTGATGCTCTTAGGCTGGTCATAGTGGATACTAATAACATACTAGTTCATGTTACTACTTTCATATGTGTACGTAATTAAGCCGAAGGCAGAGATCCTATTTTTGCAGAGATGGCTCCAGAAATACTTCGTACCTACAAATGAAGATGAGATCGGTGGCCTAGAGCACTTATATATAATGTTAAACAACTAACATGAATTTTGTCAAAAATATAGAGATGAAACTAGCTAGCTATATACAAAGTTGGTTCAGACAATCTAGCAAACAATATTATTAAGTCACATGGCGTACTCCTCCAAGTATCACTCCAACGAGTCTGAGCCCAATAGGGATGCCAAATCATTGATGATGTCGACGAGGAACATCATATGTAGGTCCCTACGCATGGTCAACCTCGCAGTGATGAGTATGGCTTGTCCAATCTGGAGACGCTCGGTTTGGAGGAAGTTCTTCCACATGTCAACAGTGAAGGAGATGCGGTCGTCCAAATCCGTCTTGTACTCGATGTTGCTGATGCCACCTCGTGCTCCAATGCGTAGTCCAACCAAACCATCTTGAGTGATATCAAGATGATAAACCATGTTCTTATGTAATTTCTATGATGCAAATGTAAGATGACTTGATGTTACATGTGACCATTATCATAAGTAATATAATAGATCGATATATAGCTTCACGGTGACATGATATACTTACCATAAGGTGCATCTCGACATTAGTACTCATTAAGCGGGTGACAAATGGAACACCAATGAAGGAATTACTTGGAGGGGTGATTCGTTGGAGGTGATCATTCTCACCATCAGTAAGTTTGCATCTCTGGGAGATAATTGGAGATAACTAGTGTATAGGTGGTTCGTCATCTTCTTCATGTTCTTCGTCATCTTCTTCCTCTTCGCCAACATTGTTTAGATAGATGACAACTAACCTCGGTCCGTCTCCTTGCAAGGAAAAGTGCACCAACCTACCATCTCCGGTGAGATGGTTATCAGCAGTGAACCGCCGCTACCCTCCACCTCCCAATCAAGTCCTGGATGACCCTTTTTTCACTTGAATCGTGTATATCCGCCCACAAGCTCGAAATCGCACCATATCTCCTATGAGTTCATTGAAATGTTCCCTTGCATTGCATGGGATAGTCTCTGCACCGAGAGGACACATTAAATTAACGATTTTAATATGTTGACCAGGTATGAAATGAATTTACATAGTACAAGTTTTAACAATATACCATTGATTTCTCGAAATAACCAGGTACGAGATGTACACTGAATAGTGAGCCAGTTGAAAATATTCTTTCCTTGTAGTGAGTCTTGCAAAGATGGCACATTGCCGTATAAACTATACAATATATAAAACCACTAGTTATTAGTTAATCTAACATACTAAATCTCCATATACATATTCTCCGCTAATGCTAATCTCTAGTCCCAATTTCTAACTATCATTATCTCTAGATTAACTGCCGTAGCAAAATACGGACACTCCACATATATTTGGACACTCCGGATTTTTGTAATCCTTAAATTTGAGAATTATTGGAACCAAAAGTTAAATAAAGGTGGTTATACATGCTTGCTGGTATTAAATTGAGTCCTAAGACTAAATTAGGTTCATTCATTGAAGAAAATATAAGGTGTAGTACAAACCATGGATCTTATACCCTGAAAGGTATGATAACTCCTAGTTTTCTTTCGCTTGTTGTAGAGCAATAATGTGCAAGTGTTTAGAAATCGAGTAAGTACAATGTTTAATCACAATATGAGATCATTTCTTTACTTAAATACGAATTTCCCATCAATTTAATTTTTTTCATGTATTCCTTGAAGGAAGTCTCCTTGAGTGAATATTCAGAACCCCGGATATATTCGGACACTCTAGATTTTGATAATGCTAAAACTTGTGAATTATTTAGAACAAAGAGGCAAGAGAGGTGAATATATTTCAAACATAGTTGTTCACAACATCTTTAATACATCAAACATAGTTCTTCACAACATTAAACATTATCCTACGTTAGATCTAGCTAGACAAAAGAAGGATGCAATCTTCCTTTGAGGGTTCAGCGAATTCTTTTCACGAACATGCCAATGTAGCGTTCCCTCATTTTCACCCTCACAGAAACTAGTGAACCACCTTCAAGTTGGTTCATGTTGCATAAGAGGTTCCAACCATTGGAGAACACTATCTGGTTCAAGTTGCAACGAACGATAGTGTACTGCCTAGTAACTGTGTCGTCCATGCTATAACTATGAAATCGAGCTGTGTCATTCTTTGGGATGTTGTAACAAAGGGCAAAACTTGATGGCATGACCTGAAATGATGAATTAATTAAAACACATTAGTAAACACACAAGTAAAATTCAACCATATACTTAGTTAGAATAACTCACAAAGGTGTTGTTAGCTACATAAAGTGCACTAAGACTTGTAACATAGTATTGCATGTTAGAGAGATGGAAAAACCCATTATCATCATGAAGATGACATATCATGCTTACATCCTTCAACATCTCAAAAGTAACGGCACACATGTCTTCCACATTAATTAGATGCATATCTGTCAAAACACTACTGTAGAAAACACCTCTAATGTAGAGATCCACAAATGACACCCTAAATCCTGTAAAAATTCAATTACCATTAAAAGGAATTCCAGATAATTACTATGGAAGGGAATACATACACTGAATGGAAAAAAACACGCATACCATAAATAGTCTGGAATCCCCTGATGTCACCATTAGGGGCATGTACTTCCATCTTAAAACACGGACTGATCATATCCTTCCTCATCTTCATTCTCTTCACCCCTTCATCTTCTTCATCATCAGTTTGTGTGATTAAGCTAAAGGTCAGCACATCATGGATAGCAACATTGTGTGTCCTTAAGAAAGATGACCAGAATGGTCCTCTTATGGATTTAGCTTCTTTCGTTTTCACCACGTAAAGCTCAAACCTAAACCCTCCAGCCAAAGATGGTAACCACTTATCTACAAACTGGTTGAGTTTTTCCTTGAAGTGACAAGGAATCACTACAAGGAATGTGTTATTCTATGACCTTCTAATAGTAACCGCGAACAAAATCGTCATAGAGTTATCACGATTTCGCACCAGATGGTCGTAAGCCATTTCGGAGGTTCAAAACCTTAGAAATTTACGATGATTTTGTTTAGAAATGTCATAGTTTCATTAGCTAAAATCGTCATAATCTAGCAGATATAGCCTAAGACGTTATTTGTAGCTCACTACGACGATTTAAAATCGTCATAGCATCCAAATTAGGATAAGATGAAATAGATACTCAGCCAGATCACCAATTGCGCCTATGTGTCAGCTTTTGACTGCATGTCATATACATGTGTCAATATGACCTTATGTGGCACTATTTAAATCTACACGATTTAATATACACGTGAACCCACAAATCCTGAGCTATTTCAGTTATTCAAAAAAATAAGAACCCCCTGGAGTCGAACCCACAACCTCCACCTAGAGGAACAAGCCCCTTACCACCAGACCAAGGAACCTTTCTTGTAGTATTAACAACTCGCGACCTTATATACTTAATTCATCTGTTGGGATGGCTCGATTTATCACTAGATTAGGCCTCGGTAGGAAGCGAGATGGGCCGCGGTGGGCGGGCCTTGGCCTTTCACGCACCCCACAAATTGAACTACGCGCTGGAATAATAAGCAAAAAATGGGCTGATGGGGGGCTCGAACCGGAGACCTCACCATACGTAGAAGCCACCTAACCACCAGACCAACACAACTTAGTTGTCCCATAGCCGCGCTCAAACAATTTGACTATGACCCGCGATCGAAACTGGGCCTGGCGGACAGGTTCTCCCTAATGGGCCTCACTGGGAAGGTCTATTTGGGCGGTCCGGTTATGTTTTCTTTTTGTTTTTCTTTTTGTGTTTGCATAATTCTTGTGTATCTTTCTCATAAGAACTCCAAAATAATTGATTTTTGTCTCTAAAGTTTTATAAATTTTATTAGACCATACTAGGATGTTAATTATGAATAGTATGATTAATTTAAATTGTGGATATACTAATACCATGTTAGTCCATAGTAGGGACAATATCATAATTCAAAATATGATTTTGAAACTAGGGTTTTGAAGGTTCTTAGCTAGGAGATGAGCCTTGCTAAACTTGCATTGGATCTCTAAAGAAATAGCATATTGCGAGTCTAAAAATGATTTTTTCGAAAAATCATGCCATGAGATAATCAACTTGTAGTTCAAATCAGACCCACTTCCTACCGATTCAGCAGCAATTTGTCTTTTTCGCTAGGGGTAGACGGAAAGGTTTGAGATACCCCGGTTGGGACATTGTCTATGTAAGGTGTCCTACTATTTTTTGAAAATGGGATGGTAGCATTTTGAAACTTTCATTTGGTGGTTGCTTCATAAAACGACCCATTTTTTGCGCTCAAAAACTGGAAAATGGTTTTTTTGTGCGACGAAATGGAAAACTCCCTCCTGCAACATTGTTTGCCATCCCACGACACATATGGGTGCATAATATGGAAACATTATCACAAACTATGCCGTGATTCTAGCCATAACATTGGTCGTTTGGCCCGAAAGCCATGAAACCTCTAACATGATAGCCCATGTCTGAGAAAGTTTTTTCGTGACACTTGCAATATACCAAGTTTGGTATTTTTACTTGCAACTATGTCACATAATAATACACCACGCGAAGGATTTGCATTGATCAGACCGTTTTTTAAATTTTTATGCCCGTTTCAAACTATGGTCAAAACGGCGGGCATGAAGGTTCTTAGCTCGAGGCTGAGCCTCGCTAAACTTGCATTGGATCTTTGAAGAAACATAATATTGTGAGTCTAAAAATCATTTTTTCATAAAATAATGGGCATCAGATCATGTACCTGTAGTTTAAATCGGACCCACTTCCTACTGATTCGGCAGGAATTTGACTTTTTCGCGAGTGGTGGACGAAAAGGTTTGAGATACCCCGATTGGGACATTTATCCATGTAAGGTGTCCTATTATTTTTGGAAAATGGGATAGTAGCATTTTGAAACTTTCATTTGGTGGTTGCTTGACAAAACGACCCTTTTTTGCGCTCAGAAAATGGAAAATGGTTTTTTTTGTGCGACGAAATGGAAAACTTCCTCCTGCAACATTATTTGCCATCCCACGATACATATGGATGCATAATATGGGCACATTATCACAAACTATGCCGTGATTCTAGCCATTACATTGGTCGTTTGGCCCGAAAGCCATGAAACCTCGAACATGATAGCTCATTTCTGAGAAGGTTTTTTTGAGACACTTGCAATATACCAAGTTTCGTATTTTTACTTGCAACTATGTCACATAATAAGACACCACGCGAAGGATTTGCATTGATTGGAGCATTTTTTAATTTTTTATGCCCGTTTCAAACTGTGGTCAAAACGGCGGGTATGTAGGTTCTTAGCTCGGGGTTGAGCCTCGCTAAACTTGCATTGGATCTCTAAAGAAACATGATATTGTGAGTCTAAAAATCATTTTTTCAAAAAATAATGGGCATCAGGTCATGTACCTGTAGTTCAAATCGGACCCACTTCCTACCGATTCGGCAGCAATTTGTCTTTTATGCCATGGGCGGACGGAAAGGTTTGAGATATCCCGGTTGGGACATTTATCCATGTAAGATGTCCTATTATTTTTGGAAACTGGGATGGTAGCATTTTGAAACTTTCATTTGGTGGTTGCTTGACAAAACGACCCTTTTTTGCGCTCAGAAAATGGAAAATGGTTTTTTTGTGCGACGAAATGGAAAACTTCCTCTTGAAACATTGTTCGCCATCCCACAATACATATGGGTGCAAAATATGGGCACATTATCGCAAACTATGCCGTGATTCTAGCCATAACATTGGTCGTTTGGCCCGGAAGCCATGAAACCTCGAACATGATAGCTCATTTCTGAGAAGTTTTTTTCGAGACACTTGCAATATACCAAGTTTGGTATTTTTACTTGCAACTATGTCACATAATAAGACACCACGCGAAGGATTTGCATTGATTGGAGCATTTTTTAATTTTTTATGCCCGTTTCAAACTGTGGTCAAAACGGCGGGTATGTAGGTTCTTAGCTCGGGGTTGAGCCTCGCTAAACTTGCATTGGATCTCTAAAGAAACATGATATTGTGAGTCTAAAAATCATTTTTTCAAAAAATAATGGGCATCAGGTCATGTACCTGTAGTTCAAATCGGACCCACTTCCTACCGATTCGGCAGCAATTTGTCTTTTATGCCATGGGCGGACGGAAAGGTTTGAGATATCCCGGTTGGGACATTTATCCATGTAAGATGTCCTATTATTTTTGGAAACTGGGATGGTAGCATTTTGAAACTTTCATTTGGTGGTTGCTTGACAAAACGACCCTTTTTTGCGCTCAGAAAATGGAAAATGGTTTTTTTGTGCGACAAAATGGAAAACTTCCTCTTGAAACATTGTTCGCCATCCCACAATACATATGGGTGCAAAATATGGGCACATTATCGCAAACTATGCCGTGATTCTAGCCATAACATTGGTCGTTTGGCCCGGAAGCCATGAAACCTCGAACATGATAGCTCATTTCTGAGAAGTTTTTTTCGAGACACTTGCAATATACCAAGTTTGGTATTTTTACTTGCAACTATGTCACATAATAAGACACCACGCGAAGGATTTGCATTGATTGGAGCATTTTTTAATTTTTTATGCCCGTTTCAAACTGTGGTCAAAACGGCGGGTATGTAGGTTCTTAGCTCGGGGTTGAGCCTCGCTAAACTTGCATTGGATCTCTAAAGAAACATGATATTGTGAGTCTAAAAATCATTTTTTCAAAAAATAATGGGCATCAGGTCATGTACCTGTAGTTCAAATCGGACCCACTTCCTACTAATTCGGCAGCAATTTGTCTTTTATGCCATGGGCGGACGGAAAGGTTTGAGATATCCCGGTTGGGACATTTATCCATGTAAGATGTCCTATTATTTTTGGAAACTGGGATGGTAGCATTTTGAAACTTTCATTTGGTGGTTGCTTGACAAAACGACCCTTTTTTGCGCTCAGAAAATGGAAAATGGTTTTTTTGTGCGACGAAATGGAAAACTTCCTCTTGAAACATTGTTCGCCATCCCACAATACATATGGGTGCAAAATATGGGCACATTATCGCAAACTATGCCGTGATTCTAGCCATAACATTGGTCGTTTGGCCCGGAAGCCATGAAACCTCGAACATGATAGCTCATTTCTGAGAAGTTTTTTTCGAGACACTTGCAATATACCAAGTTTGGTATTTTTACTTGCAACTATGTCACATAATAAGACACCACGCGAAGGATTTGCATTGATTGGGCCGTTTTTTAATTTTTTATGCCCGTTTCAAACTATGGTCAAAACGGCGGGCATGAAGGTTCTTAGGTCGGGGCTGAGCCTCGCTAAACTTGAATTGGATCTCTAAAGAAATAGCATATTGCGAGTCTAAAAATGATTTTTTCGAAAAATCATGGGCATCAGATAATGTACCTGTAGTTCAAATCGGACCCACTTCCTACCGATTCGGCAGGAATTTGTCTTTTTCACGAGTGGTGGACGAAAAGGTTTGAGATACCCCGGTTGGGACATTTATCCATGTAAGGTGTCCTATTATTTTTGGAAAATGGGATGGTAGCATATTGAAACTTTCATTTGGTGGTTGCTTGACAAAACGACCCTTTTTTGCGCTCAGAAAATGGAAAATGGTTTTTTTGTGCGACGAAATGGAAAACTTCCTCCTGCAACATTATTCGCCATCCCACGATACATATGGGTGCATAATATGGGCACATTATCACAAACTATGCCGTGATTCTAGCCATTACATTGGTCGTTTGGCCCGAAAGCCATGAAACCTCGAACATGATAGCTCATTTCTGAGAAGGTTTTTTCGAGACACTTGCAATATACCAAGTTTGTATTTTTACTTGTAACTATGTCACATAATAAGACACCACGTGAAGGATTTGCATTGATCGGACCATTTTTAATTTTTTATGCCCATTTCAAACTATGGTCAAAACGGCGGGCATGAAGGTTCTTAGCTCGGGGTTGAGCCTCGCTAAACTTGCATTAGATCTCTGAAGAAACATGATATTGTGAGTCTAAAAATCATTTTTTCAAAAAATAATGGGCATCAGGTCATGTACCTGTAGTTCAAATCGGACCCACTTCCTACTAATTCGGTAGGAATTTGTCTTTTACGCCATGGGCGGACGGAAAGGTTTGAGATACCCCGGTTGGGACATTTATCCATGTAAGGTGTCCTATTATTTTTGGAAAATGGGATGGTAGCATTTTGAAACTTTTATTTGGTGGTTGCTTGACAAAACGACCCTTTTTTGCGCTCAGAAAATGGAAAATGGTTTTTTTGTGCGACGAAATGGAAAACTTCCTCTTGAAACATTGTTCGCCATCCCACGATACATATGGGTGCATAATATGGGCAAATTATCACAAACTATGCCGTGATTCTAGCCATAACATTGGTCGTTTGGCCCGAAATCCATGAAACCTCGAACATGATAGCTCATTTCTGAGAAGTTTTTTTCGAGACACTTGCAATATACCAAGTTTGGTATTTTTACTTGCAACTATGTCACATAATAAGACACCACGCGAAGGATTTGCATTGATCGGACTGTTTTTTAATTTTTATGCCTGTTTCAAACTATGGTCAAAACGACGGGCATGAAGGTTCTTAGGTCGGGGCTGAGCCTCACTAAACTTGAATTGGATCTCTAAAGAAATAGCATATTGCGAGTCTAAAAATGATTTTTTCGAAAAATTATGGGCATCAGATAATGTACCTGTAGTTCAAATCGGACCCACTTCCTACCGATTCGGTAGGAATTTGTCTTTTTTTCCAAGGATGGACAACACGGTTTGAGATACCCCGGTTAGGACAGTGTCCATGTAAGGTCGTCTACTATTTTTGAAAAATGTGGTGGTAGCATTCTAAAACTGTCGTTTGGTGGTTGCTTCACAAAACGCCCCATTTTTTGCGCTCGGAAAATAGAAAATGGATTTTCTTTGCGACGAAAAGAAAAACTTCCTCCTGCAACATTGTTCTCCCTCTCATGATACACATGAGTGCACAATATGGGTACATTATCACAAACTATGCCGCGATTCTGGCCATAACATTGGTTGTTTGGCACGAAAGCCATGAAACCTCGAACATGATAGGTCATTTCTGTGAAGGTTTTTTGAGATGGAATCAATATATCAAGTTGGGTATTTTTCCTTGCAACTATGTCACAGAATATGACACCACGCGAAGGATTTACATTGTTCGGACCGTTTTTGAATTTCTTATGCCCGTTTCAAAAATTTCCTATTTCAAACTATGGTCAAAACGACGGGCATGAAGATAGGGGATGAGTCTCTCTAAAATTGCATTGGATCTCTGAAGAAACATCATATTGTGAGCCTAAAAATAAATTTTTCAAAAAATCATGAGCATCAGATCCTGTACCTATAGTTCAAACCGGACCTACTTCCTTCCAATTTAGCAGATATTTGTCTTTTTCACCAGGGGTGGAGAAAAAGGTTTTAAAATCCCTGGTTAGGACATTGTTCATGTAAGGTGGTTTAGTATTTTTGAAAAATGGGGTGGCATGATTTTTGAATTGAATATTTGGTGTTGCTTCACAAAACGCCTTGATTTTTCATGCATAGTCTTGGCCAGCCAATCAAAACGCAGTAAAAGGGCTACCCATGGATCACCCACCGAAGTAGATCTCAGCCGTCCACTACTGCTAGATCCATTGCTCTAGAATTCGGCGCGTACCCACCAAAAATTTAGAGAAGCGGCGCTCGATTTTGGGCCACGGGAGCGGGAGAACAATATTTGGCCCAAAACTCATCTAGGTCAGGTCGTATCCAACCCTATCGTGCACACCCCTTCCTCCTCTCCTCAGATCTACCCGCGGCGCCGTCTCCATCCCGATACCATCTGCTCCTTCTCTGCGCCACGTCGCCGGCCACCCCAAACCACCGACACCCCTCCTCCCCTCCACACCACCTCTGACCCCTCACCCTCACCCTCGACGGGATTTCTCCCATACGCCCGACCCGATCCAGATCGAGGGAGCACCCGCGCTGTCTTGCCTCTCCTCGCCGGTGGCCAGACATTGACCCATCAAGTGCAGGAAGGGCGCCAGATGGGTGCCTGTCTCGCCAGTGGCGCATGATCGCTGGAGCCCCCGTCTTACTCTCCCCCATAGCTGGAACCTCGCCACGGCAAGATACAAGTCAGGACCACTTGGACTCCATCGACATCGCCATGAACGTGGAGGTGTGCGTCAAGGCCACCGTCGGCCACCTCCACACCACCTCCGGCCCCGCACCCTCACCCTTGAAGGTATTTCTCCCATGTGCAGTCTGGCGGTGGTCAAGATCTCTCCCCTCCTCCCTGTCCTAACGGCTTACGCATCTGGCCCATGCTCGTGGGTTTCTGGGAGCCACTCGTTCATGATGCCGGGATGGAGGTGGTTGGCGCGTGCCGGTGTCCTGGATCTCGCTGTTTGGGCATCTGTGTGAGGTGAGGACACGCCGTCAGGTCATCTTCGCGAGTCCATCCAGGAGTGTGTCTCCAAGTTCATCAGCTTCATCAGCAGCGAGTAAGTGCCTCCTCCCCTTCATCATCAGCAGCGAATGAAATGAGAACCCCCATCAGTCATGAGATACCTAGGCACTCTAAACCTAGGAAAGATGATATCTTTAAGCATTTCTAGAGAGGTTTCCCCGTCAGCACTCTTCGTAGCAATGGCTTCTACCCACTTAGTAACATAATCAACGGCAACAAGAATATGAGTATAACCTTTCGAGGGAGGGAAAGGACCCATAAAGTCAAATCCCTAGCAATCAAAAGGTTCAATAACTAGAGAGTAGTTAATAGGAATTTCATTGCATCTAGAAATATTACTAATACGCTGACATTCATCACAAGATAAAACAAATTTCCTTGCATCTTTAAAAAGGGTAGGCCAGTAGAAACCTGATTGTAGCACCTTTTGTGCAGTTCTATCTCCTGCATGATGTCCTCCATAAGCACTACCATGACATTTACGCAATATCTCCTTTTGTTCATATTCTAGAACACATCTTCGCATAATACCATCCACTCCTTCTTTGTATAAGTGTGGGTCATCCCAAAAATAATGCCTCAAATCATAGAAGAACTTCCTTCTTTGCTGAGCTGTTAAAGTTGCAGGAAAATACTTGGAGACAATAAAGTTAGCATAATCAGCGTACCAAGGACTCCCTCGCGAGCTCACCCTACTGCAGCTAACTGTTCATTTGGGAAACTATCATTAATATGCATAGGGTCAAAAGAGATGTTTTCCAATCGAGATAAATTATCAGCTACAGGGTTTTCAGCACCCTTCCTATCTACTATATGTAGATCAAACTCTTGTAAAAGCAGCACCCATCTAATAAGCCTAGGCTTAGCATCCTTCTTCGTCATAAGGTATTTAATAGCAGCATGATCAGTATGAATGGTGACTTTTGAGTCTACAATATAGGGCCTAAACTTATCACAAGCAAAAACAACAGCTAGAAATTCCTTTTCAGTAGTAGCATAATTCCTTTGAGCTGCGTCTAGAGTCTTACTAGCATAATGGATAACGTTTAACTTTTTATCAATACGTTGCCTAAGGACAGCACCTACAGCAAAATCACTAGCATCACACATTATTTCAAAGGGTAAACTCCAATCAAGTGGTTGAACAATAGGGGCTGTAGTTAAAGCCTTCTTAAGAGTTTCGAAAGCTTCCTTACAATCATCATCAAAAACGAAGGGTACATCTTTTTGAAGAAGATTAGTAAGGGGTTTTGATATCCTAGAAAAGTCTTTAATAAACCTTCTATAGAAACCAGCATGACCAAGGATACTACGAATACCTTTGATGTCTCTTGGACATGACATCTTCTCAATTCCGTCAACCTTAGCTCGATCAACTTCTATGCCTCTTTCAGAAACTCTATGCCCAAGGACAATCCCTTCATTAACCATGAAGTGGCATTTCTCCCAATTAAGAACAAGATTAGTTTCTTCACATCTCTGCAAAACTTTATCAAGGTTGTGCAGACAATTATCAAAAGAAGTTCCATAGACAGAAAAGTCATCCATGAACACTTCTACAATTTCCTCACAAAAACCATGAAAGATAGTAGACATGCACCTTTGAAAAGTAGAAGGAGCATTACATAAACCAAAAGGCATACGTCTATAAGCATAAGTTCCATAAGGGCAAGTAAAAGTTGTTTTTTCTTGATCTTGTTGTTTAACAACAATTTGAGAGAAACCAGAATAACCATCAAGAAAACAAAAATGGGTCTTTTTAGACAACCTTTCCAACATTTGATCAATAAAAGGAAGCGGGTAATGATCTTTCTTAGTAACTTTATTGACTTTTCTAAAATCAATGCACATCCTATAGCCTACTACTATTCTTTGAGGAATAAGCTCATTATTATCATTAGGAACAACGGTAATAACTCCTTTTTTAGGAACACAATGAACATGACTAACCCATTCACTGTCAGCAATAGGGTAAATAATACCAGCATCAAGGAGTTTCAATACCTCATTCCTTACCACTTCCTTCATCCTGGGGTTTAAACACCGTTGGTGCTCTACTACTGGCTTTGCATCTGGTTCGATGTTGATAGAATGCTGACATATAGTAGGTGAAATCCCTTTTAAATCTTCCAAAGTATAGCCCATGGCTCCTCGGTGTTTCCTCAAAACCTCCAATAGCCTTTCTTCTTCCTTTCCTGAAAGTTTAGCGCTAATAATAACAGGATATATCTTTTTTTATCATGAATATAAGCATAGTTAAGATCATCAGGGAGAGGTTTTAGATCGAAAACTAGGTCCTTTTTAGGTGGCAACATGGCATCCAAGTCTTCTACAGGCAAGTCATGCTTTAGCATTTGGGGTTGACAACGGAGAATCTCGTCAATCTCTTTCCTTTCTTCCATGAAGATCTCACTTTCGTGATCTTCCATAAACTGCTGCAAATCATTGTTAGGAGCAAGAGAGATAGAAGCAAGTTGTTCAACTCTAAAATCTTCATTATGGGTTTCCTCTTCGCAAGGTTCTTTAGCAAATTTCGAAAAATTAAACTTATAAGATTCCCCATCAAACTTAGTCAAGATTTTCTCCCTCTTGCAATCAATAATAGCTCCACAAGTACTCAAGAAAGGTCTACCAAAAATGATAGGATAAGTTTTACTAGCAGCCGAACCAAGTACTAGAAAATCAGCAGGATACTTCATCTTACCAAAAAGAACTTCCACGTCTCGTACAATACCAATTGGAGAGATGGTCTCTCTATTACCAAGGTGAATATACACATCAATCTCTTCCAATTCGCAGGGACTGATTTCATGCATAATTTCTCGGTAAAGCTCATAAGGAATAACACTGGAACTTGCACCAATATCACATAAACCATAATAGCAATGATCACCAATTCTAACAGAAAGCACAGGAACACTAGATTTTTTAGTTCAATTAGGATGTGAAACAATATTAGAAGCATCCTCACAAAAGACTATGTGTCCCTCTTCTATGCTTTTAGTGACAAGGTCTTTCACAATTGCTACCACAGGTTCAATGTTTATTTGTTCATCAGGTTTTACAGTTCTCTTTTCACTTTTAGTGATTACATTAGTTATCATAGGATGATCCTTTACCTTATCTGGAAAGGGAATCTTCTCAATATAAGGTTCAGGTAAGATATGATCAATAATGTAACACTCAGTGCTCCCAACAGGAACACTGTCAACAATTTATTTATAAGGTGCATCGTACTTATTCCATCCCCTTTTTGGAATTTCAATATAAGAAGCAAAAGCTCTAAAGCAATTCGTAATAACTTGCAAATCAAGACCATAAGCATTACTACTATTTTGAAAGTCATCAGTTTCCATAAAAGATTCAATGCATTCATAATCATAATTTATACCTGACTTTCTACCTTTGTCATTCTCCCAAGCTTCAGCATTATCTTGAATACAGTCCAGAAGATCCCATTTAGCTTCTTCTTCCATTCGAGTGAATGATCTAGCACAAGAAGCATCCAATAAATCTTTATCATGAAGAGAAAGCCTTGCATAGAAGTTATTGATAATAATATTGTTGGGGAGCTCATGAATGGGACATTTAAGCATTAGTAAGTTAAATCTCCCCCAAGCTTGGGCTGTACTCTCTCCATCAAGAGGCCAAAAATTGTATATTTGATTCCGATCTTTATGAATCTCACTAGGAGGATAAAACTTTGAATAAAAGAGAGGCACTATTTCCTCCCATTCCAGAGCTTGACCATTCTTCAGCAGCTTATACCATTCCTCAGCTATTCCTTTTAGTGATAATGAGAATAAATTCTTCTTAACTTGATCTATAGTAATACCTGCACACTTGAACAACCCGCATAATTCGTGTATAAAAAGTAAATGATCACTGGCATGGACAGTTCCATCCCCAACAAAGTAGTTATCCATAACACGATCAATAATTCTTGTAGGTATTTTGAAAACATCATTCTCAGCAGGTGGTGGCTTATCTACTACCTTAGCAGTGGTAGTAGCATTACCAAATAAGAAACTCAGCGAAGTATCCATAACAAAAATAAAGCAACTAGCAGAAGTAAACAATACTCACAGTAGACGTTTCCTTTACCAGTTCCACTCTCCAATAGCACTTCACTCCCGACAACGGCGCCAAAAAATAGTCTTGATGACCCACAAGTATAGGGGGTGTATCGCAGTATTTTCGATAAATAAGAGTGTCGAACCCAACGAGGAGCAGAAGGTGCTGGCTAGTGGTATGGATCAGGAATTCTCTACAAATACTTAGCAAACGGATTTTTAGGGGTTTTTGATAAAGCAAGTAAACAAAGTACGAGTAAATAAAAGACAGTAGGAATAAATGCAGCAAGTGGCCTAATCCTTTATGCAGCAAAGGACAAGCCAGGTGTATTACTTAAGATGACCAAACGTTCTCGAGGACACATGGGAAGACTGTCAAGTGGTTTCGCTTCATATAGTTGATTAATCTTCTCTAGCTTGCTAAGTGTTGTGTGGGTGAACCTGTGCTAATGTACCGCCCCATCCAAGACTAATACATACTTGTATTATACCCCTTGCAAACATCCGTAAGTACAAGAACGTAATTAAGGTAGAAACCTAACCACAGCTTTAAACTCTAAGACCCTTACGTCCCTTGTGCAATGGTTTCCTAACGGGGGTTCATGTTTCTGTCACTCCGGCAACCCCTACGATTAGTAGCCAAATACACAATGCATTCCCCTAGGCCCATATAGGTGAAGTGTCATGTAGTCGACGTTCACATGACACCACTAGAAGAAGTACACCACAACTTAAATATCAAACTATTGAACCTTTCTCAACACAACTCCACTACTAACAACATGACTTCTCCCATGTCCTCAAGAACAAAATGAATTACTCACAAGACATCATATGGATCATGATCAGAGATGGAATAATGATGTATAACAATCTGAACATAAACAATAATTCAACGGTTCACTCAATAGCATCAACTACGAAGAGTAATCAACACCGGGAAAGTTTCCCCTATGAACTAATGCAAGATTCAACTCAATTCTTACAGCAATATGGAGATGGTGATGAGGGTGCTGATGATGGTGGTGATGATGATGATCCCGATGAAGTCCAGCTTGATGATGGTGTTGACAGCGACAATCTTCCCTCTCCGGGAAGGAATTCCCAGACAGAAATCTGTCAGTCGGAGAGATCTTTCTCTCTCGGTGTTTTTCGCCCCGCAGAGGCGGCGGAATCTTTCTATGGTCTCTCCCCGAGTCTTAGGGTTTCGGGAGGATGATATACGCTAGAGGGGAGAGGCTAGAGTGGGCCAGGGTGGCCACACCACCTCCTGGCGCGGCCTAGGGCTGCCCGCGCCAGGGGGTGGTGTGGGCCCCCTATGGACCATCTCCACTCCGTCTTCTGGCATCCTTAGATCCTTAGTCTTTTGGAAAAATAGTATTTTCCGTATATTTTCCCAGATTTTCTGATCTTCGCGAATTTTGCCTCCAAACAGCACCTTTTCCATCAGAATCCTGACTGTAGCGTTCCATGCTCCGAAAGTCATCAACCATGCAAAAACAGATGAAATAACATAAGTATCACCCCTCAATACGAAATATATTAATGAATAATAGTGAATTAAGACATAGAATAGTGATGCAAAATGGATGTATCACGCCCTGGCATAGCTTCCGAATTACTTGGCCGTGTGGACTTCCTCAGAATCCTTCATTATGACTCCTTATTTCTCATTAGAAGCCATGATTTCCTACACAACATAATTCAAAGTGATATTTTTCATATCTTTTTAATTATTAGTCATTAGTGGCAATGATTGAGAGTTTCTTGGCAATTGCTTGACCAAAATAATGTTTAAACGTAGTGGTAGATGGCAAATATTGGAGCCATCAACTTCCCCAAAGCTCAAACCTTGATCTCCCTCGAGCAAGAAGAACCAAAAGAACTATAAGGAATTCAGCGTTTAAACTTGAAACAACAAGAATAAGAATTCACTCACAGTTGGTAGTCGTATGTGCTCAACACTTCATTCATTTGAGAGATGACAAGAATACTATACAAGCTTCGGTATGTCAAGACAATCAAAGTAAAGTTTAATATAAGTATTAGTAACTAGAAGTGTATAAATAAATCCAATTCTTCTAATTAACTCTCAGCTTGCCAAGGAACACTAGGATGTTTAAATAACATAATTTAGTAAGAGAGTTTCATGTCCAAGTAGTATAACAATGAAGTGTCTTATTTACGCCCACATCAATAAATCAAGTCTATCAAAAACACTTCTAATCCAATCATTGTCTTTCAAGAAAAATTCGTAAAGTAGTAATGAGACCATGCCAAGGACTTGTTATGTGGATCCTCATAGATATCTCTTTTTTTTATTTTTCAGGGATCGCTAGATATTTCTTTTGCATGTGTTTGCACAACCTTTGAGAGTACCAATATTTTTTCCCATATATTGACACATAGGCCACTCATGTCATCAACTCATAGCCGTAATCCGGGGTTATACCATAGGTTGTTCAAAAGCTAGAGGAGATGTTGGCAACCCAAAGGTGTGCATTAGAGACTTAGAACAAATTTGTCTCACTTATTTCTTTTTTTGAGCTAGTACCACGGTTTGATCCACAAGGTTAGCTTTGGCATGCATCACAATTACCACTAGACTTTATTTCAATCAAACAATTCGTTTCATGAGTGTCACCAAGACTATCAAAATATCTATGGGGTTAAGTATCATCAAGGGTATACTCTCAAGACAATCATTCATCAAACAAGTCATAACTTTCAGACTTTTTCTTATTGTACTTGTTTGGCAATATTATTTCCAAGGCAAGACTTGGTTAACTAAAATAACTAGAGCAAGAGCTTCAACAAATAATCATCATCCTAATAAAAAGCCTTACGCCAACCATATTAAATTACTTCCCACTAGCATAGCATCTTAGCAAATCAACCAACTAAGATAGATAACTCAAACTTCACAAGTGGGAGACATATGACATACCTCTCATAAAGTACTTCATGTTCCTCTTCCTTCTAGGGATGTGTTCCTTCAAAACTCAAACACGATTACTCTCACAACAATATTAAAGCAAAGAGGGAAAGTGCGAATCCACAATTACAAAAGAAGAAAAAATGGAAAAATCTTTTTGTATTTTTGAGGATAGGGATAAAAATAGAAAAGAACTTGTGGCCAAGCAAGGGTTTAAGCAAACGAAAGACAAAAACAAACTAAAAAGCAAAGGAAAAAAGCAAAGTGTTGGAACACGCCAACACGAGTGATTCAAAGCTCCAAAGGAGTTGGAGTACAACCTCGTTATTACACAAATAAATTTGCTGGGGGAGCATATCCCCAAGCTCAGGCTTTTCCAAGCCCTTTTGTTGCTCATTGTGGTGGCGGTGGGTAATCTCCCATGTTCCATTGGCTACTCCAATCATGGAACTAGGTGGCGAGGCTTTCAGTAGCATCTCGAAGGTTTATGAAGAGGTTGTTCATGTTTTGAATAGTTCCTTCGAATGCATAAATGTCTTCATAGGTGGTGTAGTACTCTAGCGGCAGCTCATCTTGTTCGGGTCCTCCTTGTTCTACTTCTTCATCTTCTCCTCCTCACATGGGTATTTTTTGTTGGGGTATATTAGCTTTAACCTGCACGTCAAAACGCAAATGTACATTCTCGATAGATAATAAACTGTTAGGCAAAGGAGTTAGGATCAAGTGATCTGCTCTAGGTATATCGAAGAAATATCTACCATGATTTTTAGAAATCATACCACATGCTCTTAGAGTTGAAAGACCGAGACGGTGACTTCGTGCCAATGGTTGGATGTTACCTAGGTTGATGCGAAGTGCGTGTGCAAGAATAGTCACAACTCCTCCTCCGCATACGGGTCCTCGAGATTGAAGAGCCTGATGCTTAAGGTAAAACACGAGAAGAGCGCCCAAATTTGGCGTTAAGTTACAATTTATAATAGTAGCTTTTGCGAGGATCAACATGTTTTCCTCATTAACTCTAGTAAACTCACCACGTGCCTGCAAAGTGTTAGAATCACATAGAATAAATATCGAATAGCAGGATGATCCATTTGGTTCCCCTTGGGTGTGTTTCCACGAATTCTCATCAAATTAAAGTACTATGAAGGGGAAGGATCTAAAACAAAGGTAGTTGTGCCTACACAGGTGGTGTTGTTGGCAAACCCAAAGCATTGAGCCCATTGGCTAAGTCTTAAGGTGTACTCACAGTTCATAAGGAGAACTTTGATGCGATCAACTCTAGGCCTTTGTTCCTCGGTACAACTGTAAGCGTCCACTCTGTGCGTCAAGCTGCTGAAGAACTCAAGCGTCAAGTGGTGATACATG
This sequence comes from Avena eriantha, assembly GCA_910589775.1. Lineage (NCBI taxonomy): Eukaryota > Viridiplantae > Streptophyta > Magnoliopsida > Poales > Poaceae > Avena > Avena eriantha. The sequence goes on along the minus strand of OU342745.1, from coordinate 170,586,456 downwards.
GCAACATCCTGAAAGACAAAATCATACAAACCAACATTATTGCAAAGTAAATTGAAATCAGCACGCATGCCAAGTTAGTTCAGGATATAAGGACACGCCCAATTGGTGGACCTGATTTCTTGGAGCTTGAGACGATTGAAACGGTTCAGCTGAAACTCCTCGATTAACTTGATGCCAAGTGACTCGGGGGTCAACTGCTCAACGGGTGGTGCGGAGGATTCCGCAGCCATCTCACGTGTATGGCTCCTTGTGTTCATCTAATAAATAAAAATAATAGAAAGTAAATAAAATTTGCTAATATTTTTTTGGTCCAATAGAAACATAGCATAAGTGATGATGTACACTAACTACAAAATAAACTCCTCCAAAAACAATGCTAAGCATGCTTAATATCAAGATTGAATCAAGAACTAGACCTAAGTCTAGATTGACAATGATGAATGATTGATGGAAGTTTTTGCACAAATAAGTTGAGGATCGAAGGAGAATGATCCCTTAGATCAAATGAGTGCGAAGAATCGAAGAAATATTAAGTAAATTTGAAGATCCAATGGAGGTAGTTTGGAGTTTGGAACAAGAAGAAAGAGAAAGAGTGATTTTGGGGATTTTTAGGTTAACTCCTCGGGCTGAATATGGTGGTCGCGTATGTGGTACGGGCGGGTGGTACGGCCGGAGCCCACCTATACCTGGTGATTTACCTTGGGGGCAATGGCTTCTTCCAGGCGGTGCACTCGGTACGGACCGTACGGTTGGTCGTTATCGGTTCGGTACCTTCACTTGAAATCTGATGTTTTGCTCGAGGGTACGGTAAGGGCGCGTGGTATGGGCGTGTTCGGCCGTACCAGTGGTCATTACCGGTACTGATACCTATGGCAAAAATCAGAAATTCTATCTCCCTTTGGCTTGATGTGGTACGGGTGCATGGTGCGGTCCCTACCGGCCGTACTTGTGGTCATTAAGAACACTGTGAGCTACAAAACTCAATTTTTTATTAGAAGCTCCGTGTGCCTTTGCATATCTTATCAAAGGATAAAAATAACAACAAATATACTAAGTAAAGATCCCGCAATACTTCCTAGGCCATGTGTTAGTAAAATAAATCATGGAGGATTACCTTATTTCTTCTGCTCTCTCCATAGGTCTTCTTGAAGACTCTATTAAAAAAATAATACATAAAGAAAATTTATTTCACGTGTGTTGCCAACCATGAAGCGCTTCTAGTTAAGGTCAATTAGCTTGACCTTGATGGCAATCACTTAGGTTTAAGAAGTGGAACACCCACTGCAATGTAGTTGGATTTCAAAGTAATTACACCATCATCATTAGGCTTGACCTTGTTTTTCCTAGGGAAGTGGACTATAAAAAATTCTCTAGATGGTATCCCTATTCTCACATTCCCTTCATGTAAATTAATCAAAGCTTTAATAGTTCTTAGGAATGGCCTACCTAGAATTATAGGTGCTATGGGATCTTTAGGCATGTCAACAATAACACGATCAATAAGAGAGGGACTACCTTTAATTTCACCAACTATATTTTCTTTGATCCCAACAGCTTGTTTATAAGTCAAATCGGCTAGATGGAGTCTCAATTCAGTTGTAACAAATGGCCCCAAGTTGAATTTATTGTATAAGCTTTTGGAAATTGTTGAGACGCTCGCACCAAGATCACAAAGTGCGGATATCTCATTGACTGCCAACTTAATTTTAATAGTGGGCTAAAATATATCATCTAGCTTAGCTAGAAGCTTATCATTTATTATTGTATAAACCATCTCTAAATTGCAAACTTTAGATGCTACTTGTTGTATAAATTGTTGGAACATAGCATCATTACCTTGTTCTATACCTAGATTTTTCATGGTGATCATCTTCCATAGATCTTCCACGGTATATTTCGGTGTTGGCGCGTTGCTATAATATAGCTCTTCAGGTTTTTCTTCATTGGTTACCACCCTCATCATCTTAAGGTCTTGAACAAGATTCGTCTCGGTTTTCTAGCAAACTTTGCTAGTATGAGAGCTTCGCTCTCAGCTACCTTACCTAGCCGAGCCTCCACGGTGTTTGTCCTTTCTTGTAGAGCCTGCGCATAATTTCTAATTGCAACGACCTAGTTAGATAATTTTCCTATATTACTTTCATGGTTCTCCGTGATTTTAATGAGCATATTATTTTGCTCGATTTGAGCTTGTATAAATGTTCTAACAGTTTTCTCAAACTAGAGATTGCCATGATTTTCTCCATTGCTATTATCATAATTATTATAAGGAGCTCCTACAGGATTAGCATGATATTTCTAAACATTAGATGCATAATTATTTTTCTATTCAGGATTAAACGGAGTGCGAGCTATAAAATAAACATCATTAACATTGGTAGTGATAGCATTAACTTGGGTATCTTCTTTACCCTTTACTAAGCTAAGCCCTTCATTAGTTATCTCAGTAACTGAACTTACTCTCTTCAAGGTTCTTTCCACATGCCATTGGGCATGGTTGTTTTGCATATCATCAAGTAACTTCTTTGCAACACTCACTTGCTTTCCCATGATCATTTCTCCTGCTGTAGTATCTAGCATAGACTTAGACATTGGGTTAAGATCATTATAAAACAAATGTAATATAAGACACTCTTCCATCCCATGAGTGGCTCATGGTCTTCTTGTCTAAATCTTGTAATGTTGGATCTTAGTTGCATAGTCTTAGTTGGGGGGGGGGGAATTTAGTCATAAAAAAATTAGTACATTCCTCCCAAGATTTAATAGTTCCCTTTGGAAGAGCTAGCAACCAATCCTTAGCCTTTCCTCTGAGAGAGAAAGGAAACAATCTTAGTTTAACAGCATTTGGATCTACATCCTTAACACGCATCATGTCGCAAATTTTAGTAAAAGTATTTAAGTGCAAACCCAAATCTTTAGTGGATGAGCCCCCAAATTGGTTTGTGGAACCAAACTTAAAAGGTTAGGCTTTATTTAATATGTTTCTTTATCAACTGCAGACTGAGTGATGGGTGCACAAATAAAATGAACTGTGGGAGTAGTATACTCCCCTAATCTCTTTTGAGCCATGGCTCTTATTTTTTTTATTTTTTAAGTAATGAAAACAAATAACAAGTAACTATTTTTTTTGGGTTTTAAAAAATAGATCACAAGAAAGTAAACTAATAACAAGAATTAAACTACAACTAATAATAAAACTAAAAACAAGGTCTCTACTGACCCCACCAGGATAGCGAAATTGCTTCCCCGGCAACGGAGCTAGGATGTAGTATAATAGCTTTTTCCCTAGAAGACCTAGGTTTAATCGAACCTCGAAAAGCAATGATAAAAGAAAAATAATAAGGACACGTCTACAAGCATTTCTTTGTTCGTTTTATCTTAGTTTACTAGATCAATCTAGTTTAATTTATACTAGGTTTGAATAAATGGATAGAAATAGGCCAGGGTTGAAGATCCACCTAGAGCTGCACATCAAATGGGATAAAAGATAATAATAAGCATAGTCATGTTAATGTTCAAATGGAGATAATATCTTGTGGGCAACACATCCTAATATTCTATGGCCCCCGTGATGCATCGGGCATAACAATAGACTTTTAATCCAACCGTGTGCACACAGAAGCCACATGTTAAAAATGATTATTAAGTGTAAAACATAGATCAAAGCTTTAAGTGGTGATGTTGTTGTTGATCCTGAATGGGGATCTAAGCAAAGACCGCACTACCCTTTCTCTCACTGAGGTTCCTATGAGATCGCCGCTAGCCAAGTATCTTACCTCAAGCCTTTATAAATCTATGGGATATTGGGTACCTACAAGTCCACAGATCGAGACAAGAGACGAAGAAACAATGGATACAAATCTCAACTACAAACAAAATACAATACTCCCATGATCTAGATGTGGGCTCCCCGGATTATTCATCCGATAAATCCTTGTTATGCATATTTCCACGTTCCCATGATCAGTGAGCCGTGGAACATAACCGACTGGTAGCATTACAACATCCGAAACATAACAAAAATACAAGACTTACATAAGTGCCATTATGGCTACATCATCAATAGCAGTGGAACCACGCCAAGCGCAGAGCCCAATCATGCCTCGACCTACAGGCAGCTGACTGGGAAGACGTCCTAGCTCGCTGGACGTCACCTTAAACTTCTGAAAGTCCGTCCAAGTAAATAGCCATGGACACAGCCGTGAGTACTTTGGAATGTACTCGCAAAACCAGCAGGATAAGTGAGCAAAGGAAATTCAATTATGGCTGTGGCGAGGTAGCTCTATCTAGGGTTGCTTTTGAAATGCCTACACTAACATTTGAAGTTGTGGCATCTCCATATCTTTGTTGAAAAAGAGTTTGAAAACATCCTTCGGTTTTATAAATCAGGACATCTCCATTTCCTTGTTGAAAAAGAGTTTTGGAAAACAGTTTTGTAGTTGAGAACCCTTTTTAAACATTTTAGACCCCTCAGGTCAAAAACAAAGTTCTCGAACTCGGGTTCCCCCGGAACCTTCGTCCTGTTTGGCACTTGTTTCCCAAACAAGCACAGTTTGGGTACTCCTAGTCAACACCTTTACAACCGTCCTTGACCGTGGACACGGCTATTCGAATAGGTTATACTCTGCAGAGTTTGCACACTTTACCCACAAGAATCAATACATCCACCTGGATACAACCACGGCCCACTACCATGGTAGATGGGGGTCCGGATAATCAAACCTAACCTTTCGCTTGTCTAAACTAGCAAAGGCATGCTTTTCCTCTTGGGTTGATCTCCCCCACAACGCGTATGTGGCTCCCAGCCATACTCCTTCCTTCCGTACATGCGCATACCCAAGCCGTAACTTGGCGTATACCTTACATTTGGTGACTCCTCTTCCTTCCATACTACCTAAGTCATACCGTCCGCGGGAGACCCAATTGTTGCACCGGACTCCTGATTGTTCAGGCTCATTCTTGCCGAAACAAGCGACAGGCATCAGATCTGGGATCTGGGGGCGTCGACCTAGGATTCCAGGGATTTCTCCCTATAAGCATGGTAGAAGTTGCCTCGGCTAATACGGACAAACTACGAGTTAAGCCCCAGGAACCTGGGGTAATGTGGTTCCGCGGATAAAAATTGTTCTAGTAAAGGCGTAGAACATCCAATCACATCTTGTTTCTCCTCATCACCATTTCTTTTGTTAAACTTCCACTAGGAACGATGCCTCTTCCCAGGGTTTTTCAAAGCCGTTTTTGAAACATTTGTGGTGGGGGAAAATCCCAAAACAGTTTATTATCTCAAAACCGGGGTTTTCAAGGAGGTAGGATGCTAACCATCGTACTCTCAGTCTAAAGGGGATGAAATGGTAGGTTCATGGGGGTGGTGCCTCGAAGGACACAAAATCATAACTTGGAGGAGCCAAGTTACTATCGTAGTATTAATAAAACAAAACATGCAGGTAGATAATGCAATTTATAAAGAAGATATAAATAGGTAGAAGAGAGTTGGACATATATCAGAGTTCGGGAATGGTGGCTTGCCTGTGATTAAGAATAAGTCCCTAGACTTCTTCAGATGACCAAGAATACCCAATAATATAATAATAAGAAGTCCCGTTCTTCTTGTCGTTAGACACTCACACTGTCGTCGTCATCGGGTACACATGCAAGCAGACAATACCACAATCAATACAAGCCATACCACATCAAACCATACAGCAAACAAACATGAGAATTACTACTGGACTTGGAAGGGTTTGGAGAAGTTGGATATGGGTGGTGGAATTTACAAGATTGCCACTGAGGTGTTTTCTTTCGGGAAGATAGTTGTCAAAGCTAGGGACAAGGCATTTGGATTAGGGTTCTGTGATTAGTAGGCTATCAATGTCCAAAATTGATATCCTCAGCTAGGTCTTTTCAAGACAAAACCATCACAAGTGGTTTCACTTGATTATCAATTTTCTAGAATTAGCTATGCTTTTTATAGTGAATTAAACTCTAGTTTGAGGAAATAATTCACCAAAAGTTATCTGCATCTTCAAAATTTATTTCCTTGGATGGTTAGGTAGTAATTGATGTACTGAACCACCTAGAGTTGGAATCATGTCCAAATATTTACCAGAATGCCCTCAGGAAATTCCTAAAGACAGTTCTGTATGATTCTTCTCCTTTTCACCAGCTTAAATCTACAGGATATATTGAGTTGGTTCCAAGGGCATGTGCTAGGTATTTAGAATACCTCTCTGTTGAAATTGGATTCATCCTTTTTGGAGTTGCCAAACTTCAGGAGTGATTTAATTAGTGAAAATACCCATCACAGAGGTATTTAAATCACTAAAATTCAATCGGAGCTCAATAAATTTTGAGCTACTGTGGTTTGGTAGATATTGATCGTAGGAAGTACTAGGAATTGGAATCAGGTCAATAATACACTTGGTTAGACCTGGGGAATTTAAATATGACAGAAAGTAGTTGTTTTTGTTATTTTTGCTATATACAGAGTATTGTTCAACTGCACATGGGACCTGGGCTGGTTGATAGGTATTGTAAATACCATCCAGAAGGACTTTGGTTTATATGAAATGGAATCGGCTAGCTCCCAGAGGAATTTAATTAGTGCAAAGTATACTCTGCAGCTTATTAAATACCATACATTAAAGAAAATTATTTTGGACATGGGGTTGCCTCTGCATGTTTGATAAAACATCAGAGAACCACTAGAGATTTCGATCTGGGTAGTTGGAATTGTTTTACCATTTTAGTTGAATTTATTTCTAACAGGAGGTTTTCTGAAATAATGGATCTGTTAAAAGAAAAATAAAAGGAGTTGCAACAGGCCGGATCTGGGGAGCTACTAGGCTGCGCGGGAGGATTTGGCCCACGGCGGGGCGGCGCGACGAGCGGGAGGGGGCGGTTCAAACTTGAGGAGCGGGGCCTGTTGTCAGCGAGCGAGAGCGCTGAAGCGGTACCGATCAACGGTGACCGTCGGATCAAGTCGCGATGGACGGCGCTCAGTCGTCGTCTACGCGACAGAGGGTGGCCGATGATGGGAACCCTAGGCGGAGCAGGAAGGAGCGGGGAGGAGCGGGGAGGATACCTGGGGGCTCGAGGGAGGCCGAGTAGGTGGCAGGGCGACGCGGTGGTCGATGACGAGCCGAACGAGGGGTGGCACGGGGTGGGTTGACGCCGGGAGCTAGCTCGCGCGACGGCGGCCGAGGATGAACTCTTTGGTGCTCAACGGCGACGGCGGAGGGGAGGGTCCTGGGCAAAGATAAGAGCACCATTAGATGCAGGAGAGCAAGGGGATCTCGTGGGCTGACATGCAGAGGAAATGGAGGGGAGGAGAAGATGCCTTGCTCGATTTTCTTGAGGATGCCGAAGCTCTCCTCTTCTTCTTCCTCAGGCAGCACAAGGCAGAGGAGGAGGAGGGGTACTCGGGGGAGGCAAGTGGGAGTGAGAGGGGGCAAATGGAGCCAGGGGCGAGCTAGAGAGGGGCTGCTGGCCTTTATACCAAGAGGGAGGAGTAGGGGTGGTGAATTACCAAATTTGACAAGGTGGGGAGGGAGTGCTGGCCAGGGATTGGTCTAGGGGGAGGTGGAGAGGGGTAGGATGGTAATTGGGTCTTGCCGGACCAGAGGGAGAGGGGGTGACATCAGTGGTAACTATATTAGGTTGATTCATGTAAGAATTGGGTTTAATTCTCCTTCTTTCTAATATTGCAAGGGAAAAATGGTCAAAGCTGAGGTGGAGCTACAGTGGTGGTCGAACAGTGTGGTGCCCTGGTGCTGAGGAGGGGCTTTGATCAATCTTTGGTGGAAATAGAAGTGGTTTAGATTAGTAGTTTGCTTAAAGGTCAAGTATTGATCTAATAGATGGTTGTGAAGGAAATCCAAATATTGGCATTGGACCAGAGGAGAGAATGGTACTGGTGAGTAGAGGAGGTCAAGGTAGACTCCTAGGATTTATTTGGGATTTTTATGTGGGGCTTTAGTCCACTTAAATCCATTTACTTAAAAATGACAGAAATGATTTCTAGAGTATCATTTGATAAATTTGCATTGGGCAAGGATGGACTTTGGTGTGGAAGGGTCCCAAATGTGAATACACACTTAGGGGAATTTTCCCAAGATTTATTGGGGATTAAACGTATTTAGAACAATTATTATTCCAATTCAGCCTTTTTAGAAAAAGGACAAAAAGAAACAATAAAGCTTCTCAAAAAATATTTATTTTTGAGCTGGAAAGATAGGATATGATGTGTGGGACTCACATGAGTCAAAAGTTGGGGAAGTGGTTTGGCAAAAACCACACTTTCCTTTATGGAGGGAGTTTTGGAGATTTTCACTATTTAAGAAATTAAATAGTTTTGGGGCCATAATAATTATGGATAATTCTTGATAAAACTTGAGGACCAATATAGATGAGATAGACAGGGTGTAGCAAGCATTTACAACCTTGAGGAATGAAATTCCAAGTTGGAAAGGATGGAAAACAAGGAGTTGATGATCTATGGTGGTGTTATTTTTATACCACCAAAATATGCTTGCATCTTAGATCTTAGAGCTCACCTTGGTGCAAGGGATAGATGTATAGGTATACCAAGTCATATATATGACCATGTCAGGAGGAGTTTGAATTAATAGCACTTGAGGTGATCTAGACGTGATGGCAAACTTTGTTGAAATTAAAGCTGCCATGCAGAAAGTGTCATGAAGCCTTCTAAACCAAGTGGGTTTATTAATCTCAAAGGTCCACTTGGGAACATGTGAGGTAGGTTCTGATAGACATCAAATAGTAGATCACAACCATGCAGATAGTTGGTCCATAGGAGGTTAGATGAGGGTGTGAGCTTCTAGCAAAGTAGGCATGATGACTAGTTTTGCAGGAAAAAGTTATTTTCTTGTCTGCAAAACCATCATGGACCAGTGGGTTGGAGGAGTATCTAGCCAGGGGAAAATGCGTGCCTTGGTAGTCCTTAGGATGGTTAACAATATGGTTCAAGTGAATTTCCAAAAATTCACAGGGTTTGAGAAAGGGAGGCATTCGAAAAGGTGATGCTGGAACTGTTTCCAGACTTGGCCAAATTGGCAGTTTTGAGGATTTTGACTAGAGTATGAGAGGGAATGTTCTTGGAGGAGTTGCAAGGTATCAGAGCTCTACAAAAGGGGTGATATGGAAGTGTAGAGTGAGTAAAAGAGATCATTGCTTGATATTGGTCTTCATGGACTTGGAAACATAAAACATGGAAAGAAGTGGCTAGGGATCACAACAAGGTTTGAAATCTTGCTTAGGAATTGATGATTAGGAAGCATCTTGATCCTAGGGATGAGATTCTAAGGTATCTCATTCTACTTCCTAAGCAAACAAGTCAATCAACAGATCAAACAACTCACCAGACAACAGATCAAGGCAACTCATGAGATAGCAGATCAAGGCAACTCATCTTATACACTAATCAACTACTATTAGGGGTCACCATCAAGCTTAGCTTGGAGGTAAGTCTGGGGCATTTTGAAGAGGTTGAGTTTTGAATCAGATGAGGGTTCTTGGTATCTTTACCAAGAGTAGAATTTAAATTCTTTGGAACAAGAGTTTTGGGAAAACTAGAGGTAAGATTAGTTGAGTGTTGTATCTTGAAAACATAAGGAGATTAGAGTATATATCTCTCCATAGTTTTGTCAATGGAAGCTACCAAAATAGTTTTGGTTACATAGGCATCTTGGCTCATATTTTGAAATGCCAGAATGTTTGAGAATATGTAAAGTAAGCCAAGATAGTTTTGGTAAATAACATTTTGCCAATAGGTGGTGAGGTAAGGAGTATACTAGGATACACTTCATCAGCACAAGTGCACATAAACAACAAGCTAGCACTGCACTAAAACACCAGAAAAAGTTTTTGTTCCCCCTGATTTTTCCATTCTGGACAACTAATCAGGGTTGCTGAAATTGGGATGTTACACTAGATGCACATAATAGTTGTGAGGTTTCTCCCCAACCCACAGCCCATGAGGACTACTCACTAATAACAAATAGAATGGAGATAGAAAACATCATACAAATACTTAGATTGAAATCAAATATTATTTACAATGGTCACCAAATCACAATGAGATCTAAAGTCCAAAGTAATGGCTATGGCTAGTGGATGGATGGATGGATGGTGGAAGTGATGGACAATGGATGAACAATGGTGTGGATCTCCTTTGGTGGTGTTGTGATGTAATATGAGAATTGCGGCTCTCTGGCCGGCGGCTGGAGCCTCAAAATATATAGGCCTCTTCACGAAAGTTCTAGGGTTTGACGAGATGAAACCATCACCACCTGTACGGGTGGGCCCTGCTCGTAATAGTGGTTGTTAAGCATGCTGACACCCTGGCATAGCTAGCCAGGGACAAGGCCATGAGTACTCTTTAAGTACTCGCAAACTATCACTAACAAGTAAAGTAGTCCTAGTAGGAATCTTAAACTCTAGGTTTATTTGCAAAAAGCCAGGTTTATGTCATAGTGAGTTTAGATGTAAAGAAAAGTAATTTAATGTTCTACATCACTTAAGTGGGAACCTAGTTTTCATATCCACAATCCTGTTGTTGTCAAGTCGAAGTCATAGTTCAATTCATAAGTCATTTTTGAAAACATCTCACAACAGAACAGTATGGCCACTCCAACTGTCCATGACCACTAAAGCGACTATTCGAATAGTTTGACACTCTGCAGAGGTGGTACACTTTCACCACAAAATTATATACATCCGTCAGGGATAACCCTGAATCAATCATACTTAGTATGCGGATAATCAATCATAACATTTCAATTATACACTCTAGTATAGGAACCTCCCCTATGAGCTTGGCCTCCCAGCCATGGCCATCTGCCATCATAGGCACTACATAGGTGGACATTCATCACGAGGTAGCCTCAGCTCAACCTGTTCCGCAAGGGAACCCATACGAAGGCATATAAACTTCCAGTTAAGCCCTACCCAATTCAGGTATGGTGGTTTTACGGTAAAATTGGAATGGTATGACATCTAAACCCAACCACCAGTTTTTATAAAGGGCCAAGGCTCATGCCTCAACAAGTTTCATCATAAAAATCCTTTTGTGTTCATAACACATGTCAACACATTTCAATAGAATGAATCATCATTCCAAGGTTTTCATAATCATTTTTACCAAGTATTCACATCTAAAGTGATCAACTTTTATGCTCAGCACTAGCCACTAAAGTTGCGGGTATTCACTAATGAGGGGCGCTAATCAAGTGTAACTATCCATATCTAGTTTTATCCCTTTTGATGACATCTAAGTATAACTACGTAGGCCTAGTTTTATACTCTTTATGGTATCTATTCTATTTTCCAATACTCACAAATCACTAACCAAAAGTAAAGAGCTTGGGTAAAATTAAAAGAACAAAGCTTGCAAGTAAAACTTGGGATTGGTATAATCAAGGTTACATAACCAAGGCATGCATAAGGCATCTTGCCTAGGTCATGAAACTTGCAAGTATTAGCTTGCATGGTTAAGTTGTAGTGCTAGGCTTGCCTTGAGTAGTGTAGTGGTTGAAGTTTTCTTCTTCTTGTTGGTAGTACTCGTCCTCCTCGTATCCCGGGTCGGTACTATCGTCTATAAATGAACACGAGGTACACAATCAGCAAACAATACTTAACTACTTCTATTTAGCACCCTAAGGTTCACACTTGATGATCTAGCATCATCACAATCATCACAAGAAATAAAGACTTAGTTTATTTATTTTATTTTAGAAAAGTAATTTCTACTCATTGAAAATACTTAAGATTTAATATTCTCCACTTAAAATATGGGATCCTATTGACACATGTCATCACCACATATTCTAATACATGGGAATGTGATTTAAAGTGTTGGTCATATTTTATAAAGTTTAAGATTATTATTTAATATAATTAAAGTGACTAGAAATGCCTATATAGCATTCTTTTAGTACTAGTCCAAGATCACTGCATGTAAACCTAAATATTTTTACATATTCAGATAGATCTTGTCAAATGTGATTTTTGAGAGTTGGAATCAACTCAAAAGCATTTATGTTTGAAGTGGCAAAAGCCTCTATCTTGTTATTTTTGGTATAGGTGATCTATAATTTCAAATGGTTTGAATCCAACGGGCTTGGATAGATATTTTGAGTACCTTTCTAAAAAATTGGAATCATGAAATTTGGTTTAGTTAATCTCTTTGAATTGATTTTTGAATCTACTAGCAGAATCTAGTTTTAATTAAAATAGAAAAAGTCTATTTGAATTGTCAGGCTTGCACGGGAAAGTAAACGGGCCGGCCCAACTACACTGCGCTGTCACCGCAGGTTGCTGACAGGGGGGTCCCACTAGTCAGTGGCTCATCAAACCCGAAACAGTACATTTCAATCTAGGTCGTGCGATTAGACTAGGATCTAACGACTGACATGCATCATCTATGATGAACAACTCCGGCGAGACTGAACCCTAACAGTGAAGGTGGGGGTACGTGGGGGCTCACTAGGGCTCCAGCTAGGGTCGGCGATGGGGGAAAAACGATGTTGTACATGACGGCGGTTCGAACGGTGGTGGTGGCAGCTCCAATCAATGTCTCCCTTCCTTCACTATAGCGGCGGGCTCCAGCTAAATTCTGGCGATGCTGTGTTCGCCTTACTCCGGGGAGAGGTGTGGGAGGTTCTGTGAGGAGTGGGGAGTGAGATGGTGTGGTGAATTGAGGCTGGGGCGACCTCTATTTATACACCGGCGAGACGGACAGAGCGGGATGGCTCGGGCTCGTCGGTGATGGCGATATAGGGGCTAGCTGCGTGGATGGGGGTAGGGTTCGACGCGTTGCTTCAGGGCGGTCGTCACAGGCTTAATGGCGCGGCAAGGGGCGGTCGAGAATGGTCAGGCGCGGGCGGTGCTCTGCGCGGGAGCGGCGGCATTCGAGACGGCGTACATGGGCTATGGTCCACGCGGCGGTGAACGGGCATGTTTGGGGAGTAGCTAGGGTCATGGCAAATGTGTGCATGTGCGGAGAGAGCGAGGCACGACGTGTGCGCGCTGGTCGACTGCGATGCTCTGGCGCGCTCTCGGCATGGCGTAGACAAAAGGGGCGCGGCTAATGCGGATGGTCCATGGCTTGCCTATGATCGAGGGGTGGATAGAGGGTGGCGGTGGACGGTCGCCTGTCCCCTAGGCATCGTGGGAGAGGGCGGCATGGTCTGTGGCGAGCTGTCCATCGTCGGCTAACGCGGCGACCTTTGGGGAGCGCTATACTGGCTCAACGGCAAAGGGGGGAGCTATCCACTGCATTGCAAGACACTGGGGGAGACATGGGGAGTGAAATGGGGACAAATGGGCGTGTGATCACTGCTCAAACAGTGGAAGTTAGGCAAGGTTTATCTATGTCTGCAATGTGTTCGACCAAATAGCCGCATGAACTAAAGTTTGAAAATTTTGAATGAAATCTGGTGAGTGATCTAATCTTATTATTGGTAGTCTCTGGTTGCTTGGGTTTGCCAAGGTGAATTGATTTTAGTGGTTTTTGCAAAATTGGGATCTTAGTACGTACACTGGATTCAATTTTGAATTGTCCTTTTAATAGATTTGAAAATAGTTTATGTGAGTTTGTAAAGTGGGCTTGGATTCACTTTTACTTGGTCTAGCAACGGGCGAAAATAATTGGAAATGTTTCTATTAGGAATTCTTTACTAGGGACACTGAAAGTGGTCTAGTGGTTAATTTTGGTCAAAATAATCATTTGCTTATATGATTCTTATTTGAATTTCTTTTCTTTTGAATTTGGTTGTAATTGTCCTAGATGATGTAGTATTCATCTTTAAACCATTCATTATTATGTGTAGCTATCAAACATGGCAATTGCAGTCATTCATACACTAATGCAAATCACACATACACTCATATTCAATTTAATAATAAAAGTTTTTGTTAACCCTAAACTTGGGTGATTAGAACTTGATAATCTTGATTAATATTTTTGGGGTATTACAAACCTTCCCTCCTTAAAAATAATCTTGTCCCGAGATTTAAGAAAAACTAGGAACTAAAGAGATCTAGAAATTCATTCCTAATGTAATCTTCTCTCTCCCAAGTAGCTTCTTCTTCAGTATCATTGCTCCACTGGATCTTGAGAAACTTGATACTCCGGGTCCTTGTGGTTCTGAAGCATTCTTCCAAAATACGAATAGGTACTTCACGATAAGTTAGATCCTTGTTGATATCTATGGCTCATTGATCGATGTTCTTGAAAACTTTGGTCTTCTCCGGAACTTCTAGGAATTTGCAAAGTAACGAGATATGGAACACATCATGTATGGATGACATCTCCTCTGGCAGTTCTAGCTGATATGATACTTCTCGGCGATTCAAAATCTTGAAGGGTCCAATATATCTAGGGGCTAACTTTCCTTTCAGACGAAAACACTGCATTCCTTTCAAGGGTGGTACTTTGAGATACACAAAATCTTTGACATTGAAGGTCGGGTGTCGACGTCTCTTCTTAGAATAACTCTTCTGTCTAGATTGGGCGGTCTTGAGGTGTTCATGGACTTTGTGAACTTTCTCTTCATCTTATCGTAGGATGTCGGGTCTGAACATCTGGCTCTCTCCTACTTGCGACCAATTCAAGGGAGTACGACACTTCCTTCCATACAGAAATTCAAAGGGGGCCATTTGCAAACTGGCTTGATAACTACTGTTGTACGAGAATTCTGCGAAAGGCAGACAATCTTCCCATTTTGATCCATATTCTAGCACACAAGATCTCAACATGTCTTCTAGGATTTGGTTGACTCTTTCAGTTTGCCCATCGGTTTTCGGATGATAAGTTGTGCTGAAGTTTAGCTTGGTTCCTAATCCTTCTTGGACTTTTTGCAAAAATCTTGAGGTAAACTGGGTTCCTCGATATGACACTATGGTCTTAGGGGTTCCATGCAAGCTGACGATTCTAGCAATGTACAACTCTGCTAGCTTCGAACTTTGGTAGGTGGTCTTGACAGGTATAAAATGGGCTACCTTGGATAGTCTATCAACTATGACCCAAATAGAGTCATTTCCCCTACTAGATGTAGGCAAACCAGTGATGAAATCCATTCCAACAGAATCCCATTTCCATTCCGGAATCTGCAATGGTTGCAAAAGTCTTGCGGGTCGCTGATGTTCCGCTTCGACTCTCTAACAAATATCACACTTGGCTATGTAGCTTCCGATTTCTCTCTTCATCTTGTGCCACCAAAATTGCTCCTTCAAATCCAGATACATCTTCGTTCCTCCGGGATGGATAGAATAAAGAGTATCATGAGCTTCCTGTATGATAACTTGTTTCAGCTCGGAATCTGCTGGCACACAGATACATCCTTTGTACCACACAACTCCTTCTTCATCTTCCGTGAATCCATGTACCTTCCCTGTACTGATACGACGCTTGATTCCGTCGATACTTGCATTTCCTTTCTACGCCTCCTTGATCTAATTGATCAAAGTGGGTTGAAGTTCAATGCTAGCTAAAAATACTTTGCTAACTAGTTCCGTTCTAAACTTCTCCAACTATTCATGCAAACTTGGCTGGGCTTCTTTAATCATGGTGTTTAATCTACACGGCAATCTGCTAAGAGCATCCGCTACCACATTGGCTTTGCCGGGGTGATAGTGAATGTCAAGGTCATAATCCTTCATTAACTCTATCCATCTCCTTTGCCTCATATTCAGATCCTTCTAGATGAAGATATACTTTAGCCTCTTGTGATCCGAATAAATCTCACAGCGGTTACCCATAAGGTTATGACGCCAGGTCTTCAAAGCTAAAACTACGTCTGCTAGTTCAAGGTCATGGGTAGGGTAGTTTTTCTCATGTTGCTTCAGTTGTCGGGACAAATATGCTATGACTTTGCCTTCTTGCATCAACACACATCCGAGACCAATCTTGGATGCATCACAATACACATCAAAAGGCTTCTTGATATCTGGCATAATCAGAATTGGGGCTGAACTAAATCTCTTCTTGAGCTCTTGAAAACTCGCTTCACATTTGTCCGTCCATTCAAACTTCTTATATTTCTTCAACAACTGGGTCATCGGTCTTGCGATGCTCGAAAATCCTTCAAGAAACTTGCGGTAGTATCCCGCTAATCTGAGAAATGTGCGGACTTGGGTTTGGGTGGTTGTGGCTTTCCATTCTTCAACATCTTTGATCTTGGCGGGATCGACAACGACTCCTCCTACTGACACAATATGTCCTAGGAATCCTACTTCCTTTAACCAGAACTCACATTTGCTAAACTTGGCATATAACTGATGCTCTCTAAGGGTTTCAAGGATGGTTCTCAGATGTAGCTCATGGTCTTCTTCTGACTTGGAATAGATCAGAATATCGTCGATAAAAACAACGACAAACTTATCCAGGAAGTTCATAAAAATGTTATTCATGAAATTCATGAAATAAGCGGGGACATTGGTTAATCCAAAAGACATGACAGTGTACTCATACAATCCATATCTGGTGGTAAAGGCGGTCTTTGGGATATCCGTTGCACGAATCTTGAGTTGATGATAATCAGTTCTAAGATCAATCTTAGAAAACACTCTAGCACCAGTCAACTGGTCAAACAGATCTTCTATCTTCGGCAGTGGGTACTTGTTCTTGATCGTGACATCATTCAGCTTCCGATAATCCAATGCACAAACAATTACCTCCATCTTTCTTATCCACAAACAAAATATGGCGATGCACTTGGTTGAATCACACCTTTCGCCAGCATAGCAACAAGTTGTTTCTTCAGCTCCACTAATTGAGATGGGTTCATACTATAAGGTCTCTGAGCTATGGGTCCGGTACCAGGAATTAGTTCAATGATGAACTTGATATCCTGATCTGGGGGCATACCGGGCAATTCATCTAGGAACACGTCGGGGTATTCACAGACTACTCTGACTTGGTCTAGGGTTGGTTGGGCTAGACTCTTGTTGCATTTGAATTGACGGGGCAAAGTCTCAAATACATGCTCTACTGATACTCCAGTGCTACTGGTCATGGTTATGGCTTTCTTGGCACAGTCGATTAATCCTTTATGTTTCAACATCCAATCCATTCCTAGTACTACTTCCAAACCTGGTTCCAAGTACTATTAGATTATCATAAAAATCTATTCCATGGATTCTGATAGGTACAACCTTACAAATTTTTCTAGATTTGGTGGTTGAACCAGGTATTTGAATTATCATAACATGCTTCAATTTTGTTGGTTGAATCTTACTAGTGCATGAAAATTCTTCTATAACAAACGAGTGTCATGCTCCAGAATCAAACAACACACTTGCAAGTACTGAGTTAATAGAAAACATACGCAGCACGGCATCTGGCGCTTCCTGAGCTTCTTCAGCATTCATGTGGAACAAACGACCATTGCGGTTGAGTGAGTTTCTGGGGCAAATCTCCTTCCAGGCTGAACACGGCGTTGCTGTTGAGTGGGTGCATTCACATTGGTGGCTGCTTCAAGCTTCTTGGGGCATTCGTTGGAGTAGTGACCCTTGACTCCACATTCAAATCAAGTAATCTGGGACTTGTCTTTTGCTGCGATAGGCACAACATTGCTTTCAGTCGTTGGGGCAGTATTGTTGTTGTTGTTGGACTTGGGTGCTGCACGGTTGAAGTTATTGGAGTTTCCGGGGTTGTTGTTGTGGTTTCCTCCAGACTTGAAATTTCCTCCGCTATGATTGGGATAGTTTGGACGGGACATAGGGGGTCTGTTGTGTTTGGCCACGTAGAGATAAACAAATTTTTTTCTCTACGTGGTGATCCCAAGATCCAGCTCAGGTAGAAGGCCACGAGGGTTACCACTAGACGCGCAGTTGCGGAATTGATGAAGCACGTCGCTTGATGTAGTGCAGTCCTCGCGATCCATTCCGGTTCCACGATCCATGATCCGTACTTTCTTCACGATCGTCGAAGTGCTGAACGTACAAAACCTCCGCCGGTATCCACACGTACGAGGAGGAGCGCCGGCGATGGAATGCTAGGTCTGGTATGGCGGCGATAGGACGGACTGGGGCTAGGGTTTCCAACACATGGAGTGACCTAACCTTGTGCTCTAAGCACCTGCGCCGCAGCTTATATAGGGAGTGGAAGTGGGCTCCACTCACTTGTGGCCCATTCACTAAAAAGACCTATATTAGCCACTACAAGTCTCACTTGCTGACTAAGTCCATGTCTCTATTTGGGTCCAACCCAAATAGGTTTCCTGTTTGGGTCTAACCCAAACTTTCTCCCGCTCTTAAGTGTGTGACCCGATAGGCTCATGGTAACCCGGACACGATTTTGAGTCTCACTCGTGATCGATCAGTTGGTAGCGGATCCTAGAAGAACGTGCCAACTCCCAAGTACCAATAAGTCATGACGACATACCTTCCAATGCGACTTTCGTCTAAGTCCCTTTTTCCTCACGATATACCTTGTCGGACTATAGGCGAATGATCTTCATCCCTTAAATAGTCCGACTCTCTTTCTCGATCCGAGATAAGTGATTCATCCGACTAACTCTTAGTCGGTTCCCTCGGTTAACACTTAATCCGAGACGCGCATGGCCATGCTTTCCGAATCATATCTTCCGAGAGGGCCCAGAGAATATCTCTCCAGATGGAGGGGCAAAATCCCGTCTTGGTTATTCACATCACGCAGCTTGATTCTCAGTCGACCCGAACTCCGCCTTTATAACTGCCCAGTGATGGAACATCGTTTGACAGAACCTAAGTCAGATCATCAACTCAGATTGTGCAATAACCTCAGGTCTAAGGATTACATTCATTGAGGCATGCAAATGACGAATTGTTTGTTGCATCTCAATATGGGTCAGTCCGACTCGCTAAACTCTTTAGCCGAATCCGTGTAAGTCAAAATAGCATCTCCATGCCCATGACAAGTCGAACCTAGCCATCTGCTGACTTTCACATTGGTCTAAGTTGTGTGTCCGGCACAACCTCAATGACCAAGGACAATTAGTATGAACAACATGAATATGTAGTTCCACAATCAAATCACATATTCGATGATACATATCAGCAGTTCATACATGGACCATAACGTTATGAATACACAGGAATATCATCATATATGATTGCCTCTAGGGAATATTCCCAACAGTCTCCCACTTGCACTAGAGTCAATCTTCCGACATCACATGTCCAAGCATCTGATGCCCATTGCTCTCAGGTGCGCCTCATGCTTCGGCTATGGAAGTGGCTTTTTCAACGGATCCGGAATGTTTGCATCCGTGTGTACCTTGCATAACTTGATATCACCTTGATCCACGAACTGGCGAATAAGGTGGTACCGCATGAGTATATGTTTATTCTTCTAGTGTTGTCTAGGTTCCTTGGCTTGTGCAATAGCACCATTGTTGTCACAATACACGTCTAACGGATTGGACGAGCCCTGAATCACACCAAGATCCATGAGGAAATTCCTCATCCAAACGGCTTCCTTTGCCGCCTCCGAGGCAGCAATATACTCAGCCTCTGTCGTAGACGCAGACACCGTTTCTTGCTTGGAACTTTTCCAGCTCACAGCCCCTCCGTTTATCACAAACACATATCCGGATTGCGAACGAGAGTCATCTGAGTCAGTGAGATAACTCGCATCTGTGTAACCCTTTACACTGAGTTCATCCTCACCTCCATAAACCAGGAACATATCCTTAGTCCTTCTCAAGTACTTGAGGATATTTTTAGCCGCTGCCCAGTGGATTTCTCCAGGGTCAGCCTGGTACCTGCTCACAACACTTAGAGCATAGGAAACATCCGGCCTAGTACAAATCATAGCGTACATGATGGATCCGATTGCAGAAGCATAAGGAATCGCACTCATCCGACCTCGCTCATTAGTTGTCGAAGGACACTGAGTCTTGCTAAGTTTTACGCCATGGGACATCGGTAAGAAACCCTTCTTAGATGATTCCATGTTGAACTTCTTCAACACTTTGTCCAAATATGTACTCTGACTCAATCCAATGAGCCGCTTTGATCTATCTCTATAGATCCGGATTCCTAGTATGTAAGTCGCCTCACCCAAGTCTTTCATCGAAAAACTCCTTTCCAATGATTCCTTGGTCTCTTGCAACATCTGGATATCATTTCCAATCATTAATATGTCATCCACATATAAGATCAGAAAGTTTACTTTGCTCCCACTAAACTTCTTGTATAAACAAGAATCATGATCACTCTTGATGAAGCCAAATGATTTGACTACCTCATCAAAGCGAATGTTCCAACTCCGAGATGCTTGCTTCAACCCATAAATGGATTTCCGAAGCTTGCATACTTTGTCAGCATTAGCCGGATCGACAAAACCCTCGGGCTGTATCATATACACGTCCTCGGTTAAATTTCCATTAAGGAAAGCCGTCTTGATATCCATCTGCCATATCTCATAATCGAAATAGGCTGCTATAGCTAACATGATCCAAAATGATTTAAGCATCGCTACAGGAGGGAAAGTCTCATCGTAGTAAACTCCATGAACTTGTCGGAACCCCTTCGCGACAAGCCGTGCTTTATAGATAGAAACATTTCCATCCATATCAGTTTTCTTCTTAAAGACCCATTTGCACTAAACGGGTCTTGCACCGTCTGGCAGATCAACCAAGTTCCAAACTTGATTTTCATCCATGGACTTTAATTCGGATCTCATGGCTCCAAGCCATGACTCGGAATCAGAACCCACCATCGCTTCCGAATAAGTTGTCGGCTCATCACTGTCCAACAACATCACATCACGAACACTTCGCAATCTAGCCGATCTTCGTAGTGTCGGTGTAGTTTCCAGCTCAGGTACCACGTCCGGCTCAACCTTGAAGGCATTTTCCGACTTGCTGATAGCCGGCATCTCTCGAATTTCTTCGAGATGCACCGTACTCCCACTGACTCCCCGACCGAGAAACTCTTTCTCAAGGAAGACACCGTTTCGAGTGACAAACGCTTTGCCCTCTTCTCGGTTGTAGAAGTAGTAACCCAAGGTTTCCCTCGGATACCCCACAAAAATACACTTATCCGACTTAGCTGTAAGCTTGTCCGACTGAAGTTGCTTGACAAAAGCTTCACAACCCCAAATCTTAAGAAAAGAAAAACTCGGCTTCTTGCCAGTCCACATCTCATGCGGTGCCTTCTCCACTGACTTTGATGGTACTCTATTAAGTGTGAACGCTGCAGTTTCTAGACAATAACCCCAAAATGATAAAGGCAGATCTGTCTGACTCATCATTGATCGTACCATGTCCAACAAGGTCCGATTCCTCCTTTCCGACACACCGTTTCTCTGTGGCGTTCTTGGAGGAGTGAGCTGGGGAAATATTCCACAACTCTTTAGATGGTCATCAAACTCATGGCTCATGTACTCGCCTCCTCGGTCCGACCGAAGAAACTTTATTTTCTTGCCAAGTTGATTTTGTACCTCATTCTGGAATTCCTTGAACTTTTCAAAGGCTTCCGACTTATGTTTCATCAAGTAGATATATCCATATCTACTCAAATCATCAGTGAAGGTAATTAAGTACTCATAACCACCTCTAGTTGTCGGGCTCATCGGGCCACATACATCAGTATGTACTAGTCCCAATAAGTCGGACGCCCTTTCACAACTCTTTGCAAAAGGTGTCTTGGTCATATTGCCAAGAAGGCAGGATTCGCATGTCTCGAACGACTCCAAGTTGAACGAAGTTAGGAGTCCATCATCATGGAGCTTCTTCATGCGTTTCCAACTTATATGACCAAGCCGACAATGCCAAAAGTAAGTCATATTCAGATCATTTGGTTTTAACCTTTTCACATTTATGTTATAGACATATTCACTATCAAGATTCAAAATAAAAAACCCGTCCCGGACGGGCGCAAAGCCATGAAACATATCATTCAAATATAAAGAACAACCATTATTCTTAATATTCGACTCATAGCCCTGTCTCATCAAACATGAGGCAGAAATGATGTTTGACTAAGCACTGGAACATAATAACAATTATTTAGCTCCATTAATAATCCAGAAGGTAAATGAAGTTGCATTGTGCCGACTTCCAACGTAGCGACTCTCGCTTTGTTTCCGACTCTAATGTCAACCTCGCCTCTTGCAACGCTCCTAGTTCTTACCAGTCCCTGCAGTGAGTTGCAGATGTGAATGACTGATCCGGTATCATATACCCAAGAACTAGCAGGTGCATCAGCAAGATAAATGTCTATAACATTGCAAACAAGCGTACCTGAGTCGGAAGTCACACCTCCGCTCTTGGCTTTATCAGCCAGATACTTGCTGCAATTCCTCTTCAGTGGCCATCCGACTTGCAGTAGAAGCAAGTGGATCCGGCTGTAGGAGATGGCTTAGTCCAAGAACTCTTCTTGAACTTAGCCTTGTTTTGTACCATCAACACTTGACTGGCACCTTTCTTGAGATCCGCCTCAGCCTGCTTGAGCATCCCATGTAATTCAGTGAGCTTCTTATCCATACCATGCATGTGGTAGTTTGAGATGAACTGGCCATACGCACTAGGAAGAGAGTTCAGAATTATGTCCGTAGCAAACTCTTCGCTAATGGGGTAGCCAAGCCTTTCCAGAGACTGTACGTAACCAACCATCTTGATCACATGTGGACTCAGTGGATCGCCATCCTTAAGCTTGCAGCTCAACAAAGCCTGAGAGACTTGATACCTCTCAGTCTTTGCCTGAGCCTGGAACATACTTTTGAGGCTTTCGATCATATCGTAGGCGTCAACATTCTCGAACTTCTGCTGCAAGTCCGGTTCCATGTGAGCAAGCATAAGACAACTAATCTCCGTGGATTCATCACAAATCCAACAATAGGCATTGGTGGCTGCAACAGTCGCAATCTCATCCGGCTCAGCTGGAAGTGGGTTGTCTAGGACACGATCCCTTTTTTTGTTTGAGAACAATTCTCAGATTACGATACCAGTTGGTGAAATTAGTTCCATTTAGCTTATCTTTCTCTAAGATGGTTCTCAAAGCAAAACCGGAAATCTGAGGAAGACTGCTAGGTGCCATTGATCTACAACAGAAAAAATGCAAAACACTTAAGACATGTATCCATAAAGAGCAAGAATATTAAACACTTTAATATTTATGCTCCCACTAGAACCAACACCCCTCCGATGGTTACTTAGTGATTCAGGACCCTAAATAAGCAAGTCGACTAGTGAGCTTTAGCATCACCGCTAGTCGTCAAGTGATCTAGGTAGACAACCCCTTGTCAATCGTATCTCATATGACTCATGTTGGATGGGTGGCATCACATGCCCTGGCTTCCATCCGACCTTTCCCCAAGTCCGACAACCGTTGTGATAGACCTGTCTAGATTACCAAGTGCTTCCGCTGTAAGAGTCCGACTCGAACCCACCTAGTCAGAAAGAATTGATAGCACCTCAATTTTATGAGCCCACTACCAAAAATGTCCAACTTGTGATGGTGCAGCACTGGCGGGGAAACCGACTAGACCTTCTTTGAGGGATTATATTTTACCAACTATCTAATAGAGCTAAAATAGAGACATAACAATAACACAAAATAAAAGCAATTATAATGTGAAATGGTATGGCTCTCTTTATGGCGATCTCCATCTCCATAAAGCCTGTAATCCGACTCGTGTGAACTCTTGTCACGTGCCATCTTACACCATGTAGCCGACTTGTACACCGACTTGCATGCCGTCCGAATTCTCCAAATAGCTACACTAGCTAGTAATGCAAATTACACAGAGAATCCGACATGCAGGCCGTTATAAAATAAGATGATAGCACCTAGGCTCCAGCCGGCTGAGAAAAACCGTGATATGCAGATCACGTATGGATTACACACATCACATGCACATAAGCCATACCATTCACAACATCATCCTGCAAAAACAAGTTATGCATAGATACGATATCTACCGGCATTGTGAAACTCGTAACGACATCTAAGGCGCTACGACAGGGCGAAGCCGGCGGTCCTGGCGATCTAAGGCGCTACGACAAAGCGCAGATCTTATCTGCATTTCGGACATGGATTTCATCATCGGATAAAACAATTTTACCCAAATCCGATCCAGACTGCGATTCGATCAAACTCTTTGATCTTTGATCACTGCATCCAGGTTTACGTGTCACAGTCTACCCCGATGGCGGAAACCGACCGGTAGGGGTATGTCGTTCCACGACCTTAGCAGTTAGATCACGGAAGCCAGATCATCCATTCCCCCGAGTATAGTTGATCTAATCAACTTTGTACAAAACCGATCTATCTCATAGATCGACCACCAAAACTGCAATTAGATCCAATCTAACGCCAACCGCATATCACATATGCGCGATCTTGAGCCTAAAACCAGAAGCTAACGCTCTGATACCACTGTTTGGCCACGTAGAGATAAACAAAACTTTTTCTCTATGCGGTGATCCCAAGATCCAGCTCAGGTATAAGGCCACGAGGATTACCACTAGACGCGCAGTTGCGGAATTGATGAAGCACGTCGCTTGATGCAGTGCAGTCCTCGTGATCCGTTCCGGTTCCACGATCCACGATGCGTACTTTCTTCACGATCGTCGAAGTGTTGAACGTACAGCACCTCCACCGGTGTCCACACGTATGAGGAGGAGTGCCGGTGATGGACTGCTAGGTCCGGTACGGCGGCGACATGACGGACTGGGGCTAGGGTTTCCAACACATGGAGTGTCCTAACCTTGTGCTCTAAGCACCTGCGCCCCAACTTATATAGGGAGTGAAAGTGGGATCCACTCACTTGTGGCCCATTCACTAAAAAGCCCTATATTAGCCACTACAAGTCTCACTTGCTGACTAAGTCCATGTCTCTATTTGGGTCCAACCCAAATAGGTTTCCTGTTTGGGTCCAACCCAAATAGGTTTCCTGTTTGGGTCTAACCCAAACTTGCTCCCGCTCTTAAGTGTGTGACCCGACAGGCTCATGGTAACCCGGACACGATTCCGAGTCTCACTCGTGATCGATCAGTTGGTAGCGGCTCCTAGCAGAACGTGCCAACTCCCAAGTACCAATAAGTCATGACGACTTACCTTCCAATGCGACTTTCGTCTGAGTCCCTTTTGCCTCATGATATACCTTGTGGGACTATAGGCGAATGATCGTCATCCCTTATATAGTCCGACTCTCTTTCTTGATCCGAGATAAGTGATTCATCCGACTAACTCTTAGTCGGTTACCTCGGTTAACACTTAATCCGAGACACGCATGGCCATGCTTTCCGAATCATATCTTCCGAGAGGGCCTAGAGAATATCTCTCTCGATGGAGGGGCAAAATCCCGTCTTGGTTATTCACATCACGCAGCTTGATTCTCAGTCGACCCGTACTCCGCCTTTATAACTGCCCAGTGACGGAACATCGTTTGAAAGAACCTAAGTCTGAGATCCTCAACTCGGATTGTGCAATAACCTTAGGTCTAAGAATTACATTGATTGAGACATGCAAATGATGACTTGTTCGTTGCATCTCAATGTGGGCCAGTCCGACTCGCTAAACTCTTTAGCCGAATCCGTGTAAGTCGGAATAGCATCTCCATGCCCATGAAAAGTAAAACCTAGCCATCTGCCGACTTTCACATTGGTCTAAGTTGTGTGTCCGGCACAACCTCAATGACCAAGGACAATTAGTATGAACAACATGAATATGTAGTTCCACAATCAAATCACATATTCGATGATACATATCAGCAGTTCATACATGGACCATAACCTTATGAATACACAGGAATATCATCATATATGATTGCCTCTAGGGCATTCGCAACATGTTTCTTGGGGCATATCCTACAGACGGGTTGGGGCGATACTTCTAGGTATGGTGGGATCCAGGCTGGTGCATCATGTGATGCTTACGGTTGTCATTGGCTTGGTTTATCTTCCCTTCCATCTGAATGGCAGAGTCCACAAGTTCTTCTAGATCTACAAAACGGATGTTGACTAAAACAGTCTGCATCTCATCATGTAATCCATCCAGGAACCTTTCCTTCTTCTTTGCTTCGGTGTTAATCTCATCAGGGGCATATCTAGCTAGGGACAGAAATTTGTCACGGTACTCAACTATCGTCATCCTTCCTTGCTTCTGTTCCCTGAACTTATCCCTCATCCTAGTGACCAAACCTTCGGGCACATGGGTCCGGCTGAACTTGATCTTGAATGCTTCCCAAGTCACTGTTTACCCTTCATTCATGGTACGAGTACTATTCCACCAGGCTCTTGCATATCCTGCCAGATAATGGGTGGCAAACAGTACTTCCTCATTGGCTTCAACTCCTGTGACCTCCAAGTTGTTCTCCATGGTTTGCAACAGTCATTAGCATGTAAGGGATCCTCAGAATTACTAAATATAGGTGGGTCGGTATTCTGAAAGTTCTTAAGTTTGGATCCATGATGATCTTGGTTTCCATGGCCTTGATTATTGTGGGCCATCTGAGCTATCTGTTGAAGAGTGGCTAATTGGCTTGGCATTCACCTCTACTAGCTTCACGGTCAGAAACTAACACTTGCAGAATCTGCAGCATTGGGTCCTGAGATGAACTGCTTCCTCTAGGATTTCCACGAGTCATCTGAAGATTGAGATAGATAATGAGACAAGGGGGAAATTTCTAAGGTTCATGGTTTTGTTTCAAAAGCTTTAAACTTTGAGTTTGACTCAGGTTTTGCAACTAATAAATTTCTCTCATTCATTCATTCATTCAAAGCACACAATACAAACACACACCACAACACAAAATAGAAAAAAGATGGCTTTAAGAACCATTCTGTGAAACTATGATATAGTGGGACCGGATACATCTCATTCCTGCGGTAGTGCCAAGTGCATCTAGTCATCACCAATGAAGGCAGAATCATCATCATCAGTGTGGAACTCCATGGCATCATCCTCCAGGTAGTCGTTATCATCACTGAGGTAAGAATAAAGATCTCCCTGGATATCCTCACTTTCCTGTTCTTTCGCTTCAAGCTGGATCTCCTATTCACAGATGGTCTTCTCAAGAGTGGCCACCTTCTTGCGAAGATGATCGATGGTGTGATCCTTCTTGTCACGCTGATGACAAAGTGATTGGCGCTCCTTGGCAAGGATGGCTAGAGTCTGGTCCTTCTTGACTGCGATGGCATGGTTGTGGTTGGCATAGGCATGGGTGTGTCCAACTCCTTCTGCCTATCGTACAACATGAAGTCAAGATTGTCCACCTGGTGCTTCAGCTCCGGGTGTCTTGGCATCTCGAAGGGAATTCCCATAGAATCACGCCTTACGTAGTGAGCAAAGCGAGTTCCCTAGATCTGGTTGATGTTTTGTCCATAAAGACGGGAAGAGCTTCATGCATTGCCCTAGGTAAGCCATCTAGGCAGTTGTTCTCCCTCAAGCTGAATTGGATCTTGTCCTAAGTGGGTGCTTCCATCTTGCCTCTGATATTTGCAACTATCAGCCATTGTAGATCTCCTCCTACATGATCATTGAGTTGGGCCCCAAAGAATTCCAAATGCGGGCCCTCAAGATACTCTGACTGTGCATCTACATCCCTCTCAAAGATTAGGTGGCCTCCATTGCCCAACTAGTAGAACTTGCAATACTGGACCTCCATCTATGAGAATTTAGGGTGGGCAAGTTAGTGGAGTGATCAAGTGTGTCAAATTTTATGTAGGATTGCAAGAGTTTTTGAGGAACATGAACTTTTTTTGAAAGAATCTCAAGGATAAGAGTGGGAATAGGTTTTCATAAATACTCACTTATTTTGTTTTGAAACTAAGTTTTTGTTTGGACATCCATTCTAACTAGGGTCTCCTATGGTCAGGATGGCTCTAATACAAGTTTTCAACACCCGGATTTTTAATCCCAGATGCCTTTTATGACATACCTCGCAATCCTAGGATTACCATTTTTGCGAGAGATAACAGAATTGGTACCACAGTACATCATCCATTACAAACCATAATAAAGGTCTTACAAATAAAGGATCTCATGATCCAGTCTTAATACTAATCATGCAGCGGAAAATAAACGTAGTAGGGGCTCTATCTTCAGGGTCACGGGCAATGCTGACAATGGGAGATGATCCTAGTTGTCGTAGACCTCCTGTTGTCCATCATCCTGGTAGTCCTCCTCATAGTCTGGCCACGAGAATAGCCAGGGACAAAGCCATGAGTACTCTTTAACTACACGCAAACTATCACTAACAAGTAAAGTAGTCCTAGTAGGAATCTTAAGCTCTAGGTTTATTTACAAAAAAGCCAGGTTTATCTCATACTGAGTTTAGAAGTAAAGAAAACTAATTTAATGTTCTACATCACTTAAGTGGGAACCTAGTTTTCATATCCACAATCCTATTATGGTCAAGTCGAAGTCATAGTTCAATTCATAAGTCATTTTTGAAAACATTTGACAACGGAACAATATGGCCACTCCAACTGTCCATGACCGCGGACGCGGCTATTCGAATAGTTTGACACTCTGTAGAGGTGGTACATACTTTCACCCCAAAATTCGATACATCCGTCAGGGATAACCTTGAATAAATCATATTTAGTATGCATATAATCAATCATAACCTTTCAATTATACACTCTAGTATAGGCACCTCCCATATGAGCTTGGCCTCCCAGCCATGGCCATCTCCCATCCTAGGCACTGCATAGGTGGACATTCGCCACGAGGTAGCCTCAGCTCAACCTCTTCCGCAAGAGAACCCATACTAAGGCATGTAAACTTCCAGTTAAGCCCTACCCAATTAAGGTATTGTGGTTGTACGGTAAAATTGGAATGGTATCACATCCGAACCCAACCATCAGTTTTTATAAAGGGCCAAGGCTCATGCCTCAACAAGTTTCATCATCAAAATACTTTTTTGTTCATAACACATGTCAAAACAATTCAATAGTTAGAATCATCATTCTAAGGTTTTCATAATCATTTTTACCAAGTATTCACATCTAAAGTGATCAACTTTTATGCTTAGCACTAGCCACTAAAGTTGCGGGTATTCACTAATGAGGGGTGCTAATCAAGTGTAACTATCCATCTCTAGTTTTATGCCTTTTGATGACATCTAAGTATAACTACTTAGGCCTAGTTTTATATTGTTTATGGTATGTATCCTATTTTCCAATACTCACAAATCACTAACCAAAAGTAAAGAGCTTGGGTAAAAGTAAAAGAATAAATCTTGCAAGTAAAACTTGGGATTGGTATAATCAAGGTTACATAACCAAGGCATGCATAAGGCATCTTGCCTAGGTCATGAAACTTGCAAGTATTAGCTTGCATGGTTAAGTTGTAGTGCTAGGCTTGCCTTGAGTAGTGTAGTGGTTGAAGTTTTCTTCTTCTTCTTGGTAGTACTCCTCCTCCTCATATCCCGGGCCGGTACTATCATCTATAAATGAACACCAGGTACACAATCACCAAAAAAATACTTAACTACTTCTATTTAGCACCCTAAGGTTCACACTTGATGATCTAGCATCATCACAATCATCACATGAAATACAGACTTAGTCTTATTTATTTTATTTTAGAAAAGTAATTTCTACTCATTGAAAATACTTAAGATTTAATATTCTCCACTTAAAATATGGGATCCTATTGACACATGTCATCACCACATATTCTAATACATGGGAATGAGATTTAAAGTGTTGGTCATATTTTATAAACTTTAAGATTATTATTTACTAAAATTAAAGTGACTAGAAATGCCTATATAGCATTCTTTTAGTACTAGTCCAAGATCACTGCATGTAAACCTAAATATTTTTACATATTCAGATATATCTTGTCAAATGTGATTTTTGAGAGTTGGAATCAACTCAAAATCATTTATGGTTGATTTTTGAAAAATGTTTGAAGTGGCAAAAGCCTCTATCTTGTTATTTTTGGTATGGGTGATCTATAATTTCAAATGGTTTGAATCCAACGGGCTTCGATGGATATTTTGAATACCTTTCTAACAAAATTGGAATCATGCAATTTGGTTTAGTGAATATCTTTGAATTGATTTTTGAATCAACTAACATAATCTAGTTTTAATTAAAATAGAAAAAGTCTATTTGAATTGACAGGCTTGCACGGGAAAGTAAACGGGCCGGCCCAACTGCACTGCACTGGCATAGCGGGCTGCTGACATGGGGGTCCCACTAGTCAGTGGCTCATCTAACCCGAAATGGTACGTTCCAATCTAGGCCATGCGATTAGACTAGGATCTAACGGCTGACATGCATCATCTACGACGAATAGCTCCGACGAGACTGAGCCCTAACGGAGACGGTGGGGGTATGTGGGGGCTCACCAGGGATCCAGCTAGGGTTGACGATGGGGGCGAACGCCATTGTAGACGACATCGGTTCGAACGGTGGTCGCGGCGACTCATGGGGCGGCTACAATCAACGACGCCCTTCCTTCCTGTAGCGGCAGCCTCTGGCTAAATTCCAGCGATGTGGTGCTCGCCTTGCTCCGAGGAGAGGTGTGGAGGTTCTGTGAGGAGTGGGGA
Organism: Avena eriantha; assembly: GCA_910589775.1. Classification (NCBI taxonomy): domain Eukaryota; kingdom Viridiplantae; phylum Streptophyta; class Magnoliopsida; order Poales; family Poaceae; genus Avena; species Avena eriantha. Next base: position 170,555,945 of record OU342745.1, on the reverse strand, counting down.
GTGATATGGTGTGGTGAACTGAGGCTGGGGCGGCCTCTATTTATACATCAGCGAGAGGGACATAGCGGGATGGCTCGGGTTTGTCGGTGACGGCAATACAGGGGGCTATCAACGTGGTTGGGGGTAGGGTTTGATGCGGTGCTTCAGGGTGGTCGTCACAGGCTTGATGGCGTGGCAAGGGGTGGTCGAGAATGGTCGGGCGCGGGCGGTACTCTGCGCGGGAGAGGCAGCGTTCGAGACGACGCGGCGGTGAACGCGGCGGTGAACAGGCATGTTTGGGAGTAGCTAGAGTCATGGCGAGTGTGTGCACGCACGGAGAGGGCGAGTCACGGCGTGTGTGCGCTGGTCGGCTGTGACGCTCTCGTGCGCTCTTGGTATGGCACAAAGAAAAGGGGCACGGCTAATGTGGCTGGTCCATGGCTTGCTTGCGATCGAGGGATGGACAGAGGGTGGCGGTGGACAGTCGCCTGTCCCCTGGCCATCGTGGGAGAGGCCGGCGTGGTCTGTGGCAAGCTGTCCATGGTCGGCCAGCGCGGCGAGCTTTAGGCGGCGCTGTACTGGCGCAACGGCAAAGGGGGGAGTTGTCAACTACATTGCTAGACACTAGGGGGAGACATGGGGAGTGAAATGGGGACAAATACGTGTGTGATCACTGCTCCAATAGTGGAAGTTAGGCAAGGTTTATCTGTGTCTGCAATGTGTTCGACTAATTGCCGCATGAAATGAAGTTTGAAATTTTTGAATGAATTTCGGTGAGTGATCTAATCTTATGCTTGGTAGTCTCTGGTTGCTTGGGTTTGCCAAGGTGAATTGATTTGAGTGGTTTTTGCAAAATGGTGATCTTAGTACATACACTGGATTCAATTTTGAATTGTCCTTTAAATAGATTTGAAAATAGTTTCTGTGAGTTTGTAAAGTGGGCTTGGATTCACATTTACTTGGTCTAGCAAGGGGTGAAAAGAATTGGAAATGTTTCTATTAGGAATTCTTCACTATGAACACTCAAAGTGGTCTAGTGGTTAATTTTGGTCAAGATGACCATTTGCTTATATGATTCTTATTTGAATTTCTTTTCTTTTGAATTTGTTTGTAATTGACCAAGATGATGTAGTATTCATCTTTAAACTATTCCTTATTATTTGTAGCAATCAAATATGGCAATTGCACTGATTCATACACTAATGCAAATCACACATACACTCATATTCAATTTAATAATAAAAGTTTTTGTTAACCCTAAACTTGAGTGATTAGAACTTGAAAATCTTGATTAATATTTTTGGGGTGTTACAGGTGTCACGCTAGAGAAATATGAAGGGGATAATCCGAATGGGTCTAGTGAGAATAACAAAATGTGCGGGGTCTGTTCAAAAGTGTTGGGTCCGCAGCAAAGAAAACAAAAAATTTCCTACGATGAGAACTACACGCCAAGATATATCTACTAGGTACAAAGCAACGGGTGGACATACATCCAACGAGAACTTACCCTCAAAGACAACGAGTTTTGTTAACGAGTAGGAACTCGTGGTTGCTGTAGTCGTACACTTGCCGATCTCAAGATCGTGAGGAACTCCGAGCGCCGCAACTCAGCAGCGCATCCGTACTCGCACACACATTCAAGCCACCGAACAACCTCCACCTCCTCGCTCCAGAAGCAACTCCTTCCAGACGAAATGCCATCGGGAACATGTATCTCCCTAATCCGAGACATGGGGGAATAATTCTAGAGGGGGAGAGAGATCCTTCACAAGGAGGTGTGAGGAAGAAGGAGGGAGAGGGTGGACTTTTATAGGAGGAGGAGGGATGCCTCTCCTCTCCATGGCCGGCGCATGGGGGGTGACCCCTATCCTCCCCCATTCATGTGTTGGTAACCCCTCCACATTAAAATTCCTCTTCACATTCCCTTTCAAAGCCCCCACTTTAAATGCATTAAAATTTTCCAAGTTTAATGCTCTCTCATTTAATAAAACTCTTTTATTAAATTTATTCAGAGTTTTGTTAATTACTTTAATTAACAAAATTCACATATAACCCCTTGCAATATTTCAATATCACATGCAGAACCACTTTCTGCTATTTCACCCAAAACAATTTCCAGCTTCTATCGAAACAATTCCCGCGCTTTGCAATTCTTTCATCTGAAACATATGTGCTCCAAAATGGTGTCCGGTAACTCTTAAGTGTGTCAGCCTACGGTTCACGAATAATGCAGACACGATTGAGACTCCTCTCAGATCAATAGTCAGAAGCGGGACCTGGAGATCCATACTGACTCCTGCATATTCAATGATGACTTCTGTGATCGTGAGAACCTTTAACGCTTGTAATTTAATCCCTTTGTCTCATGATATAATACATGTCCGAGATTCGATCATCGGTATCCAAATACCTAGTTTGATCTCGTTACCGACATGCACTCTTTTCTCGTTCCCGTGATATAACATTCTAGTGATCACATCACTTGCTTGCAAGCTATCTCAATTTGATATCACCGAGAGGGCCCAGAGTATATCTATCCGTCATCGAGATTGACAAATTCCATTCTTGATCTATGATCCTCAACATAACACCTTCATAGCACTGAACCCATCTTTATAGTCACCCTGTTACGGTGTGACGTTTGATGTTATCAAGATACTCTTCCGGTGTTAGCAACTAACATGATCTCATGGTCTAAGGATAAATATTACTTCGTATGATGTTATAGAAATATAAACATAATGACTTTATCGTAATGCTATACTTGGGATGAATGTTCATCACATCATTCCACCAATGTTGTGACCTTGTTATTAACAACATCCAATGTCCATGATCAGGAAACCTTGATCATCTTGTTAATCAACAAGCTAGTCTATAAGAGAGGCATAACTAGGAACCCTTTTTGTTTATTAAACACACATGTATTGATGTTTCCGATCAATACAATTCTAGCATGCAAAATAAACATCTATCATATATAAGGATTACATAATAACAACTTTATTATTGCCTCTGAGGGCATATTTCCTTCAATCTCCCACTTGCACTAGAGACAATAATATAGTTCACATAGTGATAAATCTAACACCCATGGAGTTCTGGTGTTGATCATGTTTTGCCCTAGGGAGAGCTTTAGTCAACGGATCTGCTACATTTAGGTCTGTGTGTACTTTACAAATCTTTATATCTCCATCCTTGACATGCTCGCGGATGGAGTGAAAACTGGCACTTAATATGCTTGGAATTCCTGTGAGACCTCTGTTCCTTTGCGTTGGCTATGGCTCCATTGTTGTCACAATAGATCACCATCGGGTCCAATGCACTAGGAACCACACCTAGTTCCGTAATGAACTCTTTCATCCAAGCCGCTTCCTGCGTCGCTTCTGAAGCAGCAACATATTCCGCCTCCGTCATTGATCCAGCCACCACAAGTTGTTTGGAACTCCTCCAACTAACTGCTGCTCCGTTCAAGAGAAATACGTATCCGGATTGAGACTTAGAATCGTCCGGATCGGTGTCAAAACTAGCATTGACATAACACTTAGCGACTAGCTCTTCTTCACCTCCGTGTATAAGAAACATGTCCCTAGTTCTTCTCAAGTACTTGAGGATGTTCTTGACCGCTATCCAGTGTTTCGAACCTGGATCAGATTGGTACCTACTAGTCAAACTAATAGCATGTGCCACATCCCGTCTTGAACATAGCATGGCATACATAATAGAGCCTATGGCCGAGGCATAGGGGATCTTATCCATCATCTCTCTTTCTTCCGCCGTAGCCGGACTTTGAGTGTTACTCAATGTCGTGCCTTGCAACATAGGTAAGAACCCCTTCTTACTTCCGTTCATATTAAACTTCTTTAATATCTTATCAAGGTATGTACTCTGTGATAGCCCAATTAGGCGCCTTGATCTATCTCTATAGATTTTAATGCCTAATATATATGATGCTTCACCAAGGTCTTTCATCGAAAATTTGCTGTTTAGATAACTTTTAACACTTTTTAAAAGATCTATATCATTTCCAATCAATAATATGTCATCCACACAAAATATCAGATATGCCACATGGCTCCCACTCGCTTTCTTGTAAATACAAGCCTCTCCATAAGTTTGGATAAATCCAAACTCTTTGATCACCTCATCAAAGCGGAGATTCCAACTTCGGGATGCTTGCTTCAGTCCATAGATGGATCGCTGAAGTTTGCATACCTTATTAGCATCCTTAGGATCGACAAAACCTTTAGGTTGTATCATATACAATTCTTCTTCAATATTACCATTGAGGAACGCAGTTTTGACATCCATCTGCCATATTTCATAATCGAAATACGCATCAATTGCTAACATAATCCCAACCGACTTAAGCATCGCTACGGGAGAGAATGTCTCATCGTAGTCAACTCCTTGAATTTGTCGAAACCCCTTTGCGACAAGTCGAGCCTTATAGATGGTCACATTCCATCAGCGTCAATTTTTCTTTTGAAAATCCATTTATTCTCAACAGCCTTTCGATCGTGAGGTAAGTCCACCAAGGTCCAAACTTGGTTCTCGTACATGGATTCCATCTCGGATTTCATGGCTTCTAGCCATTTGTTGGAATCCGGGCTCATCATCGCTTCTTCATACGTCGCAGGGTCATCCATTTCATCAACCATGAAATTCACAATAGGATTGCCGTACAGTTCAGGAGCTGCACGTGTCCTGCTTGACCTACGAGGTTCGGTAGTGTCCTCTTTCAGAGTTTCATGATCAATATCATTAGCTCTCTCTTCATTAGGTGAAGTCAACTCTGAAACAAATTTTGGTGCTGCACTACTCGCCATTTCATGAAGAGAAGGTTCATTAACCTCTTCGTGTTCTACCTTCCGACTACTCATACCTTTCGCGAGAAACTCCTTCTCAAGAAAGGATCCATTCTTGGCAACAAAAACGGTGCTCTCGGATCTGTGATAGAAGGTATACCCAATCGTTTCCTTAGGGTATCCTATGAAGACGCATTTTTCCGCTTTGGGTTCGAGTTTATCCGGCTGAAGTTTCTTCACATAAACATCGCATCCCCAAACTTTAAGAAATGACAGCTTAGGTTAGTTTCCAAACCATAATTCATACGGTGTCATTTCAACGGATTTAGATGGTGCCCGATTTAAAGTGAATGCAGCTGTTTCTAGTGCATAACCCCAAAATGATAGTGGCAAGTTAGTCAGAGACATCATAGATCGAACCATATCAAATAAGGTACGATTACTACGTTCCGACACACCATTATGTTGTGGTGTTCCGGCAGGTGTGAGTTGTGAAACTATTTTACACTCTTTCATGTGTGTGCTAAACTCGTAACTTAGATACTCTCCTCCACGGTCAGACCGTAGAAATTTGATCTTTCTATTACGATGATTTTCAACTTCATTCTGAAATTCCTTGAACTTTACAAAAGTTTCATATTTGTGTTTCATCAAATAGATATACCCATATCTACTCAAATCATCTGTGAAAGTAACAAAATAATGATATCCACCTTGCGCCGACACACTCATTGGTCCACATACATCAGTATGTATGATTTCCAATAAATCTGTCGCCCGTTCCATTGAACCGGAAAACGGCGTTCTAGTCATCTTGCCCATAAGGCATGGCTCACATGTATCAAATGATTCAAAATCAAGTGATTCCAAAAGTCCATCAGAATGGAGTTTCTTCATGCGTTTAATGCCAATATGACCTAGACAGCAGTGCCACATATATGCGGATATATCATCATCAAGTTTAATCTTTTTAGAATTAACATTATGAATGTGTGTAATATTACTATCGAGATCCATCAGATGTTATCAAGATACTCTTCCGGTGTTAGCAATTAACATGATCTCATGGTCTAAGGATAAAGATTACTTCGTATGATGTTTTAGCAATATAAACATAATGACTTGATCGTAATGCTATACTTCAGATGAATGTTCATCACATCATTCCACCAATGTTGTGACCTTGTTATTAACAACATCCAATGTCCATGATTAAGAAACCTTGATCATCTTGTTAATCAACAAGCTAGTATATAAGAAAGGCATAACTAGGAACCCTTTTTGTTTATTAAACACACACATGTATTGATGTTTCCAATCAATACAATTCTAGCATGCAAAATAAACATCTATCATATATAAGGAATACATAATAACAACTTTATTATTGCCTCTCAGGGTATATTTCCTTCAAAAGGTACTTCTGAACAAGGAGAAATAAATGATGTATTTAATATTTAATATGAATTAATATTAAATATGGAAATTATTAAAATAAAAAAGGAAAAATCCCTACATGGGCCTTCCCTAGGAGGGTCCTACCCTGCCGGCTACCCTAGGTGGGCCAAGCCACATGGTTGGGGCCCATAACCGCACCGGCCAGCTCCCTCCTCCCACCTTCAATTGTTTAGTCCCACCCTTGACTTGGAGGGTGGGATTAGCCTATTTTTTCCTATATATTGGGGAGGCATTCACCCCAATTTCTCCAATCCGTCAATCAATTGGCATTAGAATTTATCTCTGCCCCTCCCTCACTCCCTCTCAAGCATGTTCCCAAGTTAGGAATGTGCTATACGAGGTAGAGGTTTCTCCACCCAGCGCAAGTCGCCGTACCGCTAGAATCAGTCCGAATCTTCTTCATCCGCTGCCTTACTCGACCGGGGCTCGGGAGATGTCCTTTACACCGGATGCCTGTAAAGCTCGTCGAGGCATCACCAATAGTGATGATGGACGCTTGAATCCTTCTAGACCTTGAGGTCTGCGATGCTCAGCTTGATCAACAACGTTTGTGCGGGAACATATGCCCGCTGTCTTGGTATTTATATGTATGATAACCATATCCCGCTCGTTATTGTACTTCTCCATAGATAGATCTTGGGTTGGTACGTTCTTGTAGTAGGAATTTTTATTGTTTTCTACCACACAACCCCTTTAGTGGTATCAGAGCGATCCATGTGTAGTTGTACTAGTAAAAGTAGAACACACGTGGATTGTGTGGGCATCGATTTTCTAATTGCTAGGTCCCACGTCTACTTGATACTATCACGGTAATGTCAGATGAAGCGGCCCATACCAACATTACACGTAACCCTATGTGAGACTGGTTCCACAACTAACATACAACTTGTACCACATAAGTGGCTGGCGGGTGTTTGTCTCTTTGACGTTAGTTGATTGGGAACTTACAAAGGATGACCCTAAAAAGCGATTTAAAGCGGCAAATTTTTAATCGACGTTGTGGTTGGCTTTGTAGGTAAGAAGCAGTTCTTGTGCGAAGGCCCATTCAACCATGTAAAACTTGCAAACATAAAGTAGAAGCATCTAACTTTGTTTTGCAGGAGGGCAAGTGATATGTGTGTGTTAGGTAATTTTTTATGTGATAGACAACAAAAGGCAAGGTGGCACCGTGAATCTAGTGCAAACGCTGTCATTCTCGATGGTGAACAATATGTGGCAACCACCACATATCAGATACATATCTGTTTTCATTAGATGTTAGCTGTTGTGTGATCTTGTTGTGCTAGTATTAGACTTACGATGGTAGCATAATAAGACAATCCATCATACTATAATTCCAATATTCGTGTTCTCTCACACATGTGAGACACCAAGAATGTTCGCAATTATGAAGCAGGTTGTCATGATGAGGTGATAGACATCTTGTGTTCACATACGGTGGGTGTAATCCATGTATGCATAGCAATGAACTATGGTTAAAATTGGCGAGCCTAGGATGTATAGACATGGCCTTGGAACATGGATGACCAAAAGGTCAAGCATGCATCACATGGAGATATGATGATATCTACCCTGCTACATCAAAGGCCGTGATGATCAAGGATGATGTGGAGTAAAGGAACCGTGTAGTCACCAAACGAATGTTGAGCAATTTTCGTTTGAGTGGGAGTTCTGGTGTTTTAGTATGACTAAATAAGAACCCGTATTATGAACATTTAAGATTAACTACATTACAAATAATATTGTAGATGTCTCGTGCTACCTTCAACCTTGGTCCATTCCTTGAGAAAGAAAAGTTAAAAGCTGATGGGACGAACTTCACCGCCTGGTCCCACAATTTAAGGATTCTCCTCGTTCCCCAAAAGATGTCGTACTTACTTGAGGACAGTATAGCTGACCAACCCGCTGCCACTGCTTCTCAAGCTGATAAAAATGTTTATCAAAAGAATGCATATGATAACGCCTATGTCCAGATTGGCATGATCTATATCATGGAGGCGACCTACAGAAGCGCTTTGATAATAAGAGCTCATCTGAGATCATCACTGATCTCAAGGCCATCTTTGCAACCCATGCCTGGTCTGAGAGGTATGAGGTTTCAAACCTCTTCTTCTCGGCTAAGATGAAAGAGCACAACAGCTTGAGCGAGCATGTAGTCAAAATGTCTAGCTACATTTAATGCCTAAACGATCTTGATTTCAAAATCAATGACGACCAAAACCTTGTCTGAGTAATTCGCCATGCTCAAGCACGTTGTGGTAGAAATCAGGAAGGAGCATACCGTCTTGATGGTCAAAAAGAAAGTTGACTTCAAGAATACGGCCAAGAAGGGCAAGCCTAAGAGGTTCAGCAAAATGGTTGCTGCCTCCAAGGAATCCAAATCCAAGCCTGGTGCCAGGTGCTTCTACTGCAAGTGTGAGGGTCACTAGAAGCACAACTGCCCCATGTACCTAGAAGATAAGAAGTCAGGCAAGATCATTGCCAAAGAGAAACGTATTATGATATGCATGTCATTTATGTATTGCTCACTAGTGCCAGGAGCAGTACCTACATATTTGATACTAGTTTTGTTGCTCATATATGTAACTCTCAACAGGAGTTGTGGAATAAGCGGTGTCTGATGATGGACGAGGTGACGATACATGTCGGCAATGGCAACCGAGTTGAAGTTATGGCTGTCGGCACCCTCCCTCTGTGTCTCCCTTCTGGATTAGTTTTAAATTTGAATAATTGTTACTATGTACCGACTTTGAGCATGAATATTTTCAGTGGGTCTTTCTTGTTGCAAGACCATTAATCGTTTAAATCATAGAGAAGTGGTTGTTCTATTTACATGAATAATGTGTTTATGTTCATGCACGACAAAGTAAAGGTTCATTCTTATTGAATCTTGATTGTGATGATACACACATCCATAGCATAGATGCTAAGCGATATAAGCATGATAGCGATAATTCCATGTACATGTGGCATTGCTGGCTGGGTCATATCGATGTAAAACGCATAAAGCACCTCCATTCTGATGGACTACTAGAATCGTTGGATTTATAATCCATCGATAGATGCAAACCATGCCTCATGGGTAAAATGATAAAGAAGCCATTCAATGCTATGATGTAACGGGCTATAGACCTATTGGGAGTCATACATTCAGATGTATGTGGACCAACGAGCGTCTCCACACACAATGGTTATCCTTGTTTTGTCACCTTCACTAACGATTTAAGTAGATATAGGTATATCTACTTAATGAAGCAGAAGTCTGAAACCTTTGAAAAGTTAAAATAATTTCAGAGTGAAGTTGAGAATGAACTCGACAAGAAAATCAAGCACCTTCTTACTGATCGAGGGGGCGAGTATTTGAGTTTCGTCTTTGCCACGCATATGAAGGCTTGTGGCATTGTACCACAACTTACGCTGACTGGAATACCACATCGTAATGCTATGTCCAGGCGACATAATCGTACCCTATTTGATAGCGTACAATCTACGATGTCTCTTACCGACTTATCCATATCTTTGTGGGGGTATGCACTTGAAACTGCCGCATTTAATTTTAAATAGAACGCCATCCAAATCCGTGAAGACAACACCATATGAGTCATGGCATGGAACTAAACCAAAGTTGTCTTCCCTGAAGGTTTGGGGATGTGAGGCTTATGTTAGGAAACTACAACCCGACAAACTTGAATTGAAAGCACTAAAATGCATCTTTTGTAGGATATCCAAAGAACACTATTGGATATAGCTTATACAAGCAAGATGAGGGCAAAACATTTGTCCCCAAGAATGGTACCTTCATCAAGAAAGAGTTTCTCACGAAAAGTGTAAGTGGAAGGAAGATAGAACTCAATGATATTATCGATCCTAATCTTAAAACACCGAGTGTCGCAACGAAAGTTGTTCCGGTGCCACCCTTATCAATTGAAGTGGGAGCGAATGATGATGATCATGAACCTCATGATGAAATAGCTATAGAACCTCGTAGGTCGACAAGAAAATGTGTTTCCCCTGAATGGTACAGATATCTTGTGAATATGGTCATAACTGTGGAGCATGATGAGCCTGCAACCTACATGGAAGAAATAAAAGGCCCTAAACCCAAGAAATGGCATAGAGCTATGGAATCTGAAATGAAATACATGTACGATAACCAGGTATGGACCTTGGTAGATATTCCTGAAGGCCATACGTCTGTCGAGAATAAATGAATCTTCAAGAAGAAGACAGACGCTGATAGAAACATCACTATCTACAAAGCTCTACTTAACGCAAAAGGTTTCTGGCGAATTCAAGGAGTTTACTACGAAGGGACATTCTCTCCCATAGGAAAGATAAAGTCTAGTCGGATTCTACTAGAAGTTACTACATATTTCGATTATGAAATATTGCAAATGGATGTAAAAATCACCTTCCTTAATGGAAACATTGAGGATGGGTTGTATATGATGCAACCAGAGGTTTCATTGATCCAAAGGATGATGGTAAATTGTGCAAATTTCAGAGGTCCATTTATGGACTGAAGCAAGCATCTCAGAGTGGGATCTTTGATTTGATGAAGTCATCAAAAGTTTTGGATTCGTATAGAATGCAGAAGAAGCATGCATATATAAGATAGTGAATGAGAGTTCAGTGCCATTCATAGTACTATATGTGGATGACATATTGTTAATAGGGAATTACGTGAATCTTTTGAAGAATGTGTAAGAGTATTTGCTCGCCCGTGGTTGATATCGAGCTCGTTGGGGAACCCTAAGAGGAATGCATGATGAGCACAGTAGTAAGTTTCCCTCAGTTACGAAACCAAGATTATAGAACCAGTAGGAGCAAGGAAACACCTCCAAGGTGTTGCTAGTTGAGCTTTGGCAGGGTGCACTACCGGTGCTAGCAGTAACGTGGAATCCTGCACAACACAACCACAGAACTTTGCCCCCAATTTGCGATGAGGTTGTCAATCTCACCGGTTTTTCTGAAAACAAAGGATTAAACGTATCGAGTGGAAGAAAGTAAAATCTTGCAGACAGTAAACAGAAAACAGTAAAAAATTGTAGATTGATGGTAAAAGAATGGACCGGGGTCCATAGTTCACTAGTGGCGGTTCTCCTTCAGAGAGATAACATGTTGGGTGAACAAATTATAGCGGGGCAATTGACAAACATCGAGAAAGCATATAAGCATATACTAATCATCTTGAATCCTTTGAGATTTGATTGGGCATTACAACATTATACATAGACCGCCATCCAACTGCTTCTATGACTAATAATCCACCTTCAGGTTATCATCCGAACCCCTTCTAGTATTAAGTTGCAAGCAAAAGCTAATTGCATTATGCATTGCATGTAAAGTAAACAATACGATTGTTCTATGAACAAAGGATTGTTGTTTTCTCCCTAGTAGCAACATCACATCAAGAGGCATGAACCCACTATCGAGCATAAATACTAACTCTTGGAGTTTCTAGCATCTACTTGGACAAGATAGCTACTAACAACGTAAAGCATGCAAGATCACAAATAACAAAGACATGATAGAATCAATAATAAATCTGAAATAGCATCTCAGTATCCATCGAATCCCCGCAAACACAACATGTATGATACAAATAGATGATCTTCATCACGAATGGAGCTCACAAGATCTAAACATGATAGCAAAAAGGAGAAGAACTAGCCATCTAGCTACTACATGGACCTATAGTCCAAGGATGAACTACTCACGCATCACACCGAACTCTTGCATGGTGATGAAGAAGGCCTCCAGGGTGAATTCCCCCTTCGGTAGGGTGCCGAGAAGAGATTCAGATCCCTCCCGATCTGGGGATGGAGATGATGGCGGCTACAAACTCTTTCATGGGCTACAAACTCTTTCATGGAATTTTGATCGGGTACTTAGGGTTTCTATATCGGAGGCATCTTATAGTCGGGAGGGGAGGCCGAGGGGGTGCCTGGGGTGGCCAGACCACCCCCTGGCGCGGGCCAGGCTAGGCCGCGCGGCTAGGTGGTGTGGCGGCCCCCTAGCCCCTCTCCGTCTCGTATTCTGGCTCCGTGTCCTCCTCAGTGAAAAACCGACTTTGACTTTTGTCCCTTCCAATTCCGAGAATATTCATTTTGTGACTTCCTAGAACCAAAAAACATCAGAAAACAGCCAGCTGGCACTATGGCATATTGTTAATAGGCTAGTCCAAGAAAGTGTATGAAAAGTACTCCAAAGTTGGAACAAAATATAAGAAAGTAGATAAAACCAAGCATGGAACATCAAAAATTATGGTCATGTTAGCAACGTATCAACATCCTCAAGCTTAACTCCTGCTCGTCCTCGAGTAGGTATGTGATAAAAAGAAAGAATAATTTTTGAGGTGACATGCACCATCATAAACTTGATCAAAGTATTTGTAAAACATTGAAAGCTAGGATCATAGTACTTCAACATAACATGAAATATAAAGTTCTAGCAATAAGACATAGCAACTATGTTGTAACATGAAAAGGTACAAACAAAAGATTCATGAATAACAATGCTTTGCAAGACGTTTGTTTGCTTCACATAAATAAAACATAGAATAGTAGCATTCAGCTTGTCCCTCATAGAGTAGCAAATATAAATGCATAGGACACCTTCAAAGTTCATAAGAGTGACTAGATACAAGTAGTTTAAGAACAAGAAATATCAAGTTATACATCAATCACCAAGTCTTGGGACAATGCACATAGAAAGAATGGCCACTATGCTCTCAAAGTAGGTGCATAAAGGTAGAATGTGGAGACTCAACATAAAAGTAAAAGAAAGGCCTTCATAGAAGGAAGTAGAGATTCAAGTTTCATAAAGAACTTCCAAAAATTATGGTACTTGTTAGCTTTCAGCTCTCATTGTCCCTATCATAAGCATCTTTAAGGTGATTAAGGTTAAAGAGACACAACTAAGAGGATATGCTTGACAAGTTATAAGCCGAAATCTCATGCCCCTTACATACGAAGACCGAACCTCATGTTACTCAACTTTAGTCACAAGTATGATCTTGTCATTGTAAGTACATATGTATCATAAAGAACCGCCAACGGGGTACCCCTTGCACATGATACAGGAGCTATCCCATAATCAAAATGACAAGGCAAGCAGAAAATGAGCATCTCAATGATCTTTTATTTGCTATTTTCATAGGTTTTTATTGAGGATGCTTCATAGAGTGCTAATTATGGTGATGCTGCAAGTTTCCACCATGATTAGGCATGGATTAGGATAGCGGCCCAGGCGTTTCTCTAACACACATACAAACTCCATAATCTTACAAGTTCCACTTTTATTTCACACTTCTGGGATCCATAAGAAAAAGAACATGATATCAACGGGGTACAAAGTACAAGTGCAATGTTGAAAGTGTTCCCCATGATACATGGTTCTGCTAATTTCAACTTATAAAGCGCAAGCATATATGCAACAAATATGGACACAATGGTTCAAGTTTATTAAGTGCAAGAAACTAAAGTGTGCCATGAAGTTCGTGAAAGCTTTAATCACTAATTTTCACATAACAAGTTTAATTCGGAAGGTAGCTAAAAACATGAATATACTTGGAATAGCAATTGCTAATAGGTAGGTATGGTGGACTCTTTGGAATAACTTGGTTTAAGGAGTTGGATGCATGAGTGGAACTCACACTTGGTTATGGAGGCTAGAAAAAGACTGCGAGCGACAAACTAAGAGAGCAATGATGGCCATAATCATGTAGAGCGACTAAACATCATTGATTAAAGCATAAAGTGGTATTACAAGTCGAAAAATAAAGGATCATAAAGGCTATGGTGACTTGGGATAGTCATAACATGGTGTGAGCATGCGCCAAGTCAACCCAAATAAAGCATCAAAGGAGAATACCACAATACTATGCTTTAATATGCTAAAACAACACATGATTCTTCCAAGGCACATTAAGCAATCTCAATTGTTTATCACAAGTCATGCTAGAGAAATAATCACTAAGCATAAAGCCAAACAATATCAAGCATGGCATGACGAAGCACAGGCCACAGTCAAAAACAAGCTCTCATTACCAGTTAAGCATGAACTTTCCTACTCTCTTCTAATCCAAACCAAACTATTTGAAACCCAAAGTATGAAAGTGGGGGTCCAACCAATTTATTCAGCAAACTAAGAAAACCAAGCAAACGAAAAACAAAAACAAAAAGAAAAAGAAGACGCTCCAAGAACAACACAACTGTGCATGAAACAATAAAAATGAAGTGTTTGGAAGAAACCTGGGATTTTTATTGATGAAGAAGGGGATGACTTGGGCATCCCCAAGCTTTGACGCTTGTACTTCTCGGATATTTCTTAGGGTGACATGCGTGGAATCCCCAAGCTTGAGATTTAGTCCATTCTTCATCTCATTACTCATTCCTTCCATACACCTGAAATTTTTTCCTTCGTACAAAACTTCACACAATCTTTATTAGCAACATTAGTGCACTCAAGATAATAAGTCTTTGTGTTCAGTTTCAACACCAATAAAACTTCCATTAAAACACAAGCTACTATAGCACTTCCTTCAAAAAGCTCAATTCCCCAATAGAACTCTAAAAGGAAACAACAAGAAGCAAATGCAAATAATGGCAGATTTCTGTCAAAACAGACCAGCAGGTAAAGACGAATTTTTTCGAAGACCTTTTGTTGCTCAAATCAAAAAGTGTTGAACTAATGAAAGTTAGATAACAACCTGGGCAGAAGCACAAAAATTCACGCATCAAAAAGACATACAGATATTTTACACGAATTTGTACGGTGAAGAATAAAAATCTGTTTCAGGACAACAACTTGATATTTTACACAAAAATTCACGCCTCAAAAAGACATACAGATATTTTACACGAATTCCCTTCAGAGACCAAGCCGTAGAGTGACACCCACCACAGAGTGTCTGCCAACCCAGGAGTCTCCAGCCTGTCCACCGCGAAGTCTCCGCCTACAAATCGGAGTCTTCGCCCCCATGTCTCCGGACTGGACTCCGGACCCCCATCGAACGATCTCTACATGCCACCCCGGAGACTTAGCCAGAGTCTAAAGATCACCCCGGAGTCTCCGAGCACCACGGAGTCTCCGTCCCCAGACCCCAGAGTCTCTGGTGTAAGTGAAACAGGCCTACGTGCTATGAGTTTGGCCTGGCCCATGTAACGCCCCCAAACTCCCATTTATGCCTATTTTTTGGTTATTGTAAAAAGTGGGTAAAATTAAACAAAAACAAAGTCAAAGGAAAAGGTAAAAAAGGGTGACAAGAACCTATGACTATACACACACGGTGGATATTAATGTGGCTAACATGACAATAAAAATGAGCAACAAACAAAATTGGTCCTAACAAAGACTAATGCTCAGTATCGTGCCAATGCTAGGAGAGACCGCAGCCTGTTTGCCAAAAGATTGAGAAGCAATGGATTTGCACGCTTGCCTTGCTCCTGCTAGGGAAAACTTTCCCGGTGTTGATTACTCTTTGTAGTTGATGCTATTGAGTGAACCATTGAATTATTGTTTATGTTCAGATTGTGATACATCATTATTCCATCTCTGCTCATGATCCATATGATGTCTTGTGAGTAGTTCGTTTTGTTCCTGAGGACATGGGAGAAGTCTTGTTGTTAGTAGTGGAGTTGCGTTGAGAAAGATTCAATGGATTGTTATTTAAGTTGTGGTGTACTTCTTCTAGTGGTGTCATGTCAATGTTGACTACATGAAACTTCACCTATATGGGCCTAGGGGGAATGCATTGTGTATTTGGCTACTAATCATAGGGGTTGCCGGAGTGACAGAAACCTCAACCCCCGTTAGGAAACCATTGCACAAGGGACGTAAGGGTCTTAGAGTTTAAAGTTGTGGTTAGGTTTCTACCTTAATTACTTTCTTATACTTACGGATGTTTGCAAGGGGTATAATCATAAGTATGTATTAGTCTTGGATGGGGCGGTACATTAGCACAGGTTCACCCACACAACACTTAGCAAGCTAAAGAAGATTAATCAGCTATATGAAGCAAAAGCACTTGACAGTCTTCCCATGTGTCCTCGAGAACGTTTGGTCATCTTAAGAAATACAACCGTCTTGTCCTTTGCTGCATAAAGGATTGGGCCACTTGCTGCATTTATTCATACTGTCTTTTGTTTACTCGTACTTTATTTACTTGCTTTATCGAAAAACCCTAAAAATCCGTTTGCTAAGTATTTGCAGAAAATTCCTGATCCATACCACTAGCCAGCACCTTCTGCTCCTTGTTGGGTTCGACACTCTTACTTATCGAAAATACTACGATACACCCCCTATACTTGTGGGTCAGCAAGACTATTTTATGGCGCCGTTGCCGGGGAGTGAAGCGCTATTGGAGAGTGGAACTGGTAAAGGAAACTTCTACTGTGAGTATTGTTTACTTCTGCTAGTTGCTTTATTTTTGTTATTGATAATTCGCTGAGTTTCTTATTTGGTAATGCTACTACCATTGCTAAGGTAGTAGATAAGCCACCACCTGCTGAGAAAGATGTTTTCAAAATACCTACAAGAATTATTGATCGTGTTATGGATAACTACTATGTTGGGGTGGAACTGTCTATCCCGGTGATCATTTACTCTTTATAAACCAATTATGCGGGTTGTTCAAGTGTGCAGGTATTACTACAGATCAAGTTCAGAAGAAGTTATTCTCTTTATCACTGAAAGGAAGAGCTGAGGAATGGTATAAGCTGTTGAAGAATGGTCAAGCTCTGGAATGGGAGGAAATAGTGCCTCTCTTTTATTCAAAGTTTTATCCTCCTAGTGAGATTCATAAAGATCGGAATCAAATATACAACTTTTGGCCTCTTGATGGAGAGAGTACAGCTCAAGCTTGGGGGAGATTGAAGTTACTAATGCTCAAATGTCCCATTCGTGAGCTCCCCAACAATATAATTATCAACAACTTTTATGCAAGGCACCCCCTACATGACAAAGATTTATTGGATGCCTCTTGTGCTGGATCATTCACTCGTATGGAAGAAGAAGTTAAATGGGACCTTCTAGATCGTATTCAAGATAATGCTGAAGCTTGGGAGAATGACAAAGGTAGAAAGTCAGGTATAAATTAGGATTTTGAATGCATTGAATCTTTTATGAGAACTGATGACTTTCAAAATATTAAAAATGCTTATGGTCTAGACTCTCAAGCTATTGCTTCTTATTTTAAGGCTTTTGCTTCCTACATTGAAGTGCCTAAAAAGAAGTGGAATAAGTATCATGAACCTTATAAAGATATTGCTAAGAGTGTTCCTGCAAGAAATACTGAAGTTTATACTACTAATCATGTTTTACCTGAAGCTTATATTGAGAAAATGCCTTTTCTAGTTAAGGTAAAGGAACATTCTATGATGGCTAGTATGGTAGATGAAAGTATGAATAAAGCTATTGAACCTAATAAACAAATGGTTAATGAACTTATAATAGCAAATGTGAAAGACTTTGTCACTGAGTATGAGGAAGAGGGACACACTATCCATTGTAAGGATACCTCTAATATTGTTTCACATAGTAGTGTTATGAGAGCTAGTATTCCTGTGTTTTCTGTTAGAATAAGTGATCATTGCTATGATGGTTCTTGTGATAGCTATGTTTTTAAGTTTATACATGATAGTGAAAGTTACTATGAAAGAGGAAAAGGTGTTCTTGTGTATCTCAATAATATCAAGTTTCCTCGTTTTATGCTGAAAGTTTTTATGTTGCACATCTTTTGTCATCTTATGCAAATTGCCTTTGGTTTCAATAACTTGTTTGTTTACAAGGTTCCCTTGCATAGGAAGCGGGTTAGACTTAAATGTGTGTGTGTGTGTGTGTTTTTGCTTCTTAATGCGCTCTTTCACTTCAATTCATATCCCTATGAGAGCTTCTTCAAATTATCATGCCCATCTTAATGGCTATAAAGAAAGAGCTTTATGGGAGACAACCCAATTTGTTTTTGCTTTCAGTTTGTTTTTATTTATTTGAGTCTTGGAAGTTATTACTTCGGTAATAACCGCTCCTTATCCATTTTATTTGGTTTTTGTGTCAAGATCAACCTCTAATGAGAGAGAAGTAAGATTTGGGGAAGTTGCTGTCCCGAAACAGATTTTTGTGCTTCACCGTAAAAATTTGTGAGAGATCTCTGTATGTCCGATTGAGCTGTAATTTTTTGTGATTCTGCCCCAGGTTCTTATTTAACTTTCGTTAGTTTTGAACTTTTTTATTTGACCAACAGAAGATTTTCGAAACATTTGATCTTTCCCTGCTGGTCTGTTTTGACAGATTTTGCCACTCTTGCATTTGCTTCTTTATTCGATTTCCTTTTTGAATTCTTTTTGGGTTTTCGAAAGGAGTTGCTATAGTAGCTTTTGTTTTGATGGTTTTCAGTTGGAGTTGGGCTCAAAAGGGCTTATCACTTCACTTATACTAATGTTGCTAATGAGAACTGTGTGAAGTTTTGTGTGAAAGAAATTTCCAGGAAGTGGAGACAATGGTGTAATAAGGAAGAGAAGGGTTTTATGACTCAACTAATAAGTGTATGAAGATGAAGATATTGATGATTCAAGTGGTGACTCCGGAAGATAACCACTAAATACCAAATTCAGAGACCTGCAGAGTCCGTGTTCAAATAGGTAACGATTCTGGTAAGAAAAGTTCCGCGAAAATACAATACAACTATATTTTTGCAGTTTTCAGTCGATAAGGAAAGTTTCAAAGCAAAAAAGGGACGGAACCGGAGCCAGGGTGGCCCACACCACCCCATGGCGTGGGCCGTCCCCTGGCTGCGCCACCTGGTGGTGAGGCCACCCAGGACTCCGCCTCCGACCCGTTTTCTCCCAGTACCTTCCTTTTGATATGAAACTTCGTAATATATAACCCCCTGGATCCCCTGAGGTCCGTATATCGTGTTTTCGTTGTGTTTTTGTTTCGATCTGTTTCTGTCAGGACACACTCTTTGAAGGCTTAGAAGCACAATGGTGTCCGCCAAGGATAAAGGGAAGGAACCCATGGAGGAAGACCTCCAAGACCCCAGGAAGGAGAAGGAGATCAAGAGTGAAGGTGAAGAGGAGGCAAAGCACACCGGCACTACCGTTGCAAGCATTGGAGTGGTGACGAACCTTGTCAGGATCAAAAGGACGGCATGGATGTCAACTGGAGGGAAGCTTCCGCGTCACTCCTTGGCACCAAGGACTCCTTCTCCGAACACCAAGAGTACCTTCCATACCTTTACCCATAACCATGCATGAAAAGACGACTTCAAGGAGGAAGAGTGGGGAAAGAATAGCAAGAGATGGGATTATCAACACGACATGATCATGAGCCACATTGAGCAAAACTCACAGCTGATTCATAATCTCACCTTCGAGATTGAGTACTTTGGGAAACTTATCAAAGAGCTCATCGAGAGGATACCACCACCACCGAAGGAGTAATTCGTCATCAGGTTTGGCATCCCCTTGGTTTGTTCCAAGCGTGGGGGAGTGCCGCGGTATCATATCACTATCTTCTATCTTTTTACCTTATTAGTAGAGTCATATCATGAATAGAGGAGTTATTATGTAGTATGGTTTGCATTATGGAAGTGTCCCCTCTCTTGTTAGATATGTACCCCTTGGTGTGAGTTTCCGTTATGGAATATTAATGAGAAGTTCTATCATTTACTCTTTTGCATATCTTATATTAGTTTTCAATTCGTGCTTATATGATTGATCTTGTTGTTAGTATTGGTATCACTTTGGGATCATTGAGTTAATTTAGTTGGTTTTGGTAAACCTGGCTCGGTCAGTAGCAACACCTTTTTGAGAGTTGAAAAGAAAAAGACAGAAGTACTCTAGAGAAAAATAATTTCATCATCTTTCTTTCTTGATTTGCTCATAAGTTTAGTATTCTGTAGTTAAGATCTTTTGTGCTTCCAAGGAAGATTGCATGTTTGTCTTGATCACTTGTATGCTTGTTTGTTTCCTTCAACTCTTATACTTGCTACCTAGCCTTGCTAGCCAAAAACCAGTATTGAGAGGGAATTCTTCTCGTGCATCCACCTCCTTTAAACCAAAACCCACGGCATTTGTGTCCACCATACCTACCTAGTAGCATTATTGCTATTCCAAGTAAATTCTTGTTTTATCTACCTCCCAAATTAAACTTGTTATGAGAAAATTAGTGATTAAAGCTCTCACGAACTTGATGGCACACTTTACTTTCTTGCATTTAATAAACTTGAACCATTGGGTCCTTCTTTGTTGCGTATATGCTTGCGCTTTATGAGTTGAAGTTAGCCGGACCATGTATCATGGGGACCGCTTTCAACACTTCATTTGGTACTTTGTACCTAGTTGATATCATGTTCTTTTGCTTATGGATCCCGACGGTGTGAAATAAAAGTGGAACTTGTAAGATCATGGAGTTTATATGTGTGTTAGAGAAACGCCCGGGCCGCTAGCCTAAGCCATGCCTAATCATGGTGGAAACTTGAAGCATAACTATAGTTAGCATTCTATGAAGCATCCTCAATAAAAACCTATGAAAATAGCAAATAAAAAGATCGCTGAGATCCTCACTGTCTGCTTGCCTTGTCATTTTGATTATGGGATAGCTCCTGTGTCATGTGCAAGGGGTACCCCGTTGGAGGTTCTCAATGATACGCATGTATTTACAATGACAAGAGCTTGCTCGTGACTGCAGTTGAGTAGCATGAGGATTGGTACTCATAAGTAAGGGGCATGAGATTTCAACTTATAACTTGTCAAGCATATCCTCTTAGTTGTGTCACTTTAACCTTAATCACCAAAAGATGCCGATGATAGGGGCAATGAGAGCTGAAAGCTAGTAAGTATCATAATTTTTGGGAGCTCTTTATGAGACTTGCAATTCCTGCTTCCCTCTGCGAAGGGCCTTCCTTTTACTTTGCAGTTGAGTCAGAAAACCTATTCCCTTCTATCTCAGCAAGTATTTTGAGTTGATGTGTTTCATTCATTCATATGATGATTTATGCATTCATGTTTCTTATGTTCCTTGTTTTGCACATTGCTCTTATCTTGAAGTTTACTACTTTGAAAGCTTTCTTTGAAAACCAGCTATTTGTGAACTCCAGCAAATTATCAACTATTCTTCGACCAAGAGCTAAGTTTGCCATTACCAACTATGATTCACTTTATGTAGCCTTATTGTGCTTCCTTTACTCATTGCAAGTTCAATTATATAATAGTGAGTTGTCTTCTATTATGATCTATGTATTTGATGAATGTGATGCTTCTTGTCCGTATTATTTTATCGACTCTTCACTCCATAAACCTGAGGCCATGTTTATTGAGCTCAGTTTCGCTTGGGGACAAGCGAAGTCTAAGCTTGGGGGGAGTTGATACGTCCATTTTGCATCACTATTCTATGTTTTAATTCACTATTATTCATTGATATATTTCGTATTGAGAGGTGATACTTTTGTTATTTCATCTATTTTTGCATGGTTCATGACTTTTGGAGCATGGACCGCTGTAGTCAGGATTCTGATGGAAAAGGTGCTGTTTGGAGGCAAAATTCGCGAAGATCAGAAAATCCGGAAAAATACATGGAAAATCCTATTTTTCCAGAAGACGAAGGAAGCCAGAAGGGGGGCTGGAGATGGGCCATAGGGGGCCCACACCACCCCTGGCGCGGGCCAGCCCAGGCCCCGCCACCAGGTGGTGTGGCCGCCCTTGTCCACCCCTGGCACTCTCCTCTGGCGTATATCATCCTCCCAAAACCCTAAGACTCGGGGGCGACCACAGAAAGATTCCGCAGCCTCTGCGGGGCGGAAAGCATCGAGAGAGAAAGATCTCTCCGACAGACAGATTTCTGTCGGGGGAATTCCTTCCCGGAGAGGGAAGATCGTCGCCATCAACACCACCATCAAGCTGGACTTCATCGGGATCATCATCACCATCATCACCACCATCATCACCATCAGCACCCTCATCACCATCTCCCTATTGCTGTAACAATTGCGTTGAATCTTGCATAGTTCTTAGGGGAAACTTTCCCGGTGTTGATTACTCTTTGTAGTTGATGTTATTGAGTGAACCATTGAATTATTGTTTATGTTTAGATTGTTATACATCATTATTCCATCTATGATCATGATCCATATGATGTCTTGTGAGTAGTTCGTTTTGTTCTTGAGGACATGGGAGAAGTCTTGTTGTTAGTAGTGGAGTTGCGTTGAGAAAGATTCAATAGATTGTTATTTAAGTTGTGGTGTACTTCTTCTAGTGGTGTCATGTGAACGTCGACTACATGACACTTCACCTATATGGGCCTAGGGGAATGCATTGTGTATTTGGCTACTAATCGTAGGGGTTGCCGAAGTGACAGAAACTTGAACCCCCGTTAGGAAACCATTGCACAAGGGACGTAAGGGTCTTAGAGTTTAAAGCTGTGGTTAGGTTTCTACCTTAATTACTTTCTTGTACTTACGGATATTTGCAAGGGGTGTAATCACAAGTATGTATTAGTCTTGGATGGGGCGGTACATTAGCACAGGTTCACCCACGCAACACTTAGCAAGCTAAAGAAGATTAATCAGCTATATGAAGCGAAAGCACTTGACAGTCTTCCCATGTGTCCTCGAGAACGTTTGGTCATCTTAAGAAATACAACCGGCTTGTCCTTTGCTGCATAAAGGATTGGTCCACTTGCTGCATTTATTCCTACTGTTTTTTGTTTACTCGTACTTTGTTTACTTGCTTTATCGAAAACCCCTAAAAATCCGTTTGCTAAGTATTTGCAGAGAATTCCTGATCCATACCACTAGCCAGCACCTTCTGCTCCTCGTTGGGTTCGACACTCTTACTTATTGAAAATACTGTGATACACCCCCTATACTTGTGGGTCAAGGAGAGACACCAAACACTACTAGAATCCTTGATAGGGAGAGACCAAACACTTGAGGAGGGTCTTGACGACTTGGAGAAGGGCACCGACTCCAAGGCCTTGTACAACTCATAGATCTAGTATTGAGAGGTGGTTCCCATCTAGGGTTAGGCACATGCCTAAATTCATCATCATCTCTTGGGTTTCAAGGAGGGAGTGGGTGCATATATATAGGCCAACCACGAGCTTGGGGGAAAATAGGAATTAAGGGGAGTTTGGGGGCGTTACATAGGCCAGGCCCAACTCAGAGCACGCATGCTCGTTTCACTTACACTGGAGACTCCGGGGTTTAGGCGACGGAGACTCCGGGCTGGCCAGAGACTCTAGGATGGTCTTCAGACTCCGGCTACGTCTCTAGGGTGGCATGTAGAGACCGGTCGGCAGGGGTTCGAAGTCTGGTCCGGAGACATGGGAGCGGAGACTCTAGTGCAGCAGGCCGGAGACTCCAGGGTGGACAAGTCGGAGACTCCGGGGTCGGCGGAGACTCTGTGGTGGACGTCGCTCTCTGGCTTGGTCTCCAGAAGGGTGTACTGAACGCTCCAGGAAGAGGGGCAGAGTCTTGCCCTGATTCTGGTCTAGAGACTCCGGGGTCACAGGCCAGAGACTCCTGGGTCCAGGGTCAGAGACTCCGGGCGTGCTCCAGCAGCTTCTTGCATCTTCTTTTCTAGGCCTCTTGCTTGGGTGTCTTGGCTCCAGTTTCATCCTCGTCTCCTCCTCTTGACATCATGGTCATGGACCTAGTCATACGATCAAGATTTTTCTCAACTAGTATTCCATTCACATGATAGCAAACAAAAGGTAAGAGATGGAAGGAATTCACCTTTGTAGGAATGGTTAGTGTAGCATGATCGGGACCAACGGTGATTGCCGTGTGTTGGGCTGCATCATGTACCACTCGTGCTTATGTACAAGGGTGAAATTTTAGTTTCTAACGACATGAACCCTCTCTCTCTTGGTGTTTCTAATGTGTTACAGTAATTCAGGGACGTGTTTCCAAGTGAGGTACCTGCAAGTTTTTCACAATTGCGAGGTATTGAGCATCAAACTGATTTGATCCTAGGACCTTAGCTGCCCAATCGAGCCCCCTATCTCACAAACCCTGAAGAAATGATGGAAATTTAGAAGAAAGTGCAAGAACTTCTCGACAAAGGGTATATTCGTGTGAGCCTAAGTCCTTGTGTTGTTCCTATTATTTTAGTTCCTAAGAAAGATGGTAGTTGGCGCATGTGTGTAGATTGTAGAGCTATTAATAACATTACTATTCAATAACGTCATCCTATTCCACACTTAGAGGATATGCTGGACGAATGGAGTGGTGCTGCTATTTTCTCTAAAATTGATTTGCGTAGTGGTTACCATCAAATTATAATGAAAGAAGGGGATGAGTGGAAAGTAGCCTTTAAAACTAAGTACGGTTTATATGAGTGGTTAGTAATGCGTTTTGGGTTAACTAATGCACCTAGTAGTTTCGTGATATTAATGAACCATGTTTTGAGGCATTTCATTGGCAAGTTTGTGATTGTGTACTTTCATGATATATTAATTTACAACCACAATGAATCTGAACATAGTGATCATATTCAACAAGTTTTGCATGTGTTGTATGATAATAAGATTTATGGAAATCTTGATAAGTGCATGTTTTGCAAAGATAAGGTCATATTTCTGGGATATGTTGTTTCTAAAAATGGAGTTGAGGTAGATGCATCTAAAACTGAAGCTATACAAAATTGGCCTACTCCCATGAATGTTAGTCAAGTACGAAGCTTTCATGGTCTTGCTAGTTTCTATAGAAGTTTTGTGAAAGAATTTAGTACTATTACTGCACCTTTAAATGAACTTACTAACAAAGGTGTTGAATTTGTTTCCTATCCAACCCAATATCATGCTTTTGATGAACTAAAACATTTCTTAACTACTTAACCATTATTTGTACTTCCCGATTTTACTAAACAATGTGAGATTGAATGCTATGCTACTGAAATTGGTATAAGAGGTGCTGATTCAAGAGCGTAAACCAATTGCATATTTTTCTGAGAAACTGAATGGTTCCTGGTTAAACTATCCTGTTTATGACTAAGAATTGTATGCGCTTGCTAGACTTCTTTAGGTTTTGCTGAGGGTAAACCTTGGGGGTGCCCGATCTTTCACGAATTCCCGTGGAAATCGAGGGGAAACTGTAGGAGAAGGAGAGAGGGGATGAACACCACAAACTCTTGCATGAAGAACATGATGAACACACTCACCCAAGGACACGATACAAGCCAATAGCTCACGCCGGTGGTGACCGGTCCGACGCAATCCCTAGGATCGGTGTCGGCCAAAGATCTCTCTCTCTCGAACCGACACGACATGTGGGGAGTCTCGGTGAGATCTTGACGTCTTGGCAAAGGGACCCCGAAGCCAAGGCCTTCTAAAATAAGGGAGGAATGATGCAAACTCCAACAAGGTGGGGGATATCTGGTGCTCCTCTATGAAAGGGGCATGAGGCAAGAACTAGATAGATTAATAAAGGTGTCCACTAATTCCAAATATCAAGCCTAGTGTTTACAGTAGAGGTGGGGGGCTATTATAGGCCGGCCACTTGTTTAGGGGTACTTTAGGCAATAAAGAGTAAAGTCTGGATGAAATTGGGGTTACATGGGCCAAGGGCCCAAAGGTCTTTACATGCCTGCCGACGTGCAATCCAGATATTCCGGTGTGGTGGATTGGAGACTCCAGTGTTGGCCTGTGATTCCGGTCTGTCTCGAGAGGGGTGTTCATAATGTCCCCGGGCTCGGTCCAGAGGTTAGTCCGGAGACAGGCCAGAGACTCCAGTGTGTCGGTCCGGAGATTCCGGTCTGCTGGACCAGAGACTCTAGTGTGATCAGCTCCAGCAACTTCTTCTTCATGTCCCGCTCCTTGTACTTCATCCGTGGGGGCTTGGTCATGCATTGGGGCTTCATAGCTGATAATGCATAGAGTAGTTGAATGAAGTAGAAAGCCATCCAAGGATGTATCAAAGTCACACAAGGAGAGGAGCGAGTTAACCTTAGCTTCTAGAAGTTTGGCTCGGGCGCGAGTCATTGGTCCACTTGGGGGACTTGTTGGTCTACATGTAGGGACGTCCATAGGATGGGCTGCATCAGCTCCCCCCTTGGGAAAGAGTCGTCCTCGACTCTTCATGCTTATCATCTTGAACATCTCCATGGTAGGGTGAGATGTCCTTGACATTTAATGTAATCCTCACAAGGTACTTGGAGGTTGGTATGTCGATGATGTAGGCGTTGTTGATTATCTTAATGACCTTGAAGGGACAATCTCCTCTTGGCTTTAGCTTGGAATCACGTTCCTTGGGAAATGGTCCTTGCTCAAGTGTATCCACACAAGGTCACCTTCCTCAAAGATCATCTCCTTCTTGTCCTTGATTAACCTTGAAGCTTGGTGAAGGACTTGTTGTTTGATAGTAGCTCTTGTTTCTTTGTGAAGCTTCTTCATAGCTTGGGCGCGCTTGTTAACGTCCATGTTGGTGCACTCATGGAGAGGTAGTGGTAGGATGTTGAGCATGTTGAGGGGCTCAAAGGCATAGACGATAATGAATGGGATCATCTTCATTGTAGAGTGCTTGGCTCGATTGTAGGCAAACTCGGTGTGGGAATGCATTCCTCCCAATCCTTGAGTTTTTTCTTGATCAACACATGAAGGAGACTGCCGAGGCTTCGATATACGACCTCGGTTTATCCATCGGTTTGCGGATGTGACACGGATGAGAAGAGGAGCTTGACAGCGATCTTGGCCATGACGGTCTTCCATAAGTAGCTCATGAATTTTATGTCACGGTCGGAGACAATTGTTCTTGGCACTCCATGATAACAAACGATTTCCTTGAAAAACAAATTTGTAACATGTGAAGCATCATCGGTTTTATGGCATGGAATGAAGTGTGCCAATTTGGAAAAGCAATCCACTACGACAAATATAGAATCATGACCGTGCTTAGACCTAGGCAATTGATATGTTGTAAATGTATCTATATTTTTTGATGCTCCATGCCTGTTTTATATCAACTTTCTTATGTTTTGTTCACACTTTGAGGTATTTTTATATATTTTCTGGAACTAACCTATTAACAACATGCCATAGTGCTAGTTGCCCGTTTTCTGCTGTTTTTGGTTTCAGAAAAGCTAGTAAGGAAATATTCTCAGAATTAGATGGGACAAAAGAAAAAGTCAATATTTTACCTGACATAAGACAGAGTCCAAAGTAGAGACGGAGAGGGGCCATGAGGCGGCCACACCCTAGGGTGGCGCGGTCCCCTGGGCGCGCCGCCACCTGGTGTGGGCCCTTTGGGCCACCACTGACCTTGCCCTTTCTCCTATAAAAGTGTCCCGATGCGAAAACCCTAAGTACTCGATCAGAAATCCATGAAAGAGTCTGTAACCACCGCCATCTCCATCCCTAGATCGTGGGGGATCTGAAGCTCTTCCTGGCACCCTGCCGGAGGGGAAAGATCATCCTGGAGGCCTTCTTCATCAACATGCCTACCTACGGAGTGATGCGTGAGTAGTTAACCCTTGGACTATGGGTCCATTTGTATCTAGATAGTTGGTTCTCCTCCTTTGTGCTATCATGTTTAGATCTTGTGAGCTCCGTTCATGATCAAGATCATCTATTTGTAATCCTATATGTTGTGTTTGCGGGGATCCGATGGATATTGAGATACTATGTCAGATTGATTATCGATTCTATCATGTCTATGTTATTTGTGATCTTGCATGATCTCCGTTGTTAGTAGCTATCTTGGCCAAGTAGATGCTAGCAACTCCAAGAGTTAGTATCTATGCTCGATAGTAGGTTCGTGCCTCTAGTAATCTGGGGAAGTGACAGAATTCTCTAAGGTTGTAGATGTGTTGTTGCTACTAGGGAGAAAACAGCAATCCTTTGTCCATGGGGCAATTGTATTGTTTACTTTACAAACTTTGCTTAATGCAATTATCCATAGCTTTCAACTTAATACTGATAGGGGTTCGGACGATAACCGGAATGTGGATTATTAGTCATAGATGCAGTTGGATTAGGGTCTATGTATTATGTTGCAATGGCGAATCAAATCTCATAGGAGTCAAGATGTCTAGTATATGCATTGTTATGCTTTCTCAGTCTGTCAATTGCCCCGCTGTAATTTGTTAACCCAACATGCTATTTATCTTAAGGAGAAACACCTCTAGTGAACTATGGACCCCAGTCCATTCCTTTACCATTGATATACCATCTATGGTTTACCGTTTACTGTTTACTTTTTGCAAGCAATTACTATCTTCCACACTATACATTTAATCCTTCGTTTTCAGCAAAACCAGTGAGATTGACAACCTCACTATAAGTTGGGGCAAAGTTTTGTGGTTATGTTGTGCATGATTCCAAGTTGTTAGCAACAACTTGGAGTTGTTTCCTTGCTCCTACTGGTTCGATAACCTTGGTTTCATAACTGAGTGAAAACTTGCTACTATGCTCATCACACCTTCCTCCTGGGGTTCCCAACGAGCTCTACATTTTGAGCCATCACCAATCATAACATAAAGTCCATGCTAATGTCTGACCAAGGTGCATGAGGAATAGGTAATGGCCTATAAAGACCAAATGGGTTAAACTTAGACTTAGCTTGAACGCATGTAGTGCATCGTTGGACATAGCGCTCCACGTCTCTTCATCTTGGGCCAATAGTAATGAGTGGCGAGCATGTCCAACGTTTTGTCACGTCCAAAGTGACCCATGAGGCCTCCACCATGTGATTACTGGAGAAGCAAAAGTTGGAGAGACGACTTCGGAATGCAAAGCTTGTTTTTTTTAAAGAGAAATCCCTTATGCAAATAGAAATCATCAACTCCTTTGTCAATGGAGCACTTTACAAAAATTTGTCCAAAGAATGGGTCGGAAGCATACAAAGTTTTTATTTCATCAAGACCCAACATGTTTACTTTGAGTCTAGCATACAAAGTGTCCGCAACTACATTATCTTTGCCCTTCTTGTACTTGACAGTGTAAGGAAAATACTCCATGAACTCAACCCACATAGCATGTATCTTACTCAAGTTTGCTTGGCCTTTGAGATATTTCAACGACTCATGGTCGGAATGTATGATAAATTCCTTAGGCCAAAGGTAGTGTTGTCCAACTTGAAGGACACAGACTAAAGAAAAAAGCTCTTTGTCATAAATCAGATAATTGAGGTGTGCACCATAAAGTTTCGCGCAATGGTAGGCAATAGGACATCCATTTTGCATAAGGATTCCTCCCATACCAATACCACTAGAATCACACTCTATCTCGAATTTTTTTGTGAAATCTGGTAATGCGAGAAGATGTTCTTCGATATGTCGATTTTTAAGTTCATCAAAAGCTTTTTGTTGTGTCTTGCCCCACATGAAGGTGACATTCTTTTTGGTCAACTCGTTGAGAGAAGAAGCAACAGTAGAGAAGTCTTTCACAAAGACACGATAAAAATCGGCCAACCCATGAAAACTTTGACGTTCACTCTCATTTGTCGGGATGGGCCAACATCGAATGTCTTTGACTTTAGAAACATCAACTTCAATGCCTTTTGAAGAAAAACAAAACCAAGGAAAATCAACTTGTTTTTAGCAAAAGTGCACTTGGGAAGATTAGCATAAAGCTTTTCAGGTTGAATGATTTGCAAGACCTCCTTGACATGTGTAACATGTTCCTCAAGTGACTTGCTATAAACAGGTATATCATCGAAATAGACAACAACACTTTTTCTAATGAGAGAACGCAAAATATGATTCATAAGGTGCATGAAGGTGGATGGGGCATTAGATGAGCCAAAAGGCATGACCAACTATTCATAGAGACCAAGTTTGGTCTTGAAGGAGGTTTTCCACTCATCACCTTCTGCCATAGGTATTTGATGGTAACCCTATGAAGATCAATTTTTGATAAAATAGTGGCTCCACACAAATCATCAAACATGTCATCGAGATGTGGTATGGGGTGTCGACAACGCATGGTGATAGCATTGATTGGATGGTAGTCCATGCATAACCGCAATGTGTCATCCGTCTTCGGAACAAGAATCACGGGTACCGCACTTGGACTAGTGCTTACTTGGATCAATCCTTTGGATAAAAGTTGGTTGATTTGACGCACGATCTCTTTCGTATCCTCCATGTCCGTGTGGTAGGCAGCATGGTTTGGAAGAGGTGCGTCGGGTATGAGGTCAATACGATGCTCGATTTTGTGAAGAGGAGGAAGTCCATGAGGGAAATCTTCAGGAAACACGTCCTTGAGTTCCTGCAAAATAGGCATCAAAGAGGGAGGAATATTTTTCATGTCATTGGTTACTTGCGCTAGTCCCTTGCAAACGAGGACATAGTGCAAGATGGAAGGGTTATTGCTCACATCTCTCATCTCACTTGTGGTGGCAAGAAGAACACTCTTAGTTTTTCCACTCGAGTTAGGCTTGTGGCTCTAACTCGCTATGACGTGGTTGCCTTGCTCACCACTCTTCTCACAAGAAGGTGTTGTGTTTTGCACGCTCCCTAAAGCTTTTGTATTATCCGCAATTATTTGGCTAGGAGTCATGGGTTGCAAAACACATGTCTCGTTAAGTCATTTGAAGGTGTATACATCTGTGCAACCATTATGTAGGGAACCTTTGTCGAATTAACATGGTTGACCAAACAACATGTGGCAAACCATCATTGGGATTACATCACACTCCACCATGTCTTTGTATGGGCCAATAGAGAATGTTAGAGATATGGGGTGCTTGATCTTCATGGAACCTTGGTCACTTAGCCATTGGACATGGTAGAGGTGCTTGTGAGGATGGAGGGTGAGGTTGATCTTCTCACACAACTCGGTGCTATCGAGGTTGTGGAAACTCCCTCCATAGATGATCACTTTGATAGATTTCCCATTGATGCTGGCACGGGTTTGGAAGATGTTTATCTTCATGTTCTTGGGCTTGAGTAGTAAATATCCTTTTGACAACAAGCAATGGACTTGCGTCAGGTTCACACATGAGTAGTTCTTGGTCATCTTCCACACGTTTCCTTGTCATTGCTTCTTTGACGCTTGCATTGAATTCATCTTCACTCAAGTACTCTTCATCGTCATTGTCATGGATGAACAATACTTTCTTGTTTCCGCACATGGCCAACTTGTGTCCTTTGCCTCCACACTTGTAGCATTTGCCTCTTGGGGGCGGTTTTTCTTGAGGAAGTGTGGGCTTGAAGAAAGGATTGGAGGTACTTGAGGAGCTTCCATTCAAGGTTGTTGGTGTAGAGGTTGAAGCTTGCTTGTAGGTGAAGTAAGTCTAGGGCTTGTTGTATCTGATGTCCTCTTGTGCTTGACGTTTGTCTTTTGTTGTGATGTGCACAAGCTCAACCATGTCACTATACTTTTGGAACTTGACTATGCGCTTGATTGGATGGTTCAAGCCGATGAGGAAACGTGCCATTGTTTGCTCCTTGCGCTCATCAATGTTGCGCGGATCATGTTGAGCTCCATTTGCTTGAAGTACTCTTCCACAGTCTTTGTCCCTTGACTAAGCGATTGTAGCTTGTTGAAGAGGTCACATGTGTAGTGCGAAGGAACAAAGCGGGATCTCATATGAGCCTAAATGTGATCCCAAGTTGTGACTGGGGACTCTTCCCTTGCATTATGAGCAACTTGAACTTGTTCCCACCAAAGGTTAGCGTAATTATCAAACTCAAGCGAGGCCATGGCGACCATCTTCTCATCATTATAGTTGTTCATAAGGAAGATCTTGTCGACTTTGAGCACACATGAGAGGTCTTCTTGGGGATCATTTGAACCGGTGAACTTGGTTATCGTGTACTTGAGCTTTCTGAAGGATTCTTCCTCATTGCGATCATGGTGGCGGTGGTTGCCATGATAGTGATGGTGTTTATCTTCCATGCAATTATTGCGATGAGCTTGGTGAGCTTGTTGATGTGCTTGCGGTTGAGGAACCTCATTTTGGGGTGGTGGAACGTGGTTTTGCGACGTTGTTGTGGAGCTTGCTCTTTCTCTTGGTGCGGTTGATAACGAGGTTGACGAGCTTGGGCCTCATGAGGGTGTTGAGGATGTGGAGCCCCTTGACGCGGTTGTTGACGAATAGGAGGCTCGTTCCTCAGTTGGTGTTGTGGGTTAGGCACTTCGGCCTCACGATAAAGATCATGGTCTTGAGCCTCATGACGTGGTGGGCATCGCTCAACATGTAAAATTTGACGCTCCATGTCTTGATGTGGTGGAGGAGGCACCTCATGATGACCATGGTGTCGGCGTGGATGTTCATGATGATGATGACGAAGAGGAGGATCTTGGAGAGCTTCATGTCGGTGATGAGCTTGCTCCTCCAAGTTGGAGTCATCACTTTTTGTGTCAAGCATATGTCACAGGCGATGGTGGTGGACTTGAAGTTGCAGTTTTGGTTGTGCTTGTTGGATCACTAGTGCCCTTGCACGATGATGGTGTCCTTCTCACCTTGCTTGGGGCCTTGAGGATAAATCACCATCATAGCTTCACGTTGCGTCGTGCCGTGGGGAAGGTACATAGTGCAAAGATCTTCCATCTTCAACCACGGGGGCATCATTGCATCTTGGAGCACTTGGATGATGATCTTGACGAATAGGAGAATGGTGACGTGACGAGCTTGAAGAGCTTGATGTGCGTGAACGCGGGCTTGTGTTGTTTGTCATTCCGTCGATGAGGAGGCGAAGCTTTTCATTTTTTTCAGCGACAGAACGTTGGAGGGCTTCATTTTGATGGACAAAGTTGTGATGCATTGCATGTATTTATCATTCGAGGCCATCGAAGCGGTTGTCGATGTTCTTGAACTTAGCTTGAGTCTCGCCAAATTTTTCATCTTGTCGCGTCTCAAGAGCCTCGCAACATTCACAAAACTCATGTCAGATGATGTAGTGTCTTGCGTGCGTCATGTACGGGACTTGTTCTTCTTCTTGGGGATGTGGTTGGCTTGACTCACCTTGCCTATCCATCATGCAAAACACACAAGTATTGTATATGGAAGTGTAATATAGTGGTGTTAGCCTTTTTCCTCACCTTGGGGATTGCACCGAACTAGAAACCACAAGAGAGAACGATTATCTTGCAAGTGAAATCGCAAAGAAACCTCACTCTAAATAAATGACTACAACTCTAAGAATCTTTTGGTGGAATGTTAGGGTTGTGGAATGCCAACGAACCAACCAAAAGAAAAATGATAGTCAAAATGGGTAAAATCCGACAAAACTCAAGTCAAAGGTAAAGGTCAACAACTCAAAAGGGTGACGAGGACCTACGACTATATACACACACGTGGAGATTATTGTGATTGACACGAGTATTAAAATGAGCAACAAAATGTCCTAACGAAGACTACACTTGGTGTTGTTGCAATGCAAGGAGGAACGGTGACACATTTGTAGAGAGGAAAAAATGGGCAACGGGTTTGTGCGCTTTCCTTGCGTGCTCTTCTTTCTCTCTTGCTTACCAGCCTAAGACTCTCTTTTGCAATGGGAGACTATTTTTCTTTTTATTTGTATTTTTCTGCTCTCCCTTGATGCTACCAAGTCACTCTTGCTACTGCTATTGCACTCTCACTATCCAAGGACAAATGCACAATGCTCAAGAAAACACAAGATGATCACTCTCGTGGGATAGGTACACACAAAGGAAGATAGGGTTAACAAGGTGCCGCAATTCATACCTTTGTGGTGACAATGACTTGCGGTCGGTGGTGCAGGATGATGTTTGGTGCCGTGGTGTCGATGAGCATGGATGTTGAAGGTGCGGAAGCCTGTTGTTAGTTGATGACACACACACGAGACACGAAATAAGAGGAAGAAGTCAAAATTAGGCATCAGGTCCGGAAACTCCGGTGCCAGGGGCCAGAAACTCTGGTGTGTGTGAGCCCAAAAACTTCGGTGTGGGACGGAGACTCTGGTCTATAGGGGCGGAAACTCTGGTCTAGGTGCCAGCTCGAACTGCTCGTGTGCTTGAGCGTAAATCCACGCCTTGGGTCCTCAAATCCGTGAAAAATTAGTCAAATTGGGCTGGGAAAATGTAGGGTAAAGCTAGACCAACACCTAAGACAAGATTTGGTTGGATTAAAACCACAAATAACACTCCAAATCAAGAAATCGATCCAAAGGAAAATTTGAGGCTCTTTTTTGGGGATTTTTGAATTTATGGTGGATAGAATAAAAACTGCAGGGGAAATGCGTGCGCAACAAAGCTCTTGATACCAATATGTTGAGGGCTAACCTCAGGGGTGCGTGACCTTTCACGAATTCCCATGGAAATCGAGGGAAAAGTGCAGGAGAAGGAGAGATGGGATGAACACCACGAACTCTGGCACGAAGAACACGATGAACACATTCACCCAAAGACAAGATACAAGCCAATAGCTCACACCGGTGGCGACCAGTCCAGCAGAATCCCCAGGATCGGCATCGGGCGAAGATCTCTCTATTGAACCGGCATGGAGAGTGGGGAGTCTCGGTGAGATCTTAATGTCTTGTCAAAGGGACTCTGATGCCAAGGCCTTGTACAGCGAGAGAGGCATGATGCAAAATCCAACTAGGTGGGGGATTTGGTGCTCCTCTATCAAAGGAGAATGAGGCAAGAACTAGATAGATCCACAAGGGTGTCCACTAATTCCAAATATCAACCCTAGGGTTTATAAAAGAGGTGGGGGATATTTATAGGCTAGCCATAGGTTCGGGGGTACTTTAGGCAATAAAGAGTAAAGTCTGGAAGAAATTGGGGTTACATGGGCCAAAGGCCCAAAAGGCTTTACATTCCTGTCGACGTGTAATCTGGAGATTCTGGTGTGGTGGACGGAAGACTCCGGCGTAGGCCGGAGATTCTAGTCCGTCTCCGGTCAGTCTCTAGAGGGGTGTTCAGAATGTCCCCGTGCTCGGTCCGTAAGTTGGTCCGGAGATGGGCCGAAGACTCTGGTGTGTCAATCCAAAGACTCCGGTGTGATCAGCTCCAGCAGCTTCTTCTTCTCATCCTGCTCCTGGTACTTCATTCGTGGGGGCTTAGTGATGCATTGGGGCTTCATAGCTAATAATGCATAGAGTAGTTGATGTTGGGTCCGTAGCATAGAAAACAAAAAATCTCCTACGATGAGAACTATACGCCAAGATCTATCTACTAGATACAGAGCAACGGGTGGACATACATCCATGGAGAACTTATCCTCAAAGACAACTAGTTTTGTGAACGAGTAGGAACTCGTGGTTGATGTAGTCGTACGCTTGCTGATGTCAAGATCGTGTGGAAGTCTGAGCACCACAAATCAGCAGCGCATCCGTCCTCGCACACATGTTCAAGCCAACGAACAACCTCCACCTCCTCGCTCTAGCGAATCAGCGGAAGCAGCAACTCCTTCCAGACGCAAGGCCATCGGGAACATGCATCTCGCTAATCCGAGACCATGCGTAATATCTTGAGGGGGAGAGAGATCCTTCATGAAAAGGTGTGCTTTGTGAGGGAGGAGAGGGGGCCTTTAATAGAAGAGGGGGGACTCCTCCCCTACCATGACCAGCGGCCAAGGAGGGAGTCCCCTCCTCTTCCTCATTCATGTGGTGGAAGCTCCACTCACATCAATTCAAGGTCCACCCAAAATTCCACTCACATGCATTAAATTTCCACCAAATTTAGTGCAACTCTCAATTAATAAAACTCCTTTATTTATTTTATTCAGAATTTTGTTAATTACTTTAATTAACAAACATTCACATAAAACCCCTTGTAACATTTCAATATCACATGCAGAACCACTTTCTGCAATTTCAGCCGAAACAATTCCAGTTTCTACAAACAATTCCTGTTTCTATCGAAACATTTCCTGCGCTTTGCAAACCTTTTGTCTGAAATATGTGCTCCTAAATGGTGTTCGTCAACCCTTAAGTGTGTCACCCTACGGTTCGCGAATAATGCAGACATGATTGAGACTCCTCTCATATCAATAATCAGAAGCGGGACTTGGAGATCTATACTGACTCCTGCACATTCAACGATGACTTCTGTGGTCGTGAGAACCTTTAACGCTAGAATTTAATCCCTTTGTCTCATGATATAATACATGTCCAAGATTCGATTATCGGCATCCAAATACCTAGTTTGATCTCGTTACCGACATGTACTCTTTTCTTGTTCCCGTGATATAACGTTCTAGTGATCACATCACTTGCTTGCAAGCTATCTTAATGCGATATCACCGAGACGGCCCAGAGTATATCTATCCATCATCGGGATTGACAAATTCCACTCTTGATCCATGAGCCTCAACATAACACCTTCGTAGCACTGAACCCACCTTTATAGTCACCCAACTACGGTGTGACATTTGATGTTATCAAGTACTCTTCCGGTGTTAGCAATTAACATGATCTCATGGTCTAAGGACTAAGATTACTTCGTATGATGTTATAGCAATGTAAACATAATGAGTTGATCATAATTCTATACTTCGGATGAATGTTCATCACATCATTTCACAAATGTTGTGACCTCGTTATTAACAACATCCAATGTCCATTATCAGGAAACCTTGATCATCTTGTTAATCAACGAGCTAGTCTATAAGAGAGGCATAACTAGGAACCCTTTTTGTTTATTAAACACACATGTATTGACGTTTCCTTTCAATACAATTATAGCATGCAAAATAAAGATCTATCATATACAAGGAATACATAATAACAACTATATTATTGCCTCTCAGGGCATATTTCCTTCAGTCTCCCACTTGCACTAGAGACAATAATCTAGTTTACATAGTGATAAATCACACCCATCGAGTTCTGGTGTTGATCATGTTTTTCCCTAGGGAGAACTTTAGTCAACATATCTGCTACATTCAGGTCCATGTGTAATTTACAAATCTTTATATCTCTATCCTTGACATGCTTGCGGATGGAGTGAAATCTGCGCTTAATATGCTTGGAATTCTTGTGAGACCTTGGTTCCTTGGCGTTGGCTATGGCTCCATTGTTATCACAATAGATAAACATTGCATCCAATGCACTAGGAACCACACCTAGTTCCTTTATGAACTCCTTCATCCAAACCTCTTCTTGCGCCGCTTCTGAAACAACAACATATTCCGCCTCCGTCATTGATCCAGCCACCAAAGGTTGTTTGGAACTCCTCCAACTAACTGCTGCTTTGTTTAAGAGAAATACGTATCCGGATTGAGACTTAGAGTCATCCGGATCGGTGTCAAAGCTAGAATCAACATAACACTTAGTTACTAGCTCTTCTTCACCTCCGTATACAAGAAACATATCCTTAGTTCTTCTCAAGTACTTAAGGATATTCTTGACCGTTATCCAGTGTTCCGAACCTGGATCAGATTGGTACCTACTAGTAAAACTAATAGCATGTGCCACATCCGGTCTTGTACATAGCATGGTGTACATTATAGAGCCTATGGCTGAGGCATATGTGATCATATCCATTATCTCTCTTTCTTCCGCCGTAGCCTGACTTTAGGTCTTACTCAATGTCTTGCCTCGCAACATAGGTAAAAACCCCTTCTTACTTCCGTCCATATTAAACTTCTTTAATATCTTATCAAGGTATGTACTCTGCGATAGCCCAATTAGGCGTCTTGATCTATCTCTATAGATTTTAATGCCTAATATATATGAAGCTTCACCAAGGTCTTTCATCGAAAATTTGTTGTTTAGATAACTTCTAACACTATTTCAAAGATCTATATCATTTCCAATCAATAATATGTCATCCACATATAATATCAGAAATGCCACATTGCTCCCACTCACTTTCTTATAAATACAAGCCTCTCCATAAGTTTGGACAAATCCAAACTCTTTGATCACCTCATCAAAGCGGAGATTCCAACTCCAGGATGCTTGCTTCAGTCCATAGATGGGTCACTGAAGTTTGCATACCTTATCAGCATCCTTAGGATCGAAAAAAACCCTTAGGTTATATCATATACAACTCTTCTTCAATATTACCATTGAGGAACGCAGTTTTGACATCCATCTGCCATGTTTCATAATCGAAATATGCAGCAATTGCTAACATAATCCTAACCGACTTAAGCATCGCTATGGGAGAGAATGTCTCATCGTAGTCAACTCCTTCAATTTGTCGAAACCCCTTTTCGACAAGTCGAGCCTTATAGATGGTCACATTACCATCAACATCAGTTTTTCTTTTGAAAATCCATTTATTCTCAACGGCCTTTTGATCGTGAGGTAAGTCCACCAAGGTCCAAACCCGGTTTTCGTACATGGATTCCATCTCAGATTTCATGGCTTCTAGCCATTTGTTGGAATCCGGGCTCATCATTGCTTCCTCATACGTCGTAGGGTCATCTATTTCATCAATCATGAAATTCATAACATGATTGCGGTACAGTTCAGGAGCTGCACGTGTCCTGCTTGACCTGCGAGCTTCGGTACTGTCCTCTTTCGGAGTTTCATGATCAATATCATTAGCTCTCTCTTCATTAGGTGAAGTCAACTCCGAAAAAACTTCCGGTGTTGCGCTAATTTCCATTTCATGAAGAGAAGGTTCAATAACCTCTTCGAGTTCTACCTTCCGACTATTCACACCTGTCGTGAGAAACTCCTTCTCAAGAAAGGATCCATTCTTGGCAACAAAAACCTTGCCCTTGGATCATTGATAGAAGGTATACCCAATCATTTCCTTAGGGTATCCTATGAAGCCGCATTTTTCCGCTTTGGGTACGAGTTTATCTGGCTAAAGTTTCTTCACATAAACATCGCATCCCCAAACTTTAAGAAATGACAGCTTAGGTTTGTCTCCAAACCATAATTCATACGGTGTCGTTTCAACGGATTTACATGGTGCCCGATTTAAAGTGAATGCAGCGGTTTCCAGTGCATAACCTCAAAATGACAGTGGCAAGTCAGTCAGAGACATCATAGATCGAACCATATCCAATAAAGTACGATTACGACGTTCCGACACACCATTACATTGTGGTGTTCCGGCAGGCGTGAGTTGTGAACCTATTCCACAATTTTTCATATGTGTGCTAAACTCGTAACTAAGACACTCTCCTCCACGGTCAGACCGCAGAAATTTGATCTTTCTGTTACGATGATTTTCCACTTCATTCTGAAATTCCTTGAACTTTTCAAAAGTTTCAGACTTATGTTTCATCAAATAGATATACCCATATATACTCAAATCATCTGTGAAAGTAACAAAATAACGATATCTACATCGCTCTGACACACTCATTGGTCCACACACATCAGTATGTATGATTTCCAATAAATCTGTCGCCCGTTCCATTGAACCGGAAAACGACGTTCTAGTCATCTTGCCCATAAGGCATGGATCACATGTATCAAACGATTCAGAATCAAGTGATTCCAAAAGTCTATCAGAATGGAGTTTCTTCATTCGTTTAACGCCAATATGACCTAGACGGCAGTGCCACATATATGTAGATATATCATCATCAAGTTTAACCCTTTTAGCATCAACACAATGAATATGCATAATACTACTATCGAGATCCAATAGAAATAAACCATTCAACACAAGTGCATGACCATAAAAGATATTATCCATATAAATCGAACAACCATTGTTTTCAGCTTTAAAGGAATAACCACTTTGCATCAAACATGATCCGGATACAACGTTCATGCTCAGTGCAGGCACAAAATAACAATTATTTAGATTTATCACTAATCCCGACGGTATATGGAGAGGCCGCATTCCGACGGCGATCACATCAACTCTTGATCCATTGTGGACCCGCACCGTGACCTCATCCCTTGCTAGTTGTCGCTTGTTCCGCAGCCCCTGAATCGAGTTACATATATTAGCAACCGATCTCGTATCAAATACCTAGGTGCTACTGGGAGTACTAGTCAAGTACACATCAATAACATGTATATCACATATACCTTTGTTTGCCTTGTCAGCCTTCTTGTCCGCCAAATACTTGGCGCAGTTGCGCTTCCAATGGCCAGTCCCCTTGCAATAGTAGCACTCGGTATGAGACTTAGGGCCAGCTCAGGGTTTCTTTTCAGGTGCAGCAACAGATTTTCCGCTCTTCTTTCCATTCTGCTTGCCTTTCTTGTCCTTCTTGAAACCGGTGGTCTTACTGATCATCAACACTTGATGTTCTTTCCTAATCTCCAGTTCTGTAGTCTTAAGCATTGACAGAAGCTCGGGAAGAGACTTCTTCAAGCCCTGCATATTATAGTTCATCACAAAGCTCTTGTAGCTAGGTGGTAGAGATTGGAGAACACGATGTATGCCTAAGTCAATGGGAATCATTATTCCCAAGGACACAAGCTTATCAGCGTACCTAGACATTTTGAGTACGTGCTCACTAACGGAGCTGTTCTCTTCCATCATGCAGCTAAAGAACTTTTCAGAAGCATTATAACCCTCTAAGGCAGCATGTGTATTGAAAATTATTTTCATTTCTCCCATGGTATCAAAGGCATTGTCATTTTCAAAATGCTTTCGAAGTTCTAGCACTAACCCATACAGTATGCCTCAATGAACTAAGTTGTGGTCCTCTTGACGAGTTATATAGAGATTCTTTTCCCCGTCAGGGGCATAAGGAGCTGGTAGGGGTCTAGCGGCGCCTCTAGCACATATTGCTTTTGTGCAGCAGTGAGGAGAATCTTCAAATTCATAGCCCAGTTGGTGAAGTTGCTACCATTCGCAGCAAGCTTTTCTTTCTCCATGAACACATTGAAATTAAAAGCAGGTGGTGCCATCTACCACCAAATTTCTAAAGTTTAATTAGACTAAGTTTATGATAGATTGAGTTCAACTAATCCAAATTACTAATGAAATCCAACTCAAAAACGACACCCCTTGTGTCTTTTTGGTGATTACATGAACCAAATCCACTACACCAAGTCCGATCATCACGTGAGTCGGTGTAGACTCAAAAGCGAGCATCAACATGGGCATCATATCAACTATATGACTCATGCTTAACCTTTTGTTCCGTGTTCCAAGGCCATGTATGTACATGCTAGGCTCGTCAAGTAAGAACCTTAGTATTCCGCGTGTGTAAAACCGTCTTACACCCATTGTATGAAAGCGCGGAGTCGAGTACACCCGATCATCACGTGATGTCTCGAAACACGATCCATAGAACGGTGCATACTGAAGGAAGAACACATTTTATCTTGATATCTAAATGAGAGATCATCTTACAATGCTACCAAAAGCGCCAAACTAGCAGTATAAGATGCTAACATCTAATGTGTAAAGTGAGATGATATGGTCCATGCATTTGATCTCTATCATATGCATCGTGGTATGATCTCTATCATTCCTTTGTGTGTAAGGCCAAGGTCTATGGAACTTACACGTTAAGTGTGTTCTAAGATTATCTATTACACATCTACTTACAACAATACCATATCAAGACACTAGCCCAGCAACGATCTAAACTAGACGCCTCTAATTTATCAATTGCAAGTTTTACGTGGCTTATGACTTTCGGAGATAGAATCGGTCTTACCTATGAACATGAACCACAATGAGGATAACCAAGTTATTAGCAAATCGTTGTAAATCGGATATTGACTATAGTAGGAGAGACAGACACCCGCTAGCCACTTATGCAAAACTAGTTGCATGTCAGTCGTGGAACAGGTCTCATGTATGATGAGATGTAAGGTTCGTCCGGGCCGCTTCATCCCACTATGCCACCAATATCCAAAATACATAGAAGATGCAATAACATGATCATCATCGCCCACATATAAACATATGTATACTACTCGTGCAAAGCACCTACGCATAGACCAGGCTCTGATACCACTGTTTGGTCCGCAGCATAGAAAACAAAAAATTTCCTACGATGAGAACTATACGCCAAGATCTATCTACTAGATACAGAGCAATGGGTGGACATACATCCATGGAGAACTGACCCTCAAAGACAACGAGTTTCCTTAACGAGTAGGAACTCGTGGTTGATGTAGTCATACGCTTGCCGATCTCAAGATTGTATGGAAGTCCGAGCGCCGCAAATCAGCAGTGCATCCGTCCTCGCACACACGTTCAAGCCACCAGACAACCTCCACCTCCTCGCTCCAGCGAATCAGCGGAAGAAGCAAGGCCACCGGGAATATGTATCTCGCTAATCCGAGACCATGGGGAATATCTAGAGGGAGAGAGAGATCCTTCACAAGGAGGTGTGCTTTGTGAGGGAGGAGAGCTGCGCCTTTTATTGGAGAGGGGGGACTCCTCCCCTACCATGGCCAGTGGCCAAGTAGGGAGTCCCCTCCTCTTCCCAATTCATGTGGTGGAAGCTCCACTCACATCAATTCAAGCTCCACCCAAAATTCCACTCACATGCATTAAATTTCCACCAAATTTAATGCAACTCTCAATTAAATAAAACACTTTTATTTATTTTATTCAGAATTTTGTTAATTACTTTAATTAACAAACATTCACATAAAACCCCTTGTAACATTTCAATATCACATGCAGAACCACTTTCTACAATTTCACACGAAACAATTCCGGTTTTTATCGAAACTATTCCTGTTTCTATCGAAACATTTCCTGTGCTTTGAAAACCTTTTGTCTGAAACATATGTGCTCCTAAATGGTGTCCGGCAACCCTTAAGTGTGTCACCCTACGGTTCGCAAATAATGCTGACATGATTGAGACTCCTC
Organism: Avena eriantha; assembly: GCA_910589775.1. Taxonomy (NCBI): domain Eukaryota; kingdom Viridiplantae; phylum Streptophyta; class Magnoliopsida; order Poales; family Poaceae; genus Avena; species Avena eriantha. The sequence continues at coordinate 170,513,094 of OU342745.1, read as the reverse complement.
TGAGATCATTAATTAGAAGCGGGACCTCAAGATCCATACTGACTCCTGCACATTCAACGTTGACTTCTGTGATCGTGAGAACCTTTAACACAAGTAATTTAATCCCTTTGTCTCATGATATAATATATGTCCGAGATTCGATCATCAGTATCCAAATACCTAGTTTGATCTCGTTACCGACATGCACTCTTTTCTCGTTCCCGTGATATAACATTCTAGTGATCACATCACTTGCTTGCAAGCTATCTTAATGTGATAGCACCGAGAGGGCCCAGGGTATATCTATCCGTCATCCGGATTGACAAATTCCACTCTTGATCCATGAGCCTCAACATAACACCTTCATAGCATTGAACCCACCTTTATAGTCACCCTATTACGGTGTGACGTTTGATGCTATCAATATATTCTTCTAGCGTTAGCAATTAACATGATATCATGGTCTAAGGACTAAGATTACTTCGTATGATGTTATAGCAATGTAAACATAATGACTTGATCGTAATTCTATACTTCGGATCAATGTTCATCACATCATTTCACAAATGATGTGACCTCGTTATTAACAACATCCAATGTCCATGATCTGGAAACCTTGATCATCTTGTTAATCAACGAGCTAGTCTATAAGAGAGGCATAACTAGGAACCCTTTTTGTTTATTAAACATACATGTATTGACGTTTCCTTTGAATACAATTATAGCATGCAAAATAAACATCTATCATATACAAGGAATGCATAATAACAACTTTATTATTACCTCTTAGGGAATATTTCCTTCAGTTGCATGAGGTAGCAAGCCATATAAGGATGTATCAAAGTCACACGAGGAGAGGAGCGAGTTAACCTTAGCTTCTAGTAGTTTGGCTCGGGCGTGCGTCATTGGTCCACTTGGGGGACTTGTTGGTGTAGATGTAGGGACATCCGTAGGACGGGCCGCATCAGGGTTGGAAACATTATTTATGGCCAAAGGAATTTATCATATATTTTGATTATGAGGCTTTGAAATATTTAAGAGCTCAATCCAACTTGCATAGACGTCTTTCTAAGTGGTTTGAATTCATTGAGTCTTTCCCATAGATCATTAAGCATAAGAAGGGTAAAGATAATGTGGTTGTTGATGCTCTATCTAGGAAAAATATGTTGTTGATACACTTGGATGTAAAGGTTCCTAGTTTAGAGAGTTTGCGTGATTTATGTGGTACTAATCATGATTTTGCAGCACCATATTGTTTGTGTACTGATAGGATAGCATGGGAAATATTCCATATACATGATGGCTTTTTGTTTAGAGCTAACAAACTATGTGTTCTAGAATCTTCTATGCGTTTGCTATTGTTGAAGAAATCACATGCCCACGGTTTAATGGGTCACTTTAGATGAGAGAAGACTTTGCTTATGCTAGTTGGTCACTTTTATTGGCCTAAGATGAGGCGTGATGTGGACAGATTTGTGAAACGATGCATTACTTGCAATAACTCTAAATCAAAATTTAAGCCTCACGGTTTGTAGACTCCTCTTCCTGCACCTACTACACCATGTGAAGATATAAGCATGGATTTTGTGTTAGGACTACCTAGAACCAGGAGAGGACATGATTCAGTTTTTGTGGTAGTTTATTTTTTTCAGAGGCACATTTTATTGCCTGCCACAAAAGCGATGATCCATCGCATGTTGCTAATCGGGTTGCAGGGACATCGTCCGCTTACAAGGAGTACCAAAGACAAAATTTATGAGCTATTTCTGGAAGACACTTTGGGGAAAATGGCGACAAAGTTACTATTCAGGACTACTTATCATCCCCAAACTAATGGTTAAACAGTTGGGTTCCCAGCATAGAAAACAAAATTGTTTCTACGATGGGAACTATACGCCAAGATCTATCTACTAGATACAAGCAATGGGTGGATATACATCCATAGAGAACTTACCCTCGAAGACAACAAAGCTTTGTTAACAAGTTGGAACTTGTGGATGATGTAGTCGTACACTTGCCGATCTTAAGATCGTGATGAAGTCCTTCAGGTCTAGCAGCTCCAGCACCATCAGGTCCAGCACCATCAAGTCCAGCACCGCAAAGTTGCGGTGCATTCGTGATCGCACACACGTTCGGTCCACCGAACAACCTCCGCCTCCTTGCTCCAGCGATGCAGTGGAAGCAGCAACTCCTTTCCAGATAAATCCACCGGGAACATGTATCTCGCTAATCCGAGACCATGGGGAATAACTACAGGGAGAAGAGAACCTTCACGAGGAGGTGGTGCAAGATGAGAGGAGGGAGTGGGGGGCCTTTTATAGGGAGAGGGGGGCAGCCCCTCACCATGGCTGGCAGCCAAGGGAGGTGCCCCCACCTCTTCCACATTCATGTGTGTGGAGCGCCCACTCACATAATTAGCCACCCACTCATAGTTCCACTCACCTCCATTAAATTTCCACCAAATTTAATGCAAGTTCTCATTAAATAAAACACTTTTATTTATTTTATTCAGAATTTTGTTAATTACATTAATTGAAAAACATTCACATAAAACCCCATGCAACATTTCAATATCACATGCAGAACCAGTTTCAGCAATTTCACCCGAAACAATTCCGGTTTCCGTCGAAATGATTCCAGCGCTTTCTTAATCTTTATCTAAAACATATTTTCTCCTAAATGGTGTCGGTATCCCTTAAATGTGTCATCCTACGGTTCGCGAATAATGCAGATATGATCGAGATCCCTCTTCGATAAATAGTCAGCAGCGGGACCTGGAGATCCATACTGACTCCCACATATTCAACGATGACCCTTGTGATCGTGTGAACCTTTAACGTCGTAACTAAATCCCTTTGTCTCACGATATATTACATGTCCGAGATTCGGTCATTGGCATCCAAATACCTAGTTTGATCTCGTTACCGACATGCACTCTTTTCTCGTTCCCGTGATATAACATTCTAGTAATCACATCACTTGCTTGCAAGCTATGCCAATGTGATATCACCGAGAAGGCCGAGAGTATATCTATCCGTCATCGGGATCGACAAATCCCACTCTTGATCCTCAACATAACACCTTCGCAGCACTGAACCCGCCTTTATAGTCACCTTGTTACAGTGTGACGTTTGATGTTATCAAGATACTCTTCCGGTGTTAGCAATTAACATGATCTCATGGTCTAAAGACTAAGATTACTTCAGATGATGTTGATACATTGCAAATGTATCTATAATTTTTGATGTTCCATGCTTGGTTTTATCTACTTTCTTGTGTTTTGTTCCAACTTTGGAGTACTTTTCATATGATTTCTTGGACTAACCTATTAACAAGATGCCACAGTGCCAGTTGCCTGTTTTCTGCTGTTTTTGGTTCCAGGAAGTCAGAAAATGAATATTCTCGGAACTAGACGGGACAAAAGCCAAAGTTACTATTTTCCCGGAAGACTCACGGAGCCAAAAGGAGAGTCGGAGAGGGGCCATAGGGTGGCCACACCACCCCTAGGCGCGGGTCCAGCTAGGCCACGCCAGGGCATGGTGTGGGCCCCCTGGCCGCCCACCGACCTTGCCCTCTGGCCTATAAGAAGCCTCCCGAAGCCAAAACCCTAGGTCATCAATCAGAAATCCACGAGAAGTTCCGCTACGCCGCCGCCACCGAAGGGGAGATTCGGGGGACAGAAAGTCTCTGTTCCGGCACCCTGCCGGGACGGGGAAGTGCCCCCGAAGCCATCTCCATCGATCTCCACCACCATCTCCATCACCGTTGCTGATTCCCATGATGAGGAGGGAGTAGTTCTTCCTCGAGGCTAAGGGTTCTACCGGTAGCTATGTGTTCATCTCTCTATCTATGCATGATCTTGTTATGGTCATGAGCTTTGTAATCAATTAGATATACCTTGCTACTCAAGTGCTTTAATGAATCTCTGCTCTCCCCATGTGTGTGGAAGTGATAGCGTGCTCACCATGGTGGCACATAGGCTAGAGATTACAAATACTTGTTATGAGTTATATTTGGAGTTGGATGTCTTTATGAAATTGTGGTGTTTGTTGGACTCATCTAGTGCTCAAGGTGACAATGTGGGGTTTTCTAGATGGGAAAGGCTTACTTTGAGGAGTGTTGTTATAGCCCTACCAATGATTAGAGTGTTCAACCAGAGAGTAGTATCATAAAGAGAAGATATATTTATGAGAGAGTGTTCACTAGTGAAAGTATGATCCCTAGGCCTTGTTTCTTAGCACTGAAACACCGTTTGCTACTAGATCTGTTACATGTTTGCTTGCTTCCATCTTTATTTCAGTTTGCATTTAGTCTTTTCCACGCCATCGGGCTATTTTCTATCACCGTTACCACTTATAAATATCCATACCACTTGTATTTCACTATCTCTTCGCCCAACTAGTGCACCTATACACCTGACAAGTGTATTGGGTGTGTTGGGGACACAAGAGACTTCTTGTATCTTGATTGCAGGGTTGCTTGAGAGGAGATACCTTCGACCACTTCCTCCTTGAGTTCGATAAACCTTGGGTGATCCACTTAAGGGAAAACTTGTAGTTGTTCTACAAACCTCTACACTTGGAGGCCCAACAACTGTCCACAAGAATAGAAGTGCGTAGACATCAGATGTTATAGAAATATAAACATAATGACTCTGATCCTAATGCTATAATTCGGATGAATGTTCATCACATCATTCCACCAATCCCGTGACCTCGTTATTAACAACATCCAATGTTCATGATCAGGAAACCTTGATCATCTTGTTAATCAACGAGCTAGTTTATATGAGAGGCATTACTAGGAACTTTGTATTTTGTTTATTAAACACACATGTATTAACGTTTCCAATTAATACAATTATAGCATGCAAAATAAACATTTATCATAAACATGGAATAAGACAATAACCACTTTATTATTGCCTCTCGGGCATATTCCCTTCACAAACAGAGGTGGTAAATCACACACTTTCAACGTTGCTATGATCAATGATCAAGAAGAACTTGTGTGTGTGGGAGGACTATTTGTAGCATGTGGAGTTTCAATATAATAGGGCGGTACACTCAACAACGCAACTTTGTCTGTTTGAGGTGGTTTATGGTTTTAAACCAATTACGCCACATGATTTGTTGCCCTTGCACTTCAAGAGAGAGTTAACATGGAGGCATCCAAGAGGGCAGATTTTGTGAAGAAGATACATGAGAAGACAAAGGAAGCAATTGAGAAGAAGGGCAAGTACACCCCTGATCGTGTTAATATGAAGAGAAAGGAGGTGTTGTTCCAGCCAGGTGACATGGTATGGGTGCATTTCCGCTAAGAAAGATTTCCACAAGAGCGCAAGTCCAAGTTACAACCAAGAGGTGCTGGTTCATATAAAGTGCTTGCCAAGATAAAGGATAATGTGTACAAGATTGTTCTTCCTACTGATGAGTTTGGCATGAGTAATTTGTTCAATGTTCCTAATTTGACCCCATATGATGGATAAGACCTTGGAGCATCGAGGTCGACGCCTTTTGGAGGGGGAGGATGATGAGGACATCTCTCGTCCTTTAACATTTTCTCCCAATGATGATGATGTTGCTGCACAATACAAGTCCAATGAAGTCAGAATTGGACCTATTACAAGAGCACGTGCAAAGCTACTTGGCCAACAGGTGAATTCACTTTTAATTGAATCTGATATTTTCATTGATGAGAACTCTATACTGCCTAAGTCTATGCACCTTTGTATGATTAGGTTTGTTGATAACACAATGTTGCATGTGGAGGAGAAGGAGAGTTGCAGCAAGAAGAACAAGAAATGATTTCCAATATTAGCAAGTGCACGAGGAGGGAAAAGGAGGCAGGCGCACTAGGAGACAATGAGGAATTATGATCAAGTGAGGGATGTGGCACAACAAGAGATACATGTTTGAGGTGTTCCATAATGTTTAGCCCGTGTGCCAATTAGGCCGAACCTATATATGGGTCGGTGTGTATCCGTTTGAGTCGAACCGGGTCAGGTTATGCCAAAATAAGGCTGGTTTTAGGCCTGGTTAGTGGGAGGACGCCCCAACCACTATAAGTATCCCGACAACCACCACAATTAGGTTCATACCATGTTTAGATGAAACCAATACTTGTTTCATTGAACTGATGTATGCATTCATATCAAATTATATATTCCTCTTTGATTCAATCTGGAGTTTTCTACTGAAATTTCTTATGTTTTCTGCTATTCCTTTGGGAATTAGTAGATTGAAAACTGCACCGTGGTCGGCAGCTACGTGCACAAGTGTACGAAGTTGCGAATACCATATGGGTTGATATTTGTTGCATTGGCAGCGGGGGAATAGCCAGTGATTCACAGCATCCCACAAAGTTATCTCCATCTCATCCACCATCATCTACGACGTGCTCAACGAGAAGATCGGGCTACCCCTTTTCACCGTCCACCCCGGAGTCTCCAGCCCTCTACACCGGAGTCTCCAGCCATACGCACCGGAGTCTCTGCCCCCAGACTTCGGCAAGGACTCCGCCCCAACTTCCAGAAGCTATAGCGAGGGACCCAGAGTATACCTCGGAGACTACACTAGAGTCTCCAGCCATACCGGAGTGTCCGGCCACATCAGAGTCTCCGACCCTTAGTCCTAGAGTATCCGGCCTAAGTGATGGGCCTGCGTGCCGACAACTAGGCCCTTGGCCAATGTACCCCCTTATTTTATTCCAAACCCTAGTTTTATGCCCAGACTACTCCTATTCTATTGGCTGGCCTATATATAGATACCCCAACCTACATTGCACCCCTTAGGCATAGATGATAGACTAGAAGACAACCCCCTATGTGGAATCTGTAGTTTTGCCTCATCCCCTTTACAAAGGGGAGCGACTATCGTCAACAACCTCGTTGGACTTTGCGCAGTGCATCCTTCATTGTACAAGGCCTACGGTTGCGACTGCGTGAGTATAGATGTCAAGACCCTCTTCAAGGTGTTCTTCCCTCTCCGCTTGGGATTAACGGGAGCATGTTTACCGATATTTCCTTGCGAGTCTAAATAGTGGTCGCTCGCGGGAGCAATTGGCCTTGTAACGTATCGTGTTTGTGTGCGTTCGTAGTGTTCTTCACGAGGTGTTTGTTCTCTTCCGCTACCTTCTCCCTTTCCCTCGCTTTTCCCATCGATTTGACCCCGAGATCTGCAAAGACCGGGCCACCGTTGAGGTTAACCATTATCATCGGGTATCAGCAGCCTTTGGTCTTTTACCCATAAGTTCGAAAAATTCCAACAAAAAGATCAAAATTTTGTGTTTTCGATCGATCTATGATTTGTGTGTGTTTCGGTAGGTTTTGATCCCTAGATTACTTGCTAAACTTCTTGATGTACCTCCCCCTGCATTTCCATAGCCTAATTCCTTGATTTCCCCCATCAACATGAGTTTTTGGTTCAAGTTTTACGCCCAAAATTTATCCCCGACGAGTTCTTGACGTCCTGGAATCTATTAGACCGGAGTCTCCAGCCTAGGACCAGAGTCCCAGGCCCCCAGGACTGGAGTCTCCGCTCCCTACAGATAGAAAACCAGCTTCACCGTTTTGAGCATATCTTATGCATTCGAACTCGGATTTTGTTGCTCTCTAGCTCGTTTCAAAGAGAAGGATCTCTACATCACCATCCAAGTTGTTCATGCTATCTACTCTATCCAAATTTCGTGAGAAAGGAGGAATCCAACAATAAAGGATGAAGATCAACAATGAAAGGTATATTCATTTTGCGACTTCTCCCTACTTGCATTCCTGTGTGAACTACACTGTCTTTGCGACCAACAAACACCTATTGAGACTAGTTCCTCCTAAGATTTATTGGGCTTTGCACATTTGATACCTTGTAGAATTTCGAGCAAAAGTTGTGAGCATGCTATCTCATATTATTATCTAGAATAGAAAAAGAGTGATACAAAAAATAGAAAAAGGTAAATAAAAAGAAAACAGAAGAAAAAGAGTGATACATAAAAAATAGAAAAAAGGAAAAGAAAAATAAAAAGAAACAAACAAGTGCCTCATAGAATAGGAAGCGCAACCTCACTGGACATCATATAGGGAGTACTTATTGTTCTTATCTTATAGCCCATCCATTTACTGCAATCGAACTAGCATCTCTCCATGAACTTGTGCGACACGAGCTTATGGTCTTCTCTAGGTAATCTTTTGGTTCTTAGCTCACTTTCGTCATCTCACAAGTCTCATTTATCCCACCGTGTGCATTTCCTTGAACATATTTTCTATATCTTATGGATTGACTTGTTTTCCTTGTGATCATCGTGGTTCTTCACTTGCCATTACAATATCTTGATTTTGGATTGTTGCCTTGACATGACACTTTTCATACCTATCCACCATAAGACTTTTTGTGTGTTGTGTACTTGGGCTTAGGTTGTTTTGTCACTTCACTTTGCTAGGTTTTTCTTGCTCTAAAGTGTGGCCACTTGCATGATACTATCTTCCAAGGTAAAGTAAGGTTTGACGTTGTTTCCCTAACACGCACTACTTCCATATACATCACTTGGTCTTGTGAATCATCTCTAGAAACTCTGGAACCAAGGAGGATATCTATGAAGAATCTGAAGGAAATATGCCCTGAGAGGCAATAATAAAGTTGTTATTATGTATTCCTTATATACGATAGATGTTTATTTTACATGCTAGAATTGTATTGATCGGAAACATCAATACATGTGTGTTTAATAAACAAAAAAGGATTCCTAGTTATGCCTCTCTTATAGACTAGCTTTTTGATTAACAAGATGATCAAGGTTTCCTGATCATGGACATTGGATGTTGTTAATAACAAGGTCACACCATTGGTGGAATGATGTGATGAACATTCATCCGAAGTATAGCATCATGATCAAGTCATTATGTTTATATTTCTATAACATCATACGAAGTAATCTTTATCCTTAGACCATGAGATCATGTTAATTGCTAACATCGGAAGAGTATCTTGATAACATCAAACGTCACACCGTAACAAGGTGACTATAAAGATGGGTTCGGTACTACGAAGATGTTATGTTGAGGCTCATGGATCAAGAGTGGAATTTGTCAATCCCGATGACGGATAGATATACTCTGGGCCCTCTCGGTGATATCGCATTGAGATAGCTTGCAAGCAAGTGATGTGATCACTAGAATGTTATATCACGGGAACGAGAAAAGAGTGCATGTCGGTAACGAGATCAAACTAGGTATGGAGATACCGATGATCGAATCTCGGACTTGTAATATATCGAGAGACAAAGCGATTTAGTTACAAGTGTTAAAGGTTCTCACGATCACATAAGTCATCATTCAATGTGTAGGAGTCAGTACGGATCTTCAGGTCCCGCTGCTGATTATTGATCGGAGAAGGGTCTCAGTCATGTCTGCATTATTCGCGAACCGTAGTGTGGCATACTTAAGAGTTACCGGACACCATTTTGGAGCACATATATTTCAGACGAAAGAATTGCAAAGCGTAGGAATTGTTTCAATACAAATCGGAAATTGTTTCGGGTGAAATTGCAGAAAGTGGTTCTGCATGTGATATTGAAATATTGCAAGGGGCTATATGTGAATGTTTGTTAATTAAAGTAATTAACAAAATTCTAAATAAATTTAATAAAAAGAGTTTTATTAAATGAGAGAGCATTAAACTTGGAGAATTTTAATGCATTTAAAGTGGAGACTTTAAAAGGGAATGTGAAGAGGCATTTTAATGTGGAGGGGTTACCACCACATGAATGGGGAAGGTGAGGGGTCACCCCCATGCGCCGGCCATGGAGAGAGGCCCCCCTCCTCCTATAAAAGGCCACCCATTCCCTCCTTCATCCAAACACCTACTTATGAAGGATCTCTCTCCCCCTCTATAATTATTCCCCCATAGTCTCGGATTAGCGAGATACATGTTCCCGTTGGCATTTCGTCTAGAAGGAGATGCTGCTTCCACTGGATCGCTGGTGCGAGGACGTGGAGGTTGTCTAGTGGCTTGAACGTGTGTGCGAGTGCGGATGCGCTGCTGAGTTGCGGCGCTCGGACTTCCTCACGATCTTAAGATCGGCAAGTGTACGACAGCATCAACCACGAGTTCCTACTCATTAACAAAACTCGTTGCCTTCGAGGGTAAGTTCTCGTTGGATGTATGTCCACCCGTTTCTTTGTACCTACTAGATAGATCTTGGCGTGTAGTTCACACCGTAGGAAATTTTTTGTTTTCTATGTTGCGGACCCAACAGTGGTATCAGAGCCTGATCTATGCGTAGGTGCTTTGCACGGGTAGAACACATATGTTTATATGTGGGCGATGATGATCATGTTATTGCATATTCTATGTATTTTTGATATTGGTGGCATAGTGGGATGAAGCGGCCTGGACCAACCTTACGTGTCATCGTACATGAGACCGGTTGCATGACTGACATGCAACTTTTTTTGCATAAGTGGCTGGCGGGTGTCTTTCTCTCCTACTATAGTCAATATCTGATTTACAACGAGTTGCTAATAACTTAGTTATCCTCGTTGTGGTTCATGTTCGTAGGTGAGAACGGTTCTATCTCCGAAATCCCTAAGCCACGTAAAACTTGCAATTGATAAATTAGAGGCGTCTAGTTTAGATCGTTGCTGGGCTAGTTATTGATATGGTATTGTTGTCAGTAGATGTATGATAGATACTCTTACAACACACTCAACGTGTAAGTTCCATAGACCTTGGCCTTACACACAAAGGAATGATAGAGATCGTACCACGATGCAAGTGATACAGATCAAATGCATGGACCATATCATCTCACTTTACACATTAGATGTTAGCATATTATACTGCTAGTTTGGCTCTTTTGGTAGCATTGTAAGATGATCCCTCATTTAGATATCAAGATAAAAATGTGTTCTTCCTTAAGTATGCACCGTTCTGTGGATCGTGTTTTGAGACATCACGTGATGATCGGGTGTACTCGAATCTACGCTTTCATAGGAACGGGTGTAAGACCGTTTTACACACGCGAATACTAAGGTTCTTACTTGGCGAGCCTAGCATGTACAGACATGGCCTCGGAACACGGACCTAAAGGTTAAGCATGAGTCATATAGTTGATATGATGCCCATATAGATGCTCGCCTTTGAAGCTACATCAACTCCCGTGATGATCGGACTTGGTGTAGTGGATTTGGTTCGTGTAATCACCAAAAGGACACGAGGGATGTCATTTTTGAGTGGGAGTTCATCAGTAATTGTGATTAGTTGAACTCAATCTATCATAAACTTAGTGTAAGTAAACTTTACAAATTCTGTTGTAGATGGCACCACCTGCTTTTAATTTCAATGTGTTCATGGAGAAAGAGAAACTTGCTGCGAATGGTAGCAACTTCACCAACTGGGCTATGAATTTTAGGATTCTCCTCACTACTGCACAAAAGCAATATGTGCTAGATGCGCCGCTAGGCCCCCCACCAGCTCCTGATGCCTCTGACGAGGAAAAGAATGTCTATGTGACTCGTCAGGAGGACCACAACTTAGTTCATTGCGGCATACTGTATCTGCTAGAGCCAGAACTTCGAAAGCGTTTCGAAAATGGCAATGCCTTTTATACCATGGGAGAATTGAAAATGATTTTCGATACCCATGCTGCCGTAGAGAGTTATAATGCTACATAAAAGTTCTTTAGCTGCATGATGGAGGAAAACAGCTCCGTTAGTGAGCACGTGCTCAAAATGTCTAGGTACGCCGATAAGCTTGTGTCCTTGGGAATAACGATTCACATTGACTTAGGCATACATCGTGTTCTCCAATCTCTGCCACCTAACTACAAGAGCTTCGTGATGAACTATAATATGCAGGGCATGAAGAAGTCTCTTCCCGAGCTTCTGTCAATGCTTAAGACTGCAAAAGTGGAGATTAGGAAAGAACATCAAGTGTTGATGATCAATAGGACCACCGGTTTCAAGAAAGACAAGAAAGGCAAGCACAAGGGAAAGAAGGGTGGCAAGTCTGTTACCATGCCTGAAAAGAAACCTCGAGCTGGCCCTAAGTCTGACACCGAGTGCTACTATTGTAAGGGGACTAGCCATTGGAAGCGCAACTGCCCCAAGTATTTGGCAGACAAGAAGTCCGGCAAGGCAAACAAAGGTATATGTGATATACATGTTATTGATATGTACTTGACTAGTACTCGAAGTAGCACTTGGGTATTTGATACGGGATCAGTTGCTAATATATGTAACTCGGTTCAGGGGCTACGGAACAAGCGACAACTAGCAAGGGATGAGGTCAGAATGCAGGTCGGCAATGGATCAGAAGTTGATGTGATCGCCGTCGGGACACTACCTCTCCATTTGCCATCAGGATTAGTTATAAACCTAAATAATTGTTATTTGGTGCCTGCACTGAGCATGAACATTGTATCCGGATCGTGTTTGATGCAAAGTGGTCATTCATTTAAATATGAAAACAATGGTTGTTCGATTTATAAGAATGATATCTTTTATGGTCATGCACCTATGTTGAATGGTTTATTTCTGATAGATCTTGATAGTAATATTACGCACATTCATAATGTTAATGCTAAAAAGATTAAACTTGATAATGATATATCTGCATATATGTGGCATTGCCGTCTAGGTCATATTGGCGTTAAACGCATGAAGAAACTCCATTCTGATAGACTTTTGGAATCACTTGATTTTGAATCAATTGATACATGTGAGCCATGCCTTATGGGCAAGATGACTAGAACGTCGTTTTCTAGTTCAATGGAACGGGCGACAGATCTATTGGAAATCATACATACTGATATGTGTGGACCAATGAGTGTGTCGGCGCGAGGTGGATATCGTTATTTTATTACTTTCACGGATGATTTGAGTAGATATGGGTATATCTATTTGATGAAACACAAGTCTGAAACTTTTGAAAAGTTCAAGGAATTTCAGAATGAAGTGGAAAATCATCGTAATAGAAAGATCAAATTTCTACGGTCTGACCGTGGAGGACAGGATCTAAGTTACGAGTTTAGCACACACATGAAAGAGTGTGGAATAGTTTCACAACTCACGCCTGCCGGAACACCACAGCGTAATGGTGTGTCGGAATGTCGTAATCGTACCTTATTGGATATGGTTCGATCTATGATGTCTCTGACTGACTCGCCACTATCATTTTGGGGTTATGCACTGGAAACAGGTGCATTCACTTTAAATCTGGCACCATCTAAATCCATTGAAATGACATCGTATGAATTATGGTTTGGAAACAAACCTAAGCTGTCATTTCTTAATATTTGGGGATGCGATGTTTATGTGAAGAAACTTCAACCAGATAAACTCGAACCCAAAGCGGAAAAATGCATATTCATAGGATACCCTAAGGACACGATTGGGTATACCTTCTATCACAGATCCGAGGGCAAGGTTTTTGTTGCCAAGAATGGATCCTTTCTTGAGAAGGAGTTTCTCGCGAAAGGTGTGAGTAGTCGGAAGGTAGAACTCGAAGAGGTTATTGAACCTTCTCTTCATGGAACGGCGAGTGGCGCAGCACCGGAAGTTGTTTCGGAGTTGACTTCACCAGATGAAGAGAGAGCTAATGATAATGATCATGAAACTCTGAAAGAGGACACTACCGAACCTCGCAGGTCAAGCAGGACACGTGCAGCTCCTGAACTATATGGCAATCCTGTTGTGAATTTCATGGTTGATGAAATGGATGACCCTGCGACGTATGAAGAAGCGATGATGAGCCCGGATTCCAACAAATGGCTAGAAGCCATGAAATCCGAGATGGAATCCATGTACGAGAACCAAGTTTGGAACTTGGTGGACTTACCTCACGATCGAAAGGCCGTTGAGAATAAATGGATTTTCAAAAGAAAAACTGATGCTGATGGTAATGTGACCATCTATAAGGCTCGACTTGTCGCAAAGTGGTTCCGACAAATTCAAGGAGTTGACTACGATGAGACATTCTCTCCCGTAGCGATGCCTAAGTCGGTTAGGATTGTGTTAGCAATTGCTGCATATTTCGATTATGAAATATGGCAGATGGATGTCAAAACTCCGTTCCTCAATGGTAATATTGAAGAAGAGTTGTATATGATACAACCTAAGGGTTTTGTCGATCCTAAGGATGCTAATAAGGTATGCAAACTTCAGTGATCCATCTATGGACTGAAGCAAGCATCCTGGAGTTGGAATCTCCGCTTTGATGAGGTGATCAAAGAGTTTGGATTTGTCCAAACTTATGGAGAGGCTTGTATTTACAAGAAAGTGAGTGAGAGCAATGTGGCATTTCTGATATTATATGTGGATGACATATTATTGATTGGAAATGATATAGATCTTTTAAACAGTGCTAAAAGTTATCTAAACAGCAAATTTTCGATGAAAGACCTTGGTGAAGCGTCATATATATTAGGCATTAAAATATATAGTGATAGATCAAGGCGCCTAATTGGGCTATCGCAGAGTACATACCTTGATAAGATATTAAAGAAGTTTAATATGGACAAAAGTAAGAAGGGGTTCTTACCTATGTTGCAAGGCAAGACATTGAGTAAGACTCAAAGTCCGGCTACGGCGGAAGAAAGAGAGATGATGGATAAGATCCCCTATGCCTCGGCCATAGGCTCTATTATGTATGCCATGCTATGTACAAGACCGGATGTGGCACACGCTATTAGTTTGACTAGTAGGTACCAATCTGATCCAGGTTCGGAACACTAGATAGCGGTAAAGAACATCCTCAAGTACTTGAGAAGAACTAAGGATATGTTTCTTATATACTGAGGTGAAGAAGAGCTAGTCGCTAAGTGTTATGTCGATGCTAACTTTGACACCGATCCGGATGACTCTAAGTCTCAATCCGGATACGTATTTCTCTTGAACGGAGCAGCACTTAGTTGGAGGAGTTCCAAACAACCTGTGGCGGCTGGATCAACGATGGAGGCGGAATATGTTGCTGCTTCAGAAGCGGCGCAGGAAGCGGTTTGGATGAAAGAGTTCATTACGAAACTAGGTGTGGTTCCCAGTGCGTTGGACCCGATGGTGATCTATTCTGACAACAATGGAGCCATAGCCAACGCAAAGGAACCGAGGTCTCACAAGAATTCCAAGCATATTAAGCGCTGGTTTCTCTCCATCCGCGAGCATGTCAAGGATGGAGATATAGATATTTGTAAAGTACACACGGACCTAAATGTAGCAGATCCATTGACTAAAGTTCTCCCTAGGGCAAAACATGATCAACACCAGAACACCATGGGTGTTAGATTTATCACTATGTGAACTAGATTATTGTCTCTAGTGCAAGTGGGAGACTGAAGGAAATATACCCTGAGAGGCAATAATAAAGTTGTTATTATGTATTCCTTATATATGATAGATGTTTATTTTACATGCTAGAATTGTATTGATCGGAAACATCAATACATGTGTGTTTAATAAACAAAATAGGGTTCCTAGTTATGCCTCTCTTATAGACTAGCCTGTGGATTAACAAGATGATCAAGGTTTCCTAATCATGGACATTGGATGTTGGTAATAACAAGGTCACACCATTGGTGGAATGATGTGATGCAAATTCATCCGAAGTATAGCATTCCGATCAAGTCATTATGTTTATATTTCTATAACATCATACGAAGTAATCTCTATCCTTAGACCATGAGATCATGTTAATTGCTAACACCAGAAGAATATCTTGATAACATCAAACGTCACACCGTAATAGGGTGACTATAAAGATGGATTCAGTACTACGAAGGTGTTATGTTGAGGCTCATGGATCAAGAGTGGAATTTGTCAATCCCGATGACGGATAGATATACTCTGGGCCCTCTCGCTGATATCACATTGAGATAGCTTGCAAGCAAGTGATGTGATCACTAGAATGTTATATCACGGGAACGAGAAAAGAGTGCATGTCGGTAACGAGATCAAACTAGGTATGGAGATACCGATGATCGAATCTCGGACTTGTAATATATCGAGAGACAAAGCGATTTAGTTACAAGTGTTAAAGGTTCTCACGATCACATAAGTCATCATTCAATGTGTAGGAGTCAGTACGGATCTTCAGGTCCCGCTGCTGATTATTGATCGGAGAAGGGTCTCAGTCATGTCTGCATTATTCGCGAACTGTAGGGTGGCATACTTAAGAGTTACCGGACACCATTTTGGAGCACATATATTTCAGACGAAAGAATTGCAAAGCGTAGGAATTGTTTCAATACAAACCGGAAATTGTTTTGGGTGAAATTGCAGAAAGTGGTTCTGCATGTGATATTGAAATATTGCAAGGGGCTATATGTGAATGTTTGTTAATTAAAGTAATTAACAAAATTCTAAATAAATTTAATAAAAAGAGTTTTATTAAATGAGAGAGCATTAAACTTGGAGAATTTTAATGCATTTAAAGTGGAGACTTTAAAAGGGAATGTGAAGAGGCATTTTAATGTGGAGGGGTTACCACCACATGAATGGGGAAGGTGAGGGGTCACCCCCCCATGCGCCGGCCATGGAGAGAGGCCCCCCCTCCTCCTATAAAAGGCCACCCATTCCCTCCTTCATCCAAACACCTACTTATGAAGGATCTCTCTCCCCCTCTATAATTATTCGCCCATGGTCTCGGATTAGCGAGATACATGTTCCCGTTGGCATTTCGTCTGGAAGGAGATGCTGCTTCCACTGGATCGCTGGTGCGAGGACGTGGAGGTTGTCTAGTGGCTTGAACGTGTGTGCGAGTGCGGATGCGCTGCTGAGTTGCAGCGCTTGGACTTCCTCACGATCTTAAGATCGGCAAGTGTACGACAGCATCAACCACGAGTTCCTACTCATTAACAAAACTCGTTGTCTTCGAGTAAGTTCTCGTTGGATGTATGTCTACTTGTTGCTTTGTACCTAGTAGATAGATCTTGGCGTGTAGTTCACACCGTAGGAAATTTTTTGTTTTCTATGCTGCGGACCCAACAGAATCCATGGTGAGACACCATCACTGTAACATCCCAATTTCAGCAACCCTGATTAGTTGTCCAGAATGCAAAAATCAGGGGGAACAAAAACTTTTTCTTGTACATTGGTGCAGTGTTTGCTTGTTGTTTGTTTGTGCTTATGCATGTGAGTGTATACCATATGATACTCCTTACCTCACCATCAGTTCACAAAAGCTATTTCACAAAACTATCCAGGCTCATTTTGCATATTCTCAAATGTTCTCGTATTTCAAAACATGAGCCAAGTGCTTATGTAACCAAAACTATTTTAGTAGCTTCTAATGACAAAACTATGGAGGGATATATATTATAATCTCCTTATGTTCTCAAGACAGCACCTTCAACTTCTCCTACCTCCAGGATTCTCAAAACCTTGTATAAAACTTCTGAATTATACTCTTGGTAGGGATACCAAGGACTCTTACCTTATTCAAACTCCAACTTTTCAAAATTGCCCATCCTTACCTCAAGCTAAGCTTGATGGTAACCCTAGTAGTAGTTGATTTGTTTGTAAGATGAGTTGCCTTGATCTACTGTTTGACTTGATTGCTTAGAAGTAGTAAGCTACCCTAGGAGCTCATCCTCTAGGATCAAGAAACTTTAAAATCCCCAAACCCTAAGCAAGAATACAATATGGATCTAATCTGTAGCCACTAGGTGATCATCGAAAACCCTTAACTAGATCAATTCTGAAGTCATCCATTCTAGAAGTTTCCAAGTCAATGAAGACGAATATCAAACATGGATCCCTTCTACTCAATATACTCTTAAATATCATCCACTGGATGATGCCTTGATACCTTGCAAACCCTCAAAAACATCCCCACTCATATTCTAGTCACAAATCCTCAAATCTGCCTAATTTGGCTAAGTCTGGAAATTGTTTCAACATCCCCTTTCTGAATGTCTCTTTTTTTCAACCCTTGTGCATTTTTGAAAATGCAATTTAACCATATTGTTCACCATCCCAAGGAATACCAAGGCCCACTCTTGCCCTTCGTTAGATCATCCTCCAACCCACTTGTTATTGATGGTTTTGCAGGCAAGAAAATAACTTTTCCTGCAAATCTAGTCAACATGCCTACTTTGATAGAAGCTCACACCACCATCCAACCTTCTATGGACCAAATCTTTGCATGGTTGTGTGCGACTCATATAGGTCTATAAATATCTACTTCAATTGTTCCAAGTGTATATTTGTGCTTATTAAACCCACATGGTTTATAAGGCATCATGACTCATCTGGTATGGTAGCCTTATTTTCAACAAAGTTTTCCATCACTTCCAGACCACCTCAAATGTAAAAATACAAACTCCTTCTGCCATGATCATCTATATGACTTGGTCTAACTATCCATCTATCCCTTGCATCAAGGTGAGCTCTGAGCTCCAAGATCCAACAAGGTTTTGGTGGTATAAAAATAACATCACCCTAGATCCACAAATCCTTGTTTTCCATCTAATTTAAGTTGGATTTCCAATTCCCAAGGTTGAAAATGCTTGCTACACCTTGTACACATCATATACCTTGATCATAAAGATTTATCAAATATTATCCATAATTATTATGGCTCCAAATCTAATTAATCTCTTTAATAGACAAAATCTCCAAAACTTCTTCCATAAAGGAAAGTTTGGTTTTTGCCAAAACACTTCCCCAACTTTTGGCTAAATTGAGATCCTTATATCATACTATATACTCCCACCTCAAAAATAAATATTTTGGAAGAATTTTATTATTTCTTTTTGCCTATTTTCTTAAATTGCAGAAATGGAATAATACTAATTTTAAATAGTTTTAATCCCCATTAAATCATGGGAAAATTCCTCGAGGTATGGATTCATACTTAGAATCATCTCACATCAAAAACCAACTTTGTCCAATGTAAAATTACCAAATGAGCTTCTATAAATCACTTCTGCACTTTTTGAATAATTGATCAAAATGCACTAAAAATCATCTAAAATATCTCAATAAATTACTAGAGGTGTATCTTGACCTCACCTACCTATAAGAATCATTACCTCCACCTGCCAAGATCAAGTTTTGAAACTTGCTTCATGATCCAAAGTTTGACCAACTTTTGAAATCATTCAAGCTATCTTTCAAAACCCTCACCAAACCTCTCCAATGTTTCTCCACGGTATCAACCACCACCCCCTGGTCGAAATAACTGTAGCATCACCCTCTCCCATGCCCTTTACCCCTTAAAAGGAGGAAAAACTATGCCATTTATAGGTGTGTCCCCTCCTTACATCAAAAGCTGGGCAGCAACCACTCCCCTCTCTTCTCTGGTCATGTCCCTGGCCCCACCCCACCTCTCCACCAACCCTGCTACCCAATGGATGGCCACCTCCATCCCTCCAAGCCTTCCATGGTCCTAGCCTACCATGAGCCACTCCAACCCGAGATAAAGAGGCCAGAGGTTCTTACCCCTGCCCCTGCTCCCTCATTTCACCTCCTCTTACCCCCACTCCCCTCTGCCCTGCTATGTGCACCCCGAGAGAATAAAGAAGAGAAGATTCGGCTTCCTTCCTCCCCTCAAGCTAAGATCCCTCCTCACGGCATCTACCCTGCTGCATGTCACACCGCAGACCTCCCCTCTACCTCCCCGAGCTAACCCCGCTCTCTTTTCTCCCTGCAGCAGCCCCAGGCGGCGGCGCCGGTGAGCTCCCGAGCTCTCTCCATGGATGTGCACGTGCGAGCGAGATCCCGACGTCAAACCCCATCTTGCCTCCCACCATTCGGCTTCCCTCTGTTGACCGTGTCGCCTCCGCCGTTTCACCATCGCCGGGGAGGCCGCAGGTGAGCCCCCAAGTCCCCGCCGTCCCAGCTAGGGTTTCTGCCTACCGGCACCGACGGGAGGTGGACGACGGACGCGGGCCGTCGATGCCCTTCTAATCGGACGGCCGCACGCGCCCGATACCCCTTCGGCCCGCGGTCGCTGACCAGTGGGCCCTGTCCTGCGGGATTTAAACCCGCCATCCCGCGCTCCATGTCACCCGCCGTGGGCCGAATCCGCCTTCCCGACCCATCGCCCTCCAGAGCCAGCCCACCGCCCCTCTTTCCCTTTTTCCTTTTCTTCAAACACTGTTTAATAGATCTGTTAAATACCTTGCAAAAATAAATACCTAAGAAAATGGGAAACATCTATTTTTGTCCAGATCTAAATTTCTACTCATTCCTATATGTTTTTCCTATCATGCAAAACAAGCCTTAGGCCCAAAATCATTTGCATGATTTTCGGGGAATTATTCTATTAAGATTTGTTCCTTCCACTAATTATTTCTTCCTGGTAGTTTGGTAAATCGACATGGTGTGAATCCAGTCAATATTGAAAGGTATGTGAGATATCTTGCTTTTGACCTTGACCCCATGAATTTTTACTTCCTATTTTTCCTCTAGCAAAAATAACAAAAACAGGACATATCTGCCTTAGGTAATTTCTCTAGGTGAAACCAACAGAGGGTTTGGCTTAATTCCAACTCCATATACACATGCATACTAATATATATCAAACCCCAGGATCCCATAACTTTCTAAGCACCTGTGGATTTATCATGAATTAATCTGTTCTGAGCTTAGTTAATTCAGTAATAAAATAACCTCAGTAGCTCTGCTACTCCAAAAAGATTGATTCAAATTTCTGCAGAAAATTATTCTAAATACCTACCTTGTGCCATTGGAATCAAATCAAAAGCTTCTGTAGTTTAAATCTAGTGAAAAAGACAAAACAACGCTAGAACTGCCTTTGGGAATTTCCTGAGGGCATTCTGGTAATTATTTTGGAGTGATTCCAACTCTCAGCTATTTAGTACATTAAAATCTACAAAATCATCCAAGAAAATAATTTTTGGAGCTCCATAACTTCTCTGGTGAATTATCTCCTAAAACTAGAGTTTATTCCACTAGAAAATTCTTAAGAAATTAAAGAAAAGTGATAAAATCTTGAAACCACATTTGTTGGTCTTGTTTTGTAAAAACCTACCTGATGGTATTCTGGTTGCACTTTGATACCATACTTACCCAAGTCTTGGTCCCAAATCCCTTCATTGGTGGTTTTGACCATTTCCCGAATAAAGGAAATCCCACCACTGCAATTAGGGTTTTTGCAATGGTTCTATACTCAACCACTCAAAACCTACTGAATATTATGCTTATATTGTCCACTTGCTTGCTGTAGGTATTGATGTTTGTATGCCTGGTGCTGATTGTGTCATTTGTTTGCTTGCATGTGATCCATATCGACGATAGATGCGATTATATTGGAGACCAGAAAAAGTGGTAATTATTATTAGTATTATGGGTATTCTCAGAGGAAGTCCAGGGACAATTATGCCATATTACTGATCTCAAGCAAGCCACCTTCTTGCTCATAAGCCTTGTCCTACTGTTTTACTTATGCATGTTTTATCTACTATTTATGAAAATTGCACTGTTTTACTATATGTTGGTGTATATATAGTAGTGGTTTGGCTCCTCCGAACTATTACCAAGTACAACCCCCTTGATGATACCTTCTTGTCCATAGTGGAATAGATGGTGTATTACACCATACCCCTTTGGAGACCCTGTTTTAGCCGAAGCAAAACTAGAGGATGGGAATACCCCCGAAAAAGTTTTACCAAATGTTTATGATAAAACCTTGGTGAGGTGGGACCTCCCAAGAGATGTTGAGAAATAAAAAGGTTTTATTTTACAAAATGCTAAAGGAAAGCTAGAGGAAAAAGGTTTATGAAAACGCACCCAGTTCTTTGCAGTTTTGCTAGAAGAATTAACCCGTGCAACCACATTACTTTGGAATGGGACATGGCTAGATTTGATGATTGTTCATTCTGGGATAAGCTGCCTAGCAACAACTACAGGGGATGCAAATCCCTGGAGGGTGGGCCTTCTCTAGACAAACAGTCCATGTGAAACATCGACCGAGAGAAGGAACGAAGGGTCTACGGACCTCCACGCGTTACTATGAGCCCCTCATTGAAAGCGCACACTCGGGAAGTGGAAAAAGTGCTTCGGTTGGCTATGAACTATATAGGGCGTCCCGGTGTTGGGGGGCATAACACACATAGGGTAGGAACTTATACTGGAGTGGCATTCGGAGAGTCTTGATCGGTTACTCAACCCACAATCGGTGTAGATCAGGGTAGTGTACCCGGATGGTATGGGTAAAGTGTACAACCTCTGTAGACTGTAAATCTATTCGAATAGCCATTTCCACGGTCATGGACGGTTGGGAAAGTTGCTGTATAGCGGTGCTGGTTTTGTTTTCTAAAAAAGGATTTCTGAAAAGCAATGGCTTTGGAAATGTTTTGACCATGGGATGGTCGGAAAGGATACCTATTTTTACCATGGGATGGTTAGAAAGGAATGAAAGGAGTTTGGTCATGGGATGGCCGAAAGGAAGGAACAAATGGGTGACCCAATCCTAGTGGTTCCAACACTTTTCAAAAAGGTTTCCAAAATGTTTTATAAAAGGTTTCAACAAAGACATGTAGATGCTATATCTACAAGAGAAACTATTTGAGAAAGTAACCTCCCTTGAAGCCCTCCTACTACCACAACCATATTGCATATCCTCTTGTTATTATTATTCTCTTAAGGTGGTTTGCGAGTACATTCAAAGTACTCACTGGCATTGTCCCTGGCTATTAACTTGGTAAGATATCAAGAAGAAGGTGATGTTGGCGACTACGCGTGCTAGGACGTTCTCCCAGTCAGTTGCTTGTAGGTTAAGGCATGGCTCGGGCTCTACACTTGATGAAGTTCCGCTGATGATTATTGATGTAACCATAATGGCATGTATGGTTTGGAATGTTTCCGCATAAGTAATGGATGTCTACTTTGATACTTGTCAGTTATGTGCCACGACTAACTGATCATGGGACCGTGGTGTATGCATAACAGGGATTCTCGGAGGATTAATCCGGGGCCCCACAATCACTATGACTCCACAAGAATGGAGAACAAGGAGAACTAGATCGGCAATGGCACAACAAGCTTGGGTGATATGGAGTACTACAACAACAATGACTCCCCAAGCATGGACGACTTCAAGTACGACAAAGACAAGGTCCTCAAGTCGTATCGACCAAGATGGAGCCTCCACCTCGAGAGGGCCAAGGTCCACCATCAAATGGACAAGTTGGAAAGCATCCTCGACAAGTTCAAGAAGTACATGGATGACAACTTTGCCAAAAACATGAGCATGCTTGACAAACTTAACGAGTCAAGCTCAAGAAGGCAACATAAGCACAAGAAGAGTGCTAATGAACAGGATCATCACCATGAGCGTCATGTGGATGACCAAGTGTGTCATATACATCAACCTTCTGCAAGGCACGCGAATGATCTCCGTCGACACCATCATAAGGCACCTTCCACTAATAGTGCCACCACAAAAATGGCACCAAGATCAACCCTTCTCCCAAGCCATCAAGCTTCAGCACCAAAACATGATGTCCAAGATGAAGAATGTAACTTCCTGATCGTGGAGTAGCAAGACCTCTACTTCACCGGGTTGGACGAGTACGTCAAGTTTATAACTACATAAGCCTAGGTGGTCACGAAAAGGTATGAGCAAGCTCCAAATGAAGATTTTACACTTCAAGATGGAGGAAGCCAAGGCCACGTATGTGCTAAGTTGATCCAAGTATCGGTCTCGACAACAACATGAGCCTACTTCCACCACTACTACTAGATGGCGACAACAAGGTTGAGCATGGGATTTTCCCTTTGACCATGGAGTCGAGCGACGATGCCCATCTCATGGAATCCAATTTTGGAGGTGACAGGGTTCGGTGACAAGGTTCAGAATGGTGAGCATGGGACTTTCCCTTCACCAAAGGAGGTGCATGGAGTCGAGCAAACCGTGCCTATCCCTATATGATTGAGTGATGATGTGGTACCAATCCCATGTGAGTATGAGAGCCACTTAGCCCACTTGAACGAGAGCAAAAGTGAGATCGGTGACTCCACCATATGTTCGATTGAGTTCTTCCACTTTGAGGGCATGAGTGATACACCGAGTGAGTTGAGATTGGTATTTGATAGGTCATGTGCGACCATTTTGATTTCTAATGAATTACACTCTACCTCTAGTGTGTTCTCTCATGATGTGCTAGGTTCCATGGAACAAGAAGCGCTAAGCTTGGATATTAGGATGCCTCCTATCGAAATTATGTACATGGTGGATATATCTAAGGACATCCCCATATATGATGAAGAAGTCACCCACATGGAGGCCACTACTACCACAATACCCACTTCATATGAGAGGTATGAGCAAGGTAAAAATATGGGTGTTGATGATGAATGATCCCACTAGTGGACATGATGACTTGTGATGATTAGCATGCTATGGATGATGTTTGTGATATTGCATATGATTCATTCATATTTCGATGTGATACTTTTCCTTTGCATAATGTTGAACATGTGCAATTATTTGATTGTGATGGTGTTGCCATAGACATGCCATGCTATAAAAGTTTCGTGTATCCGTCCTTTGCTTGCACTATGTTGAACAATTTCTCATTCAAATGGTTTGCTTGCAATGATGATAAAATTCATTGTTGTGTTGCGACAAACTTGATGAACAATTTCCCTTTCCCTATGTTTGTCAGCAACCATGATCTTGCTTCGTACATGCTTTGTCATGATAGTTATTCAATTTCACCTGTTTCCTTCACTAAGATGAATAATTGATCTTTCAGATGTTTTTCTTGCAACAATAATTAGCATGTGGTTTCTATTGAGATTGCCCCATACCTTTCTCTAATTTTGGAGATTTTTATGATTGCCATGATAAGCATGTTCCCCACTTGCATATTCACCATGCTTCTATTTTACACTTTATTGAAACTAATGGCGATGTGCACAAGAAGAGATATGTCATGATGGATCATGTGTTTCTCTACCATGCACACACATTATTTGTTTGAGCACGAGTTGACAAAGAGAGATCAAGATAGAATCCATAATGTAAGTTCAATACCAAACCCAGCTTTTATACTTTTGCATGTTTTGCATCTTTCATGTTCACAATTGCTCTTTACTATGGTTTGCTTGAAACCATGTTGATGGAATTCTCTCATCTTGTGACAATTTTGTTTATTTTCTATTGGACATTGATGCTTTGTCTGTTGCAACAAAAATGTTGAACAATTTTGCTTTCCGATGTTTTGTGTGCAACCATAATTCCATTATGAGCATGTGTTGTCACAAGAGATCCAAATTATCTTGTATAGTTGTTGCAACAAACATAAGGAACATTTGCTCTTTCATATGGTTTGTTTGCAACCATTTCCTTTTTGCTTCCACTTGTGATACTCATATCCACGTTTTATTCGTTTTTGATGATTTTTGTGTGGCATCCCGCATATTGAACTATTTCTCTTTCCAATGGTTGGATTACACACATAATGATGTTGTTTTGGATATCCTTCCTCATATGGTTTTGCTGAATTCTCCTATTCTTACATCAAATATGTTGATCAAAATTTTAGTCGAATGCTTTGAGTGCCACAGTAAGACGTTATATGGAGTATTGGAGTTCCCACATTGGGATGATGTTCAAATGATTTCCATGCACATTGACCTTGCATATGCATTCCTGTTGCTATCCTTGTGTGGACCAAGAATGGACATGCCACAAATGACATGCTCCTCTATCATGCACGGAAATATTTTGCTTGGTCTTTGTTGTGTGAAGGTACAAATCCAACCTCTATGGATCATGATTTGACAAGACGAACCGTATAGAGAGTAACCTATGGCTGCCCGTCAATAATCTATCTCTATATCCTAAGGAGAATTCCTTCTACTTGAAGACTCATTCTTTAATCATCAAGAATTGGCTACTCTTTGAGTGTTCCTTTGCTTTTGTTGTGAGTTTTGTCGGCTTCATACAAAGTGAAGGAATATTGAAGTGTTGTCAAATCAATCTTCCTGAGGAAAAATATATGGTGAACTCTAGGATCAAGAATGTCTCTCGGCCTCTTCTACTTTTTTATGAGCATGTAGAGTCAAGGATGACTCTTTTTAAAGGGGGAGCTGATGTAGCCCGACCTACGGTCGTTACCACATCAAGGACTCTAACTTATGCCAAGTTGTTAGGGAATCCAAAGGTGAATCATATCCTCTATGCGACCCCACTTCATACCCTATTAAATGGTATACTGCTTCATACTCCGTTGCATGAACATGATAGGTTCACACCGACAAGTACAGAGACAAGGAAGGAAGCCCAAAGAATCAAGCCTAACAATATGGTGGCATGGAAGAGGAGACGGAGGAAGCTGCAGAAGCATCGGAGTCTTCGGAAATACAACACGGAGTCTCTGGTCCTACCACACCGGAGTCTCTTGCCCAACTCCCCAAAGGACTCTAGCCAAGACTCAGGACCAACATTTGGAGCTTACAGAACACCCCTTTGGAGACAGTCCTAGAGAGCAATGACCACCTCGTAGTCTTCGTCCACCCCGGTGTCTCTGGCCCTCTACACCAGAGTCTCCGTCCACCCCGGAGTCTCTATCCCTCTATACAGGAGTCTCCAGCTATACGCACCGGTGTCTATGCCCATGTACTTTGGCAAGGACTCCGCCGCCACTTCTAGAAGCTCCAACGATGGATCCAGAGTTCAACCTGAAGACTACACTGGAGTCTTCGACCACTTCGGAGTCTCCGGCCACATCGCAGTCACCGACTCTCAAGCCCGGAGTCTCAAGCCTAAGTGATAGGCATGCATGCCGAAAGTTGGGACCTTGGCCCATGTACCCCCTTATTCCGTTCCAAACCATATGTTTATGCCCAAACGACCGCTATTCTTGTGGCTGGCCTATATATAGATCCCCCACCCCTAATTGTACCGCTTAGGCATAGATGATATACTAGAAGACAACCCCCTTTGTGGAATCTCTAGCTTTGCCTCATCCCCTCTACAAAGGGGACCGACTATCGTCACCAACCTCGTTGGACTTTTCATAGTGCATCCATCATTGTACAAGGCCTACATTTGTGAGTGCATGAGGATGTTAAGACCCTCTCCAAGATGTTCTTCCCTCTCCGCTTGGGATAGACGGGTGCACGTTGACCGATCTTTCCTGCGAGGATTCTATCGGTCCGCTGGCCGCCGGCTAGAGCAATTGGCCTTGTATAATGTTGTGTTCTTCGCAAGGTGTGTGTTTTCTTTCGCTAACTTCTCCCTTTCCCTCTCTTTTCCCATTGATTTGACCACGAGATCCTTGAAGATGAGGCCACCCTTGAGGTTAACCCTTATCACTAAGCCTAGATGGTATCCTAGCCCCTCTTTCAACAGATCACCTTCACCAAACCCTTGTCAAGCAAGACAAGGATAGTTTATAATAATAATACCCCACATTAACTCTCTTAACAGCAAATCACAAGAACGCTAGTAGGGAGAACATATTAATCCTTATTATAAAATTCACTTTTTGGAAATCTATTTAAGACCGTTACCCTTGATCTTATGGAAATTTACTTATCCCATCCTCTCATTTGTGAGGTTCTCTTCCATCACCAATACTTTCTCTTGATCAAGGAACCAATATACCAAGTTTACCAAGCTAGTCTTGAAATCTAGTCAATAACTTGACCATCTAATTCCTTATCAGATTCATTTTGAGTACTTTTAGTAGTTTCCAAAGTAGTGGAGTCCAACTCTCGGCATGAATCCCTTCTACACAATCCACTCTTCCACCTCATCCACTTAATGATGAGTTTGGAACCTTTCCTCCCGTCAAAACCACTAGATCTTATACCCTAGTCAAAAACCCTAACCTAGTTAAAATATGACTAAGTCTAAAACTATTATCAAGATCCCATATTTTGGAATGCACTTGAACCATCTAGAACAACATTATGTGTACTTCCAAACCAACCTCTTGCCCTTGGCTATATCCTTCTTAGACCCACTTTTCCTGGATGGTTTTGTAGTCAAGAAAACAATTTGTTTCTATGAACTGTTTTGACATGCCAACTTTAGCAAAAGCTCCCAACTCCACCTCACGATTTCTTGCCAACTCTTTGCATGGTCATGATCTAATCAAACTAGTCTATCATCCCATACTCTCCTTGTTCTAATTGGAGCCTCCAGATTCCTAAACCAACATGCTTTTGGAGGCAATATGATAATTTGTTTTGACATCCTTAAAAACAACTAAGTTTTGCTCTTAATTTATTATCACTCAATATTGATCTTGACCACTTCCCTGCACCTTTGTAATCTACATCATGTGGTATACCAATACTTCTACCCGATTATCCAAATGGAGCTCTTAGCTTCATATTATAGCATGGTTTTGGTGGTATGGCGATGTTCTGGACCTAGATCACTAAACTGTATCAAATTCCAATTATTTGTTTAAATTATCCTCAAACCTCAACTAGTGATCCTCACTCACTTAATCCTCACCTCCTGGTCATGCACACCCTCTCCACTATCCAAGTTTGATCTTGTGTTTGTAAGATTTGGAGAATAAAAGAGAGAAGTGAAAATTTGACTGTTCGCTAAACCTTTCAAAAATCACCAAACCTTCCCAATGCTTGGCCAAGAACCATTCCAACATGACCACCCTCTCCCTCTTGTCGAGATGGTACTATAGAACCCCATCTCAACTTTGTCCTTTAGCTCTTGGAGTGAGAGACAGAGTTATGACATCTTTCGCCTTTCTTGATAAAACAAATGGGAAGCACCCACACCACCCCATCCTCCACTCCCTACTCGACCTAGAGGCCCCCACACACCTTCGTCACCACGCCTCTTGGTCAATACCTTCTTCCCTCCCTTGGCATGTCCAAAATGGACCAAGTCCACACTAGACCATGCCATCCAAGATATGAAGGGCCACATTCACCCCTCTCTAGATCATTTGACTTCCCTCCCCACTCTCTCCAACTCACCTATCCAGAGACCAAGGTCTCCTCCTATGTGTCCGAGGAGATGAAGTTTCTCTCCTAGGTGCTGCAAGCTTGTTTTGAAGGTGGCCATGGATCCTGCCACCTCTGCTCTAGTTCTTGGAATCTTTGTGATCTCCTAGTTTTGATCTACCTCCTCATGCCATTCTTTCTTTCTAGGGACGCCAGAGACCGCCGCCATCATTGCTAGCCCGAGAGAACCTCCACCAACAAAACCGACACTCCCGAGCACCTCCTGCCTCACCAAGCCACCCCCACTCCCGTCGTGGCCTCTCTCGTCCCTTGGGTGGCCTCTATGGCAACATGCAGCAACCCCTGGCATCGCCCCCACAAGATCTGAATCGATCTTCACCAGTGATGTTGTGCGATACCACAAAACAATAGCAACCTTACCACTGTGACCCATTGTCTTGCTTGCCATCGAGCCCTGCATCGCATCAGCACCTCGCCATCACCCAAGGAGGGCTATAGGTCATCCGCTGGACCACCACTAAGCGTGCTAGGGTTTCGCCCTTATTTCCGTGCGTACAGAGGTAGGGGATGACTCCATAGGTTCAATTTCGACTTAATCCAATGGTCCTTGTCATCATGTGCTCCTTCGGCAGCTCCCAGCCACTGACGGGCGGGCCTCGCCTCGGCAGTTTGAAAACCTCGGTCTCCCGTGCCTAGGGATAGATGGTGGGATGGAATCTCTCAGAACGGCACATTTCCCTTGTAGATCTGGCATGAATGCTAGTTTTCCTTTTCCTTTTCATTTTACAAATTCCAGACCTATTAATCTACTGCTAGAAATAAATTCTTAAGAAAATGGAAACTCTAGGGATTTGACTATGTCAAAAAAATTATGGGCATTCATGTTTTCTACAACATGTAAAACCAGAATCTAGCCAAAAGGTTAGGTCTGCATTTTCTTCGAATTAATCTTGTAAAATGTGCCTTTGGCACTCAAAAATAAATATTTGGAGTTTTACAACTCAAATCCATTGAATCCACTTTGTAATAAAAGGAAATATTGATATTTTGCATGTGCCCTTGGATTCAGGTCAAGATGATCTGTATAGCTACACTAGCAAAAAATAGTAAAAACACCCCAGATTCGACTTCCACATTTTATTAAGGTAGATATACATATTATTTTTAGTTGATTCCATCTTTTAGTTAAGTGGTACTCAAATACCTAAAAACCCAAATTTACAGGATTTATGGACCAACAAAATAATTTTGGCGAATTAAACACGACTTCAGGTGGTTACTTCACTCCATAAACCCTAACTAGATTTCTATAACTCTAAAAATAGTGAAACTAATTTGTAAAGAAAGGTAGTTTAATTGTATACCTTGTGTCCTTGGTTTCATGCAAATTGGACCTGGAGAATAAATACTATGAAAAAGACAAAATGCTTGCATAGCTAATTTGGGAATTTACCAAGGGCATTCTGCTAATTGTTTTTAGGTGAATCCAACTATGAGTGGAACAGTACTCAAGTATCTTCCTAATCCTAGGAGGAAATATTTATTTGACTTGTAAATAATTTATGGTGATATAAATACAAAAACAATGGGTAATCTCACTAATAAATTCATAAAAAGAATGATAAAATGATGAAACCACTTTTGGTGATTTTGCTATTTCAATACCTACCCATTGAACCATTTTTGTACATTAGTACTATACAGAGCTTGGCCTTGGTATGCAAGCCCTCAATCTATTAGTATTTAGTATTTAAATCATAAAATAATTTCTTCAAATGCAAATAAGATAATCCCAATTACTCTGAACTCCGAATATCAAAACCTACTGAAATGTATTGATGTATTGCTAAGTTGTTTGATGTATTATACTAGTACTTGTTTGCCCTGTGTTGCTTGTGTTACCTTGCCTGTTTGCATGCGTGATCCGTGATGACGATAGTTGCGATTGTATCAAAGTCAAAGAGGAGGTTTTAATATTGGATTTCTAATAGGAAGCCCAAGGACATATTGCTACCAGGCAAGCCACTTACTTGTTCATAAGCGTGTACTACTATTTTACTTATGTATGGTTTGTCTACCTATTTACGCAAACTACATTGTTTTATTATATGGTTATCTATATCTTGTAGTGGCTTGGCTCCTCCAAGCTATTACACCATGGTACTACGAAGTACAGCCCCATGATGACACCTGTTCATCCCCTAGTATATTATATTGGTGGTTAATACCATATACCCTTGGAGACCCTTTTAGCCAAAGAAAAACTATAGGTTGGTAAACCCTTGGAAAATTTACAAAAGGTTTTATTCTAAAACCTTGCTACGAACTGCCTTACCAAGAGGAGTTTTGAGGAAAGAAAGGGTTTTGCTTTTCAAGTGGTACTGAAGTGGTGAAGGAGGAAAAATGTTTACAAAAACACACCCTCTTCTATGTAGTTTGCTAGAACAACTAAACTGTGCAACCACTTATAAGGGAATGGGACAAGTCTTGACTTGAAGTTTGTTTACTCTGGTAAGGGCTGCCTCACAACTACTTATAAGGGATCATATCCTTCGAAGTCGGGTCTCCCCTGGCGTCAGGTCTCTGATGAGCATTGAACGGGGAGGGGAGAACATGAACTAACCGCGGGTAGCCAGACGATGCTATGAGTACCTAATTGAAAGTGCACACTTTGTGTGGTGTAAAATGCGATCCAGATGGTATTTGGTAGCTGACAACCCGGTATTTGGAGGAACAACTCATAGGGTAGGAACCTATACTGGAGTGTCATCCTGAGAGTCTTGATCAGTTACTCGACCCACAATCCATATGGTTTCAGGGTAGGGTACTCAGATGGTTTGAGTAAAGTGTACAAGCTCTGCATTGTGTAAATCTATTCGAATAGTCCTGTTCGTGATCATAGACGGTTGGGAAGATTGTTGCTTAGAGGTGTTGGGTTTTTTGCAAAAAGGATTTTGGGAAAACCAAAAAGGCTTTGGAAATGTGTTGGTCAAGGCATGACCAGAAAGTAAGGAATGGTGTTGCGGTCGGGTAACAACCGGAGTGGAAAGCGTTCTAGTCACAGAATGACTAGGAAGGGAAAATGGGTGGCCCCAATCCTAGTGGTTTCCAACTTCAAATGTTTTAAAAAAATCAACAAAGATATTGAGATGCTAAATCTCAAGAGAAACTAGTTTTAGAAAATAACCTCATATGGAGATCCCTACCACAGCCATATTCAATATCCTATTATTGATACTCTCTTAAGGTGGTTTGCGAGTACATTCAAATATAATCACTGGTATTGTCCCTACTATTTAGTTGGTTAGACTTCGAGAATGAAGGTGAAGAGAAGGGATGTTGACGATTATACGAGCTAGGACATTCTCCCAGTCAGTTACCTATAGGGTTAAGGTGTGACATGGGCTCAACGCTTCGATGAAGTTTTGCTGCTGTTGAGTTATGTTAGCCCATGCATTCTTGTGTAAGGTATAGCCATAATGGCATTGAGGTATGACCTGTATCCTCTTATGTAATGAATTTTCACTTTGATACTTGTTGATTATGCTCCATGACACACTAATCCTAGGGACATGATTGAGTGAACAAGGGATTCTCGGATGGCTAATCCCGGTTACCCACACATGGGGCCCGTTGTCAGTCTACATGTGGGGCCCCCGGATTAATCCTCCGAGAATCCCTGTTATGCATACAACCACGATCCCATGATCAGTTACTCGTGGCACATAACAGACAAGTATCCAAGTAAACATCCAATACATAACGAATACATGTCATACCTTAGTTGCCATTATGTCTACATCGATCAACATCAGCGGAACTTCATTAAGCGTAGAGCCCGAGCCATGCCTTAACCTACATACAACTGAGTGGGAGAACGTCCTAGCTCGCTTAGCCGTCAACTTCATCCTCTTCTTGATATCAAACCAAGTTAATAGCCAGGGACAATGCCAGTGAGTACTTTGAATGTACTCGCAAACCACCTCAATGAAATAATAATAACAAGAGGATATGCAATATGGCTGTGGTAGTAGGAGGGCTTCGGGAGAGGTTCTTTTCTCAAATAGTTTCTCTTGTAGATATAGCATCTACATATCTTTGTTGAAAACTTTTGTAAACCATTTTGGAAACCTTTTGAAAAGTTTTGTAAACACTAGGATTGGGGTACCCATTTGTTCCCGTCTTCAGGTCATCCCAAGAGCAAACTCCTTTCTCCTCCTTTCGACCATCCCATGGTCAAAACCTGTCTCCTTTACGACCATCCCATGGTCAAAACATTTCCGAAGCCATTTCTTTTCCGAAAATCATTTTTGAAAACAAAACCAGCACCGCTCTATAGAAGTTTGTTCAACTCGTCCATAATCGCGGACACAGCTATTCGAATAGATTTACACTCTGCAGAGGTTGTACACTTTACTCACACCATCCGGGTACACTACCCTGATCTACACCGATTGTGGGTCGAGTATCTAATCAAGACTCTCCCGATGCGCACTCCAGTATAAGTGCCTACCCTATGACTGTTACTCCCCTCAAAACTGGGAAGTCGGATACCAAGGACCAACCGGAGCGCATTTTACACTTTACACAGTGGGCGCTTTCAATGAGGGGCTCATAGTAACGCCTGGCTGCACGCCGACAGTTCATTCCTTCTCTAGGTCGATGTCCCGCATGGACCTTTATGGGAGAAGGCCCAGCCTCCGGGGATCATGATCCCATGTAGTAGTTGCGAGGCAGCTTATACGACAATAGACAAACATCAAATCCAGCCCTGTCCCATTCCAGAGTAATGTGGTTGCACAGGTTAAGTTGTTATAGCTAAACTACAAAGAGTCGGGTGCGTTTTCATAAACCTTTTTCCTCCAGCTTTCCTTCAGAATTTTGTAAAACAAGACCTTTTTCTTTCTCAACATCTCTTGGGAGGTCCCACCTCACCAAGGTTTTATCATAAAACATTTGGTAAAACTTTTTCCGGGGTCTTCCTATCCTCTAGCTTTGCTTTGGCTAAAATAGGGTCTCTGAAAGGGGTATGGTATATTACACCATCTACCATACTAGGGACAAGTAGGTGCCATCAAGGGGGTTGTACTTGGTAGTACAAAAGTGTAATGGTTCGGAGGGGCCAAACCACTACCATATATACAACAACATATAATAAAACAATGCAGCTTTCATAAAACACTAAGTAAAACATGCATAAGTAAAACAGTAGGACAAGGCTTATGAGGGAGAAGGTGGCTTGCCTGAGATCACTAATATGGCAATATGTCCCTGGACTTCTTCCTTAGATAACCAGGAATACCAATACCATTAATAATAAGATCTCTTCTTGTCGGCGTCAATACAAGCGCAACTATCGTCGTCATCGAGTATACATGCAAACAAGCAAGACCACTATCAAAACAAGGCATACGAGTGGTCATTCACACAAGAAGAAAGTGGACAACACAAGTATAATACTCAGTAGATTTTGAGTAGTTGAGTTTAGAACCATTGCAAAAACCCTAGTTGAAGTGGTGGGATTTCCTTTATTCGGGAAATGGTCAAAATCACTAACGAAGGGGTTTGGGACCAAGGCATATGTAAGAATGGTATCAAAGTGCCACCAAAATACCACCAGGTAGGTTTTGACAAAACAAGACCAATAAAAGTGGTTTCAAGATTTTATCACCTTTCTTTAATTTCTTATTAATTTTCTAGTGATAAAAGCCCTAGTTTTAGGAAATAATGCACCAGAAAGGTTCTGTATGTCCAAAAATTATTTCCTTATGTGGTTAGGTAGGGATTGATGTACTTGTTCACCTAGACAACTTGTGTTTTTCACCAGATTAAATATCCAGGGTCTTTTGATATAAGGAAAAGTGCAATGGTTAGATATTAAAAATACCTTCTAGTACCAATTGGAAATACGAATTTTGGAGTTGCAAAGCTACTAAAGTGATTTATGTAGTGATAAAGTCACATGCAGAAGTGTTTAGTTCACTACAAATCTACAGAAGCTCAAAAATTAGTGATCTCCTCGGTTTGGGTATGTATGGATGTAGCTCAACCAGGAGAGTTGGAATTGGGTCAATTCGACTCAAGGTTTGGTCTAGGGAATTTTCTAAATTCAGATGGGTCTTGTTTTTGTTATTTTGGCTACACTAAAGATAATGCTCCATTTGGCATGAGTCCAAATCCACGAGATAGGTACATATAATACCTACTAGGGTAAGTTGGTTTTACTCCCAATGGAGTTGTGAAACTCACAGAAAGAATTTATTAGTGAAAAGGATACATCTGAGGGTTTAATTTTCTAATAACACCCTAGTCAATATTTTTAGTTACTTTCTATTCTGCATGTTGCACAAAACACACAGGAATATGGTAGGCATTATATCTAGACATTTCAAACTGTTTTACATTTTATTTGAGAATTAAACTCACTGGCGGTTTTCGGATCTAGAAAAAATATTTGAAAAAAAGAAAAGGCGTCACGCAGGAGGCGGGCCAGATTTGAGGAGATTGGGCCGCACAGCGCCATTTCGGCCCACCTGGGGCTGAGCCGGCGGCGCCCGCTCATCCCCGTCCTATCAACGCCGGCGGCATGAGTAAACCCTAGCAGAGGGGCAATGAGATGCGGGGGAGCTCACCAGCGGGCGAGCGTGGTGCCGGAGATGGGCGGAGACGACGCAGCAGCTCCTGACGAGTCCGGCAAGGGGCGGGATGGTGGATTTCCGCGCCGGTGGATGGCTCGTGTGAGTACGCCCGAGAGCAACCTCGTCGAAGCTTGCCGGAGAGACTGCTGCGGTTGCTGCATATCAAAGACAAGGACAGGGTGATCTTCAAGGGAGCAAGGGGGTTCCGAAATAGTAGCTTGGAGAGGGAGTGGAGCAGGGGTGGGAGTGCCACGGGCAGATCTTGTAGAAGGCCGAGGGGGCTTCTCCTTCTTTTCCTGTGCGAGGCAGAGCAGGGGAGAGGATGGAGAGGCTCTGGGGAGGTGAGGTGGATTGTGAGGGGGATAAATGACGGAGTAGGGGAGAGTTGGTGGCCTCTGGCCCTTATAAACCGAAGGGGAGAGGTCCATGGTGGAAGGGGTGTAGTGAGGGCAAGGGCAGGTCCATTGTCAACACCCGGATTTTTAATCCCAGATGCCTGTTATGTCATACCTCGCAATCCTAGGATTACCATTTTTCCGAGACATAACAGATTGGATAATACAGTACATCATCCATTACAAACCATAATAAGGTCTTACACAAATAAAGGATCTCATGATCCAGTCTTAATACAACAAGCAGCGGAATAAAGAATAAGCGTAGCGGTGGGGTCCATCTTCAGGGTCATAGGCAATGCCGACGATAGGAGATGATCCTAGTTGTCGTAGCCATCCTGCTGTCCTCCTTTAGGGTAGTCCTCCTCATAGTCTGGCCATGGGAATAGCCAGGGACAAAAGCCATGAGTACTCTTTAAGTACTCGAGAAATGCTAACTTTAAGTTTATTTGTAAAGTAAACTTTGAAACCTAACCTAAGTTCAGAAACAAAGAAAGATAAAATAAATTTTGAAAACACCTAAGTGGGAACTTAATTGTCATAGTCACAACTCTATTGTGGTCAAGTCATGTCATAATTCATTTCATAAGTTGTTTTGAAAACATCTGACAACAGAACAGTATGGCCACTCCAACTGTCCATAACCACGGCTATTCGAATAGTTTGACAATCTGCAGAGGTGGTACACTTTCACCACAAGATTCGATACATTTGTCAGAGATAACCCTGAATTATCATACTTAGTATGCATGTAATCAAACATAACCTTTCCTTTACACACCCTAGTATAAGCACCTCTCCTATGAGTATGGCCTCCCAGCCATGACCATCTGTCATCCTGGGCACTACATAGGTGGACAACATTGAGAGATAGCCTCAACTCAAACCTCTCCCGCGGGGAACTAATACTAATGCATATAAACTTCCGGCTAAGCCTTACCCAATTCAGGTATTGTGGTTGTACGGTAAAATTGGAATGGTATCGCATCTGAACCCAACCATCAGTTTTTATAAAAGGGCTAAGGCTCATGCCTCAATATTTTCATCATCATAAACCATTTGTGTTTATTAACAGATCTCAAAACATCTCAATAGAATGACTCATCATTCCAAGGTTTTCACAAGTCATTTTCACCAAGTACTCCCATCTAAAGAGAATCAAGTTTTGGGTTTAGCCCTAAACTACTAAGTTAAGAGTGTTCAATAAGGTGGGATTCTAATGTCAATCTCATGCCATAGAATGACATCTAAGTCTAACTAGATAGGTCAAGTTTTATACTCTTTATGCTACCTATAAAAAAGGTAAAGAACTTAGGTAAAGTAAAGAAGGTAAAGCTTGTAAATAAAAACTTAGAGTAGGTATAAGTCAAAGGGTATAACCAAAGCATGCCTAATGACTTTGCTTAGGTTATCTACCGTGCAAGGGTTAGCTTGCATTGTTAATGATGGCTTGCTAGTATAATACTTGCAAGTGTTAGCTTGCCTTGGGTAGTGCAGTGGTTAAAGTTTTCTTCCTCCTCCTCTCGGTAGAACTCCTCCTCCTCGAAAGCTTGGTCGGTACTATCGTCTATAAATACATACGGGATACACAATCACCAAACAATATTTAACTAGTCTACTTAGCACACTAAGGCACACATTTGATGGTCTATTATCATCACAAGCATCACAAGGTTTAATGAACTAGCTTCATTCTTTTTATTTCAGAAAAGTAATTTCTACTCATTGAAATTAACTAAGATTTAATATTCTCCAATTAAAATATGGGATCATGTGGAAACATGTCATCACCACATATTCTAATAAGTGGGAATGTGATTTAAAGGTTGGATCATATTTTAATAAGTTTAAGTTTAGTAATTAATGATTTAAATTGACTAGAAATGCCTATATAGCATTAGTTTGGTACTAGTCCAAAGTCACTGCATGTAAACCTTAATATTATTACATATTCAGATAGGTATGGTTAAATGTGATTTTTGAGAGTTGGAATCAACTCAAAATCTATTATGGTTGATTTTAGAAAAATGTTTGAATGAGCAAAAGCTTATGTCTTCTTATTTTTACTAGGAGATATCTCTAACTCTAAAGGATTTAAATCCAAGGGGCTTGGATAGAGATTTTCATTAAATTTCCAAAAAAATTGTAATCACTCAATTTGAATTTGTATAACTCTCTGAGTTTATTTTTAAACTCAAGGAAAGAATTAAGTTTTAATTAAAACAGAAAAACCTATATTTCAATTACTGGGTCAGCGCGGGAAACTAAAGGGCTAAGGGCTAAGGGCTACACTCCGCGGTGCTAAGGGCTGCTGACAGGGGGTCCCGCCTGTCAGTGACTCATTAAACGTGAAGCGGTACGGGGCGATAAGGATCACACGATTAGAACACGATCTAACGGTTCACGGTCGTCGTCGACGACGGACACGTCACCGGCGAGACTGAACCCTAGCGCGGTCGTTGGGGTGCAATGGGGACGTACCATGGCTCCAGCTAGGGCGGCGAGGCGGGCAAATGAATAAGTCGACGACGACGGTTCTCCTGGTACTGGCGGTGTCCCTGGAGATGGCCTGGATGAAAGGCTCCCTTCTCCTCCTTCCGCGATAGACTCCGGCGAAATTCTGGCGCTGCGGGCTACGGCTTCCTCCGGCGGGGCTCTGGGAGTATCTGAGGGGGAGTGGAGGAGAATGGTGTGACGAATTGGTGCTGCGAGGTGCTCTATTTATAGCGCGGCGAAGCGGTAGTGCGGCATGGGCGGAACTCGTCGGTGACAACGATATAGAGGGCTACCGGCGTGGGCGAGGTAGGT
This sequence comes from Avena eriantha, assembly GCA_910589775.1. NCBI lineage: Eukaryota > Viridiplantae > Streptophyta > Magnoliopsida > Poales > Poaceae > Avena > Avena eriantha. The sequence continues at coordinate 170,474,371 of OU342745.1, read as the reverse complement.
GGATGGTGGGTGGTGTGCTAGCGGTCCTCTACGGCGTAATGGCGTGGCTAGGGGCGGTGGCAATTGGTCGGGGGCTTCTCGCGCTCTGAGGTGCAGAGGCGATGCTCGACGCGGCTCCCGGCCACTCTGGGTCGCGTGGCGGTGCACGACCATGTCTGGCGAGGTGAGGGGGTCGAGGCGGAGCGGCGTGCGCGGTTGGGTGTCGAGGCACGGTCTGTGGCGTGCTGGCGGCGAGGGCGCTCTGGCGTGCTCAGGCTGCATGCAGATAGGGTAGTGCGGCGCGGTTCTAGGTTGGTCCAGGGGCTGGCTTTGGCTGTGGGGTGGGCAGGGGAGTGTGGTAGGGTTGGGCGGAGCTAGTGGCGTGCTGGTTTGGCGCGGCGTGGTCTGCTTCGAGCTGCGCATGCTCGGCCGGCGGTGAACAAAAACGGGCGGCGCGCAACTACTGCTCCAAGCTAAAGGGTAGGCCGGTGAGGATTTGGTAAGAGCTGGGGGAGAAAGGGGAACAAAATTGGGCCCAAAAACTCGACCAAGCATTGATCAGTAAACAATATTAGTTAGGCAGAAAAAGCTTGCCTGCCACCTGTTTGGCCAAATGGCCGCATGAGAGAAACTTTTGAATTTTTCAAAAAAATTTGGTGGAGTTGTTGGTCTCATGCTTGAGCATCTAGGTTTTCTTGGGATTTTTAAATGGGGTTCATTGGGATGGTTTTTGAAAAAGTGTGATCTTGATACATACACTAGATTCAATTTTCAAATGTCATTTAAAATTAGAGTTTGAATGTTTTTGGGAGATTACAAAGTGGGCCTTGGCAGATCACTACTTGTACTAGCAAGGGGTGCAAAGATCCACAATTGTCTCTATTGGTAATTGAGTGCTAGGAACACCCAAAGTGGGCTAGTTGATTAAAATGGCAAAAGTGACCATTGACTTATTTAATTCTTTTTGATTTCTTTTTCTTTGGGAATTGCTTGGGGATGATCTAGATGATGTGTAATTCACCTTCGAGTCATTTTACAACCAATGGATCACTCAATGATGGCAATTCAAACAACTCCTAATTTAAATGCACACATATATGAATGCTTAAATATTTTTAAATGGAAAAGTTTTTGTTAACCCTAAATTGGGTAAATTTGATCTTGCTTAACCTTGATTAAAGTTTTGGTATGTTACAAACCTTCCCCCCGTAAACAAAATCTCGTCCCGAGATTTAAGAGAGGAAACTAGGAACTAAAGAGATCTGGGAACTCAGTCCTAATGTAATATTCTCGCTCCCAAGTGGCTTCTTCTTTGGTATGGTTGCTCCATTGAATCTTGAGAAATTTGATACTCCGGATCCTGGTGGTTCTGTAAGCTTCCTCTAAGATACGGATGGGCACTTCACGATATGTTAGATCCTTCTTGATATCAACAGCTTGGTGATCTATGTTTTTGAGCACTTCGGTCTTCTCCGGCACTTCTATGTATGGAATACATTGTGGATGGCTGACATTTCTTCTAGTAGTTCTAGTTGATACGATACTTCTCCTCGGTGATTCAGAATCTTGAGGGTTCCGATATATCTGGGGGCTAACTTTCCTTTCAGACTAAAACGTTGCGTTCCCTTTAGTGGCAAAACCTTGAGATATACAAAATCTCCGACATTGAAAGTCAGGTCTCTCCTTCTCTTGTCAACATAACTCTTCTGTCTAGATTGGGCGGTCTTGAGGTGCTCACGGACTTTGTGAACCTTCTCTTCGGCTTCTCGGAGAATGTCGGGTCCAAAAATCTGACCCTCTCCTACTTGCGACCAATTCAAAGGGGTACGACACTTACTTCTGTATAGGAACTCAAATGGTGCCATTTGTAAACTAGCTTGATAACTATTGTTATATGAGAATTCTACGAAAGGCAGACAATCTTCCCATTTTGATCCATACTCTAACACACAAGCTCTCAACATATCTTCTAAGATTTGGTTGACTCTCTCAGTCTGTCCATCGGTTTGCGGGTGATAAGCTGTGCTGAAATTCAACTTGGTTCCTAATCCTTCTTGGACTTTCTGCCAAAATCTCGAGGTAAATTGGGTTCCTCGATCTGATATTATGGTCTTGGTGGTTCCATGCAGACTAACAATTCTAGAAATATACTCGGCTAGCTTTGAACTCTGGTAGGTGGTCTTGACAGGTCTAAAATGAGCTACCTTGGACAATCTATCAACGATGACCCAGATTGAGTCATTTCCCCTACTAGAAGTAGGCAAACTGGTGATAAAGTCCATTTCGATAGAATCCCATTTCCATTCCGGAATCTGCAACGGTTGCAACAGTCCTGCGGGTCTCCGATGTTCCGCTTTGACTCTCTGACAGATATCACACTTGGCGATGTAGCTTCCGATTTCTCTCTTCATCTTGTGCCACTAAAATTGCTCTTTCAAATCTTGATACATCTTTGTTCCTCCGGGGTGGATAGAATAAAGAGTATCATGAGATTCTTGCATGATAACTTGCTTAAGTTTTGAATCTACTGACACACAGATACGTCCTTTCTACCACAAGACTCCTTCTTCGTCTTTGGTAAATCCAGGTACCTTTCCTGTACCAATACGACATATGATTCCGTCGATACTTTCATTTCCCTTCTAGGCTTCCTTGATTTGGCTAATCAAAGTGGGTTGAAGTTCAATGCTAGCTAAAAATCGTCTACTAACTAGTTCAGTTCTAAACTACTCCAACTCTTCATACAAAATTGGCTGCTTCTCCTTGATCATGGTGTTTAGCCTACACGGCAATCTGCTAAGAGCATCCGCTACCACATTGGCTTTGCCGGGGTGATAGTGAATATCAAGGTCATAATCCTTGATTAAGTCTATCCATCTCCTTTTCCTCATATTCAGCTCCTTCTGAGTGAAAATATACTTTAAGCTTTTGTGATCCGATGACATCTCATAGCGATTTCCCATAAGATAATGACGCCATGTCTTCAATGCCAAAACTACGATTGCTAACTCGAGATCATGGGTCGGATAGTTTTGCTCATGCTGCTTTAGTTGTCGAGACAGATAAGCGATGAATTTCCCTTCTTTCATCAATACACATCCGAGACCAATATTGGATGCATCACAATACACATCAAATGGCTTCTTGATTCTGACATGATAAATATTGGGGCTGAAATCAATCTCTTCTTCATCTCTTGGAAACTTGCTTCACACTTGTCGGTCCATTCAAACTTCTTGTCCTTCTTCAACAATTGGGTCATGGGTCTGGCGATGCTCGATAATCCTTCTACGAACTTGCGGTAATATCCCGCAGATCCAAGAAATGCACGCACTTGGGTTTGAGTGGTTGGGGCTTCCCGTGCTTCAACATCTCTGATCTTGGTGGGATCAACAGCTATTCCTCCGGCAGACACAATATGTCCTAAGAATCCTACTTCCTTCAGCCAAAACTCACATTTGCTGAACTTGGCATATAACCGATGCTCTCTAAGGGTTTCAAGGACGATTCTCAGATGTTGCTCACGGTCTTCTTCTGACTTGGAGTAGATAAGGATATCGTTGATAAACACAACGACAAACTTGTCTAGAAAATTCATAAAGATCTATTCATGAGATTCATGAAATAAGCAGGGGCATTGGTTAATCCAAAAGACATGACCGTATACTCGTATAAACCATAACAAGTAGTAAAGGCGGTCTTCGGAATATCAGTTGCACGAATCTTAAGTTGGTGATAACCAGTCCTAAGATCGATCTTAGAGAACAAATTTGCTCCAGTCAACTTATCAAATAGATCCTCTATCTTTGGCAAAGGGTACTTGTTCGTGATTGTGACGTCATTCAACTTCCTATAATCTGTGCACAACCCGTTGCCTCCATCTTTCTTTTCTACGAATAACACTGGTGATCTCCTTGGTGATGCGCTTGGTTGAATCAAGCCTGTTGCCAACATAGCATCCAGCTGCTTCTTCAATTCCACTAACTCTGAGGGGTTCATACTATAGGGTCTCTGGGCTATGGGTCTGGTTCCGGGGATTAGTTCAATAATTAACTCAATATCCCTATCCAGGGGCATGCGTCGGGGTATTCACATACTACACTGATTTGGTCTATTGTGGGTAGGGCTAGACTCTTGTTGCACTTGAATTGACGGGGTAAGGTTTCAGATATATGCTCTACTGAGACTCCCGAACTACTGCTCATGGTGATGGCTTTGTTGGCACAATCAATCAATCCTTTATGCTTTGACATCCAATCCATACCTAGTACTACTTCCAAACCTTTGGTTCCAAGTACTATTAGATTGGCATAAAAATCTATCCCATGTATTCTAATAGGCACAGCTTTGCAAAATTTTATAGCTTTTGTAGTTGAACCAGGGATTTGAACTATCATGACATGCTTCAAATTGGTTAGTCGAATCTTACTAGTGCATGCAAATTCTTCGGTGACAAATGAGTGCGATGCTCTAGAATCAAACAACACTCTTGCTAAAACAGAGTTGACAGAAAACATACCCAACACTACATCTAGCGCTTCTTGGGCTTCTTCGGCGTTCATGTGGAAGAGATGGCCATTGTGGTTGTGCGGGTTCCCTTGGGTGAATCTTCTTCCTGGTTGAACACGACGCTGCGGTTGAGCTGGGGCATTCACATTGGCAGTGGCGGCAATCTTCTTAGGACACTCATTGGAATAGTGACCCTTCACTCCGCACTCGAAACAAGTAATCTGAGACTTGTCTTTTGCTGACACGGGCACATCATTGCTTCTAGTTCTAATTGCAGTGTTGTTGTTGTTGTTGTTGTTGTTTTTGTTGTTGTTGTTGCTCTTGGGAGGTGCACGGTTGAAATTGCTGGCATTGCCGGGGTGATTGTTGTTTCCTCCGGACTTCACATTTCCTCCGCTACGGTTGGGGTAACTTGGGCGAGACATTGGGGGTCGATTGTTCCACGAGGCATATCCGGCATAAGGGTTGCGACGGTACTTCTAGTGACTATTGGATCCAGCTTGGTGCATCATACGATGCTTGCGGTTGTCGTTTGCTTGGTTAATCTTCCCTTCCATCTAAATGGAAGAGTCAACTAGCTCTTCGAGATCCTCGAAACGGATGTTGACGAGAACCATTTGCATCTCATCGTGCAGTCTGTTCAGGAATCTCTCGTTCTTCTTGGCCTCCGTGTTGATCTCATTAGGTGCATACCTGGCAAGGGACAAGAATATGGCACGGTACTCCACTACAGTCATTCTTCCTTGTTTCAATTCTCTGAAATCATCCCTCATTCTGGTGACTAGACCTTGTGGCACGTGGGTGCGGCTGAATTTGATCTTGAAAGCTTCCCGTGTCATCACTTGACCATAGTTCATTGTGCGGGTGCTATTCCACCATGCTCTTGCATCTCCTGCCAAATATTGGGTGGCAAAAAGAACCTTCTCGTTGTCATCCACTCTGGCTACTTCTAAGTTGTTCTCGATAGTCTACAACCAATCATCTTCATCTAGTGGGTTCTACAAAGTGCTAAAGATTGGGGGATTGGTATTCTGGAGGTTTTTAAGCTTGGATCCTGGATGATCCTGATTCCCATGGTTCTGGTTGTTGTGAGCCATCTGGGCGATCTACTGCAGTGTTGCTAGATGAGCTTGGCACTCTGCCCTACTAGCTTTATGGTCTGCAACTAGAGTCTACAGAATCTACAGCATTGGGTCTTGCGATGAGCTGCTCCCTCCTTGGTTTCCACGAGTCATCTGAAGCTTGAGGTAGATAAAGGGGTAAGAGGGAAAGTTCTATGGTTCATGGTTTTAATTTTGATGCTAAAATTTTGAGTTTGACTTAGGTTTTGCAACTAACTTCTTTTCATTCATTCAAGCAAAGCACACGATACAAACACACACACACACCACAACATTAAAGGAAAACTGATGGTTTTAAGAACCATTCTACAAGCTCTATGGGACTGATACTCTTCACTCTATGATAGTGCTCTGGTGCATCTACTCATCATCGATGAAGTCTGAGTCATCATCGTCGGTGTAGAAGTCCATAGCATCTTCCTCCAAGTAGTCATCATCATTGCTGGGGTAGGAGTCAATATCTCCCTATATATCTTCGCCTTCCTCTTCTTCTTCCTTTTCTACAAGCTGAGCTTCTTGCTCCTTGATGGTCTTCTCGAGGTCAGCCACCTTCTTGCGAAGACGGTCGATGGTGCGATCCTTCTTGGAACGTTGACGACGAAGAGACTAACGATCCTGAACAAACAGTGAGAAAGTCTGGGCCTTCTGGGTGGCAAGGGCGAGGTTGTGATTGGCGAACTCTCTAGCATTGTCCCATTCCTTCTGCCTGTCGTATAGCGGCAAGTCAAGGTTCTCCACTTAACACTTCAACTCCGGGTGACTTGGCATCTCCATGGCCATTCCCATAAAAGCACGCCTTGCATAGTGAGGAAAGCGGGTTCCTTGAATTTTGTTGACACTCATGGCACACAGACGTGCGAGAGCTTCATGCATTGCCCTGGCTAATCCATCTAGCCAATTGTTCTCTCCCACGGAGAACTGGATCCTCCCGAACATTGGTGCTTCTATCATGCCTCTTAGATCAGCGGTGACTAGCCATTGCAAGTCTCCTCCTGGGGGTCCAGGAAGTTGAGCTCCCAGAAATTCCGGATGCGGGCGTCCCAAGTACTCCGATAGTGCATCAAGATCCCTCTTGAAGATTAGCTGGTCACCGTTGCCCAACTGGTAGAAGTTGCTGAACTGAGTTTCCATCTACAAGAATTAAGGATGAGAAAGTTAGTGAAGTGATCAAGTGTGTTAAAATTTTATGTTGTAATGTAAGAATTTGGAGGAACATGAATTTTTTTGAGAGAACGAATTCCCAAGGGTAAGAGAGGAAATAGTTTTCATAAATACTCACTTTGATTTTTGAAACTAAGTTTTTGTTCGGACGTCCATTCTAACTAGGGACTCCTATGGTCAGGATGGCTCTGATACCAACTTATCAACTCCTGAATTTTTAATCCCAGATGCCTGTTATGCCATACCTCACAATCCCATGATTACCATTTTTGCGAGACATAACATATTGGATATCACAGTACATCATCCATTACAAACCATAATAAGGTCTTACACAAATAAAGGATCTGATGATCCAGTCTTAATACAACAAGGAGCGGAATAAAGAATAAGCGTAGCGGTGGGGTCCATCTTCAGGGTCATAGGCAATGCTGACGGTAGGAGATGATCCTAGTTGTCATAGCCGTCCTGCTGTCCTCCTTCAGGGTAGTCCTCCTCATGGTCTGGCCATGGGAATAGCCAAGGACAAAAGACATGAGTACTCTTTAAGTACTCGCAAACTACCACTAACAATTAGGATAGTTCAAGTAGGAAATGCTAACTTTAAGTTTATTTGTAAAGTAAAATTTGAAACCTAAACTAAGTTCAGAAACAAACAAAGATAAAATAAAGTTTGAAAACACCTAAGTGGAAACTTAATTGTCATAGTCACTACTCTGTTGTGGTCAAGTCATGTCACAATTCATTTCATAAATTGTTTTGAAAACATCTGACAAGGGAACAGTATGGCCACTCGAACTGTCCATAACCACGGACGCGGCTATTCGAATAGTTTGACACTCTGCAGAGGTGGTACACTTTCACTACAAGATTTGATACATCTATGGGGGATAACACTGAATGATCATACTTAGTATGCAGATAATCAAACATAATCTTTCCTTTACACACCCTAGTATAAGCACCTCTCCTATGAGTAGGGCCTCCCAGCCATGACCATCTATCATCCTGGGCTCTGCATAGGTGGACAACATTGAGAGGTAGCCTTAGCTCAAACCTCTCCTGCGAGGGAACTAATACTAATGCATATAAATTTCCGGCTAAGCCATACCCAATTCAAGTATTATGGTTGTACAGTAAAATTCGAATGGTATCGCATCCGAACCCAACCATCAGTTTTTATAAAAGGGGTAAGGCTCATGCCTCAACATTTTTATCATCATAAACCATTTGTGTTTCTCAACACATGTCAAAACATCTCAATAGAATGACTCATCATTCCAAGGTTTTCACAAGTCATTTTCACCAAGTACTCCCATCTAAAGTGAATCAAGTTTTGGGTTTAACTCTAAACTACTAAGTTAAGAGTGTTCACTAAGGTGGGATGCTAATGTCAATCTCATGCCATAGAATAACATCTAAGTCTAACTAGATAGGTCAAGTTTTATACTCTTTATGCTAGCTATAAACAAGGTAAATAACTTTGGTAAAGTAAAGAAGGTAAAGCTTGTAAATAAAAACTTGGAGTAGGTATAACTCAAAGGGTATAACCAAAGCATGCCTAATGCCTTTTCTTAGGTTATCTAGCTTGCAAGGGTTAGCTTACATTGTTACTGATGGCTTGCTAGTATAATACTTGCAAGTGTTAGCTTGCCTTTGGTAGTGCAGTGGTTGAAGTTTTCTTTCTCCTCCTCTTGGTAGAACTCCTCCTCCTCGAACTCTTGGTCGGTACTATCGTCTATAAATACATACGGGATACACAATCACCAAACAATACATAACTACTCTACTTAGCACACTAAGGCACACATTTGATGATCTATTATCATCACAAGCATCACAAGGTTTAATGAACTAGCTTCATTCTTTTTATTTGAGAAAAGTAATTTCTACTCATTGAAATTAACTAAGATTTAATATTCTCCAATTAAAATATGGGATAATGTGGACACATGTCATCACCACATATTCTAATACATGTGAATGGGATTTAAAGGTTGGATCATATTTTAATAAGTTAAATTTAGTAATTAATGATTTAAATTGACTAGAAATCCCTATATAGCATTATTTTGGTACTAGTCCAAAGTCATTGCATGTAAACCTTAATATCATTACATATTCAGATAGGTATGGTTAAATTTGATTTTTGAGAGTTGGAATCAACTCAAAAGATATTTTGGTTGATTTTAGAAAAATGATTGAATGTGCAAAGACTTCTGTCTTGTTATTTTTACTAAGAGAGATATCTGACTCTAAAGGATTTAAATCCAACAGGCTTGGATAGAGATTTTCATTACCTTTCAAACAAAATTGGAATCACTTAGTTTGAGTTTGTATAACTCTCTGAGTTGATTTCTAAACTCAAGGACATAATTAAGTTTTAATTAAGATAGAAAAACCTATATTTGAATTACTGGGTCAGCGCGGGAAACTAAATAGGCCGGCCCGTGTACACTCCGTGGCGTTGAGGGCTACTGACAGGGGGGTCCCGCCTGTTAGTGACTCACTAAACGCGAAGCGGTACATGGCGATAAGGTCCACACGATTAGAACATGATCTAAGGGTTCAATTGGGACGTACCAGGGCTCTAGCTAGTGCGACGAGGCGGGCAAACGAACAAGTCGACGACGGCGGTTCTCCTGGTACTGGCGGCGTCCCTGGAGATGGCCTGGATCAACGGCTCCCTTCTCCTCCTTCCGCGGCAGTCTCCGACAAAATTCCGACGCTGCGGGCTACGGCTTGCTCCGGCGGGGTTCTAGGAGTGTTCTGAGGGGCAGTGGAGGATAATAGTGTGACGAATTGGTGCTAGGAGGCGCTCTATTTATAGTGGGGCGAAGCGGCAGTGCGGCATGGGCGGAGCTCATCGGTGACGATGATACAGAGGGCTACCGGCGTTGGCAAGGTAGGCAGGAGGTTGGCGGTCTGCTGGCGGTCATCTACGGTGTAATGGCTTGGCTAGGGGCGGTGGCAATTGGTCGAGGGCTTCCCGCGCTCTGAGGGACAGAGGCGATGCTCGACGCGGCTCCCGACGACTATGGGTCGCGCGGCGGTGCACGGCCATGTATGGCAGGGTGAGGGGGTCGAGGCGGAGCAGCGTGCGCGGTTTGGTGTCGACGCTCGGTCTGTGTCGTGCTGGCGGCGACGGTGCTCTGGCGTGCTCTGGCTGCACACAGAGAGGGTAGGGCGGCGCGGTTCTGGGTGGTCTAGGGGCTGGCTTTGGCAGTGGGGTCGACAGGGGAGTGCAGTAGGGTTGGGCGGAGCTAGTGGTGGTGCTGGTTTGGCGCGACGTGGTTTGCTGCGAGCTGCACATGCTCGACCGGCGGTGACCAAAAACGGGCGGCGCGCAACTGCTGCTCCAAGCTAAAGGGTAGGCTGGTGAGGGTTTGGTTAGAGCTGGGGGAGACAGGGGAACCAAATTGGGCCCAAAAACTCGACCAAGCGTTGATCACTAAATAGTATTAGTGTAACATCCCAATTTCAGCAACCCTAATTAGTGGTCTAGAATGCAAAAATCAGGGGGAACGATAACTTTTTCTTGTTCATTGGTGCAGTGTGTGCTTGTTGTTTGTTTGTGCTTGTGCATGTGAGTATATGCCATATGATACTCCTTACCTCACCATCAGTTGACAAAAGCTATTTAACCAAACTATCCTAGCTCATTTTACATATTCTCAAATGTTCTGGCATTTCAAAACCTGAGCCAAGATGCTTATGAAACCAAAACTATTTTAGTAGCTTCTGTTGACAAAACTATGGAGAGATATATAATATAATATCCTTATGTTTTCAAGACAGAACCCTCAACCATTCTTATCTCTAGGTTGCCCAAAACCTCCTTTCAATGCTTTTGAATTCTACTCTTGGTAGAGATACCAACGACTCTCATCGTACTCAAACTCCAAGCATTTCAAAATAACCATCCTTATCTCAAGCTAATCTTGGTGGTAACCCCAGTAGTAGTTGATTTGTTAGTAAGATGAGTTGCCTTGATCTGCTGCTTGAATTGTCTGCTTAGGAGATAGGGTGAGCTATTCTAGAGCTCATCACTAGGATCAAGATGTTTTCAAATCATCCCACCCTAAGGAAGAATACAACCTGGATCTGATACCTAGCTACTAAGTGATCATCTAAAACCCTTAACCAAATCAATTCTGTAGTGATCCATTCTAGAAGTTTCCGAGTCAATGAAGACAGATATCAAGCATGGATCCCTTCTACTCATTCTACTCTTCAACATCACCCACTTGATGATGCTCTGGTACCTTGCAACCTATCAAAAACATCTCCTCTCATACTCCAGTCAAAATCCTCAAAACTGCCAAATTTGACTAAGTCTAGAATATGTTTAAACATCACCTTTTTGAGTGCCTTCTTTTCTCAACTCTTGTGCATTTTTTAAAAGGAAATTGAACCATATTGTTAAAAATCCTAAGTACTACCAAGGATCACTCTTGCCCTTGGTTAGATCATCCTCCAACCCACTTGTTCTTGATGGTTTTGCAGGCAAGAAAATAATTTTTCTGCAAATCTAGTTAACATGCCAACTTTGACAGAATCTCACACCATCATCCAACCTTATATGGACCAACTATTTGCATGGTTGTGTTCTACTCATATAGTTCTAGCAATATCTACTTCACTTGCTCCAAGTGGATCTTTCTGCTTTTTAAACCCACCGGGTTTTGAAGGCTACTTGATAATCTTCTTTGGCAGGCTTATTTTATTCAAAGTTTGAAATGAATTCTTGGGGAACTCAAACAACATCAAGCTCAAACCTCTACACAATGTTGATGTACATCACCTGGTATATCCATCCATCTACCCCATACCCAAGGGGAGATCTGAACTCCAAGATACGACCATGTTTTAATGGTATGAAATTAACATCACCCTAGATCCTTAATCTAGGGTATTTCACCAAAATCAACTTGGATTCTCCAATACCAAGGTTGCAAATGCTTGCTACACCTTGTCTACATCATCTACCTTTATCATCAAGATTTATCAAATGTTACCCATATTTATTATGGCCCCAAATCTATTTAATCTCTTTAATAGACTAAATCTCCAAAACTTCTCCCATAAAGGAAAGTTTGGTTTTTGCCAAAACACTTTCCCAACTTTTGGCTCAATTGAGGTCCACATATCGTACCCCATCTTCCCACTTCAGAAATAAATATTTTTTAAGAGTTTTATTATTTATTTTTGCCCTTTTTCTTAAATTGCAGAAACAAGAAATAATCCTTTAAAAATACTTTCCCATCTTAATAAATCCCAATAAATTTCCCCAAGGTGTATTATGGTACCTAGGACAATTTCACTCCAAAATATCACTTTGTCTAATGTGAAAATATCTAATGAGCTTCTAGAAACCCCTTTCTGCACAATCTGAATACTTGATATGAAGTGGACCAAAATTCATCCAATAAATCTCAAATAATTCATGGAGTTATACCTTGTCCATACCTATCTACCAACAGCATTGGATCATCTAGACCTGGTACAAATATAAGAAGTTCTTCATAAGCAACCATATGACCAAGACTTGATATAAATCAAGCTCATAATCTAAACTCTCTCCAACTTTCATCAAAACTTGCTCAGTACATATCCTCAGCACCAGGACACACCCCAGGTCGACACCACTGTAGCAATCCCTCTCCCTTGTCCCATGTGCTTGGAAGAGAGAGAGAGATAGATAGAGAGAGAAGCATGTGAGGCCAATTGATTGCAGCAGCTGCCACCCCCTCCTCTTTGTCCCTTGCACGACCCCAGTGCCCTCTCCACCACCCCACATGCCCAATGGATGGCCAACTCCGTCCCCATGTCCTCCCATGGACTTGTACCACCATGGACATCTCCTCTTGCGATAAATACCCCCAGGCCACCCACCTCTCTCATCTCCCTCTCATTTGCCCCCAATCACTCCCACTCACCTCCCCTACATCCCACTCCCTCTCCCCTGACCTGTCTAGCTCGAGAAGAAGAAGGAAAGGAGCTTCAGCCTCCTATAAGAACTCGAGGAAGGCTCTCTTCCCCCTGTGATTCTTCCTCTGCATGTCACCGTGTGAGATCCCCTAGCCCTGCTGCTTCTAATCCTCCTTGTTTCCCTGCTCAGGACGACCCCTGGAAGCTTCTCTGGCGAGCTCCCGAAGCCGCGTCGTGGCTGTTCTCATGCGAGCCACTTCCCGGAAGCGAAATGCACCGTGTTGCCCATCCCTGGGGTCGCCATCATCGCCCACGTCTCCCCGTCGCCTCCACGGACGCCGACGAGCCCTCTGGTAAGCCCCCGACGCCGCCCTGATCCTCCCTAGGGTTTCCCATCTGCTTACTCTGGCTCAGCAGGGAAGAAGAGCCACCGTCGTCCATCGCTGCTTAATCCAACAGTAGAGAGCGCTCGATACCCCTTCGCGCCCCCTCGCCCATTGATGGATGGGTCCCGCCATTCAGATTCATACGCGCCGCCACGCGCTGTCCTCGCCCGGATTGGCCAGTCTAGCCTCGATGCGGCCCAGGTCCCTCCCGATCTGGCACGCTGCGCCCCTGTCCTTTTTAATCTTTTTCTTAGATCCAGAATTAGTGTCGTTTGGTTTAAATCTTTTTGAAAATGAAAACCCCCACCAAATGTCCAGATTTAAATTTTCTTAGGTCCCTGCATGTTTTCCCTAACCTACAGTATCCTTGGTTGACCCAAATGATGTCCAGATTTTCTGTGCTAAATCCTTTACCTAGATGCATCTTTTCCACTATTAAAATCCTCCTATAAGTTTTAAAACTCAAATTGAGTTAAAACCTTTTGTTTCTGAAAGTTAATAGTTATCCCGTTCATACCCCCCTGGCCCCACCTAAATTGATTCCTATATTGCCCCAAGCAAAAACAGGGCATCTCTGACTTTAGGAAATTCTATAGCCAATATATGAAATGTATTGGCCCAATTCCAACTTCCTGAGATGTTGTACACTAAGGTCTACCAAAATACAGGAGATCAAATTGTATGGAGACCCTGAGTAATTTTAATGAATTAGAGCCTTCTTCTTATGGTAGTTTCACAAGATAAATCACTACAGTAGCTCTGCAACTCCAAAAAGGTTGATTCCAATTTCTACAGAAAGTTATGATAAATGCCTACTATGTGCCCTTGGAACCAGCTCAAAAGATTATGTAGATTTAATCTAGTGAAAAAGACAAGTTGTGTACAGTACTACCTTTGGGAATTTCCTGAGGGCATTCTGGTAATTATTTCGACATGATTCCAACTCTCAGGTACTCAGTACATCCAACCCTACTTAACCATCCAAGGGAATAATTTTTGGAGCTCCAGAACTTTTCTGGTGAAATTTCTCCTAAAACTAGAGTTTATTTCACTAGAAAATTCATAAGAAACTAAAGAAAAGTGATAAAATAGTGAAACCACTTCTGTTGGTTTCATTATATCAACACCTATATGTGGGTATCATTTTTAAACAATGGTATCATACAGAATATGTCCTTGGTACAAAACCCCTCTTAGGTAGTCCCTCGACTATAAATCCTAAGGGATTTTCTTCCATGTTTCCAAGACAAAGCCAATCTTAATAAATCCTTTCTTCCTAAGCCCTACTGATTTGTAAACTTGTATTGTTCATTGTTTGCTGTATGTATTGTTGCTTGTATGCCTTGTGTTGATTGTGCTCTTTCTTGTTTTCATGTATACTCGATGACGACGATAGTTGCGCTTGTATTGACGCCGAAAAGAAGAGACCTTATTATATCAGTATTGGTATTCTTGGTTATCTAAAGGAGAAGTCCCCGGGACATAATGCCATATTGCTGATCATCAAGCAAGCCACCTTCTTGTTCATAAGCCTTGTCCAACTGTTTTACTTATGCATGTTTTACTTATTGTTTATCAAAACGGCATTGTTTTACTATATGTTGATGTATATATGGTAGTGGTTTGGCTCCTCCGAACTATTACACCTTGGTACTACTAAGTACAACCCCCTTGACGATACCTACTTGTCCCGAGTAGAATAGATGGTGTATATCACCATAACCCTCTAGAGACCCTGTTTTAGCCAAAGCAAAGCTAGAGGATGGGAAGACCCCGGAAAAAGTTTTACCAAATGTTTTATGATAAAACCTTGGTGAGGTGGGACCTCCTAGGAGATGATGAGAAAGAAAAAGGTTTTTATTTTACAAAATGCTGAAGGAAAGCTGGAGGAAAAAGGTTTACAAAAACGCACCCGGTTCTTTGCTGTTTAGCTATAACAACTTAACCTTGTCCAACCACATTACTCTGGAATGGGACAGGGATGGATTTGATGTTAGTCTATTCTGGTATAAACTGCCTCGCAACTACTACAGGGGATGAAACTCCCTGGAGGATGGGCCTTCTCACGTAAGGGTCCATGTGGGACATCAACATGGAGAAGGAACGAAGGGTCTGCGAACCTCCACACGTTACTATGAGCCCCTCATTGAAAGCGCACACTCGGAAAGTGGAGAAAGCGCTCCGATTGGCTCTGAACTATATAGGGTGTCCCGGTGTTGAGGGGAACAACACTCATAGGGTAGGAACTTATATTGGAGTGGGCATCTGGAGAGTCTTGATCGGTTACTCGACCCACGATCGGTGTAGATCAGGGTAGTCTACCCGGATGGTGTGGGTAAAGTGTACAACCTCTATAGAGTGTAAATCTATTCGAATAGCCGTGTCCGCGGTTATGGACAGGTTGGACAAACTTCTGTAGAGCGGTGCTAGTTTTGTTTTCAAAAAGGATTTTGGAAAAGAAATGGTTTTCGAAGTGTTTTGACCGTGGGATGGTCATAAAGGAGAAAGGTTTTGACCATGGGATGGTTGGAAGGAGGAGAAAGGAGTTTGGTCGTGGGACGACCTGAAGACGGGAAAAAATGGGTACCCCAATCCTAGTGTTTACAAAACTTTTCAAAAGGTTTCCAAAAGGGTTTCCAAAAGTTTTCAACAAAGATATGTGGATGCTATACCTACAAGAGAAACTATTTCAGAAAAGAACCTCTCTTGAAGGCCTCCTACTACCCCAGCCAAATTGCATATCCGCTTGTTATTATTATTCTCTTAAGGTGGTTTGCGAGTACATCCAAAGTACTCATTGGCATTGTGTAACATCCCAAAATTTTGCAATTACAGATGTTACTAGAAGCATGCATCATATCCTTGCATCATGGCATCGCATATCAAAATCTGCATAGATATTTTCTTCCTAAATCCCATAGTCATATATAGACAAAAAGGGGTAAAACCTTTTTGAACCACCAAAACCCTTGCAAAAGTGTCATTTTATAATCCTACTCTAATCCTCTTCTTTTTACCAATTTTTAGAAACAAATTTCATTTAATTCGGAGTCCGTTTGCAAAAGTTATTAAACAAATAGGGGAAAAAAGATTAAACAAAAAAAGGGGGAAACCCAGCCTAACCGGGCCAGCCGAGCCGGCCCGCCCCTATCTACCGCCCCGCCTGGCCGGGTGGGCGTCGTAAAGCGCATGGGCCGGCCCGGTAATCGCCAGCAGTAGCCAGCCCGCGCCCCGCAGACGCTGACACCGCGGTCCCACCTGTCATCCCCCTCCCCCCCATTGACTCCAGGTCGAAAACGGCGCACGGCCGCGTCGGCGCCAACCTCCCCGACCGAATCGGAACGACTCGGTGACCCCCGCGCCAAGAAAGGCCGGCAATAAGAACCCTCGGCACGCCCTCCAAGAAAACCCAACTTTTTTTCGCTGTTTGCCGTCGGGCTCCCACCTTGGAGCTCGAGATCGATCTCGCCAGAGCCGCCGCCGCCGAGCTCGACGGACAGGGTCCGAGACCACCCCTTCCCCTCCTCTCTTCCTCTCTGCCCTCCCCCTTGAGTACCCCCTCGATTCAAGCCGTTTTCCCCTTGAACAGAGCCCCGCGCCGCCACCGATTCGTCGCCGGAGTCTCACCGGAGACGGGAGAGATCGGCGGAGCACCGCCGCGAATAGAGGAGGAGAGGGCCGACGCCATCCGTACCAGAGGGACCGCGAGGAGGAGGGCCACGTCGTCATTCACTCCACGCAGATAGGAGCTCGCCGGAACGGCGCCGTACATCGCCACCGACGCGCCGCCGCCGTCGCGGTCGTCATCAACGTCACCGCCGGTAAGCCCCTCCGTCCCCGTCCGTTAGATCGCAATCCGACGGCCAGAATTAGACCGGCCACACCGAACCGGTACCGCCCTATCACGTCGCGCCGCGTGGCACTCGCCGCGTCAGCACCTCGTCAGCCCCACGCACCCCGCTGGCCCAATCCAGAGCCGCCACTTGTCGCCGCATAGCTGGCCACCTTTTTATTTTCTTTTAAATAGGTAGAAAATACTTTAATCTTGTAAAATCCATAGTAATTCGAGTATTAGTCCAAAAATTGCTTATAATATACCGTTGGATTCATATTTTTGAGTAGAACACAGATCTACAATAGTATTGCTGCTTTACCATAGCAATCTTGCAGTAGGATTTAAAGTTTAGATTAGAGTATTTTAATTCTAGAAAATTATCCGTAGCTCCGTTTTAGTTGATTCTTGTTGCGTTGGCTTTGTATCGACGAGACCTTCTGTAGAAAATTGTCATATCATGCTTAGGGTGTTCAGATCTGTCTCGAGGTAGATTGGAGTTGTAGATCTAGTTTTGAGCTTGGTTATTTAGGGTTTAACCCAAAATACTTAAAATCTGTGGGGAATCGATTCTAATGACATCCCCAACTCAACAGCACCCCTGAATAAAACCCTTGGTCACATTTGAATCCATCCTTGCATATTACCATGTTGCATGCATGCATATTCGACTTCGTGACTTTGTTTTGTGCAAATTGTGATTGGATCCATGTTTGTTTCGTTAGATTGCTCGGAGTGCGCTGAGGAGTACTGTTGTGTAGAGTGCTTCTCGGATCAAGGCAAGTTACACTACTTGTTCATGTTTATGTCCCAGTTTTGACTATGCATGTTTTACTCTTCAAATTCTTTAGTATGCATATGTAGGATTTTGGTAGATTTTCTTAGTACTATTTTTCGCAAGTGCGGTTTTGTAGTATGCCATGAGTAGCTCGATGCTTAGGATTTTCCATCCCAATAGGTTATCCTGTTTTTCTAAGTTATGCTTGCTATGCTATATACTTGTATATATCAAGTGCCGTTGGGAGGGTTCAAAAGACTCAAACATTTTCTAAGTACGAGAGCTCTCTCGAGTGAACTTTTCCTCTCTAAACCCCCTTCAAAATAAAACTAAGTTTTCTTCTAGGTAGAATGGTTGTCGGGACAACGAGTGGATATTTGGTGGAGGACGGCCGCCCAGGAATCAAAGAAGTCTGCCATGTTTCAGAATTCAGAAGCTTCCCGTGCAACCACAATACATATGGGCTCTGTCTTGGCTTAGTACTTAGTGGGAAACCTCACCGGGGTACTAACAATTGGAGGTTCTTGGCACGGTTGGATCCAACTGGTAGAGGGGCTACTAAGGGAAGGCTTCGCCATGGTCTTGTCTGTAAAAGGACTTGATCGTGGATTGTGGGGAAAGTGCACAACCTCTCGAGAGTATTGCAATCTGATCGATCAGCCGTGTTCATGGAAACAGAACAACTTTGAGCATCTGAAGGATGGAGCATCTGAAAGATCTTCCTCTCTCTTTTCCAAACCTAACGTTTTATAAAACCCAAGGTGTGAGTAATATCGCCGTTGGGCGGGATTTTGGGAACTTGGTGTGTAATATCCAAGTGCTATGTTGATTGGGAACTTGGTGAGTAATATCCACGTGTTCCATTCGACCCTATACTATTTATCAAAGTTTACAAAGTAGGGAAAACTTTCTTTCTCTTTTCTTAATACATTGATAAAGTTGGCTTTACGCAAATGAACCCCAGATCCTACTCTTAGCTTTGCATGTAGAGATAGTCTTACTCTTTCCTTGGTGTAAATTGCTAATACATTCAAAGTATTGACCCAACTTGTTGGCTGCACGTCTTATGTGCAGAATCCGAAGATTGAAAGGTGCGTAGGGATCACGGGTCTTCATGCAGCTAGCCTGAGGCGTTGATGGACTCAAGTTTTACTTAGTTTCCGCTGTTTTATTTGAGCTAGCTATAAGCTATGCAAGTTGTAATAATTATACTCTAGATTATTCGTGTAATAATGACCTGTGTTTTACATGATATTCATCGACTGTGAAGTGCTAGCTATTGATCCAGGGACTAGCATGTTAATCACAGGGACTTAGGATCCTTAACGATCCGAGGTCGCAACACATTGTCCCTGGGTATTAACTTGGTCAGATATCAAGATGGAGAAGATGTTGACAACTATGCGAGCTAGGTCGTTCTCCCAGTCAGTTGCCTGTAGGTTAAGGCATGGATCGGGCTCTATGCTTGATGAAGTTCTGCTGATGGTTATTGATGTAGCCATAACGAGATTTATGTAAGTCTTGCAATTCGGTATGTCTCGGATGTTGTAATGATACTTGTCGGTTATGTTCCATGGCTCACTGATCATGGGAACATGGTGTATGCATAACAGGGATTTCTCGGATGATTAATTCGGGGGACCCCACAGACTTGGTATCAGAGCCATCCTGACTATAGGAGAACCTTAGTTAGCATGGTCGCTATACAGGAACCTTATTTTGTAAACCCTGGCTTTAGAAAACTAGTTTATCAATGAGTTTCAAAAAGTTCTACTTCTTCTCTTACTCTAAGTATATGCTTTCGAAAATGGTTTCCTCTAACTCTCGTCCAAACTTCAAACCTACGAATTTTAAATAACTAGGAGCTAGAACAGAATGAAGACGATGAAGACGAGATGATGAGAAGCAACTACCAACAAACACAAGGGGACTACAAGATCGCCCTACTAGCAGAATCCTCCTAATCAGAAGAAGTCAAATATTGCACTAGCGAGAAGCATCCAACGGCCCGGTGAAGGCTTCATCTGCAAGATAGTGACTCCGACTTGAAGAAAGACGATATCTAGGGTCAATAGTCCTAAGATAGGATTCCCGTATATCGCGAGGAATTAACTCCTTGGTCCCTAGCGTTGACTGTGTTTACTTGCCTAACTACATCCTGTGTTGCTTTATGTGTGTTGTTTGCCGAGGACATTGCGAACCCCTCGCTCTGTTCCCCCTGTTCATATGCTCATGTTTGCTTTGACCTCCTTAAAAATGTGACTCAAGGAGCGATAACCCACCTGTAAGTTGTCGCTAACAAGACCCAGACTAACCTCGAGAGTATATGAGAGGAAAAACATCGCCAGAACCAGGAGTTCGACATCGTCAAGTCAGGATCAACTTGAAGACTTCACCTCAGCAGGACAACATACCTCGCCAAACTCACCTCGCAAGACTCGTCAATAGCACCACACTCCCTTGGTCCTCAGTCTACTACAGCCAGAATCCCATTGAAGCCGGACGTCGATCACCGAAGGATCCTCAATATCCATAGGAAACCACCTCAGACAAGAAGTGAAGACCTAACTACGCTGACACTTGGTACATTAGAATTTCCAACCACCTCAGGAGACTACCTATTATATTCAAACCTACCCAAACCGACGGGAAGCTCCTCCCTAGAAGGTCAAAACTACCCCTAAAGTCAGATGATTAGGAAGCGTAAAGATAACGAGTCCACTCCGCCACCAAGCAGAAGCAATGCAAGAAATTCAAGTGAAGACCGCTTACCCAACGTTGTCAGCTTCAACCCTGACTAACTACTAGAAAGATGAGTCGTAAACTACTGCGTTAGGAAACCACCCCCGCCAAGGTTGATCAAATAAGGCGTCACTCGTAGACCCCAGCTCAAGACTCCGGGAAGATACAGCTTTCCGCTAACATCGGGTCAGCTCTCCAAGACAGAAGATCCGCACCCTTCTTGATGAACCTTAGTGAAGCTCTAAGGTTGAAAGACTGTGTCTTTCCACTCAATCTTCAAAGACTGTCTACCGGATCCGAAGTCTTTCCGCCAAACAACAACCCATGGGTATCCGAAGAGAAACTAATTGTAGATTTTACGAAATCCCTCCGCTACTCTAGCTGAAAACTCCTCTGAAGGACCACAGGATCGCTAACCGCTCAGTTCCAATCGCTTAGAAGACGTGAGACTCCAACGGCTCCAACAGGCTAAGTATGAATAATAGTAGTATATAAGCCCCGTAGGTCATAGCCTCACGGATGCCCTCTGAAGATCTCGATTCCAGGAGAAAGATGGACGGCAGTCTTCCAAACTTCATCCAATGACGACAAGAAAGAAAGACTATGCCAACTCTTCGACCTACCCTAGTTTAATCCTAAGGGGGAAAGACTATGTCTTTCCCACAAAAATAGGGTAACCCTTCGCCGAAGCAAACTCAGGAGTCCCGACCCTAACATCGTTAATTAGGATATACTACAACCCTAAGGAAGAGCTGTGAATCATTAGAGAGAGGTACTCCCAGCTATAGATCCTATGCTCTGACGAGTACTCCCGAAAGTTCGGCATCGAGATAGTCTGCCGAGTCTAAGCCCTCGAGATATAGAGTCTGGAAGGAAAAGAAGGTCATCCCTCGCAATCAGGACTAGACTCTGCTCAACTCTCCCTGCATCCCGGAAGACTGAAGCTCAACTTCATCGACAGAGTAGTCACTTTCAAAGACGGAGTCCATAAGATAGTACACCTAAGACACCTAGTATCAACCCGACTCAAATACCCTAACCTTACTTCTCTAGAATCTCGGGACGAGATTCTTTTAAGGGGTAAAGGTCTGTAACATCCCAATTTCAGCAACCCTGATTAGTGTTGGGTCCGCATCATAGAAAACAAAAATATTCCTATGGTGTGAACTACACGCCAAGATCTATCTACTAGGTACAAAGCAACGGGTGCACATACATCCAATGAGAACTGACCCTCGAAGACAACGAGTTTTGTTAACGAGTAGGAACTCGTGGTTGATGTAGTCGTACACTTGCCGATCTCAAGATCGTTAGGAAGTCCGAGCGCCGCAACTCAGCAGCGCATCCGCACTCGCACACACGTTCAAGCCACTAGACAACCTCCACCTCCTCGCTCCAGTGATCCAGCGGAAGCAGCAACTCCTTCTAGACGAAATTCCACCGGGAACATGTATCTCGCTAATCCGAGACCATGGGGGAATAATTCTAGAGGGGGAGAGAGATCCTTCACGAGGAGTGGTGTGGATGAAGGAGGGAATGGGTGGCCTTTTATAGGAGGAGGGGGGTGCCCCCTCTCTCCATGGCCGGCGCATGGGGGGTGACCCCTCACCTCCCCCATTCATGTGGTGGTAACCCCTCCACATTAAAATGCCTCTTCACATTCCCTTTTAAAGTCTCCACTTTGAATGCATTAAAATTCTCCAAGTTTAATGCTCTCCCATTTAATAATACTCTTTTTATTAAATTTATTCAGAATTTTGTGAATTACTTTAATTAGCAAACATTCACATATAGCCCCTTGCAATATTTCAATATCACATGCAGAACCACTTTCTGCAATTTCACCCGAAACAATTTCCGGTTTCTATTGAAACAATTCCTGCGCTTTGCAATTCTTTCGTCTGAAACATATGTGCTCCAAAATGGTGTCCGGTAACTCTTAAGTGTGCCACCCTATGGTTCGCGAATAATGCAGAAATGATCGAGACCCTTCTCTGATCAATAATCAGCAGCTGGACCTGGAGATCCGTACTGACTCCTACACATTCAACGATGACTTCTGTGATCGTGAGAACCTTTAACGCTTGTAACAAAATCCTTTTGTCTCTCGATATATTACATGTCCGAGATTCGATCATCGGTATCTCCATACCTAGTTTGATCTCGTTATCGACATGCACTCTTTTCTCGTTCCCGTTATATAACATTCTAGTGATCACATCACTTGCTTGCAAGCTATCTCAATGTGATATCACACAGAGGGCCTAGAGTATATCTATCCGTCATCGGAATTGACAAATTCCACTCTTGATCCATGAGCCTCAAAATAACACCTTCGTAGTACTGAACCCATCTTTATAGTCACCCTGTTATGGTGTGACGTTTGATGTTATCAAGATACTCTTCCGGTCTTAGCAATTAACATGATCTCATGGTCTAAGGATAAAGATTACTTCGTATGATGTTATAGCAATATAAACATAATGACTTGATCGTAATGCTATACTTCGGATGAATGTTCATCACATCATTCCACCAATGGTGTGAACTTGTTATTAACAACATCCAATGTCCATGATCATGAAACCTTGATCATCTTGTTAATCAACAAGCTAGTCTATAAGAGAGGCATAACTAGGAACCCTTTTTGTTTATTAAACACACATGTATTGATGTTTCCGATCAATATAATTCTAGCATGTAAAATAAACATCTATCATATATAAGGAATACATAATAACAACTTTATTATTGCGTCTCAGGTCATATTTCCTTCAGGCTCGCACTTGCACTAGAGACAATAATCTAGTTCACATAGTGAGAAATCTAACACCCATGGAGTTCTGGTGTTGATCATGTTTCGCCCTAGGGAGAACTTTAGTCAATGGATCTGCTACATTTAGGTCCGTGTGTACTTTACAAATCTTTATATCTCCATCCTTGACATCCTTG
The DNA here is from genome assembly GCA_910589775.1 of Avena eriantha. Taxonomy (NCBI): domain Eukaryota; kingdom Viridiplantae; phylum Streptophyta; class Magnoliopsida; order Poales; family Poaceae; genus Avena; species Avena eriantha. Next base: position 170,450,980 of record OU342745.1, on the reverse strand, counting down.
CGGATGGAGTGAAACCGGCGCTTAATATGCTTGGAATTCTTGTGAGACCTCGGTTCCTTTGCATTGGCTATGGTTCCATTGTTGTCACAATAGATCACCATCGGGTCCAACGCACTGGGAACCACACCTAGTTCCATAATGAACTCTTTCATCCAAACCGCTTCCTGCGTCGCTTCTGAAGCAGCAACATATTCCGCCTCCGTCGTTGATCCTGCCACCACAGGATGTTTGAAACTCCTCCAACTAACTGCTGCTCCGTTCAAGAGAAATACGTATCCGGATTGAGACTTAGAGTCATCTGGATCGGTGTCAAAGCTAGCATCGACATAACACTTAGCGACTAGCTCTTCTTCACCTCCGTATATAAGAAACATATCCTTAGTTCTTCTCAATTACTTGAGGATGTTCTTTACCGCTATCCAGTGCTCCGAACCTGGATCAGATTGGTACCTACTAGTCAACTAATAGCATGTGCCACATCCGGTCTTGTACATAGCATGGCATACATAATAGAGCCTATGGCCGAGGCATAGGGGATCTTATCCATCATCTCTCTTTCTTCCGCTGTAGCCGGACTTTGAGTCTTACTCAATGTCTTGCCTTGCAACATAGGTAAGAACCCCTTCTTACTTTCGTCCATATTAAACTTCTTTAATATCTTATCAAGGTATGTACTCTGCGATAGCCCAATTACGTGCCTTGATCTATCTCTATAGATTTTAATGCCAAATATATATGACGCTTCACCAAGGTCTTTCATCAAAAATTTGCTGTTTAGATAACTTTTAACAATGTTTAAAAGATCTATATCATTCCCAATCAATAATAAGTCATCCACATATAATATCAGAAATGCCACATTGCTCCCACTCACTTTCTTGTAAATACAAGCCTCTCCATAAGTTTGGACAAATCCAAACTCTTTGATTACCTCATCAAAGCGGAGATTCCAACTCCAGGATGCTTGCTTTAGTCCATAGATGGATCGCTGAAGTTTGCATTCCTTATTAGCATCCTTAGGATCGACAAAACCCTTAGGTCGTATCATATACAACTCTTCTTCAATATTACCATTGAGGAACGTAGTTTTGACATCCATCTGCCATATTTCATAATCGAAATATGCAGCAATTGCTAACATAATCCTAATCGACTTAAGCATCGCTACAGGAGAGAATGTCTCATCATAGTCAACTCCTTGAATTTGTCGTAACCCCTTTGCGACAAGTCGAGCCTTATAGATGGTCACATTACCATCAGCATCAGTTTTTCTTTTCAAAATCCATTTATTCTCAACGGCCTTTCGATCGTGAGGTAAGTCCACCAAGTTCCAAACTTGGTTCTCGTACATGGATTCCATCTCAGATTTCATGGCTTCTAGCCATTTGTTGGAATCCGGGCTCATCATCGCTTCTTCATATGTCGCAGGGTCATCCATTTCATCAACCATGAAATTCACAACAGGATTGCCATACAGTTCAGGAGCTGCACGTGTCCTGCTTGACCTGCGAGGTTCGGTAGTGTCCTCTTTCGGAGTTTCATGATCATTATCATTAGCTCTCTCTTCATCAGGTGAAGTCAACTCTAAAAAAACTTTCTATATTGCGCCACTCGCCATTCCATGAAGAGAAGGTTCAATAACCTCTTCGAGTTCTACCTTCCAACTACTCACACCTTTCGCGAGAAACTCCTTCTCAAGAAAGGATCCATTCTTGGCAACAAAAACCTTGCCCTCGGATCTGTGATAGAAGGTATACCCAATCGTTTCCTTAGGGTATCCTATGAAGACGCATTTTTCCGCTTTGGGTTCGAGTTTATCTGGCTAAAGTTTCTTCACATAAATATCGCATCCCCAAACTTTAAGAAATCACAGCTTAGGTTTTTTTCCAAACCATAATTCATACGGTGTCATTTCAACGGATTTAGATGGTGCCTGATTTAAAGTGAATGCAGCTGTTTCCAGTGCATAACCCCAAAATGACAGTGGCAAGTCAGTCAGAGACATCATAGATCGAACCGTATCCAATAAGGTACGATTACGACGTTCTGACACACCATTCCGCTCGGGTGTTCCGGCAGGCGTGATTTGTGAAACTATTCCACACTCTTTCATGTGTGTGCTAAACTCGTAACTTAGATACTCTCCTCCATGGTCAGACCATAGGAATTTGATCTTTCTATTACGATGATTTTCCACTTCATTCTGAAATTCCTTGAACTTTTCAAAAGTTTTAGACTTGTGTTTCATCAAATAGATATACCCATATCTACTCAAATCATCTGTGAAAGTAACAAAATAACGATATCCACCTCGCGCCGACACACTCATTGGTCCACACACATTAGTATGTATGATTTCCAATAGATCTGTCACCCGTTCCATTGAACCGGAAAACAGCGTTCTAGTCATCTTGCCCATAAGGCATGGCTCACATGTATCAAATGATTCAAAATAAAGTAATTCAAAAGTCCATCGGAATGGAGTTTCTTCATGCGTTTAATGCCAATATGACCTAGACGGCAGTGCCACATATATGCAGATATATCATTATCAAGTTTAATCTATTTAGCATTAACATTATGAATGTGTGTAATATTACTATCGAGATCTATCAGAAATAAACCATTCAACATAGGTGCATGACCATAAAATATATCATTCTTATAAATCGAACAACCATTGTTTTCAGATTTAAATGAATAACCACTTTGCACCAAACATCATCCGGATACAATGTTCATGCTCAGTGCAGGCACCAAATAACAATTATTTAGGTTTATAACTAATCCCGATGGCAAATGGAGAGGTAGCGTAACGACGGCGATCACATCAACTTCTGATCCATTGCCGACCCGCATCCTGACCTCATCCCTTGCTAGTTGTCGCTTGTTCCGTAGCCCCTGAATCGAGTTACATATATTAACAACTGATCCCGTATCAAATACCTAGGTGCTATTGCGAGTACTAGTCAAGTACACATCAATAACATGTATATCACATATACCTTTGTTTGCCTTGTCGGACTTCTTGTCCGCCAAATACTTTGGGTAGTTGCACTTCCAATGGCCAGTCCCCTTACAATAGTAGCACTCGGTGTCAGACTTAGGGCCAGCTCGGGGTTTCTTTTCAGGCGTGGCAACAGACTTGCCACCCTTCTTTCCCTTGTGCTTGCCTTTCTTGTCTTTCTTGAAACCGGTGGTCTTATTAATCATCAACACTTGATGTTCTTTCCTAATCTCCACTTCTACAGTCTTAACCATTGACAGAAGCTCGAGAAGAGACTTCTTCATGCCCTGCATATTATAGTTCATCATGAAGCTCTTGTAGCTAGGTGTCAGAGATTGGAGAACACGATGTATGCCTAAGTCAATGGGAATCGTTATTCCCAAGGACACAAGCTTATCGGCGTACCCAGACATTGTATCGAGTTACATTTTGAGTACGTGCTCACTAACGGAGCTTTTTTCCTCCATCATGCAGCTAAAGAACTTTTATGTAGCATTATAACTCTCTACGGCAGCATGGGTATCGAAAATCATTTTCAATTCTCCCATGGTATCAAAGGCATTGCCATTTTCGAAACGCTTTCGAAGTTCTGGCTCTAGCCCATACAGTATGCCGCAATGAACTAAGTTGTGGTCCTCCTGACGAGTCACATAGACATTCTTTTCCTCGTCAGGGGCATCAGGAGCTGGTGGGGGGCCTAGCGGCGCATCTAGCACATATTGCTTTTGTGCAGCAATGAGGAGAATCCTCAAATTCATAGCCCAGTTGGTGAAGTTGCTACCATTCGCAGCAAGCTTTTCTTTCTCCATGAACACATTGAAATTAAAAGCAGGTGGTGCCATCTACCACCGAATTTCTAAAGTTTAATTAGACTAAGTTTATGATAGATTGAGTTCAACTAATCCAAATTACTAATGAACTCCAACTCAAAAACGACACCCCTTGTGTCTTTTTGGTGATTACATGAACCAAATCCACTACACCAAGTCCGATCATCACGTGAGTCGGTGTAGACTCAAAAGCGAGCATCAACATGGGCATCATATCAACTATATGACTCATGCTTAACCTTTTGGTCCATGTTCCGAGGCCATGTCTGTACATGCTAGGCTCGTCAAGTAAGAACCTTAGTATTCCGCGTGTGTAAAACCGTCTTACACCCATTGTATGAAAGCGCGGAGTCGAGTACACCCGATCATCACGTGATGTCTCGAAACACGATCCATAGAACGGTGCATACTGAAGGAAGAACACATTTTATCTTGATATCTAAATGAGAGATCATCTTACAATGCTACCAAAAGCGCCAAACTAGCAGTATAAGATGCTAACATCTAATGTGTAAAGTGAGATGATATGGTCCATGCATTTGATCTCTATCATATGCATCGTGGTATGATCTCTATCATTCCTTTGTGTGTAAGGCCAAGGTCTATGGAACTTACACGTTATGTGTGTTCTAAGATTATCTATTACACATCTACTTACAACAATACCATATCAAGACACTAGCCCAGCAACGATCTAAACTAGACGCCTCTAATTTATCAATTGCAAGTTTTACGTGGCTTATGACTTTCGGAGATAGAATCGGTCTTACCTATGAACATGAACCACAATGAGGATAACCAAGTTATTAGCAAATCGTTGTAAATCGGATATTTACTATAGTAGGAGAGACAGACACCCGCTAGCCACTTATGCAAAACTAGTTGCATGTCAGTCGTGGAACAGGTCTCATGTATGATGAGATGTAAGGTTCGTCCGGGCCGCTTCATCCCACTATGCCACCAATATCAAAAATACATAGAAGATGCAATAACATGATCATCATCGCCCACATATAAACATATGTGTTCTACCCGTGCAAAGCACCTAAGAATAGATCAGGCTCTGATACCACTTTTGGGTCCGCAGCATAGAAAACAAAAAAATTCCTACGGTGTGAACTACACGCCAAGATCTATCTACTAGGTACAAAGCAACGGGTGGACATACATCCAACGATAACTTACCCTCGAAGACAACAAGTTTTGTTAACGAGTAGGAACTCGTGGTTGATGTAGTCGTACACTTGCCGATCTCAAGATCATGAGGAAGTCCGTGCGCCGCGACTCAGCAGCGCATCCGCACTCGCACACACGTTCAAGCCACCGGAACACCTCCACCTCCTCGCTCCAGCGATCCAGCGGAAGCAACAACTCCTTCCAGACGAAATGCCACCGGGAACATGTATCTCGCTAATCCGAGACCATGGGGGAATAATTCTAGAGGGGGAGCGAGATCCTTCACAAGGAGGTGTGTGGATGAAGGAGGGAATGGGTGGCCTTTTATAGGAGGAGGGGGAGTGCCCCCTCTCTCCATGGCCGGCGCATGGGGGTGACCCCTCACCTCCCCCATTCATGTGGTGGTAACCCCTCCACATTAAAAATGCCTCTTCACATTCCCTTTTAAAGTCTCCACTTTAAATGCATTAAAATTCTCCTAGTTTAATGCTCTCTCATTTAATAAAACTCTTTTTATTAAATTTATTCAGAATTTTGTTAATTACTTCAATTAAAAAACATTCATATATAGCCCCTTGCAATATTTCAATATCACATGCAGAACCACTTTCTGCAATTTCACCCGAAACAATTTCCGGTTTCTATTGAAACAATTCCTGCGCATTGCAATTCTTTCGTCTGAAACATATGTGCTACAAAATGGTGTCCGATAACTCTTATGTGTGCCACCCTACAGTTCGCGAATAATGCAGACATGATCAAGACCCTTCTCCAATCAATAATCAACAGCGGGACCTGGAGATCCGTACTGAGTCTTACACATTCAATGATGACTTCTGTGATCGTGAGAACCTTTAACGCTTGTAACTAAATCCCTTTGTCTCTCGATATATTACTTGTCCGAGATTCGATCATCGGTATCTCCATACCTAGTTTGATCTCGTTACTACCATGCACTCTTTTCTCGTTCCCGTGATATAACATTCTAGTGATCACATCACTTGCTTGCAAGCTATCTCAATGTGATATCATCTATCCGTCATCGGGATTGACAAATTCCACTCTTGATCCATGAGCCTCAACATAACACCTTCGTAGTACTGAACCCATCTTTATAGTCACCCTGTTACGGTGTGACGTTTGATGTTATCAAGATACTCTTCCGGTGTTAGCAATTAACATGATCTCATGGTCTAAGGATAATGATTACTTCGTATGATGTTATAGCAATATAAACATAATGTCTTGATCGTAATGCTATACTTCGGATGAATGTTCATCACATCATTCCACCAATGGTGTGACCTTGTTATTAACAACATCCAATGTCCATGATCAGGAAACCTTGATCATCTTGTTAATTAACAAGCTAGTCTATAAGAGAGGCATAACTAGGAACCCTTTTTGTTTATTAAACACACATGTATTGATGTTTCCGATCAATAGAATTCTAGCATGTAAAATAAACATCTATCATATATAAGGAATACATAATAACAACTTTATTATTGCCTCTTAGGGCATATTATCTTCAATTAGTGGTCTAGAATGCAAAAATCAGGGGGACAAAAACATTTTCTTGTTCATTGGTGCAGTGTGTGCTTGTTATTTGTTTGTGATTGTGCATGTGAGTATATGACATATCATACTCCTTACCTCACCATCAGTAGACAAAAGCTATTTAACAAAACTATCCTGGGTCATTTTACATTTCTCAAATGTTCTGGCATTTCAAAACCCGAGCCATGATGCTTATGAAACAAAAACTATTTTAGTAGCTTCTATTGACAAAACTATGGAGAGATATATAATATAATCTCCTTATGTTTTCAAAACAGAACCCTCAACCATTCTTATCTCTAGGTTGCCCAAAACCTCATTTCAAAGATTTTGAATTCTACTCTTGGTAGAGATACCAAGGACTCTCATCTTACTCACACTCCAACCATTTCAAAATAACCATCCTTATCTCAAGCTAAGCTTGGTGGTAACCCCAGTAGTAGTTGATTTGTTAGTAAGATGAGTTGCCTTGATCTGCTGCTTGAATTGTCTGCTTAGGAGATAGGGTGAGCTATTCTAGAGCTCATCACTAGGATCAAGATGTTTTCAAATCATCCCACCCTAAGGAAGAATACAACCTGGATCTGATCCCTAGCTACTAAGTGATCATCTAAAACCCTCAACCAGATAATTTCTGCAATGATCCATTCTAGAAGTTTCCAAGTCAATGAAGACCAATATCTAGCATGGATCCCTTCTACTCAATCTACTCTTAAACATCATCCACTTGATGATGCTTTGGTACCTTGCAACCTATCAAAAACATCTCCTCTCATACTATAGTCAAAATCCTCAAAACTGCCAAATTTGACAAAGTCTGGAATCTGATTCAACATCACCTTTTTGAGTGCCTCCTTTTCTCAACCCTTGTGCATTTTTGAAAAGGAAATTGAACCATATTGTTAACCATACTAAGGAATACCAAGGATCACTCTTTCCCTTGCTCAGATAATTCTCCAACCCACTTGTTCTAGATGGCTTTGCAGGCAAGAAAATATTTTTTCTTGCAAATCTAGTTAACATGCCAACTTTGACAGAAGCTCACACCATCATCCAACTTTCTATGGACCAAATCCTTGCATGGTTGTGTTCTACTCATAGAGTTCTAGCAACATCTACTTCACTTGCTCCAAGTGGATCTTGGTGCTTCTTAAACCCACCAGGTTTTGAAGGCTAGTTGATAATCTTCTTTGGCAGGCTTATTTTATTCAAAGATTGAAATCAATTCTTGGGGAACTCAAACAAGATCAAGCTCAAACCTCTACACCATGTTTATGTACATCACCTGGTATATCCATCCATCTACCCCATGCCCCAAGGGTAGATCTGAACTCCAAGATACAACCATGTTTTAATGGTGTGAAATTAACATCACCCTAGATCCTTAATCTAGGGTATTTCACCAAAATCAACTTGGATTCTCCAATCCCAAGGTTGAAAATTCTTGATACACCTTGTATATATCATCTACCTTGATTATCAAGATTTATTAAATGTTACCCATATTTATTATGGCCCCAAATCTATTTAATCTCTTTAATAGACTAAATCTCCAAAACTTCTCCCATAAAGGAAAGTTTGGTTTTTGCCAAAACACTTTCCCAACTTTTGGCTCAATTGAGGTCCACATATCCTAGCCCATCTTCCCACTTAAGAAATAAATATTTTTGAAGAGTTTTATTATTTCTTTTTGCCCTTTTTCTTAAATGGCAGAAACAAGAAATAATCCTTTAAAAATACTTTCTCATCTCAATAAATCCCTATAAAATTCCCTAATATGTATTATGGTACCTAGGACCGTTTCACTCCAAAATATCACTGTCTAATGTGAAAATACCAAATGAGCTTCTAGAAACCCCTTTCTGCACTATTTGAATACTTGATATAAAGTGGACCAAAATTCATCCAATAAATCTCAAATAATTCATGGAGTTATACCTTGTCCATACCTATCTACTAGCAGCATTGGATCATCTAGACCTGGTACAAATCTAAGAAGTTCTTCATAAGCAACCATATGACCAAGACTTGATATAAATCAAGCTCATCATCTAAACTCTCTCCAACTTTCATCAAAACTTGCTCAGTACATCTCCTTAGCACCAGGACACACCCCATGTCGACACCACTATAGAAATCCCTCTCCCTTGTCCCATGTGCTTGGAAGAGAGAGAGAGAGAGAGAGAGAGAGAGAGAGAGAGAGAGAGAGAGAGAGAGAGAGAGAGAGATGTGAGGCCAATTGATTGCAGCAGCGGCCACCCCTCCTCTTTGTCCCCTGCACGACCCCAGTGCCCTCTCCACCACCCCACATGCCCAATGGATGGCCAGCTCCCTCCCCTTGTCCTCCCATGGACTTGTGCCACCATGGACATCTCCTATGTGGATAAATACCCCCAAGCCACCCAGCTCTCCCCTCTACCTCTCATTTGCCCCCAATCACTCCCACTCACCTCCCCTGCATCCCACTCCCTCTCCCCTAACCTGTCTAGCTCGAGAACAAGAAGGAAAGGAGCTTAGGCCTCCTTAAAGAACTCGAGCAAGACTCTCTTCCCCTTGTGATTCTTCCTCCGGAAAGGAGCTTCGCTGTGTGAGATCCCCTATCCCTGCTTCTTCTAATCCTCCTTGTTTCCCTGCTTAGGACGACCCCTGGAAGCTTCCCCGGCGAGCTCCCGAAGTCGCGTCGTGGCTGTTCTCACGCGAGCCACTTCCCGGAAGCGAAAGGCATCGTGTCGCCCATCCCCAGAGTCACCGTTGTCGCCCGCGTCTCCCCGTCGCCTCCATGGCCTTCAGCGAGCCCTCTGGTAAGGCCCCGCTGCCGCCCTGATCTGCCCTAGGGTTTCCCCTCTGCTTACTCTGGCTCAGCGGGGATCAAGAGCCACCACCGTCCATCTCTGCTTAATCCAACGGCAGAGAGCGCTCTATACCCCTTTGTGCCCCCTCGCCCACTAATAGACGGGCCTTGCCCGTCAGATTCAAATGCACCGACACGTGCTGTCCTCGCCCGGATGGGCCGGGCTAGCCTTAGTGCGGCCTAGGTTCCTCTCGATCTGGCCTGCTGCGCCCCTATCCTTTTTAATCTTTTTCTCAGATCCAGAACTAGTGTCGTTTACTTTAAATCTTTTTGAAAATGAAAACCCCCACCAAATGCCTAGATTTAAATTTTCCTAGGTCCCTCCATGTTTTACCTAACCTATAGTATCCTAGGTTGACCCAAATGATGTCCAGATTTTCTGTAGTAAATCATTTACCCAGATGCATCTTTTCCACTATTAAAATCCTTCTTTTAGTTTTATAACTCAAATAGAGTTAAAACCTTTTGTTTCTTAAAGGTAATAGTTATCCCTTTCATGCCCCTTGGCCCCACCTAAAATTTACTCTTATATTGCCCCTAGCAAAAATTAATAAAAACAGGGCATCTCTTACTTTAGGAAATTCTCTAGGCCAATATATTAAATGTATTGGCCCAATTCCAACTCCCTGAGATGTTGTACACTAAGGTCTACCAGAATCCAGGAGATCAAATTTTATGGAGACTTTGAGTTATTTTAATGAATTAGAGCCTTCTTCTTATGGTAGTTTCACTAGATAAATCACTACAGTAGCTCTCCAACTCCAAAAAGGTTGATTCCAATTTCTACAAAAAGTTATTGTAAATGCCAACTATGTTCCCTTGGAGCCAGATCAAAAGCTTCTGTATATTTAATCTGGTGAAAAAGACAAGTTGTGTACATAACTGCCTTTGGGAATTTCCTGAGGGCATTCTGTTTATTACTTTGACATTATTCCAACTCTCAGCTACGCAGTACATCCAACCCTACTTAACCATCCAAGGGAATAATGTCTCGAGCTCCAGAACTTTTTTGGTGAATTATCTCCTAAAACTAGAGTTTATTTCACTAGAAAATTCATAAGAAACTAAAGAAAAGTGATAAAATAGTGAAAGCACTTCTATTGGTTTCATTATATAAAAACCTATCTGTGGGTATGATTTTTACACAATGGTATCATACAAAATATGTCCTTGGTCCAAAATCCCTCTTAGGTAGTCCCTCGACTATAAATCCTAAGGGATTTTCTTCCATGTTTCCAAGACAAAGCCAATCTTATTAAATCCATTCTTCCTAAGACCTACTGATTTGTAAACTTGTATTGTTCATTGTTTGCTGTATGTATTGTTGCTTGTATTCCTTGTGTTGATTGTGCACTTGCTTGTTTGCATGTATACTCGATGACGACGATACTTGCGCTTGTATTGACGCCGAGAAGAAGAGACCTTATTATTATCAGTATTGGTATTCTTGGTTATCTAAAGGAGAAGTCCCAGGGACATAATGCCATATTGCTGATCATCAGGAAAGCCACCTTCTTGTTCATAAGCCTTGTCCTACTGTTTTACTTATTGTTTATCAAAACGGCATTATTTTACTATATGTTGATGTATATATGGTAGTGGTTTGGCTCCTCCGAACTATTACACCTTGGTACTACTAAGTACAACCCCCTTGACGATACCTACTTGGCCCGAGTAGAATAGATGGTGTATATCACCATAACCCTCTGGAGACCCTGTTTTAGCCAAAGCAAAGCTAGAGGATGGGAAGACCCAGGAAAAAGTTTTACCAAATGTTTTATGATAAAACCTTGGTGAGGTGGGACCTCCCAAGAGATGTTGAGAAAGAAAAAGGTTTTTGTTTTACAAAATGCTGAAGGAAAGCTAGATGAAAAAGGTTTATGAAAACGCACCCGGTTCTTTGCAGTTTAGCTATAACAACTTAACCCTGTGCAACCACATTACTGTAGAATGGGACAGGGCTGGATTTGATGCTTGTCTATTCTGGTATAAGCTGCCTCACAACTACTACCGGGGATGAAACTACCTGGAGGGTGGGCCTTCTCACGTAAGGGTCCATGTGGGACATCGACCTGGAGAAGGAACGAAGGGACTGCAGACATCCTCACAGTTCCTCACTGACCAGGGTGGCCAACTTTGGGTTAGAGCTTTGCTTCACGGGCGGCCTAGTCAGGGAGAGGAGACAGAGTCCAGTCCGGCTACGGGAAGGCCCGGAAGACATATCGACATAGGCTCATAGTGTCACTTGTAGTTCAAGATGAACTCTGTAACCGACTCTTAGTCGTAGCCGGATAGATCTCTCATGTAAACCCTATGCCGGATATCTATATAAGCTGTCCTAGGGAGAGCCTTTAGGGAAACCCCTTACAATCACAATCTCAACTCGCACAGGTGAACCCGTGTAACCCATATTCCGGCTGTGCCGTATTACTGGATTGCTAGCAGGAGTAGGATCCATCCAAAGCCGGCGGATTCGAACCTGGGTAAACTTGTGTGCTCACCGTCCCGGAACGCTGTACGTCTCACACCCTCTTCCGCACGCCTTGAGAACCCCCTCATGGCGTACTTGTCATAAATACGACGATAGTTGGCACCCACCATGGGGCAAGTGAGCTTCGGATCTGTGTTCTGAGTGCAATCTGCAAGAATCGGAATCGGCGAGACTATCGCCGTTGGTCACATCCTCTACGCCAGCAACGTCCCTCTCATCGTTCTCGACGAGACCTGGATTCCGGCTAGTGAGGCGAGCGACTGCCTACACCATCATGTATTTTGGCGAGATCGGTGTTTACATCGGCCTTGCCGAAGCTGCCCCACCCACCCCAGCGGTGATGATAGAGGCAGAAGAAAATTCTGGGTCCCCTTTGTTCGCGGAGGCGGCAGAGTTCTAGATCTCAGAAACCCCTAATCCCACCTAGCCCGCACCAATCGCGGAGATAGTGGAGAAAGCTGAACCTGAAGAAAATCTTGCGGTTCAAGTCGAATCTGGAGTGGATCTCCTGGGTGAGGTTAAATCCCAGATCGATATAACTGCTGAGCTCGAGATCCAGGAGGAGCACAGTAACAACCATGGTTCCGGATCTGCAAACGCCGGAACAGATCGATGATGTCTACGCACTTCTATTCTTGTAGACAGTTGTTGGGCCTCCAAGTGTAGAGGTTTGTAGAACAGCAGCAAGTTTTCCCTTAAGGGGATTACCCAAGGTTTATCAAACTCAGGGAGCAAGTGGTCAAAGGTATTCCCTCTCAAGCAACCCTCCAATCAAGATACAAGAAGTCTCTTGTGTCCCCAACACACCCAATACACTTGTCAGGTGTATAGGTGCACTAGTTCACCGAAGAGATAGTGAAATACAAGTGGTATATATAATTATAAGTAGTAACGGTGCCAGGAAATAGCTTGATGGTGTGGAAGAGACTAAAGGCAAACTGAAATAAAGATGGCAACAAGCAAACATGTAAAAGATCTAATTGCAAACGGTGTATCAATGCTTAGAAACAAGGCCTAGGGATCATACTTTCACTAGTGAACACTCTCATATAAATATATTATCTTCATGACACTAGTCTTAACTACTCTTCGGTTGAACACTCTAATCCATGGTAGGGCTATAACAACACACCTCAAAGTAAGTCTTTCCCATCTAGAAAACCCCACACTGTCACCTTGAGCACTAGATGGTTCCAACAAACACCACAATTTCATAGAGACATCCAACTCCAAATATAACTCATAACAAGTATTTGTAATCTCTAGCCTAAGTGCCACCATGTTGTGCACGCTATCACTTTCACACACATGGGGAGAGCAGAGGTCTATTAAAGCACTTGAGTAGCAAGGTAGATCTATAGATTACAAGATCATGATCTCTAAAATATCATCATAGAGAGAGATTTTCTGTCCCCCAAATCTCCCCTTCGGTGGCGGCGGCGTAGCGGAACTTTTCGTGGATGGAGGCTAGACTATTTAGGATTTGGTCGGTGGGCGGCCAGGGGGCCATGCCATGCCCTGGCGCGGCCTAGGTGGACCCGCGCCTAGGGGTGGTGTGGCCACCCTGTGGCCCCTCTCCGTCTCTCCTTCTGGCTCCGTGAATCTTCCGGGAAAATATCAACTTTGCCTTTTTTCCCCGTCCAATTCCGAGAATATTCATTTTCTGACTTCCTGGAACCAAAAATAGCAGAAAACAGGCAGCTAGCACTGTGGCTCTTTGTTAATAGGTTAGTCCAAGAAATCATATGAAAAGTACTCCAAAGTGTGGACAAAACCTAAGAAAGTAGATAAAACCAACCATGGAACATCAAAAATTATAGATACATTTGCAATGTATCAACATCCCCAAGCTTAACTCCTGCTCGTCCTCGAGTAGGTAAGTGATAAAAAGAAAGAATAATTTTTGAGGTGACATGCACCATCATAAACATGATCAAAGTATTTGTAAAACATTCAATGCTGGGATCATAGTACTTCAATCATAACATGAAAGACAAAGTTCTAGCAATAAGAAAAACAAACTATGTTGCAACATGAAAAGGCACAAACAAAATATTCATGAATAACAATGCTTTGCAAGATGTTTGTTTGTTTCACATAAACAAAACATAGCATAGTAGTATTTAGCTTGTCCCTCATAGAGTAGCAAATATAAATGCATAGGACACCTTCAAGGTTTATAAGAGTGACTAGATACAAATAGTTTAAAACAAGCAATATCAAGGTATGAATCAATCAACTAGTCTTGGGACAATGCACATAGAACTAAGAATGGCCACTATGCTCTCAAAGTAGGTGCATAAAGATAGAAGGTGGAGACTCAACATAAAAGTAAAAGAAAGGCCTTCATAGAAGGAAGTAGAGATTCAAGTTTCATAAAGAGCTTCCAAAAATTATGGTACTTATTAGCTTTCAGCTCTCATTGCCCCTATCATAAGCATCTTGAAGTGACTAAGGTTAAAGTGAACAAACTATGAAGTATATGCTTGACGAAGTATAAGTTGGAAATCTCATGTCCCTTGAATACGAGGGTCGCTCCTCATGCTACTCAAGTTTAGTCACCGGTAAGTTCTTATCATCGTAAGTACATGTGTATCATAGAGAACCACCAACAGGGTACCCCTTGCCCAATGATACGGAAGAATCCCCATATCAAAATGACAAGACAAGCAGACAACGAGCATCTTAGCAATCTTCTTATTTACCATGGGAATATGGTGATTTTTTCTCTCTTTCCTCTTTTCATATCTCTTTTTTTTCTTTTTCTCTTTTTTCTCAATATAGGACTTTTTTTTATAAGAAGAATGCTTCATAGACAGCTCATTATGGTTACGCTGCAGGTTTCCACCATGACAGCATGGATTTGACCAGCGGCCCAGGCGTTTCTCTAACACATATACATGACTCCATGGACTTACAAGCTCCCCTTTCATTTCACACCGACGACATCCATAGACAAAAGTGCATGATATCAACTAGGTACAAAGTACCAAGTGCAATGTTGAAAGAGTTCCCCATGACACCATGGTTCTGCTAATTCCCAACAAATAAGTGCAAGCATATACAACATAGACGACACAATGGTTCAAGTTTTATGAAGGGCAAGAAAATGAAAGTGTGCCATCAAGTTCGTGAGATCTTTAATCACTAGTTTTCTCATAACAAGTTTAATTTGGAAGGTAAACAAACATGAATATACTTGGAATAGCATGTGCTAATAGTTAGGTATGGTGGACTTTTTGGAATAACTTGGTTTAGGGAGTTGGATGCATGAGTGGAACTCATACTTGGTTGCGGAGGCTAGCAAAATACTCGGAGCGACAAACTAAGAGAGCAATAATGGCCATAATCATTTAGAGCGAAAAAACATCATTGAGCAAAGCATAACGTGATACTACAAGTTGAAAACTAAAGGATCATAAAGGCTATGGTGACTTGGGATAGTCATAACATGGTGTGAGCATGCGCCAAGTCAACCCAAATAAAGCATCAAAGGAGAATACCGCAATACTATGCTTTAATATGCTAACACAACGCATGATTCATCCAAGGAACATTAAGCAATCTAAATTGTTTATAACATGTCAGGCTACAGCACAGAATACTAAGCATAAAGCCAAAACAATATCAAGCATGGCATGACAAAGCATAGGCCACAGTCAAAAACAAGCTCTCTTTACCACTTAAGCATGAACTTTCCTACTCTTTTCCAAACCAAACCAAACTATTTGAAAACCAATGTATGAAAGAGGGGGTCCAACCAATTTATTCAAACAAACTAAGAAAACCAAGCAAACGAAAAAGAAGACGCTCCAAGAACAACACAACTATGCATGAAACAATAAAAATGAAGCGTTTGGAAGAAACCTGGAATTGTTATTGATGAAGAAGGGGATTCCTTGGGCATCCCCAAGATTTGAATCTTGTACTTCTTGGATATTTCTTGGCGTGACATGCGTGGCATCCTCAATCTTGAGCTAAAGTCCATCCTTCATCTCATTACTCATTCCTTTCATACACCTGAAATTTTTTCCTTCATACAAAACTTCACACAATCTTTATTAGCAACATTAGTGCACTCAAGATAATAATTCTTTACGTTCAGTTCTAACCCCAATAAAACTTCCATTAAAACACAATATACTGTAGCACTTCCCTAAAAAAGCTCAATTCCCCAAAAGAACTCAAAAAGTACCAACAAGAAGCAAATGCAAAAAATGCCAGAAATCTGTCAAAACAGACCAGTAGGTAAAGACGAATTTTTCCGAAGACCTTATGTTGCTCAAATCAAAAAGTGTTGAACTAACGAAAGTTATATGACAACCTGGGGAAGAAGCACAAAAATGCACGCCTGAAAAAGACGTACAGAGATTTTACACAAATTTTTACGGTGAATGACAAAAATCTGTTTCGGGACAGCAACTTTCCTAATCATCACTTCTCTCTCATTAGAGGTTACTCTTGGCACAAAAAGCAAATAAAAAAGATAAGGAGAGGTTATTACAGAGGTAATAACTTCCAAAACTCAACTAAAACTTTTGGTTTATGTCCCAATAAGTACTTTTCTTTCACGGCTTTAAGTTAGGTATGATAGTTTGAGAAGATGCTCACATAAGAAATATGAATTGAAGTAAAAGAGAGCATCAAAAAGTAAATTTAAAGCACATTTAAGTATAACTCACTTCCTATGCATAGGAATCTTGTAAAGAAACAAGTCATGAAAGCAGAAAGCAATAATCATAGTAAAGCAAAACAAGTGCAACTTCAAGACTTTCAACATAAAGAGGGGAAACTTAATATTGTTGAGATACATAAAACCATGTTTCCCTCTCTCATAATAACTTTCACTAGCAACATGAATAAAATTAACAATATAACTATCACATAAAACATTCTTATCAAGAGCCACATGCTTAAAAGAATTAATACTCCCCACATAAACATAGTCATTCTTATTAATTGTAGTGGGAGCAAATTCAACAAAATAGCTATCATTATTATTCTCATCACCATAATCATCAAATATAGGAGGCATATTGTAATCATAATTACTTTCCTTCTTCAATAGTAGGTGGACTGAAAATATCATATTCATCCTTGCAATCATCATATATTGGAGGTGTAGTATCATCATAAGCAATAGAATAATTATCTTCCAAAGTGTGTTCATTTGTAAACATATCATCATTCGAAGGATCATGGATAACACTAATAATACAAAAATTATTAATATCATAATTTTCAGAATTGGTACCAAAGAGATTTTCAATATCAAAATAGGTGTGCTTTTCCCAATCATGATCACTACTATAGGTAACAGGCATAGGAACATCATTGTGTTCAGACTCATCAAAATCTATAATAGGAGCTACATGCTTAGGGGAAATACCGTTTCCTCCCTCCTTTTACTCCTCCTTTTCTTCTTTATCTTCCTCTCTTTAGGAGGGAGAGGCTTGAAAGGAAGCTTCTCCATATACCCTGGTTTATTATTAGAGACAATAGAAGAAACTTTGGAGGATTCCTTCTTTTCATTAATAAGATCAAAACACATATTAGTCCTATCATATTTTGGTAAAATCTCATCTTCTATAATATTTTGTATGTAAGTGTTTGTGTGCCAATTATCAACACAACAAAGATGACAACCATGCAGGACACTATTCATATCAAAAGCACTCATATCTACCAAAGTGGTTTTTCTTCATAACTCTTCACATCCCAAAAATAATGTAAGTTAATCATGCTGATTAGGAGTGATCATGCCATCACAATACAAACTTGCAGTACTCATTGGATTAGAAGGGCTATTATTATGGCTTGATCATTGAAAATTGAAATGACCCACTTCAAAGCAAAGTTCACAAATAAAAGGATAAAGGGCACAAACTTTTTTACCAAGATCATTTAAAGCCCCGTACCACATTCTAGTTTTTTCATTCCTGTGGGTGATACAATATTCTTCTTCAATTTGATTATTGTCACAAGGTCTCTGTATTCCACAAAAATTAACATGCTTATAAGAAATAGTACTTTCAGAGGTTTGAGCATGTTTATTTCTATCATTTACAACAATTTCATTTTCCATGCAAGTGTCTTTAAAAGGCTCATGATACATGTCCCACTTTTTTTAGGACCATTAATATGAGAAGCAAAGGTTTTAAAACAATAAATAAGAATTTGAGGATCAAGACCATATTTAGCACTAAGCTCTTGAAAATCAGCAGTTTCAGCGAAAGACTTAATGCAATCATACTCATAGTTTATACCTAGTTCTTTACCTTTGTTGTTATCCCAATCTTCGGTATTGCTTTGAATTGTTTCAAGAAGATCCCACTTAGCTTTGACATCCTTACTTGTGAAGGATCCCTCTAAATAAGTATCTGGATAGTCCTTGTAATGTCCTGAAAACTTGCATCAAAATTATTAATAACAATATTACTGGGGAGCTCATGAATGGGACATTTCAGCATTAGTGACTTCAATCTCCCCCATGCTTGGGAAATGCTTTCTCCATCATGTGGATGAAAATTATAAATGTAATTCCTATCTTTATGAATTTCATGAGGAGGATAAAATTTAGAGTAAAAGAGAGATTCAAGTTCCTTTCACTCCAAATGATGAGGATCATCCAGTAGCTCATACCACTCCCTTGCTTTGCCCTTAAGTGATAAAGAGAATAACTTCTTCTTGGCGTGATCTGTTGTAATACCTGCACACTTGAACAACCCGCATAATTCATGCATAAAGAGCAAATGATCACCGGGATGGATAGTTCCATCTTCAAAATAGTAGTTATCCATAACACGATCAATAATTCTTGTAGGTATATGGGAGATAAAGTATCGTCAGAGCAAATTTTCTTCTTTAAAACTGGGGAAGTAAAAAGATAATTTTCATAAAAATTAACAAAGGTAAAGAACTAGGTATAGTAACAAAGGTGTTCAAAAGATTCATACTATAACATTGCTATTAGCATGCAAAGAAGGTTCCAAGGGTTTTTTAATTTTTGTTTCAAAGAATTCATGTTCTACATTAAGAAAAATACTAAAGAGCTCTCTAATTTTGTTGTTGTTTTCCATTAAGCCTAACTAATGAAAATAAAAACAAGAAACAAAAAGAAAAAATTGCAGAATCTAAAGGAAATAACTTCGAGCACTCACACCGGAGGATGTGAGTACCTTTTACCTTACATCCCGGCAACAGCGCCAGAAAATAGCTTGATGTCTACGCACTTCTATTCTTGTAGACAGTTGTTGGGCCTCCAAGTGTAGAGGTTTGTAGAACAGCAGCAAGTTTTCCCTTAAGTGGATTACCCAAGGTTTATCAAACTCAGGGAGAAAGTGGTCAAAGGTATTCCCTCTCAAGCAACCCTGCAATCAAGATACAAGAAGTCTCTTGTGTCCCCAACACACCCAATACACTTGTCAGGTGTATAGGTGCACTAGTTTGCCGAAGATATAGTGAAATACAAGTGTTATATATAATTATAAGTAGTAACAGTGCCAGGAAATAGCTTGATGGTGTGGAAGAGACTAAAGGAAAACTGAAATAAAGATGGCAACAAGCAAACATGTAACAGATCTAATTGCAAACGGTGTATCAATTCTTAGAAACAAGTCCTAGGGATCATACTTTCACTAGTGAACACTCTCATATAAATATATTATCTTGATGACACTAGTCTTAACTACTCTTCGGTTGAACACTCTAATCCATGGTAGGGCTGTAACAACACACCTCAAAGTAAGCCTTTCCCATCTAGAAAACCCCACACTGTCACCTTGAGCACTAGATGGTTCCAACAAACACCACAATTTCATAGAGACATCCAACTCCAAATATAACTCATAACAAGTATTTGTAATCTCTAGAGTAAGTGCCACCATGGTGTGCACGCTGTCACTTTCACACACATGAGGATAGCACAGGTCTATTAAAGCACTTGAGTAGCAAGGTACATCTATAGATTACAAGCTCATGATCTCAATAAGATCATGCATAGAGAGAGATGAACACATAGATACCGGTAGAACCCTTAGCCTCGAGAGAGAAATACTCCCTCATCATCATGGGAATCAGCAACAGCGATGGAGATGGTGTTGGAGATCGATGGAGATGGCTCCGGGTCACTTCCCCATCCCGGCAGGGTGCCGGAACAGAGACTTTCTGTCCCTCGAATCTCCCCTTTAGTGGCGGCGGCACAACGGAACTTTTCGTGGCTGGAGGCTGGACTATTTAGGGTTTTTGCATCGGGAGGCATCTTATAGGTGAAGAGGCAAGGTCGGTGGGCGGCCAGGGGGCCCACACCATGCCCTTGCGCGGCCTAGGTGGACCCGCGCGCAGGGGTGGTGTGGCCACCCTGTGGCCCCTCTCCGTCTCTCCTTCTGTGTCCATGAATCTTCCGGAAAATATCAACTTTGGCTTTTGTCCTGTCCAATTCCAAGAATATTCATTTTCTGACTTCCTGGAACCAAAAACAGCAGAAAACAGGAAGCTGGCACTGTGACTCTTTGTTAATAGGCTAGTCCAAGAAATCATATGAAAAGTACTCCAAAGTGTGGACAAAACATAAGAAAGTAGATAAAACCAAGCATGGAACATCAAAAATTTATACATACATTTGCAATGTATCAATTGACTGTTCCTGAGGCATACATTGAGGCGCATGATACTGCAGGACGCAAGCATGGTTGAGGTTCTCGAAACCATCAGGACCTTTGAGGAAGCCCACGAGGCAAGCCGCAACTACCTCAGGACCCACATGTCACACTTCATCGGATACATTGTATCCAGATCCGGCTCTGCCGATGCTGGAGAAAACACCGACTCATTGCTGGAGGCTATCAGAACAAACACCGACGCACCCACATCCTTGGATGACTCGATGACATCGGCAGATTTCAGAAAGTTCTCCATGGAGTATGAAGAGGAGTATAACTCCAAAGCTGCAGAGGAAGAAGAAGCCATGGATGAAGGATCCGGGGAAAACTCTGCCAAAGCGCAGGATGACATGGAAATTGAAGATAATCCCGAGGTGAAGATGTTCGAAAGTACCGATCAGAGCTTGACTCCAGGAAATGGACCCAAAGCCGTCTTTGCTTCCGGTGGCGCCAAGAAGGCAAAGAATAAGAACAAGAAGAACAAGACCCCGACGAATGATCTTCCGCCAGAGGAAGTAATTGCCGAGGAATACGAGGAAGACTCGGATGGAGCACTTATCCTAGACGAGCCAAAAGAAGAATCGGTGGATGGACACGTGATCACTGAAGGTGCGTGTAAACTCATCGATGCTGCATTAACCACACCTATCCCTACAGCTGCAGAGCTTACTGTTGAAGAACTGGATGAAAGGGCCCAGGCCCTAGAAGCGCGTCGTCAAGTACTCTTGGATGAAGCCAAAAACATCGAGGAGGAGAAGAAGCGCATGGCAACTGCGGAGAAGTACATCTCTCGGCAACATCAGAAGACCAAGAAATGTCACACACGTGACGACCAATTCACGGAAGTACACAAGGTTCTCTTTGAAGGAGACCCAGGGATGCCTCACCTCGACAACAAAGGAGATCTGGTGTATCCAACACCGATACAGAACACTGTTGCAGCTCGAGAGATCCAGAACATGTTTGATTGGGCATCAAGCTACTCACCAAGGGTCTGGAACAACAAAAGCCCGCGAAATCCAGAAATGGAAAACTGGTCTCCAAATCTGACCAATGTCGCACGAACTCGGCCTGGAATGATATAAGGCCCCAGCGCATTCCGGAACAACATCACCGTTCCGACCGAGGAGAAGACTACTACTCAAGAACCGGATCATCAGGACAACATCATAGAGCTGCACGTGACTGGCGCAATGTCGCTCCAGCTGCCGAGCAAGAAGCAATTGCTGCACTGTATCTGAGAAACCTTCCCCGACGAGAGTCGAACGATCGTAGGGGAGAAGACAAAGAGAAACGTCGGGAGGATGACCGTCAAAGGATGCCAGCTCCTAGACCCACAAACCGTTCGGCTGAGCCTAACCATGGTGGGAGTGACGGACAAAGGAACGACGGAAACCGTGCCGAGACAAACCTACAGGGGGCTCGTCGCAATGAAGACCCTCCCCGGAAGCGGAATAATGACGCTCCAGATGGAGGCCAGAAATAATCCAGCTGCTCCATTCTCTCCACCAAGTAGCCATCACAACGGCTCCCAAGGAGGCCAAGGAGGGCGTCGTGGTGGAGGAGGTGGTGGCAGAAGCCGAAGTCCGGCTCCAAGGCACGATCTTTATCCCCAAACGACGCAAGGCACAGGATTAACTCCTATATAGAGGCGTGGCGCTACGAAAGTGATGATATATATGTGGGCCCAAAATGCTTCGGACCACACATAAGAGCTACAAAATTCCCGGAAGGATTCGCTATCTCAAGACACATTCAAGCCTACGACGGTATAGCTCGGCCAGATACTTGGCTCCAAGACTTCTTCTGTAACACCCCAATTTCAGCAAATCCTGATTAGCTGTCCAGAATGTAAAAATCAGGGGGAACAAAAACTTATTCTTGTTTAATGTTGAAGTTTTTTCTTGTTGTTTGGATATGCTTATGCATATGAATGTGTACTAGCTGATATACTCCTTACCTTAACACCAGTTGACAAAAGCTACTTCCCAAAACAGTCTTGGCTTAATTTCCATATTCTCAAATGTTCTGGCATTTCAAAACCTGAGCCAAGAAGCCTTTGCAAACCAACTATTTTAGTAGCTTCTATTGATCAAACTATGGAGAGCTATATAACATAATCTCCTTATGTTCCCAAGACAGAACCTTCTACAATTCTTATATCTAGATTTAACAGAACCTTTTTATGAAGCATTTGAATTCTACTCTTGGTAGAGATACCAAAGACTCTCATCCTATTCAAACTCCAACCCTTTTCAAATTTCCCAACCTTATCCCAAGTCAGACTTGATGGTAACCCTAGTAGTAGGTTTGCTTAGTTTATAAGGTGAGTTGCCTTGCTCTGGTGTCTGATGAATTGCTTTGATCTGTTGTTTACTGAGTTGCCTTGCTCTACTGGCTGATGAATAGCTTTGATCTGTTGTTTACTGAGTTGCCTTGATCTGCTGTTTAAATTGTCTGCTTAGGAGATAGTATGAGCTACTATAGGAGCTCATCACTAGGAGCAAGATGTCTCCATATCATCCCACCCTAAGCAAGAATACAATCTGGATCTGATCTCTAGCTATTATGTGATCATCGAAAACCCCTAACCAGACCCTCTTCTGAAGTGATCCCTTCTAGAAGCTTCCAAGTAAATGAAGACCTATATCAAGATAGGATCCCTCCTACTCAATATACACTTCAACATCATCCACTTTATGATATTGGGGTACCTTGCAGCCCCATAAAAACATCCCCTCTCATATTCTAGTCAAAATCCCCAAATCTGCCAAATTTGGCTAAGTCTGGAAAACTATTTCCAACACCACCTTTTTGAATGCCTCCCTTTCTCGACTCTTGTGAATTTTTGGTAATGCACTTGAACAATCTTGTTAACCATCCTAAGGAATACCAAGGCCCACTCTTTCCCTCGGTTAAATCATTCTCCAACCCACGTGTCCTTGATAGTTTTGCAGGCAAGAAAATAACTTTTCCTACAAATCTAGTCAACATGCCTACTTTGAAAGAAGCTCACTCCCCATCCAACCTTCTATGGACCAACTCTTTGCATGGTTGTGTTCTACTCATATAGGTATATCATTACCTACTTCACTTGTTCAAATTGGATCCTTGAGATGTTTAAACCCACAAGGTTTTGAAGGCTAGTTGATAATCTGCTTTGGTGGCTTATTTTATTCAAAGTTTGAAAGCTTGTCTTGGTGAGCTCAAGCAGGATCAATAGCAAACCCCTACACCACTCCAATCTACATCACTTGGTCTATCCCTCCATCAAACCCATGCCCCAAGGGGAGATCTGAACTCCTAGATACAACCATGTGTTGATAGTATGAAATTAACATCACCCTAGATCCTTAATCTAGGGTATTCCACCAAATGCTTGATACACCTTATCTACATCATCTACCTTGATCACAAAGATTTATCAATAATTATCCATAATTATTTTGGCTCCAAACCTAATTAATCTTTTTAATTGTCAAAATCTCCAAAACTCCTCTCACAAAGGGAAGTTTGGTTTTTGCCAAGACACTTCCCCAACTTTGGCTCAATTGAGTCCTATATATCATACTCTATCTTCCCACTTCAAAAATAAATATTTTTGAAGAGCTTTAGTATTCCTTTTTGCCCTTTTCCTTAAATGGCAGAAACAAGAAATAATTGTCTAAAAATACTTCTCCTTCCCAATAAATTGCAAGAAAATTCCCCAAGCTGTGCCATGGTATCTAGGACCATCTCACATCAAAATCCAACAAAGTCCAATGTAAAAATATCAAATGAGCTCCAATACTTCATTTCTGCAGTTTTTGAGTAAATGGATTTAAGTGGACTTAACGTCCTCTCAAAAATCCCAAATAATTCCTAGGGTTATGCCTTGACCTTATCTAACCACCAGTATCATTTCCCCATCTTGTCCAATGCAATTTTCTAGACTTTCTTCATAGCCATCTAATTGATCAATATTTCCAAGGAGACAAATTCCTCAAATCGAAAACCCACAAAACCTTACCAGCCTGGTCAAGTAAGCTTCCCCAGCACAACTCACTCTTCTGGTCGTATGCACTGTAGCTAAGCTACTATAGAAGCCCTTACCCCTTGTCCCATGTGATTGGATGTGAGAAGGAGAGAGATTAAGACAAGCATGAGAGCCAATCAGCTTGCAGCAGCCCTCCCACCTCTCCTCTGCCCTCAGCACATACCAGATACCACCCTCCAAGCCCATAGTAATGAGCCCCTGGTTTCCCTCCCCTCTCCCCTTCCCAATGGACTATGTACACCATGAACCCCTCCCCTTCGATATATAGCTCCACCGGCCATCACCACTCGCCCCCTTGGTCTCATTTGCCGCCTACCCCTCTACCTTACCACCCACAGCACCCCTCTCCCTTTCCTCTGCTATGCCCTGCTCGAGAGAGAGATCAAGGGAGAAGCTTCGGCCATTCTCCCCACACCGAGCTAAGTTCACTCTCTCGTGCTCCCCCTCCTCTGCGTGCCGGCAGAGGCATCCCGAGCGCACCCTGACGTGATCAAACCTCCTTGCGCGGATCTGCACCAAACGGGGCCTTTCTGCCCCTCGTCGAGGTTGTCGTCGTGCACCGATTCTCCTCCGCCGCCTACACGACACCGACGAGCCCCTAGGTGAGCGCCTCTGCAACCGCCGCTCCCCCGCTAGGGTTTCCTCCCCAGTCTGCGCGTCGGGAGGAGGACGACGCCCCGGGGGCCGTCAATCGAAATTTGATCAAATTGCCCTCGTCGCAAGTTACCGATTCGGCCGTCGTCGCCGCTGACGAGCGGGCCGCGCCTGCCTGGCCTTTGAATCCCGTCCCGTGCAGAGAGGCTCCTCGTGGGCCGATTTCGCTCCCCCAGGCCCATCTCAGTATAGAGCCAGCCCGACTCCCTTTATTCTTTTAATCATTTATCCTAGATCTGAAAAGCAGATGTTTGGTTTAATTAAAAATAAAAATGCAAAACCAGTTATATTGCCTAGATCTAATTCTTACCAAGTACCCAAGTGTTTTGCTCACCATGCAGAACCAGCCCCTTGCCAAAAATAATTTTTATTATTTTCTGGCATTTAATCTGGCAAAGAGTATAATTTACACTAAATAAATTCCTCAGGAAGTTGTACACATCAAATTGGGATGAATTAAAGTTCCCCTAGAAGGTAATTCCCATACCAATAAATCAGCATAGGTCTCATGTCAAGGTGCACTCTACTCTGCCTGTAGAAAAAATAATAAAATTCATGTAGTAAGGCATTTGGAAAATTCCCTACACCAAACCATGGGTCCAATTGAACCAATTCCAAATCCCAGTAATGTGGTACATCAATAACTATCTAAATTCAGTAGCTCATGATTTATTGACCCTTGGATGTTTTTCTATGAATTAAACTATTCTATGCATGGTTTATTCACCTCTAAATTCACTACAGTAGTTATATAGCTCCAAAAAGGTTGCTTCCAATTTCTACAAAAAGGTATTTCCAATACCTACACTGTGTCCTTCGAATCAAACTAAAAGCTTATGTAGAATTAATTTTGTGAAAAAGACAAAACAGCTCCAGAACTGCCTTTGAGAATATTCCGAGGGCAGTCTGGTAATTATTTTGGAGTGATTCCAACACTCAGTTAACCAGTACATCAAACCCTACTGAACCGTCCAAGGAGATTAATTTTGGAGCTCCAGAACTCTTCTGGTGAATTATTCCCTAAAACTAGAAGTTATTTCACTAGAAAATTCATAACTAAATAAAGAAAAGTGATAAATTAGTGAAACCACTTTTGTTGGTTTCATTTTATCAACACATATCTGTTGGTATAATTGGTACACAGTGGTATCATACATAATATATCTTGATCCAAAATCCATCTCTTAGGTAAATTCTAGACTATAAAATCCTAAGGGATTTTCTTCCATAAATCCCAAGACAAGGCCAATCTCATTAATCCCTTCTCCTTAAGACTTACTGATTTGTAATCTGGTATTATCCAATTGCTTGCTGTATTGTATTGGTTCTTGTATGCCTTGTGTTGATTGTGGCTTGGTTTGTTTGCATGTGTTGTCTGGACGACGATATTTTGCGATGAAATCGGAGAGCGGAAGAAGTGGTACTTATTATTGATGTTGGTATTCTGGGATTATTCTAAGAAGAAGTCCAAGGACATTTATTCGATATTGCTGATCATCAGGCAAGCCACCCTCTTGCTCATAAGCCTTGTCCTACTATTTTACTTATGCATGTTTTATCTCCTGTTTGCCAAAACTGCATGGTTTTACTATATGTTGGTAATATATATATATGGTAGTGGTTTGGCTCCTTCGAACTAGTCCTCTATTGTACTACTAAGTACAACCCTCTCGGAGATACCTACTTCTCCCTAGTATGGTAGATGGTGTAACACCATACCCCTTCGAGATCCCGATTTAGCCGAAGCAATGCTAGAGGATGGGAAGACCCCGGAAAAAGTTTTACCAAATGTTTTATGATAAAACCTTGCTGAGGTGGGACCTCCCAAGAGATGTTGAAAAAGAAGAAGGTTTTGTTTTACAAAATGCTGAAGGAAAGATGGAGGAAAAAGGTTTACGAAAACGCACCCGGTTCTTTGCAATTTTGCTAGAACAATTAACCCGTGCAACCACATTACTCTGGTATGGGACAGGGCTGGATTTGATGTTTGTCTATTCTGGTATAAGCTGCCTCGCAACTACTACATGGGATTGCGATCCTTGGAGGGTGGGCCTCTCTGGACAAACGACCCATGTGGGACATCGACCGGGAGAAGGAACGAAGGGTTGGCAGGCCTCCACGCGTTACTATGATCCCCTCATTGAAAGCGCACACGCGAGAAGTGGAAAAAGCGCTCTGGTTGGTCCTCGCCCGATGTCCCGGTTTTGAGGGGATTAACACTCATAGGGTAGGCACTTATATTGGACTGGGCATCCGGATAGTCTTCATCGGTTACTCGACCCACGATCGGTGAAGATCACGGTAGTGTACCCGGATAGTGTGGGTAAAGTGTACAACCTCTGCAGAGTGTAAATCTATTCGAATAGCCATGTCCGCGGTCATGGACGGTTGGGAAGGTTGCTGTAGAGCGGTGCTGGTTTTGTTTTCAAAAAGGATTTTTGGAAAAGCAAAGGCTTTGAAAATGTTTTGGCCATGGGATGGTCGGAAAGGATCCCTTTTCTGGCCATGGGATGGTCAGAAAGGGATGGAAAGGAGTTTGGTCGTGGGACGATCGGAAGAAAGGAAGAAATGGCTGACCCAGTCCTAATGTTTTCCAAAACTTTTTAAAAGTTTCCAAAATGTTTCACAAAAGTTTTTCAACAAAGATAGGTAGATGCTATATCTACAAGAGAAACTAATTGAGAAAAGAACCTCTCTTGGAGCCCTCCTACTACCACATCCATAATGCATATCTCTTGTTACTATTACTGTTATCTTAAGGTGGTTTGCGAGTACATTCAAAGTACTCACCGGCATTGTCCCTGGCTATTAACTTGGTCAGATATCAAGGAGAAGACGATGTTGGCGACTATGCGAGCTAGGACGTTCTCCCAGTCAGTTGCCTATAAGTTAAGGCATGGATTGGGCTCTACACGTGATGAAGTTCCGCTGATGATTATTGATGTAGCCATAACAGCATGTATGTAAGTCTTGTAAATTCGGTATGTCTCGGATGGTGTAATGATACTCGTCGGTTATGTGCCACGACTAACTAATCATGGGATCGTGGTTGTATGCATAACATGGATTCTCGGAGGATTAATCCGGGGGCCCCACAGACTTGGTATCAGAGCCATCCTGACTGTAGGAGACCCTTAGTTAGCATGGTCGCTAGACAGGAACCTTATTTTGGAAAACCCGACTTTCGAAAACTAGTTTCTCAATGAGTTTCAAACAGTTCTATTTCTTCTCTTACTCTGAGTAAATGCCTTGGAAAATGGTTTCCTCTAACTCTCGTCCAAACTTCAAACCTACGGATTTTAAATAACTAGGATCTCGCACCCGGTGAAGACAATGAGAGCAAGATGAAGACAAGCAAGTACCGGCAAACACAAGGAGACTACAATATCGCTCTACCAGCGGAATCCTCCCAATCAGAAGAAATCGGGTGTTGCACTATCAGGAAAAGTCCAAGATACGACGAAGACTTCATCTGCAAGATAGTGACTCCAACCTGAAGAAAGACGATTATCTAGGGTCAATAGTCCTAAGAATAGGATTCCCCTACATAGCGAGTAGTTAACTCCTTGGTCCCTAGCGTTGACCGTGTTTGCTTGCCCAAGTGCATCCTATGTTGCCTGATGTGTGTTGTTTGCCGAGGACATTGCGAGCCCCTCGCTCTGTTCACCTTGTTTGTATGCTCTTGTTTGCTTTGATGTCAACACCCGGATTTTTAATCCCAGATGCCCGTTATGCCATACCTAGCAATCCCAGGATTACCATTTTTGCGAGACATAACGGATTAGTTATCATAGTACGTCATCCATTACAAACCATACATAAGGTCTTACACAAATAAGGATCTCATGATCCAGTCTTAATACAACAAGCAGCGGAAATAAAAGATAATCGTAGCGGTGGGTCCATCTTCAGGGGCACAGTCAATGCTGACGAAGGCAGATAGTCCTAGTTATCATAACCGTCCTACTGGCCATCATCTTGATAGTCTCCTTCATAGTCTGGCCATGAGAATAGCCAGGGACAAAAGCCATGAGTACTGTTTAAGTACTCACAACCTACTACTAACAACTAGTATAGTTCTAGGTTAACGTGCCAAATCTAAGTTTAACTATGAAGTTAAGTTTGAAACCTAAGCTGAGTTATGAAGTAAAGAAAGATAAAATAAAGTTCTAGAATCACTTAAGGTGGGAACCTATTGTCATAAACACAACCCTGTTGTGGTGAAGTCAAGTTCATCATTCATTTCATAAGTTGTTTGGAAAACATCTGACAACGAAACAGCATGGCCATTCCAACTGTCCATAACCGCGGACGCGGCTATTCGAATAGTTTGACACTCTGTAGAGGTGGTACACTTTCACCACAAGATTCGATACATCTATCAGGGATAACCCTGAATCATCATACTTAGTATACAGATAATCAAACATAACTTTCCCTTTACACACCCTAGTATAAGCACCTCTCCTATGAGCATGGCCTCCCAACCATGACCATCTGTCATCTTGGGCACTGCATAGGTGGACAACATTGAGAGGTAGCCTCAGCTCAAACCTCTCCCGCGAGGGAACTAATACTAATGCATATAAATGTCCAGCTAAGCCTTACCTAATTCAGGTAGTGTGGTTGTACGGTAAATTTGGAGTGGTATCGCATCCGAATCCAACCATCAGTTTTGTAAAAGGGTTAAGGCTCATGCCTCAACATTTCACCATCATAAACCATTTGTGTTTCTCAACACATGTCAAAACATCTCAATAGAATGACTCATCATTCCACGGTTTTCACAATTCATTTTCACCAAGTGTTCCTATGTAAAGTGACTCAAATTTTTGATCTACTCTAAGCTACTAAGTTAAGAGTGTTCATTAAGGTGGAAAAGATGGGTTCAAGTGCCATAGAATGACATCTAAAGCGGTTCTAAATAGGTCAAGTTTTATACTCTTTATGCTACCTTCAAAACAAGTAAAGAACTTTGGGTAAAGTAAAGGGAGTAAAGCTTGTAAATAAGACTTGGGGTATCTAATAGTCAAAGTAGTGTGACCAAAGCATGCCTAAAGCATCTTTGCAAAACCATCTAGTTTAATCTTAACTTGCTAAGCATTATACTTGCAAGTGTTAGCTTGCCTTGGGTAGTGCAGTGGTTGAAGTTTTCTTCTTCTTCTTCTTGGTAGAACTCCTCCTCCTCGAAAGCTTGGTCGGTACTATCGTCTATAAATACATACGGAGTACACAATCACCAAACAATACTTAACTAGTCTAATTAGCACTCTAAGGCATATAAATGATGATCTATTATCATCACAAGTATCATAAGCTTATTTCAATAGTTTCATCCTTTTTATTTTAGAAAAGTAATTTCTACCCATTGAAGAAAAAAATTAACTAAGATTTAATATTCACCACTTAAAACATGGGATCATGTGGACACATGACATCACCATATATTCTAACATGTGGGAATGTGATTTAAGGGTTGGATCATAATTACTTTGGTTTAAGTTCATTATTTAATTATTTAAAGTGACTAGAAATGCCTATATAGCATTATGTTGGTACTAGTCCAAAGTCACAACATGTAAACCTTAATATTATTTCATATTCAGATAGATATGATGAAATGTGATTTTTGAGAGTTGGAATAAACTCAAAATGTTGCAAGGTTCAAAAGCTTCTGTCTTATTATTTTTACTAGGAGAGATCTATAACTCTAATTGAATTAAATCCAATGGGCTTGGATATATCATTTCAATACCTTTCAGGCAAAATTAGTTTCATGCAATTTGGATTTCTAAATCTCTCTGAATTGATTTTCAAACTCAGAGACAGAACTAAGTTTAAACTAAAAAGGAAAATCTTAATTCAAACTAAATGGGTCGCGCGGGAAACTCTAACGGGCCGGCTCAGTGTCACTCCGCGGTGCGGGGCTCAACTGACAGGAGGGTCCACAAGTCAGCGGCTCATAACGCGCGAAGCGGTACGGGGCGACGTGAGACGTTGGATTAGAGTGGGGATCAACGGCCGTGGCTTGTCATCGACGATGGACCTGTCGCCGGCGAGCTCGAACCCTAGCAGCTCGGTAGGGGTGCATAGGGGGCGTACCAGGGCTCTAGCGACGATGGCGAGGCGGGCAAACAGACTGGTGGTCGACGGCGAGCTCAGGGACAATCGAGGCAGCTCCGGGGGTGGTCGCAATCAGCGGCGCCCTTCTCCTCTAGAGGCGGCTTGCTCCGGTGCAATTCCAGCGAGCTGCTGCTCCCCTTGCTCCAGCTAATGGTGTGGGATGATCAGTGAGGTGAGGGGAGTGGAGGGTGTGCTTGAACTAGCTAGGGGTGCCCTCCTTTTGTAGGCTCGACGGCGAGACCGAGAGGGATGGGCAGGCGACGGTGGCGACATGGCTACGGGCGGCTAGCGGCATGGCTGAGGGTGGCAATCGGCGGGCGGTCTCCTGGTGGTGCTCTAGGAACTTAATGCAGGCTTAGGGGCGGTGGTATGCGGTTGGGGGCAGCTGGCGCTCTGGGCGGCAGAGGCGGCGGTGTCCATGTCGAGCAGTGGCTATGGTGCGTTGGGCGGTGAACGGGGATGTCCTTCGTGTTCCCTGGGTCGTGGCGGAGCGGTGGGCGCGGGCTGCGGTCGAGCGGCGGCTTGTGCACGTGTGCCGGGTGCGACGCTCTGGCGCGTGCTCGGCATGGCGCGGTGGCACTGGGCGCGGGCTCTGCTCGGTGGTCCACGGCTGGGCTTGGCTCGGGGATGGGATAGAGGGTGGCTGTGATGTCCTGGCAACCTCCTAGACATGGCGAGAGAGGGGGAGGTGGTCTGCTGGGGTGAGTGCATGGTCGGCCGGCGAGCTGGTGCTCGGGGTGCCTCAGCACTAGGGCTAGGGACAAGGGGGTAAGGTGCTAATGGCATGGTTAGGTCATGAGGGGACAAGGGGATTAAATGGAGATCATTTGGGGGCAAAACCCTGTTCAAAACCATGAGCTAGGATTTAGAGTTTAACCCTGCCTGCCAACTGTTTGATTAAATGGCCGCATGAAATAAACTTTTGAATTTTGAAAAGATTTTTGGTGGGTTTTCTAGGCATAAGGTTGAGACTCTGTGGATTCTTGGGTTTTGAAAATTGAGCTTGTTTGAGTGGTTTTTGAAATAGTGGGATCTTCCCATATGAATTAGATTCAATTTTAAACTATCATTTAAAAATAGCATTTGAATGTTATCAGCAGATCACAAAGTGGGCCTTGGTACCTCATTATATGTACTAGCAAGGGGTGTAAAGATCCACAATTGTTTCTGTTAAGTTTTGAGTACTAGGAATAGCCAAAGTAGGCATGATAGTTAATTTGGCCAAAATGACCATTCACTTCATTTAAACATTTTGAGTTGTTTTTCTTTGGGAAACGTTTGGGAATGATTTAGATGATGTTTATTTCACCTAAGAATCATTTTACAAGCAATGGATCTCAGAACCATGGCAATTCAAATCAACTCCTATTCTAAATGCACATACACATGAATGCTTTCATATTTTGAAATGGAAAAGTTTTTGTTAACCCCAATTTTCGTGATTTGGATCTTGATAAGCTTGGATTAAAGTTTTGGGATGTTACATTTGACCTCCTTAAAAATGTGACTCGAGGAGCGCTATCCCACCTAGTAACTAAGGACAACCCCTGTGTCTGATGTCGGTAATGAGACCCAGACTAACCTCAAGAGTATAAGAGAGGAAAAGCATCGCAAGCACCAGGAGTTCGACATTGTCAAGTCAGCACAACTCGAAGATTTCACCTCAGCAGGACATCATACCTCGTCAAACTCACCTTTCAAGACTCGTCAATAGCACCACACTCCCTTGTTCCTCAGTCTACTACAGCAAGATTTCCATTGGAGCTGAAAGTCGATCACCAAAGGATCCTCAATATCCATAGGAAACCACCCGATAAGTCAACCAAGACAAGAAGTGAAGACCTAACTACGCTGACCTCCGGTATATCCGACCTTCCAACTACCGCAGGAGACTAACTATTATAAGTCGACCCTACCCAAATCAATAAGAAGTTCCTCCTCAAAAGACCAGATTACTCCAACCTCCTGAAGACAGGACTGCCTAAAGGGAACGAGTCTACTTCACCACCAAGCAAAAGCAACGTCACTAAGTCAGAATAAGGATAACCTCTCCAAAGATGAATGTCCTTAACCTAACTGAAGGCTAACAATAAGTTTCTTTAACCACTAACCTACCCAGAGTTAACCACTAAGACGACGTTAGAAAACCACCCTGGCCTGGTTCCCGCAATAGAACATCTCTCGGAGAGCTCAACCCAAGACCCAAGGAGATACATACCTCTGGAACACCTCGCCAGCCCTTCAAGACAGAAGCTCTGCACCATTCTTGAAGGACCTGAGTGCGTCTCTAAGGAGGAAAGACCACGTCTTTCCAACTCAATCTCCAGAGGACTGTCTATCGAAAGACACTTCAGAAGAGATCTCTGGATCTGACGTCCTATCGCCAAACAACAACCCAGGAGTTATCAAGAGGAGAAACTAACTAAAGATCCAATGAAGTTCCTTTGCCATTTTAGCTCAGACATACTGGAAGGACCACATCATCACCAACCCCTCGGTTCCAATCGCTTAGAGGATATAAGTCTACGATGGCTTCAGCAGACTAAGCACGAATAATAGTAGTATATAAGCCCAGTAAGTCATATTTCCCGGAAGACTTCCGAAGGTCTCTACTCCAGAAGAAACATGGACG
The DNA here is from genome assembly GCA_910589775.1 of Avena eriantha. Lineage (NCBI taxonomy): Eukaryota > Viridiplantae > Streptophyta > Magnoliopsida > Poales > Poaceae > Avena > Avena eriantha. Next base: position 170,416,960 of record OU342745.1, on the reverse strand, counting down.
ACCATTCCCAGAAACCCCATTCAATGACTTCAAGAAGGAAGGACTATGTCAACTCTCCAGTATACCCCAGTTTAATCCTAAGGGGGAAAGACTGCGTCTCTCCCCCAAAATAGAATAGCCCTCTACTAGGAGCAACCTCAGGATTCCTGGCCTTAAAATCGTCAAATAGGATACGCTCTGACCCTAAGGATGAGCTGTGAATCCTTAGACAGAGGTATTCCCAACTGTAGATTCTATCCTCCGACGAGTACTCCGTGAAGTTCAGCATCGAGATCGTCTGCCTAGTATAAGCCCTCACAATCGGGACTAGACTCTGCTCAACTCTCCGTGCATCCCGAAGGACTGAAGCAACTTCATCGACAGAATAGCCACTTTCAAGGACGAAGTTCATAAGATAGTATGCATAAGACACCTAGTATCAACCCGACTCAGAATCCCCTAACCCTACTCTCCAGAATCTCGAGACGAGAATCTTTTAAGGGGAAAGGTCTGTAACACCCCAATTTCAGCAAATCCTGATTAGCTGTCCAGAATGTAAAAATCAGGGGGAACAAACACTTATTCTTGTTTAATGCTGAAGTATTTGCTTGTTGTTTGGATATTCTTATGCATATGAATGTGTACTAGATGATATACTCCTTACCTTAACACCAGTTGACAAAAGCTATTTCCCAAAATAGTCATGGCTTAATTTCCATATTCTCAAATGTTCTGGCATTTCAAAACCTGAGCCAAGAAGCCTTTGCAAACCAACTATTTTAGTAGCTTCTATTGATCAAACTATGGACAGCTATATAACATAATCTCCTTATGTTCCCAAGGTAGAACCTTCTACCATTCTTATCTCTAGATTTAACAGAACCTTTTTATGAAGCATTTGAATTCTACTCTTGGTAGAGATACCAAAGACTCTCATCCTATTCAAACTCCAACCCTTTTCAAATTTTCCAACCTTATCCCAAGTCAGACTTGATGGTAACCCTAGTAGTAGGTTTGCTTAGTTTATAAGGTGAGTTGCCTTGCTCTGGTGTCTGATGAATTGCTTTGATCTGTTGTTTACTAAGTTGCCTTGCTCTGCTGTTTGATGAATTGCTTTGATCTATTGTTTACTAAGTTGCCTTGATCTGCTGTTTAAATTGTCTGCTTAGGAGATAGTATGAGCTACTATAGGAGCTCATCACTAGGAGCAAGATGTCTCCAAATCATCCCACCCTAAGCAAGAATACAATCTGGATCTGAGTTCTAGCTACTAGGTGATCATCAAAAACCCCTAACCAGACCCTCTTCTGAAGTGATCCCTTCTAGAAGCTTCCAAGTAAATGAAGACCTATATCAAGCTAGGATCCCTCATACTCAATATACACTTCAACATCATCCACTTTATGATATTGGGGTACCTTGCAGCCCCATAAAAACATCCCCTCTCATATTCTAGTCAAAATCCCCAAATCTGCCAAATTTGGCTAAGTCTGGAAAACTATTTCCAACACCACCTTTTTGAATGCCTCCCTTTCTCGACTCTTGTGAATTTTTGGTAATGCACTTGAACAATCTTGTTAACCATCCTAAGGAATACCAAGGCCCACTCTTTCCCTCGGTTAAATCATTCTCCAACCCACGTGTCCTTGATAGTTTTGCAGGCAAGAAAATAACTTTTCCTACAAATCTAGTCAACATGCCTACTTTGAAAGAAGCTCACTCCCCATCCAACCTTCTATGGACCAACTCTTTGCATGGTTGTGTTCTACTCATATAGGTATATCATTACCTACTTCACTTGTTCAAATTGGATCCTTGAGATGTTTAAACCCACAAGGTTTTGAAGGCTAGTTGATAATCTGCTTTGGTGGCTTATTTTATTCAAAGTTTGAAAGCTTGTCTTGGTGAGCTCAAGCAGGATCAATAGCAAACCCCTACACCACTCCAATCTACATCACTTGGTCTATCCCTCCATCTAACCCATGCCCCAAGGGGAGATCTGAACTCCTAGATACAACCATGTTTTGATAGTATGAAATTAACATCACCCTAGATCCTTAATCTAGGGTATTCCACCAAATGCTTGATATACTTTATCTACATCATCTACCTTGATCACCAAGATTTATCAATAACTCTCCATAATTATTTTGGCTCCAAACCTAATTAATCTCTTTAATTGTCAAAATCTCCAAAACTCCTCTCACAAAGGGAAGTTTGGTTTTTGCCAAGACACTTCCCCAACTTTGGCTCAATTGAGTCCTATATATCATACTCTATCTTCCCACTTCAAAAATAAATATTTTTGAAGACCTTTAGTATTCCTTTTTGCCCTTTTTCTTAAATGGCAGAAACAAGAAATAATTGTCTAAAAATACTTCTCCTTCCCAATAAATTGCAAGAAAATTCCCCAAGCTATGCCTTGGTATCTAGGACCATCTCACATCAAAATCCAACAAAGCCCAATGTAAAAATATCAAATGAGCTCCAATACTTCATTTCTGCAGTTTTTGAGTAAATGGATTTAAGTGGACTTAACGTCCTCTCAAAAATCCCAAATAATTCCTAGGGTTATGCCTTGACCTTATCTAACCACCAGTACCATTTCCCCATCTTGTCCCATGCAAGTTTCTAGACTTTCTTCATAGCCATCTAATTGATCAATATTTCCAAGGAGACAAATTCCTCAAATCGAAAACCCACAAAACCTTACCAGCCTGGTCAAGTAAGCTTCCCCAGCACAACTCACACTCTTCTGGTCGTATGCACTGTAGCTAAGCTACTATAGAAGCCCCTACCCCTTGGCCCATGTGATTGGATGTGAGAAGGAGAGAGATTAAGACAAGCATGAGAGCCAATCAGCTTGCAGCAGCCCTCCCACCTCTCCTCTGCCCTCAGCACAGACCAGATACCACCCTCCAAGCCCACAGTAATGAGCCCCTGGTTTCCCTCCCCTCTCACCTTCCCAATGGACTATGTCCACCATGAACCCCTCCCCTTCGATATATAGCTCCACCGGCCAGCACCACTCGCCCCCTTGGTCTCATTTGCCTCCTACCCCTCTACCTCACCACCCAGAGCACCCCTCTCCCTTTCCTCTACTATGCCCTGCTCGAGAGAGATCAAGGGAGAAGCTTCGGCCATTCTCCCCACACCGAGCTAAGTTCACTCTCCCATGCTCCCCCTCCTCTGCGTGCCGGCAGAGGCATCCCGAGCGCACCCTGACGTGGTCAAACCTTCTTGCGCGGATCTGCACCAAACGACGCCTTTCTGCCCCTCGTCGAGGTTGTCGTCGTGCACCGATTCTCCTACGCCGCCTACCCGACACCGACGAGCCCCCAGGTGAGCGCCTCTGCAACCGCCGCTCCCCCGCTAGGGTTTCCTCCCCAGTCCGCGCGTCGGGAGGAGGATGACGCCCCGGGGGCCGTCAATCGTCATTTGATCGAATTGCCCTCGTCGCAAGTTACCGATTCGGCCGTCGTCGCCGCTGACGAGCGGGCCCCGCCTGCCAGGCCTTTGAATCCAGTCCGTGCAGAGAGGCTCCTCGTGGGCCGATTTCGCTCCCCCAGGCCCATCTCACTACAGACCTAGCCCGACTCCCTTTATTCTTTTAATCATTTATCCTAGATTTGAAAAGCAGATGTTTGGTTTAATTAAAAATAAATGTAATGCCCAGATCTAATTCTTACCAAGTACCCAGTGTTTTGCTCACCATGCAGAACCAGCCCCTTGCCAAAAATAATTTTTATTATTTTCTGGCATTTAATCTGCCAAAGAGTATAATTTACACTAAATAAATTCCTCAAGAAGTTGTACATATCAAATTAGGATGAATTAAAGTTCCCCTAGAAGGTAATTCCCATACCAATAAATTAGCATAGGTCTCATGTCCAGGTGCACTCTACTCTGCCTGTAGAAAAAATAATAAAATTCATGTAGTAAGGCATTTGGAAAATTCCCTACACCAAACCATGGGTCCAATTGAACCAATTCCAAATCCCAGTCATGTGGTACATCAATAACTATCTAAATTCAGTAGCTCATGATTTATTGAGCCTTGGATGTTTTTCTATGAATTGAACTATTCTATGCATGGTTTATTCACCTCTAAATTCACTACAGTAGTTATACAGCTCCAAAAAGGTTGCAAATGCTTGCTACACCTTCTCTACATCATCTACCTTGATCACCAAGATTTATCAATAATTCTCCATAATTATTTTAGCTCCAAACCTAATTAATCTCTTTAATAGTCAAAATCTCCAAAACTCCTCTCACAAAGGGAAGTTTGCTTTTTGCCAAGACACTTCCCCAACTTTTGGCTCCATTGAGTCCTATATATCATACCCTATATTACCACTTCAAAAATAAATATTTTCGAAGAGCTTTAGTATTCCTTTTTGCCCTTTTCTTAAATGGCAGAAACAAGAAATAATTGTCTAAAAATACTTCTCCTTCCCAATAAATTCCATGAAAATTCCCAAAGCTGTGCCTTGGTATCTAGGACCATCTCACATTAAAATCCAACAAAGTCCAATGTAAAAATATCAAATGAGCTCCAATACTTCATTGCTGCAGTTTTTGAGTAAATGGATTTAAGTGGACTTAAAGTCCTCTCAAAAATCCCAAATAATTCCTAGGGTTATGCCTTGACCTTATCTACCCACCAGTACCATTTCCCCATCTTGTCCAATGCAAGTTTCTATACTTTCTTCATAGACATCTAATTGATCAATATTGCCAAGGAGACAAATTCCTCAAATCAAAACCGACAAAACCTTACTAGCCTGGTCAAGTAAGCTTCCCCAGCACAACTCACCCACTTCTGGTCGTATGCACTGTAGCTAAGATACTATAGAAGTCCCTCCCCCTTGTCCCATGTGATTGGATGTGAGAAGGAGAGAGATTAAGACAAGGATGAGAGCCAATCAGCTTGCAGCAGCCCTCCCACCTCTCCTCTGTCCTCAGCACAAACAAGATACCACCCTCCAAGCCCACAGTAACGAGCCCCTGGTTTCCCTCGCCTCTCCCCTGCCCAATGGACTATGTCCACCATGAACCCATCCTCTTCGGTATATAGCTCCATCGGCCAGCACCACTCGCCCCCTTGGTCTCATTTGCCTCCTAGCCCTCTACCTCACCACCCTAGAGCACCCATCTCCCTCTCCTCTGCTATGCCCTGCTCGAGAGAGAGCAAGGGAGAAGCTTCGGCCATTCTCCCCACACCGAGCTAAGTTCATTCTCCCGTGCTCCCCTCCTCTGCGTGCTGGCTAGAACCCTCTCCTCCTCCTCTCTCTAACCCTTGTCTCTGTTGACGCCGGAAGAGGCATCCCGAGCGCACCCCAACATGGTGAAACCTCCTCGCGCGGATCTGCACCAAACGGGGCCTTTCCGCCCCTCGTCGAGGTCACAGTCGTGCACCGCTTCTCCTCCGCCACCTACCCGACACCGAAGAGCCCCCAGTTGAGCGCCTCTGCAACCGCTGCTCCCCCGCTAGGGTTTCCTTGCTAGTCCGCGTGTTGGGAGGAGGACGATGCCCCGGGGCCGTCGATCGTCATTTGATCGAACGGCCTCCGTCGCAAGTTACCGCTTCGGCCGCCAGCGTCGCTGACGAGCGGGCCCCTCCTGCCAGCCTTTGAATCCTGTCCCGCACTGAGAGGCTCCCCGTGGGCCAATTTCGCTCCCCCAGGCCCATCTCGCTAGAGACCCAGCCCGACTCCCTTTATTCTTTTAATCATTTATCCTAGATCTGAAAAGAAGAGGTTTGGTTTAATTAAAAATAAAAATGCAAAAACAGTTGTATTGCCTAGATTTAATTCTTACCAAGTACCCAAGTGTTTTGCTCACCATGCAGAACCAGCCCCTTGCCAAAATTAATTTTTATTATTTTCTGGCATTTAATCTACCAAAGAGTATAATTTACACTAAATAAATTCCTCAGGAACTTGTATATATCAAATAGGGATGAATTAAAGTTCCCCTAAAAGGTAATTCCCATACCAATCAATCAGCATTGGTCTCATGTCAAGGCGAACTATACTCTGCCTGTAGAAAAAATAACAAAATTCATGCAGTAAGGCATTTGGAAAATTCCCTAGACCAAACCATGGGTCCACTTGAACCAATTCCAAATCCTAGTCATGTGGTACATTAAAACTATCTAAATCCAGGAGCTCATGATTTATTGAGCCTTGGATGTTATTCTGTGAATTAAACTATTATGCGCATGGTTTATTCGCCTCTAAATTCACTACAGTAGTTATACAGCTCCAAAAATGTTGCTTCCAATTTCTAAAGAAAGGTATTTGCAATACCAACACTGTGTCCTTGCAATAAAACTAAAATCTTCTGTAGAATTAATTTGGTGAAAAAGAAAAAACAGCTCCAGAACTGCCTTTGGGAATATTCTGGGGGCATTTTGTTAATTATTTTGGAGTGATTCCAACTCTCAGTGAACAAGTAAATCAAACCATACTGAACCATCCAAGGAGATTAATTTTGGAGCTCCAGAACTCTTCTGGTGAATTATTCCCTAAAACTAGAAGTTATTTCACTAGAAACTTCATAACTAAATAAAGAAAAGTGATAAATTAGTGAAACCACTTTTGTTGGTTTCATTTTATCAACACGTATCTGTTGGTATCATTGGTACACAATGGTATCACACAGAATATATCTTGATCCAAAATCCATCTCTTAGGTAAATTCTAGACTATAAAATCCTAAGGGATTTTCTTCCATAACTCCCAAGACAAGGCCAATCTCATTAATCCCTTCTCCTTAAGACCTACTGATTTGTAATCTTGTATTACCCAATTTCTTGTTGTATTGTGTTGGTGCTTGTATGCCTTGTGTTGATTGTGGCTTGGTTTGTTTGCATGTGTTGTCTGGACGACGATAGTTGCGATGAAATCGGAGAGCGGAAGAAGTGGTACTTATTATTGATGTTGGTATTCTAGGATTATTCTAAGAAGAAGTCCAGGGACATTTATGCCATATTGTTGATCATTAGGCAAGCCACCCTCTGATGCTACAGGGAGTTGAACTTCCCTGCAGATGCAATGCGCTTCTTCTCTTCCATAAGGTTATTGGCCTCATCCAGGAGTACTTGACGACGCGCTTCTAGGGCTTGGGCCCTTTCTTCAAATTCTGCAGGTGTAATCTCTGCAGTTGTAGGGATAGGCATAGTTAACGTAGGATCGATGAGTTTACGGGCACCAGCAGTAACCACATATCCATCCACTGGAGTTTCCTTTGGATCGTCTGGGATTAGAGCTCCATCCGAGTCTTCTTCGTATTCCTCGGCAACCACCTCCTCTACTAGAGGATCCTTTGCCAGAGTCTTGTTCTTCTTCTTCTTCTTTGCCTTCTTGGCAGCGCCAGTAGCAAAGATGGCTTTGGGTCTGTTTCCCGGAGTTAAGCTCTGATCAGTACTTTCGGACATCTAGATGTCGGGATTGCCTTCGAGATCCAGGTCATCCTGCGCTTTGGGAGAGTTTTCTACGGATTCTTCATCCATTGCTTCTCCTTCTTCTGCAGCTTTGGAGTTGAACTCCTCTTCATATTCTGCAGAAAACTTTCGGAAATCCACCGACGTCATTGAATCATCCAAAGATGCCGGTAATTTGGTGTTTGTTCTGATCGCCTCTAGCACCGAGTCTTCGTTGTCTCCAGCATCGGCAGAGCCGGATCCCAATCCAACATATCCGACAAAGTGTGACACGTGTGTCCTGAGGTAGTTGCGGCTTTCTTTGTGGGCTTCCTCGAAAAATCTGATAGTCTCAAGAACCTCATCCACGCTTGCACCTTGCAGCATTATGCGCCTCAATGTATGCCTCAGGAAAGGTTGATCTGTTTCGGCATTGGCAGAGGAAGAAACAAAGTTATTGTCTTGCTCCTCCTGGATTTCAACCTCGATTGGCAGATCGATCTGGGATTCGGCCTCACTAGGAAGATCCACTCCATATTTGACTTGCACCCCAAAATCTACTTCAGGCTCAGCTTTCTCTGCTATCTCTACGATAGGTGTGGGCGGGTTGGGATTAGTGTTTTCCAAGATCCGGAACTCTGCCGCCTTCCCGGACAAAGTGGACCCAGAAACTTCTTTTGCCTCTATCATCACCGCTGCGGTGGGTGGGGCAGGTTCAGCAAAACCGATGTAAACATCGATCTCACCAAAAGACATGATGGTGTAGGTAGTCACGGCCTCCCTAGCTAGAATCCAGGTCTTATCAAGAACGATGAGAGGGACATCGCTGGCGTAGAGTACGTGATCGACGGCGATGGTTTCGCCGATTCCGATTCTTGCTAATTCCGCTCGGAACGTTGATCCGAAGCTCACTTGCCCCACAGTGGGTGCCAATTGTCGTCGGATTGATGACAAGTACGCCACGAGGGGGTCCTCGAGGCGTTCGGAAGAGAGGGGTGTGAGACGTACGGGGTTTCAGGACGGTGAGCGCACAAGTTTACCTAGGTTCGAATCCGCCGGCTTTGGACGGATCCTACTCTTGCTAGCCATCCAGTAATACGACAGAGCTAGAATATGGGTTACAAGGGTTTCACCTATGCGAGTTGAGATTGTAGACTATTGTGGGGTCCCCTAAAGGCTTGTCCTAGGACAACTTATATAGATATCCGGCCTAAGGTTTACATGAGAGATCTACCTGTCTACGACTAACAGTCGGTTACAAAGTACATCTTGAACTACAAGTAACATAACATGCATATGTCGGTAAGTCTTCTAGGCCTTCCAGTAGCCGAACTAGACTCTGTCTCTTCTCCCTGACTGGTCCGCCCGTGAAGCAAAGCTCTAACCTGAAGTAGGCCACCCTAGTCAGTGAGGCACAATAAGGATACCCGAAAAGTATATCCCCAATAGGGCGAAAAAAAATCGAAATTATGACGCGTACGACTCAAACTGATACATACCGACTCATACTAGATTCGATCAGCGGGCGGACAGTCCGGTTGATATCGACCGGACAGTCTAGTCGAGCGGACACTCCGGTGTATTTGGCTGGACAGTCCGGTCTGGCCGGAAATTTCAAAGTTTTTGGGTAGTGTCCGGGTAGTGTCTGATTTGGTCTACGGATTGTCCGCACCAATTCTTCTGTCAGGCAGGCCGGATAGTCCCGGTGGACTCGGCCGGACACTCCAGTCATTGCAGAGTTTCTTACCTTCGTCTTGATGATCTTCTCTTGCGCCTTCCTCCTGCTCCTCCCTCGCGCATCCGTGGGTGATCATCATGCTGGGCTTCTCTTGTAGCCCTTCTCCTCCTTGTGCCATGTTTGTTTCTTCAACGAACCTAATCATACATAAATGCATAGACTTAGGTACTATAAAGTTCTCATCAATTAAAGTACCAGATTCATTTAGGAGTGAATTCACCTGTTGTTCAAGTAGCTTAGCACGAGCTCTTGTAATGGGTCCAATTCTAATCTCATTGGATTGATCCTTCCTTGCAATAGCTGGAACATCTTCAGTAGTAATTGTGGTGGGTGTAAGAATAGGGATGTCCTCATCAGTGACATTAAGAGAGCACTACAACATGTCGTATTAGTTGGAAGCAGAATTAGGATTGGATGATGGCATGTAACAAACCGTTTTAGTTTTATAGAAGAATTTGGATTATCCAACAGGCCTGTATTTTAGCCTTTCACTATTTTAAAAGATTACCCTTGAAGCTTGTACGAATGTATCCTCCTGTAAACTTTTGATTTAATTGAGTTTCATGAATTAGCGTTTATGAATATTTTTTGGGTTCTTTATTCGCTCCGATCGATACGGTGTTATATATCAGCTTCTTTTAAAACTTAGCGTCTACTGTCATGTTTTAATACTCATTAGTGTAGTGACACACAGACCGATTGTTTATGATGCACACATTGTTCGAACATTCTACATGTGATATTGTTAGTCTTCCTATTAGTTCGCTTCCGCTATGATGTTGGCTGTAATTTTTACACATACCCCTGCGTTCCAAGATTGTATTGAAAAACACTATGTATCGTTTTATTTTCCGCGCTTCACATCAAATGTGTTGGCTGTGTAAAAGTTTTTCATGACAGCTGTGCCCCATGGGGCGCGAAGATGAGTCTATATATATTCTTATGTAGTTTGCCTAGAAGTCTTGTTTTTATCTACAGAATTCTTACAATTCTGGAGCAAATATTGCATATGTATTTTTTTAGATTCAACCTTTTAGTCCCTTATATTATCTTATGGAGATGCCATGCTATGGATTGGTATGACTTACATCCCACATAGCGACTGTTGTACAATTTTGCGCATACGTACAACACTAAAAGAGTCGACCGATCATGCGAACAAGCGAGTTTCCTAGTTTTAGAACGCTTTGAACACTGCTTAGTGATGATGCACTACAACCATATGTGTCATTACAATGTTTGGACATCAAAGAACTTTCGCATGAAACGAATTTCATGCTAGCCGTGCCCTAGAGGTCAGAGAGAAGTCTAGTATTATTAGAGGCAAAGAATGAGTGGCCTTTTCTATGACCATTACACTGTACTCCTAAGGCATCCATAATCATGGACACCTAGCTTCTTGAAAAGAATTACCCTGCATGGGTGCACTACTATACCAAAACAAATGGTCAACCCTTCAGGTAACATATTACGCATGTCTTTCGAATGTCAGGACAAGAATTGTCCCATAACTACGCGCATATCAGAGGCATCACCTACCGTGTTAACCCAACCAAGATGTACGATGATTCTCGGGGGAGGCACAACGTTTGCGTCTACTGATGGATCGGGCCCTGTGGGGGTAACTTGTACACTCTATGGGTGCCACCACCTCATAACGCCTTTATGCATGCAAGCCTAGGCAGTCCACCAAAATGATATAAAAACTGAACCCATGTCCGAGGACATATTATGTGTATGAACTAAATGGATAACCAATTTGTACCCCTCTGGATATACGAATAGTGTCGGTAGTTGAGGGGGGCTCCAAGATTCCCCATGTTTGGTTAGTACGATATTCTCAGAATTGGTTTTGTTGAATGAACGGTTCCTAGGTCGACTCAAGCATTCCCCAAAGGTGGTCGCTGCCGGGCCTTATCATTAGGTGAAGCTATAACCAACAACAACAGATTAATAACCATATCACCGAAATTTTCTAGACATCAAGTTCCACATGTATGAAACCGTGCAACAGACCTAAGTATGCGGTATGACTCACAATTCCACCCTATCTACTCAAGCAGCAATTAATAAGATACCAAGGCAATATAGTAGTTGCAGAGGAGTTAATGGTGTGGAAACTAAAGCATCGAAAGTAAAGGATAACAGTAGACAAAGGAAGGAAGTAAAGACTATAAATGCAAAATAGGTAGCATCAGGAGAATGCTCGCCTGAGAAACAAAGTAGGGTAGCTGAAGGCTTGTCGCAACTCGCATCCACTCATCGTCCTATCTGGTGAAGAAGAAAAACACTAGAAAGAACAAGAGAAGAAATATTTAATACTACAGGGAAAGATCAGGCATGTTTATGATATGATGCATGACATGGCAAGATGGGATGCAACTTAGCAATATTAGACGATATCGGGATCCCGAGAATTAATATTATGTTCGTGTTATTTAAGTACCCCACATTTTAAATATTTAATTAACAAGGCAAAATCATGTCATATGTGAGCTACACAATTTAAATGGAGTCCGAATAAGACAAGATTATCCCGCATATAGTCTCCATAATTAATTATTAGGTGAATCAGCTAAATTCCCTAATTCACATGATAACATGTGTGCAAGAATGCTAAATTTAAATATGCAACACTATAGATTAAATTTATAAAATAGGGTTTGGAAAGGGTCGCCCGCTTTGGTTTGGGGAACTTGTGTTCAGAGGGGTTTGGGTTCGTTATCGGATTCCATCACGGCGATCTTGGAGTTCTTATGTAGCCCGTCCTATGGACGTGCCTACATATACACCACCAAGTCCCCCAAGTGGACCGATGACTCCTCCCCGAGCCAAGCTCCTTCAAGCTAAGAGGAATTCGCTCCTCTTGTCGTGTGATTTCGATAAATCCTTGGATGGCTTGCTACTTCATGCCCATACTTTATGCATCCTTAGCTATGAACCTCATGAAGAAATGCCAAGAGTAGGTGCCAAGCCATCACAAGACGAAGATCCAGACCAAACCAGCGCTAGGTCTGGCAAAATGGTTTCCCCGCCTGAATTCTCGACGACAGCTCCGGCGAATCGGGTGCACGACCAGAAATCCCGGCGAGCACCGGAAGCAACCGGTACCGACCGAAAGACACTTATGTGTACCATTCCGATGGCTGACCGAAACAACCGGCGCTGACCGGAATTTCTAGCGCCCAGTCCGGTGCAACCAGACTTATTGCCAAAACTTCCCAGTCTTAAGTCCAGAAGAAACCGGTACCGACCGAAAGACACTTATGTATACCATTCCGATGGCTGACCGAAACAAGCGCTGATTGGAATTTCTGGCACCCAGTCCGGCGCAACCAGACTTATTACCGAAACTTCCCAGTCTTAAATAAACTGTGGGTTTGGTGCCCGAGAATATTCTCTATTTCTTCTAGATTAACTCTTCTGTGCCCAGACTACCCCTATTTTAGTGGCTGGCCTATAAATAGCACCCACCCTCCATTGTAATACTTAGACTTGGATAATTGAAATTAGAAGACACCCTTGTGGATCTCCCTAATTTCTAGTCTCATGCTCCTTAATAAAGGAGCAACAATTATCCCCCACCTCGTTGGAGTTTGCAATGCCTCCCTCGTTGTACAAGGCATTGGCACCGGAGCCCCTTGCCAAGACGTCGAGATCTCACCAAGACGCCCCACTCGTCTTGCATGTTCAAGGGAGAGAGAGAGAGATCTTCACCTGACGCTAATCCTAGGTATTGCGCTGGACCGGCAGCCACTGATGTGACCTATAGATTTGTATCACGTCTTCATGTGTGTGTGAATTCGTCGTGTTCTTCGTGCGTGAGTTCGCGGATTCCATCCTCTCCCTCTCCTCCCTCTTACTCCGCCTCGATTTGAAGGGATTATTGAAAGATCGGGCCACCCACGAGGTTAGCCCTCGACATATTGGTATCAAGAGCTTTGTTCCTCATGAATTTCCCCACAATTTTCCTTCTATCCACCAAATATTCAAAAATCCCCAAAAAACAGCCCGAAATTTCCTTCAGATTGATCTTTGGATTTGGTGAGTTTCTCATGGTTTTGTTCCATAGATATGTTGCTTTGGATGTCGATCTACCTTCCTTGAACCTTCCCCCATCCTAATTTGGACATATTTTTGAAGATTTCTAAGATTTGACTTTTTGGAGTTCGTCACGAACTGGTTTCGGCGAGCATTCTGGTGAACCGGTTCTACCACCAGAAATTCAGGCGAGAATTCCGGTGCAACTAGACCTGCGACCGGAAATTCTGGCGATAGAACTGGCACCACCTGCTGCTCTGCCAAAAAATTTCTAACCCAATTTGTCCGTTTTTCTTCTTATGTTGTTCGTGTTTTGCATGCGTGTCGCCCAAACTTACAACATGCTTACGCAAATCATCACATACCGCACTCCTCGACACTGCGACGCTGGAACATTCTCCGTAACACCAGTAGCAAGTCGTCAACAATACCGAAGGTATAACTTGATCCACCTGGTTAACCCTTCTTCCTTTGTGTGTATATGTCCTATGAGAGCAGCTCATTTTGTGTTTGCTTAAGCAGTGTGCACTTTCTCTTGGAAAGTGAGAGTGTGTAAGCAAATACAAAAGTTGACATAGTATAGAAAGGGAGAAAAAGAATAAAAAAAGAGAAAAAGAAAAATAGAAAGATACATAGTCTCCCAATACAAAGAGAGTATCAACCTTGTAAGCAAAGAGAGAAAAAGGAGCACAACCAAGGCAAGTGCACAAATCAGTTGCTTATCCTTTTTTGGCGAACGAGTGGTGGTCTCTTCTTGCGTTGGCATGACAACCGGGCTGAGTCTTTGTTAGGATATTTTGTGCTCATTTTCATAGTCGTTTTAACCACATTCGTCTCCAAGTGTGTGTATATTTGTGTTTTTGTAGATCGTATCCCTTTTTCTTTTGATCTTTGGTTCTCTACCACCTTTAACAAAAACCTTTTCTTTGGATCATTTCATTTGGTTTTCCACCACACTAACCTTCCTCCAAAAGCTTTTGAGAGTTTTAGTTCTTTCTTTAATGTGAGTTTTCTTTGCATTTTCACTTTGCAAACTTATAGTTCTCACATGTGGTTACTAGTTCGTTGCAATCCCCAAGGTAGGTAAAAGCCTAACCCCCACCACATAATACCTTCCACATACAATCTGTTTTTGTATTGCATGATGGATAGGCACGGTGAGTCAAGCCAACCACCACCACAAGGTGAAGACAAAGGCTCGTACATGACGCGTGCAAGCCACTACATCATTCGCCATGAGTCCCATGAACGTTGCAATACTCTCGAGTCGTTCCAAGATGAAAAATTCGGAGAAACTCATGTCGAGTTTAAGAGCATTGACAACCTCTTTGATGGCCTACAACAACAAATGGAGGATATGCGGCAAGGCTTCTCCAACATCCATGAAGAGATGAGGGCCATGCACATCGACTTCACAAGCCAAAATGAAGCACTACAAAGGTCGATGGCCGAGCTTGCGCGAAACACAAGACCCCATTCACGCGCATCAAGATCTTCAAGCTCGTCGTGTAACCATTCTCATCTTTGTCAAGACCCTCACGCATGTTCTCCAAGACAAAATAACGCCCCCGTGGTTGAAGATGGAAGTTCGTTGCACTATGTACCTTCCCCACGACATGCTGCAACGTCAAGCTATGATGATGGTTTCTCCTCAAGACCTCAAGCAAGGAGAGAATAACATTGCCATCACACAAGGGCACATGTGATCCAACAAGCGCAACCACATGTGGAACCTCGAGTACAACCACAAGTACATCATCCTTCTCCACAAGACATTCTTGACACGACAAGTGATGACTCCAACTTGGAGGAACAAGCTCGTCGTCAACAAGAAGCTCTCCAAGATCCCCCTCTTCGACATCACCATCATGAGTGTCCTCACCGCTAACATGGTCACCATGACGAGCCTCCTCTACCACATCAAGACATGGAGCGTCAAATTGTTCATGTAGAGCCACACCCACCACGTCATGAGGCTGAAGACCATGATCTTCATCGTGAGGCCCATGTGCCTAACCCACATCACCAACCGAGGAACGAGCCTCCTCTTCTTCAACAACCGCGTCAAGAGGCTCCACATACTCATCACCGTCATGAGGCCCAAGCGCCTCAACCTCGTTAACATCAGCTCCAAGAGAAAGAGCAAGTTCCCCAATAACGTCACAAGAATCAAGTTCCGTCACCTCCAAATGTGGCTCCTCAACTGCAAGTGCATAAACAAGGTCACCAAGCTCGTCACAATGATTGCATGGAAGATGAAGACTGTCACCATCAAGGCAACAACCGCTACCATGACCGCAATGATGAAGAAACTTTTGGCAAGCTCAAGTGCACGATGCACAAGTTCACCAGATCAAATGATCCCAAAGAGTACCTCTCATGGGCACATAAAGTCGACAAGATCTTCCGTATCCACAACTATAGTGATGATAAGATGGTCTCCATGGCTTCTCTTGAGTTTGATCATTATGCCAACCTTTGGTGGGAACAAGTTCAAGTCTCTCATGACGCGAGAGAAGAGCATCCAATCACACCTTGGAAGGACATGAAGGCTCATATGAGATCCCACTTTTTCTCTACGCACTACACGTGCGACCTATTGAACAAGCTACAATCTCTTAGTCAAGGGACAAAGACCATGGAAAAATACTTCAAGCAAATGGAGCTCAACATGATCCACACAAACTTTGCAGAGCACGATGAGAAAAAATAGCACGTTTCCTCATTGGCTTGAACCATCCAATCAAGCACATCGTCGAGTTCCAAAAGTACAACACCAGGTTTGTGCTTGTGCACATCGCAACAAAATCCAAACATCAAGTATAAGAGGACATTAAATACAACAAGCCCAAGACGTACTTCACCTACAAGCAAGCTCAATCGCTACACCACAACCTTCAATGGAAGCTCCTCAAGTACCTCCAAGCCTTCCTTCAAGCCCACACTTCCTCAAGGAAAATCGCCCCCAAGTGGCAAGCATACAAAAGATAACCTGCCATTCAATGGAGAATGCTACAAGTGTGGATGAAAAGGACACAAGCTGGTCAACTGTGAAACAAGAAAGCATTGTTAATCCATGACAATGGCGATGAGGAATACTTTAGTGAGGATGAATTTGATGCTAGAGTCAAAGAGGCAATGATAGAGCAACATGTGGAATATGACTAACAACTCATCATGTGTGAACATGATGCAAATCCATCGCTTGTCGTCACAAGGATCTGGACTACTCGAGCCCAAGAACATGAAGATGAAAGATCCAACATCTTCCAAAATCATGCCACAATCAATGGGAAATCTATCAAAGTGATCATCGATGGAGGGAGTTGTCACAATATTTCTAGGACTGAGTTGTGTGAGAATCTCAACCTCACCCTCCATCCACACAACACCCCTACCATGTCTAATGGCTAAGTGACTAAGGGTCCGTGAAGATCAAGCATATCGTCTTGGTAACATTCTCAATTGGACCATACAAAGACACGGTGGAGTGTGATGTAGTCCCAATGACGGTTTTCCATATGTTGCTTGGTCGACCGTGGAAATTTGAAAAAGGTGCTCTACATGATGGTCGCACAAATGTATACACCTTCAAATGGCTTAACAAGTCATGTGTTTTGCAACCAATGACTCCTAGCCAAATAACTGCGGACAATGCAAAGGCTTTAGCGAGGGACCAAACCACAACGCCATCTTGTGAGAAGAGTGGTGAGCAAGAGAACCACCATATAGCGAGTGAAAGGCACAAGCCTAACTCAAGTGTAAAAACTAAGAGTGTTCTTCTTGCCACCAAAAGTGAGACGAGAGATATGAGGACTAACCCATCCATCTTGCACTACGTCCTCATTTACAAGGGACTAGCACAACTAAATAATGACTTGACAAATATTCCCTCCTATTTGATGGCTATTTTGCGGGAATTTAGTGATGTGTTCCCCGAAGAGATCCCTCATGGGCTACCTCCTCTTCGCGGAATCGAGCACCATATTGACCTCATTCCCGGCGCACCTCTTCCAAACTGCACCGCCTACAGCACGAACCCGGAGGAGACGAAGGAGATAGAACGCAAAATCAACCAAGTCGTCTACAAAGGCTTGATCCAAGTAAGCACTAGTCCAAGTGTGGTACCCGTGATTTTTGTTCCCAAAACGGATGATACGTTGCGATTATGCATGGACTGCCATCCAATCAATGCTGTCACCCTACATTATAGACATCCTATACCACGTCTTGACGACATGCTTGATGAGTTGTGTGGATCCACTATTTTCTCCAAAATTGATCTTCGTAGTGGCTACCATCAAATACGCATGGCAGAACGTGATGAGTGGAAAACCTCCTTCAAGACCAAACTTGGTCTCTTTTGATGGTAGGTCATGCCTTTTGGCTTATGTAATGCCCCATCCACCATCATGCGTCTTATGAATCATTTTTTCGTTCTCTAATGTGAGTGAACTTCAAAGTTTTCATGTGTTGGCCAGTTTCTATCGTTGTTTTGTGAAAGACTTCTCTACCATTGCTTGTCCTCTCAACAAGTTGACCAAAAAGAATGTCACCTTCGTGTGTGGCAAAGCACAACAAAATGCCTTTGATGATCTTAAAAAGAGGCTCGAAGCACCTCTTCTCGCGTTACCGGATTTCACAAAAACTTTTGAGATAGAGTGTGATGCTAGTGGTATTGGCACTGGAGGAGTCCTTATGCAAAATGGATGCCCTATTGCCTACCATAGCGACAAACTTGATGGCTCACACCTTAATTACCCGATTTATGACAAATAGCTTCTTTCCTCAGTTTGTGTCCTTCAAGTTTGGCAACATTACCTTTGGCCTAAGGAATTTATCAGACATTCCGAACATTAGTCATTGAAATATATCAAAGACCAAGCCAACTTGAGTAAAAGACACGCTAAGTGGGTTGAGTTTATGGAGTCTTTGCCATACATCTTCAAGTATAAGAAAAACAAAGATAATGTAGTTGTGGATGCTTTGTCTCACAAGAACACAAGCCTTCTTACTCGACTCGAAGTAAACATGTTGGGTCTTGATGAAATGAAAACTTTGTATGCTTCCTACCCATTCTTTGGACCAATTTTCACAAAGTGCTTCATTGACAAATGAGTTGATGATTTCTATTTGCATAAGGTATTTCTCTTTAAACAAAACAAGCTTTGCATTCTGAAGTCGTCTCTCCAACTTTTGCTTCTCCAGGAATCACATGCGAGGTGTCATGGGTAATTTTGGACGTGACAAGACGTTGGACATGCTCGCCACTCATTACTATTGGCCCAAGATGAAGAAAGACGTGGAGCGCTACGCCCAACGATGCACTATATGCGTTCAAGATAAGTCTAAGTCTAACCCATTTGATCTTTATATGCCATTACCTATTCCTCATGCACCTTGGTCGGACATTAGCATGGACTTTGTGTTAGGATTGCCTAGGTCTAAGCATGGTCATGATTCTATATTTATCAGAGTGGGTCGCTTTTCCAAAATGGCACACTTGATTCCATGCCATAAAATCGACGATGCTTCACATGTTGCAAATTTGTTTTTCATGGAAATCATTTGTCTTCACGGAGTGCCAAGAAGTCGCCGACCGCGACATCAAATTCATGAGCTACTTATGGAAGACCCTCATGGCCAAGGTCGGCATCAAGCTCCTCTTCTCATCTACTTCTGCAAACCGATGGACAAACCGAGGTCGTCAATCGAAGCCTGGGCAGTCTCCTTTGTGTGTTGACCAATAAAAACCTCGAGGATTGGGACGAATGCATTCCCCACAATGAGTTTGCTTACAATCGAGCCAAGCACTCTACAACAAAGATGAACCCATTCATGGTCGTCTATGGCTTCGAGCCCCTCAACGCGCTAGACATCCTACCACTACCTCTCCATGAGCGCACCAACATGGACATTGACAAGCACAACCAAGCTATGAAGAAGCTTCACAAAGAAACACGAGCTACTATTGAGCAACAAGTCATTCGCCAAGCTTCAAGGTTAAACAAGGATGAGAAGGAGATGATCTTTGAGGAAGGCTACCCTGTGTGGATACACTTGAGCAAGGACTATTTCCCCAAGGAACGTGATTCCATGCTCAAACCAAGAGGATATGGCCCCATCAAGTTCCTCAAGAGAATCAGTAACAACGCCTACATCATCGAAATCCTGACCTCCAAGTACCTTGTGAGCAATACGTTCAACATCAAGGACCTTTCACCTTTCCATGGAGTTGTTCAAGATGATATGCATGCAGAGTTGATGAAAAATCTTTCCCAAGGAAGGGAGCTAATGTAGCCCATCCTACGGACATCCCTACATCTACACCACCAAGTCCCCCAAGTGGACCGATGACTCGTGACCGAGCCAAGCTCCTTCAAGAAAAGGTGAATTCACTCCTCTTCTCGTGTAATTTCGATACATCCTAGGATGGGTTGCTACTTCATGGCAATAGCTTATGCATCCTCAGTTATGAACCTCATGAAGAAATCCGAAGAGAAGGAGCCAAGCCATCGCAAGATGAATATCTAGACCAAACTGGCACTAGTTCCGGCAAACCGGTTTCCTTGCCGGAATTCCCGGCGTCAGCTCCGGTGGACCAGGCGCACGACCGGAAATCTCGGCGAGCACTGGAAGCAACCAACACCGACCAAAAGACACTGTTGTACGCCATTCCAACGGCCGACCGAAACAACCGACGCTGGCTGGAATTTCTAGCACCCAGTCCGGCGCGGCCGGACTTATCGCCGAAACTTCCTAGTCTTAAGTCAACTATGGGTTTGATGCCCGAGAATATTCCTATTTCGTCCATATTTACCCTTTTGTGCCCAAACTAACCCTGTTTTAGTGGCTGGCCTATAAATAGCCCCCACCCTTCATTGTAATACTCAGACTTGAATAATTGAAATTAGAAGACACCCTTGTGGATTTCCCTAATTTCTAGTCTCATGCTCCTTGAGAAAGGACCACAAATTATCCCCCACCTTGTTGGAGTTTGCATCATTCCTCCCTCATTGTACATGGCCTTGGCACCGGAGCCCCTTGCCAAGGTGACAAGATCTCACCAAACTCCCCACTCACTGTGCTGGTTCAAGAGAGAGAGAGAGAGATCTTTGCCTGACGCCGATCCTAGGAATTGCACCGGACCGGTGGCCACCAGCGTGAGCTAAAGATTTGTATCGTGTCTTTGTGTTTGTGTGAGTTCATCATGTTCTTCGTGTGTAACTTCACGGATTACATACTCTCCCTCTTCCTCTCTCACTTCGCCTCGATTGCAAGGGATTCGTAAAAGATCAGGCCACCCACGGAGTTAGCCCTCAACAAGTTCCATGTGGAAGACTTCAGGTCCAACTTCGGATTGTTGTAGGTGGTCTCGAGTTCAATGTATATTTCAAGGAGCTCTTGTGGTTTCAGTTCTGATGCTCAGTCTTGTTTAGTTCTTCAGGATCTCGTCTAATGTCGGTCTTGGTCTCTCGAATGGCACCGGAGATCTTGTCGGCACATCTTCGAAAACTCTTGTAGTCGGGATGAAGTTCGTCAGGGTTCTTTGGGTGCCACCACCATATCATTACATGGACTCCACCATGTCTCCAGTATTCAGCCTTTCACCACAACAATATCTCTACCGCATCAACAATACATCATCTGGAGCCCAAAAAGCATGTGCGACCGAGTCTGACAGTGTCAAAAATGTCGTGGAACAAGTACTTGCTCATCGACAGGGTAAAACATAGGCGCAAACCGGAGCTCGTTAGTGATGGCAGAAGGAGGCCTACGGTCGAGCCCGTGCTGGCGGCGAGGTTCGACAGGGGGTTGGCACGCGAGCGCGCGAGGCAGCAGCGGTTACAGGAGATCGACGAGGGCCGCTAGGGGAGGGGCTCGAGTCCAGGGACAACGGTGCCCACAAGCTCCAGCGGGAGAGGACTAGGGCGATGTGGCAATCCTCGAGCTTGGGACGGAGGAGGGGCGCTTGCAGCGATGGGCCGAGGGCATGCTTGGTAAGGCGACATGCATGTGGAGGACGGACAGAGGAAAAGTCCCACGGGCAGCAGTGGTGGTTGCAGACCAAAGGATGGGAAGGTGCTGGTAGGAGGTTAGACGAGGGCGCAGCCACGACCGTCTAGGACGTGCGACCGGGGGCAGGTCGACTAGCTCGCGGCAGAGGCATTGGCGCATGAGAAATAGATAGGAAGGAGCTGCCGAAGATGACGGCGGGACCTGACGCATGTAGGGAGGCCGACTGCTAGTGGAGGAGGATGACGGCGGCGCTTCAAGCGATGGTGCTAGGCATGAGGAACGAGGGAAGGAGACGTGCCGCGATGGGCGACCAGAGGCTGGCACTGCAAGGGAACAGGGAGAAAGATGGATGCGGGGTTGTCGATGTTTGCCTATGTGCGCTTGTGGTGTGACGATGCGTGGTGTGTGTGTGTCACACGGTGGCGTGTGAGTGCGTGTAGTGTGTGTTGTGTTAGCAGGTGGGGTGTGTGTGTTTTGTGTGCGTGTAATGTGTGGAGTGCGGTTGGGTGCTAGTCTAGAGTTAGGTTAGGGTTCTAGGTGGCTTCAGTTTGGGCCACGGGGTTGTAGGTAGCTGGCTGGACCCTTTAGGTCTGGTCGGCTGCCACCCCCAAAAAAAATTTTCTTTATTATTTTCCCGTTCATCTTTAAAATATTATGAAAAGTTTTAGACAAACAAAATATGCAAAGAGACCTAGGGTTTTGATATAGAATAAAAGGAGGAGCGTAGTATAGAAAACAAAATAGACTTTTAGTGAAAATATTTTTAGGAAAAAATATGCATAATTTCATGATGATGCATAAAAATAAAAACAAACATGCAATCTAATTGGTGATATTTTCTAGGAATTATATTTTGAGAGGCAACAGAGGCCAGCATGTCTACATAAGCTCTATCGGAAGCAAATGCAGAGTCTGCATCTGAATCATAACTCTCTTCATGGTGGCCTGTCCTTGTGTCCTCTTCCTGCTTGACAAAACTCTATGTGTGGGAGAAAGATGTATCCATTCTATAAAGAAGTTCAAAATTAGTTATTGAAATTAAATTACTAGAAGTATCTTACCGACAAAAATGTATTGAACCACTTCAGAATACGAGATACCATGAGAGTTTAACATTAACAAAGCAACAAGCTCACCAAGGGGATATAACCATGAACACATTAATCACTAGAAGTTCCTACAAAACAAGTGTATTGTTCCTACAGTTTAAAGGTATACAACCACACTAACATGTATAAAGCATAGTATAAAACATGACATATATATTGTGAAGGTTTCAGATCTAGCACGATGAATATGGATGATTGGATGAGCCCAATATACTTGCAGAAATGTTGTCGATAGGATGTAGGAACCCATGGATGTACTCTGGAAAGGGGTGCTACTCAGTTGAACAGTCACTCAAATATAGCAATAATGGATCAACTACATAATTAAGTAAGGATCATCAACATGGCTAACTAAGCAAAGGAACTAGAAATAGGAAGTGTGTTATAATGACCTTAATCTTAAACCTGTTGATGATTGCATTGACTACCTATAGTAAATAGTGAAAGAGAAACATTAACATAGACAATTAGTCACCGTAGATAATTAATTAAGGATCATCAACATGGCTGCCTAAGAAAAGGAACTGTAAATAGAAAGTGTGTTGGAATGACCTTAATTTTAAAACTGATGATGACTACAGGAGAACCTGTAGTAAATAGTGAAAACAAACATGAACATAGACAATTTATCACTGTAAAAATTATGTAAGTATCATCAACATGGCTTACTAAGCAAAGGTACTGCAAATAGGAAGTGCGTTTGGAATAAACTAAATCTTAAAATTGCAAATAGGAAGTGCGTTTGGAATAAACTAAATCTTAAAATTGCTGATGACTACACGGAGTACCTGTAGGAAATAGTGAAAGACAAACGTGAATATACATAATTCATCATAGTAAATAGTTAAGTAAGGATCATCAACATGGCTAACTAAGCAAAGGAACTGCAAGTAGAAAGTGTGTTGGAATAATCTTAATCTTAAAATTGTTGATGATTGCACATAGTACTTGTAGAAAATAGGAAAAGACAAATGTGAACATAGACAATTCATCAAAGTAAATAATTAAGAAAGGATCATTCACATGGTAACTAAGAAAAGGAACTTCGAATCGAAAGTGTGTTGGAATAACCTTAATCTTAAAATTTCTGATGCTGCACGGAGTACCTACAACAAATAGTGAAAGATAAACGTGAACGTAGGCAATTCATCACTGTAAATAATTAAGAAAGGGTTATCAACATGGGAAACTAAGAAAAGGAACTAGAAAGAGGAAGTGTGTCCGAGTGACCTTAATCTTTGAATTGCTAATGACTACAGGGAGTACCTGTGGTATATAGTTGTAGCACCCCGGTAAAACCACTACTAGAAAATCGCTGTGTTTTTGTTCTGTGCATCATCATGACTGCATGCTCATGTCATCATGCCACATTGCATTTGAGCATCTTCATGTTTGCATGCATATAATTTGCCTGAAACTATTTTTTAAAAGACTATCTTTATTTTCTAAATATCCCTTGTCTCTATTTCAAATTATAAAATCGGGTACTTCTGAATATTTTGTTTGTCTAAAAACTAATTGCAATAGTCTTATAAATAAATAGTTAGAACTTATATTGTTTTTTGGG
Organism: Avena eriantha; assembly: GCA_910589775.1. Classification (NCBI taxonomy): domain Eukaryota; kingdom Viridiplantae; phylum Streptophyta; class Magnoliopsida; order Poales; family Poaceae; genus Avena; species Avena eriantha. Next base: position 170,393,078 of record OU342745.1, on the reverse strand, counting down.
AGGCGGCCAGTCAGGGCCAAAAGGCCAGTCGGCCACCTCCAAACCCTAGCCTAAAACTAGTTCCTACCCAAACCCTAACCCTCACCACTCACTTCACCCAGCCTGCCGACCCACCCTGTGCGCCGCACCACACCCCTGCAGCACACACCCACCTAGCACCTACACGCGCGCACACCTGATCACAACATGACCCAGCACTGTGCACCTACACCTAACCAGCACAGTCCCACTGCTCCACCACTCCCCAACCCGCCTCGATCCCCTAGCGCCACCCCGACGCGACCGACCACGTCGTGATTCCCCACCCCGATGAAATCGTCCCCAGACACGTCGCTCCTCTCTCTGTCTCACGCTCGCTCACCCATCGTCGTCGCCCTGCCCTTCGCCCCGCTGAATGCGCCGCCGTCCTCGGTGCCTCCCCGCCGCCAGGTGCTGCGTCGTTTCGTGACCGCGCGACCCCCTCCTCTACAAGCTCCTCGTGACGCCACCAGATCCTCTCGTTGTGGTACCCGCAGTACCACCAACCGCCGGCCCCGCCTCTGAGCGCGGCCCTACCTCGCGCTCGCCCGCATAGCCGGCCTCACTCCCGTCCCGCGTCAATCTCCACCCGACCCCGCCACTGCGATGGGCGTCCCTCCTCTCCGCATCCTCCTGACCCGGACGAGCCCGGCCCAGCCTTGCTCGGACCCCGCGAGCGTCGCGGCCCCAGGACGCCGCCATCGGCCTCCTCGCCGGCACCGCCCTGAAAAAGGCCCCGTCGCTTCTCGCCTCCCTCTCTGGCCGCCTCTCTCATCCTCGACAGCCCCGTTCGCGCTCCTCGTTGCCGCTGCTCTAGGACCCGAGCCCCGAGTCCCTCTGTCGCGAGGTGCCGCCGCATCGACCGCTTGGCGTGACGCCAGCGAGGTTCTGCCTCCTCGCCTCTGCGCTGTACCACGGCCTCCTCTCACCGACACTTCGCTGCCCGGCGCGCGTACTTCGATGGCGCCCTCCCCCCGAGCATCTGCGGCCCCCGTTCTTCGTCTGTCCGCCGGTGCGTGTAAGCCAGGAGGTGCACGCCCGTGTCCATGCGTGTATGTGTTGGTGCTTGTGTGTTGCTTGTATTCAAGGCAGTGACCTCGCTCCATATTCACAGTACCCGGACCTCTGCCTAGATCCCATCTACGCTATCAAGATCCGAACATCGTGTATGAGTGTATCTGAAGACCAAACCCCAGAGTCCGGAGATCAAGACCGATCCCGGCATCCGAAGACCGAACCGAATCCTCGGAACCCCAAGATCTCCGGACCTTGATGTATGACCCTATCTGAGACCCCCTATTTTTATAATAAATGATATCTATCCTATTGCATATTAAATTGTTCATGCTTGCATACATATTGCGGTTTTGGGGTATTATGCCGATTCACCTAAATTAAATATGGAGCGTATATGCGGGCTATTCTAGTCTTATATTGACTCTATTTAAATTTGTGTAGCAAATCTATGCCATGGTTTGCCTTCTTAAGTCAACATTTAAATTGCGGGATATCTAAACAACTAGAACCATATAATCAATTATCGGGACCCTGGTTCCGCTTGATTTTGCCTAGTTGCATCGCATATTTGCCATGTCATGCACCATACATGCATCATGCTTGGTCTTCTGTCGTAGTATTAAATAGTGCATTCGGTATTTCTTTTAGTGCTTTGGTTCTTTGCATATTAGGCCGTTGAGTGGATGCGAGTATCGACAAGTTCTTCGAATAATGTACCTTCGGTAGTGTTTCCCAGGCGAGCATTCTCCCCCTTTCTACCTATTTTGCATTTGTAGTCTTTATTTCCTCCTGTTGATCTATTGCTATCTATGTCGTGATGCTTTAGTGTTCCATACCAGATATATTCCGTGCAGCCTTTATATTGCCTTTGACACCTCCTATTACCTGTTGATTGGTGGATAGACGGTCTTGCGAGTCGTAGTCGCTTGCTCAGGTGCGATTCCCGTGTCGTGAAGTACCACGCAGTTGTTGGAATGTTGTCATATGCTTTACGGTGGAGAGGGTCATGACTTTAAATACAACTATTAAATTGCTGGGATAACTAATGAAAGAGGCACCGGTGGGTAATATATGCTATTTGGTTTTTCATGTCCACTTGTGTCCCGTAGGCCCCGAGTACCTGATACATGTTCCTTGATTATTCGCACTATCCACATCCGGGAGACCCTATGGATCCCCCTTAGCCAGAGCTTGATTCATTTCTTATTTCTTGGAGCCACAAACTAGTTTGGGGCTTTACTACTATCCTGTACTTATCCCATGCTTTACTGCTTTATTTAAGATTGTGCGTGGAGCACCTGTACTGTTTTGGATCGTGCCACGTTTTCGCGGTATCGACAAGCCCAGTCACACTTTCGGGTTCCCAGTCGTTTATAGCCGTCGTCACAAATCCTGGGTCCCTTTCGGAGCCGGCCAACTTCATTGCAGGTAGCTTAGTGCGGTGGCCCCCTGAAATCTATGAATCCTGTGATTGCTTTGTCGTGAAAGCCTCGTTGGGTTTTGATTTGGTTTTTCCGAGGTTGATCGTGTGTGTTTTGCTATTTGTGCACCCCTGCAGGGTAAATCTTTCTGAAAGCCGTGTCCGCGGTTATGGACGACTTGGAGCACAATATCTCGATCATAGACAAGCATAACTAAAGTAGTGCTATAATTTGGACTTAATATGTGACTAGTAATCAGCTTCACTAAAATGGAATGGATAATAAAAGTGCCAACAACTAGTGGATCTGGGGTGTATCGTGTCATGTTATACCTGCCTAGTAAGTATCGCAACTCCAATGAAATGAAATAAAAGTGCCAACAACTTATGGGTTTGGGATGTCACATGCTAATTGTATCTGACTAGTAAGTATTGCAACTACAACTGAATGGTTAACTAAAATCGCCCACTACTTATGCTATCATGATGACTCATGCTATCTATACCTGACTAGTAAGTGCTGCAACCATAATAGAATGAATAAAACTGCCAACTGTGTGAGTTCCTCATTTTGACTTCCTCGTTTGGTCTCGAGGGGGAACACTAGGATGGGTATGTTTGGTGTTAGTATCAGGTTGGATCCGAATAGGTCTTCCTTATCCCTCTCTAATAGCCGTCAGTTTTACTGAGTCTCTATAGGTTGTTTAGTGTTGATGCGCTGCCGCCTCAGTCCACCATACCTATGTAGGCGAGAGCCGCTGAATTCTAGCCTCGCCGTGTACTGGCCTCAGTACTGACGCTCCTCTTTTTCCTTTGCCCTTTGTCGACACCCCTTTTGTTTTAGTAGGTTTGAATCGACGTCGTTAGCAGGGTTACCCTTCCGGCTTGGCCTGGGAAGGGTTATGGACGCCATTGGTTATTCTTCAGGGCTCTTAGCCCCATTTGCATCTTATCCGTACTCGGATGTTGTATCGTTTTCGAGGTGATTTCGATCTTTGTACTGTATATCTGTATTCTTGACTCATGGAGTCGTTGTTGTATATATATGTTCTATGGGTCCCATAGTGGACTATTGTGTAATGATATTACTTCGTTTTCCACCCGCACGCAAGTGCTTGGTGGGCATCTTTGAATCGTTTCTATGCGGGTTTCGCGGGAATCGCTGAAACTTGCATAGGGCCGATTCGAGGGTGTTACAATAGTGAAGGCCAAACATGAGCATAGATAATTCATCACTATAAATAAGCATACGAACACCTACTTTGAGAACACAAGTAATTGTAACAAGTTAGTTATACAGTAATTAACCTTGATTTCTATGACAAAAATTTGTATGGGTATCAGTATTTATCATATACAAACCATGCTGACATGGTAAAACATCCACGCCACAACAACTATGCAACTGTGTCAGGAGACAACACCTAGTTGTGTCCATAAACACATTAATCAGCATTCAATACATAGTAGAAAGTAGAAACAATAGCATTGTCAAATATTGGTGAGATCATAAGATTAACCAATTGGACTGAAAACGTTAGCATCATCAACATAATAGTATAGCAAACATGATTATGTGCTAAAGCTAAAACATGGAACTGAAGTTCTAAATTAATGTATGAGTACCACATGAGCAATTAGACCTACAGAAACTACTAGGAATAGATTAAATTCATGAATGGACAACACTGCTCAAAAAAATAAATACAATCATTGAATCCTACGGTGGATTTAGGGTTTAGAGGAATTGTGTGGAGCATGGTTCGTGAATGCTAATAGAAATCGATCCTAAAATAGCTACGCTAATAATTTATGACCGAATCGTATGGAAAATTTAGGGTTTACAGGCGACTAGGGTTTATACGGGCTTGTGGATCAGGGTTCGCGCAGATGGCCTGTGGGGGAACCATGTGCAAGACAGAGTAAATAAGGCTTACTATTCCTGGCAATTGAGGGGACAAGAGGATGGCAGGAGGAGCTCACATCAGTTGTTGTCATCTAGTAGATTGCATGGCCGGAGCTACAGTTCCGTGAGAGCCTGGCAGCGGCCGAGGAGGGGCCTTACCCGGCTTAAGGGGGAACAGCGGCGGATGGGCCTGTGGAGGCAGTGAGGAGGGGCCACGGAAGCGGTGGTGCGAGATTGCAGGACCACCGGAGGAATGCAGGATTTGAACAGGAAGAGCACGAAAACGATTTGGGAATAGTTTTGCTTGAAACCGCCTCAAATCATTGTATATATAGGCTAACTATAATAATGATGGGAAACAAAGTGAACGTCAGTGATTTTGTCCTATCTATCAATGGGTTGATGACATGTAGGACAACAAGAGGAGCAGATCCTAGGGGATTATTATGCCTCTCATTTTGTATTTTTCTATGTACGTGTATTTTGTCCAGTTAAATAATAGTGCTTACACAACTTGTAGTCAATTTGAGTCAATGATATGCGTGGACCATGAGGAAGCTAGATGTCGTTGTATTGGGAACGACAGTACCTAAGTAGGTTAGATAGAGGTGTGGGGACTAGCAGCAAAGCTACCGACAGCGTCCACCGGCAGAGACATAGGAAGTACCCAGATTCGGAGCGCTCGTGATGAGGTAAAGCTCCTACTCCTGCCGATTTGACTATGAGGGGTATACGGGCTACAATTGCTCCTTGAGCTGTATTCTCTAGATACTGTCTTAAATGAATTGAGACCCACCCTTTCTACTGAAGCCTTGCCTCTCCTTATATAGGCAGAGAGGCAATGATCTCACTGGCCAGTCTGGCTGGCAGGCCCCACAGGCGGGTCCCAGTCGGCTGGTCATCTACAGTACTCGGTACACTTATGTCTCATCATAGTACGAGCGGTATAGTTGTCGTGGGTACAGTAAATGCCGTGCGAGCCTGTCGTCAGCATCTGGTGACTGTTCCCGCGTCACCCCGTAGAAGTATTCGGTATGGTCGAGTAGTTGCGGGTCTTGTCATCGTACTAGGGCGTACTGCGCACTATGCTGCACGTCGTTTGGTCCTCTTGATCGGTTCTGGCTATGCTGATGTAGCCGGTCTCACGCCTTGTTGCTTCTTGCCAATCCGGTTACCGTGAGGTATCTAGATTGACTTGCTTTTATCTGGTTGTGCTCAGCCAGCCGGGCACGATCCGACTACCATGGTTCTTGTCTGGTTGGGGTATCCGGAGGTCATCCCCCTGACACTAGCCCCCGAGCACGTCTAGCTTTTGCCCTTAGGTGAAATGTGCGTGCGCTCCATCTTCATTTTGAATTTTCTGGCCGGCTACGCTTGGCGGTTGCGCTACCCGTGACGTCAGTGCTGACACCGGCCACGCGCGCACGTGCCATCATCACTCTGCGGCGGGCAGTGTAATGTCCCGTCACACGTCGCTTCGGGAACCGTTGTCTGCCTCTTCGGTTTCTGCTCCGGGATCGACTACGTGCCCTCTACTTGCGCAAAGGATACCGCACTGTGCGGGGAGCGGGGAGCGTCTGGGTATGCGCCACGTGGCGCCGCAGATGGTTGCGGTTCCAGGTCTTTAAAGGGGCACCCAGGGGAGCGGTTTGTCCCTCCGTTCGCTGCCTCCTCATTCTTCTGTTGCGCCCTTCCCTTCCTCGCATCGCCTCGCTCGCCGCTGCCACTAGAGCCCGCTGCACCGCCAGATTAGCATCGTCGTCGGGACAGGCCACCGTCACTCATCCGCCAGAGCACCTCCTAGCGAACTGGCGATGGCAGCCGAGCGCGGAGCATGGTGTGGCTCCTCTGTGACGGAGGAGCACATCGAGAAGTATCGTGCGACTCGCGTGCTATCGCCGGACATGGAGGTGGGGGTGCGGCTTGCGCCGACGGGGGAAGAGTCACCGCACCCGGAGGAAGGGGAGCGGGTGATCTTCTTGTTGCACCTCGCCCGCGGCTTCGTGCTGCTGGTGCACCCTTTCTTCCTCACATTTCTCGCATTTTTCGATCTCCGCCTCCACCACCTAGGCGCCAACGCCATCGGGACGCTGACGCATTTCGTAGCTTTCTGCGAGAGCTACCTCGGGATCCAGCCGGATCTTGGGCTCTTCTGCTGGCTCTTCCGAGTCTGGCCGCAGGTTTAGTTCACCAAGGGGCCGCTGGTGACGAGCGGTGGCGCCTCCATCTACTCCCGCACACAGACCAGCTACCCCAAATTCCGACTGCAGGACATGGTACGACTATGGCAATAGTCGTACTTCTACGTCTATAACCTCATCGCCGAGGACCGGATTAACCTGCCGGCGTTCTAGGACGTGGAATCCAGCCGGCTGTAGTGGGATCTGAATATCTACATCGAGAAGACGGAGTCGGACGCGATGCTGCAGTGCATGCACTCCCTCGTCACTACCGGTCTGACCGGCATGGACTTCACCCTTAGCTGGATGTCCAGGCTGATGATGCCGCTGCAGCAGCGAGCGCACAAAATGTGCTTCTACTCTGGCCGGCTAGACCCGACCCGGCTGTCCCGCCATGATCCCTCCTACCACAACCTGAAGGAGTGGGTGTGGACCATCACAAAGGAGCGGCTGTCGGAAGGCTGGAAGTTTGGGTTGGCCCTTACAGCCGCGACAACCGCGCGCCCCGGGTAAGTCTTGCTAACCGAATTTCCTGTTGCGTTTCTTGCCGTTTTTTTTTCATCCGACTAATCTGTTAGCTTCTTCTTTTCTTGGCAGATCTTCAATTACATCCTCCGCGAGGAGGGCGAGACCCCCTTCAGAACACGCCCGACTTGCCCGAGCCATGCGCTCGTCGGTCTGGCAAGGAGTCCGATGGGGACGGTGACGTCTTCCCTAGCCGGAATGACGGGCCGACTGCCGACCCCATGTGGAGGTCGATGAAGAGGAGGAGGCCGCACCGGCTCCCGAGCCGTCTTAGCTCCGCGCGACGGATGGCGACTGTAGCCGGTCCGGCAGCGGTGGGAGCGGCTCTAGCTAGTCTGGTGCCGGTGGGGGAATCTCTAGCCAGTCCAGCGGAGGAGGGGGCTAGGCTAGCCGGCCCACCATGGAGGAGCCGGCGCCCAAGAGGAGCCGGACCAGCACTCTTCTGCCGAGCCGCCTCGGTCGCAAGAAGGGGCCGCCCCCGGTGGTGCAGGGGTAAGTCCCATTTTCTGAGTGTCTTTACTTTCTTAAGCTCTTTGTCCTCTCCTTGGCTGCCTTTGACTTACTTGCTTTTGGCTCTTTTTTGCCTTCTGTTGCTCAGCTCGCTGGTTACCTTCGGCGCTGCTGATACACTGCAAATGTATCTATAATATTTGATGTTCCTTGCTTGGTTTTATCCACTTTCTTGTGTTTTGTCCACACTTTGGAGTAATTTTCATATGATTTCTTGAACTAACCTATTAACAAGAGCCACATGCCAGCTGCCTGTTTTCTACTATTTTTGGTTCCAGGAAAGTCAGAAAATGAATATTCTCGGAATTGGACGGGACAAAAGCCAAAGTGCCTATTTTTTCGGAAGTCATCACATGCCAGAATACGAGATGGAGAAGGGCCAGAGGGCAGCCACACCACCTGGCCGCACGGCTAGGCTTGGCCCGCACTAGGGGGTGGTGTGGCTAGCCTAGGCACCCCCTCGGCCTCTCCTTCCGCCTATAAGATGCCCTCGGGACAAAAACACTAAGGGCCCGATCAAAAATCCACGAAAGAGTCTATAGCCGCCGTCATCTCCATCCCTAGATCGGGAGGGATCTGAAGCTCTTCCCGGCACCCTGCCGGAGAGGGGAATTCACCCTGGAGGCCTTCTTCATCACCATGCAAGCCTCCGGTGTTATGCGTGAGTAGTTGATCCTTGGACTATGGATCCATGTAGTAGCTAGATGGTTGGTTCTCCTCCTTTGTGCTTTCATGTCTAGATCTTGTGAACTCAGTTCATGATCAAGATCATCTATTTGTAATTCTACATGTTGTGTTTGCGGGGATCCGATGGATATTGAGATGCTATTTCAGATTGATTATTGATTCTATCATGTCTTTGTTATTTGTGATCTTGCATGCTTTCCGTTGTTAGTAGCTATCTTGGCCAAGTAGATGCTAGCAACTCCAAGAGTTAGTATTTATGCTCGATAGTGGGTTCATGCCTCTGTTAATCTGGGGAAGTGACAGAAATATCTAAGGTACTAGATGTGTTGTTGCTAATAGGGAGAAAACAACAATCCTTTGTTCATAGAAAAATCGTATTGTTTACTTTACACGCAGTTCGTAAAGCAATAATCTGTTGCTTGCAACTTAATACTGGAGGGGGTTCGGATGATAATCTGAAGGTGGATTATTAGTCATAGATGCAGTTGGATGGCGGTCTATGTATAATGTTGTAATGTCCAATCAAGTCTCAAAGGAGTCAAGATGATTAGTATATGCATGTATTGCTTTCTCGATGTTTGTCAATTGCCCCGCTGTAATTTGTTCACCCAGCATGTTATCTATCTTAAGGAGAGCCACCTCTAGTGAACTATGGATCCCGGTCCTTTTTCTTTACATACAATCTTTAAAATGTTTACTGCTTAGTGTTTACTTTCTGGAAACTTTTACTTCCTTCCATTTGGTACGTTTAATCCTTTGTTTTTCGCAAAACACGGTGAGATTGACAACCTCATCACAAGTTGGGGACAAAGTTCTGTGGTTGTGTTGTGCAGGTCTCCACGTTGCTACTAGCACTAGTAGTGCGCCCTGCCAAGACTCAGCTAGCAACACCTTTGGGGTGTTTCCTTGCTCCTACTGGTTCAATTAAACCTTGGTTTCATAACTGAGAGAAACTTGCTGCTGTGCTCATCATACATTCCTCTTGGGGTTCCGAACGAACTCTACATCAACACCGCCCCAACATTTTTCTGGCGCCGACACTAAGCCATCAAGCATTTTTCTGGCGTCGTTTCCGGGGAGTCAAGGACATCTTCACAAGGGGAGTCCCTCATAACCAATCTCTTTACTTTGTTATTTTTGTTTTGCTTAGTTTACTTTTTCTTTGTTTGCTTGTTTCTTTATTAAAAACACAAAAAAATTAGTTTTACTAGTTTGCTTTCTTATTCAAAAACACACACAAAATTAATTCTCCTTTAGTTGTTGCCTCTTCCTTAGCTCACCATGTTGATCCCAGAATTCACCCTGAAAGACCTTTCAATTGGTAGTGGTTCTATAATTGGGAAAGATAATATTGAAGAATTCTTTAATCATGTTAGTAAACATGAGGATACTGAGGATAGATCCCTTGCGGAACTTGCTCCAAACTATGAGATTGTTGCAGCTTCTTTAATTCACATGTTAGAAGCTAGGTTTGTTAACCTCAACCCCTTAATGCAAGTAATGTTTCTTAAGCTTAAAGAAATTGAGGACCCTGAAAAGAGGGATTTTATTCTAGAAACTTTGTTTAAGGAGTTCTATGATGTTGCCCAGGAAGCTAGGAAAGTCTTTGAACGTTTCAATATGCTAGGATCATGTGTAGATGTTGTTGGTACACGAGAAAAGATGAACAAAACCGAACCTAATGGGGAGGAGCCTAAGATACCAATACCCTTTAAACTAGTAACAATACATGATGCCATAGAAAAGAATCTTGATTGGATTGTTCCTGCAAACCCTTTTGATGAGAATAGTGAACCTAAGAGCATTGAGAGAGGATCCTCTAGAACTTATTTGGATGATATATCTTGCCTTGTTGAAAATATTTCTGGTATTTATCTTAATGCTTCTTCATTTGAGAACACTTGATTCTTTTTCTTACTTCTTATGCCTAGCTTAAAGGCATTAAAGAAAATTACTTATTGGGAGATAAACCAAAAGTTTTAGATGAGTCTTGGAAGTTATTACCTCTGTAATAACCGCTCCTTATCCTTTTTATTTGCTTTTTGTGCCAAGAGTAACCTCTAATGAGAGAGAAGTAATGATTGGGAAAGTTGTTGTCTAGAAAAAGATTTCTGTGCTTCACCGTAAAAATTCGTGTAAAATCTCTGATCGTCTTTTTGTGGCTTGAATTTTTTTTCTTCTGCCCCAGGTTGTTATCTAACTTTCGTTAGTTCAACACTTTTTGATTTGAGCAACAGAAGGTCTTCGAAAAAATTCGTCTTTACCTGCTGGTCTGTTTTGACAGATTTCTGCCATTTTCTGCATTTGCTTCTTGTTGTTTCCTTTTTTAGTTCTTTTGGGGAATTGATATTTTTGAGGGAAGTACTACAGTACCTTGTTCTAATGGAAGTTTATTTGGTGTTAGAACTTAACCTTAAGACTTATTTATCTTGAGTATACTAATGTTGCTAATAAAGATTGTGTGAAGTTTTGTATGAAGGAAAAATTTAAGGTGTATGGAAGGAATGAGTAATGAGATGAAGGATGGACTAAAGCTCAAGCTTGGGGATGCCATGCATGTCACCCCAAGAAATATCCAAGAAGTACAAGCGTCAAAGCTTGGGGATGCCCAAGGCATCCCCTTCTTCATCAATAAAAATCCCAGGTTTCTTCCAAACGCTTCATTTTTGTTGTTTCATGCACAGTTGTGTTGTTCTTCGAGCGTCTTCTTTTTCGTTTTCGTTTTGATTTTTTGTTTGCTTTGTTTCCTTAGTTTTCTGAATAAATTGGTTGTACCCCCTCTTTCATACATTGGTTTGCAAATAGTTTGGTTTGGTTTGGAAAAGAGTAGGAAAGTTCATACTCATGTGGTAAAAAGAGCTTGTTTTTGACTGTGGCCTATGCTTTGTCATGCCATGCTTCATATTGTTTTGGCTTTATGCTTAGTATTATTTTCTGTAGAATGACTTGTTATAAACAATTGAGATTGCTTAATGTGCCTTGGATGAATCATGCGTTGTTTTAGCATATTATAGCATAGTATAGTGGTATTCTCCTTTGATACTTTATTTGGGTTGACTTGGCGCATGCTCACACCATGTTCTGGCTATCTCAAGTCACCATAGCCTTTATTATCCTTTAGTTTTCAACTTGTAGTATCACTTTATGCTTTGATCAATGATGTTTTGTCGCTCTGCATGATTATGGCCATTATTGCTCTCTTAGTTTGTCGCTCCTAGTCTTTTGCTAGCCTCCACAACCAAGTATGAGTTCCACTCATGCATCCAACTCCCTAAACCAAGTTATCCCAAAGAGTCCACCATACCTACCTACTAGCTTATGCTATTCCAAGTATATTCATTCTTTTGTTTACCTTCCAAATTAAACTTGTTATGATAAAACTAGTGATTAAAGCTCTCACGAACTTGATGGCACAATTTACTTTTTTGCATCTAATAAACATGAACCATTGTGTCCTTATTTGTTGCGTATATGCTTGCGCTTTATAAGTTAAAATTAGCAGAACCATGTTTCATGGGGAACGCTTTCAACATTGCACTTGTACTTTGTACCCCGTTGATATCATGTTCTTTTGCTTATGGATCCCGGCGGTGTGAAATAAAAGTGGAACTTGTAAGATCATGGAGTTTGTATATGTGTTAGAGAAACGCCTGGGCCGCTAGCCTAAGCCACGCCTAATCATGGTGGAAACTTGCAGCATCACCATAATTAGCACTCTATGAAGCATCCTAAATAAAAACTAATGCAAATAGCAAATAAAAAGATTGCTAAGATGCTCATTGTCTGCTTGCCTTGTCATTTTGATTATTGGATAGCCCCTGTATCATGTGCAAGGGGTACCCCGTTGGCGGTTCTTTATGATACACATGTACTTACAATGACAAGAGCTTACTTGTGACTAAAGATGAGTAGCATGAGGTTCGGTCTTCGTAAGCAAGGGGCATGAGATTTCGGTTTATAACTTGTCAAGCATATCCTCATAGTTGTGTCACATTAACCTTAATCACCTTCAAGATGCTTATGATAGGGACAATGAGAGCTGAAAGCTATAAGTACCATAATTTTTGGTAGCTCTTTATGAGACTTGAATCCCTACTTCCTTTTATAAAGGCCTTTCTTCCACCATTATATTGAGTCTCCACCTTCTACCTTTATGCACCTACTTTGAGAGCATAGTGGCCATTCTTAGTTCTATGTGCATTGTCCCAAGACTAGTTGATTGATGCATAACTTGATATTGCTTGTTTTAAACTATTTATATCTAGTCACTCTTATGAACTTTGAAGGTGTCCTAGGCATTTATATTTGCTAGTCTTTGAGGGACAAGCTGAATACTAGTATGCTATGTTTTCTTTATGTGAAACAAACAAACGTCTTGCAAAGCATTGTTATTCATGAATCTTTTGTTTGTGCCTTTTCATGTTGCATCATAGTTTCTTTGTCTTATTGCTAGAACTTTGTCTTTCATGTTATGATTGAAGTACTATGATCCCAGCTTTGAATGTTTTGCAAATACTTTGATCAAGTCTTTGATGGTGCATGTCACCTCAAAAATTATTCTTTCTTTTTATCACTTACCTACTCAGGGACGAGCAAGAGTTAAGCTTGGGGATGTTGATACATTGCAAATGTATCTATAATTTTTGATGTTCCATGCTTGGTTTTATCCACTTTCTTGTGTTTTGTCCACACTTTGGATTACTTTTCATATGATTTCTTGGACTAACCTATTAACAAGAGCCACAGTGCCAGCTGCCTGTTTTCTGTTGTTTTTGGTTCCAAGAAAGTCAGAAAATGAATATTCTCGGAATTGGACGGGAAAAAGGCCAAAGTGCCTATTTTTACGGAAGTCATCAGATGCCACAATACAAGACGGAGAAGGGCCAGAGGGTGGCCACACCACCTGGCCGCGCGGCCAGGCTTGGCCCGCCCTAGGGGGTGGTGTGGCCAGCCCAGGCACCCCCTCGGCCTCTCCTTCCGCCTATAAGATGCCCTCGGGACGAAAACCCTAAGGGCCCGATCAAAAATGCACGAAAGAGTCTGTAGCCACCGTCATTTCCATCCCTAGATCAGGAGGGATCTGAAGCTCTTCCCGGCACCGTGGCGGAGAGGGGAATTCACCCTGGAGGCCTTCTTCATCACCATGCAAGCCTCCGATGTGATGCGTGAGTAGTTCATCCTTGGACTATGGATCCATGTAGTAGCTAGATGGCTGGTTCTCCTCCTTTTTGCTTTCATGTCTAGATCTTGTGTGCTCCGTTCATGATTAAGATCATCTATTTGTAATTCTAGATGTTGTGTTTCCGGGGATCCGATGGATATTGAGATGCTATTTCAGATTGATTATTGATTCTATCATGTCTTTGTTATTTGTGATCTTGCATGCTTTCCATTGTTAGTAGCTATCTTGGCCAAGTAGATGCTAGCAACTCCAAGAGTTAGTATTTATGCTCGATAGTGGTTTCATGCCTCTTGTAATCTGGGGAAGTGACAGAAATCTCTAAGGTACTAGATGTGTTGTTTCTACTAGGGAGAAAACAACAATCCTTTGTTCATAGAATAATCGTATTGTTTACTTTACACGTAGTTCGTAAAGCAATAATCTGTTGCTTGCAACTTAATACTGGAGGGGGTTCGGATGATAACCTGAAGGTGGATTATTAGTCATAGATGCAGTTGGACGGCGGTTTATGTATAATGTTGTAATGCGCAATGAAGTCTCAAAGGAGTCAAGATGATTAGTATATGCATGTATTGCTTTCTTGATGTTTGTCAATTGCCCCGCTGTAATTTGTTCACCCAGCATGTTATCTATCTGAAGGAGAGCCACCTCTAGTGAACTATGGATCCCGGTCCTTTTTATTTACATACAATCTATAAACTGTTTACTGCTTAGTGTTTACTTTCTGCAAACTTTTACTTCCTTTCATTCGATACGTTTAATCCTTTGTTTTCTGCAAAACACGGTGAGATTGACAACCTCATCACAAGTTGGGGACAAAGTTCTATGGTTGTGTTGTGCAGGTCTCCACGTTGCTACTAGCACCGGTAGTGCGCCCTGCCAAGGCTCAGCTAGCAACACCTTTCGGGTGTTTCCTTGCTCCTACTGGTTCGATTAAACCTTGGTTTCATAACTGAGGGAAACTTGCTACTGTGATCATCATACCTTCCTCTTGGGGTTCCCAACGAGCTCTACATCAACACCGCACCAGCATTTTTCTAGCGCCGACACTGAGCCATCAGCTGCGAGCCCGGCGCGGGCGTTGACTGGTTCGCCACCCGTCTCTGCCTCCGCTCCTCCTCCTTCTTCCGGGGCACCTCCTCCGCCACCGCCTCGATCTGATCCAGCTGCCACAGCTGGACAGGGGGGTGCTGCGCCGACCAGGGTGGTGCAGCCCGAAACGGTTGTGACCACCTCACAAAGTGGAGGTAGTTCCGCTGCGTGGGCTCGGAGGTTCACCACCGGCAAGGAGCTTGTGGTTGTCAGCAACGACAACTCTGACGACGAGCCAGGGGAGGAGTGGAGGACGGCGGTGGCCGTGGCAAAGGAGTCATTGGCTGCCAACGCCATCGACAACGATGCCTCCTCCGCCGCCCCGCTGACGGACCTTGCCGCCACCCTTGAGCTAGTGATGAAGGAGATCCGGCTGCTCGAGGCCGCAGCCGGCGGTAACCGGACCTTGGAGCAGAAGCCTGATGCTCCAATGGGACCTCGTAGAGTAAGTTCCCTCAGCCGGATACCTTCAGTTTTTTTGCTGATAGTCGGTTTTTTGCTGCCATCCTAGTGTGCGCTCAGTGGGAAATTGATCGCCTGAAGAAGGCGAATGATCGGCTGAGCAAGTCCAATTCTACGCTCCGGCTGCAGAATAAGGACTAGCACACGAAGGTGGATGCTCTAGAGGCCACCGTTAAGGAGCGCGACGCCACCCTCGCCAGCCGGGCCCAATCCTTCGACCTTCTCGAGGCCCAGAACAAGGACCAAGAGAAGGAGGTCAAGTGGTTGATGACCCGGGAGAAGGCCCTGGTGGAGGAGCTGATGTAGGTCGGGCACACGGCTAAGGGTAAGTTTCTTTTTCGACTTCTCTCGTCTTTCCGGATCCGGTAGCCAGATCTAACGTTCTTTTTTCTAAGAGCTTTTTATCCTGGCGGAGACCTGCTGGCATACAACCGGCTGCAGGAGAATTGGCCGAGGGAATAGCCGATGGCCCAGGAGCTGGTCGTCCTTCTTGGCGAGGAGACTGCCAAGCTTCGCCAGGCACACAGGCCATCTTCACGTTCCTGTGGTCGGATGCTCCGGTTCCGGGGATGATGGCGCAGCTGGTAGCCAAGGTGGCGGAGGTGCCGACTACCGTCGACCGCCTGAGGGATCTAGCGGTGCGAGATGGGGCGGAGATTGCCCTGGCCCTTATGCTTTCCTAGTACAAGGACGCCCGCGATGAGAAGATCGACGGGGGTTTCCGCCATCAAGATCGCCGACTACGCGGACATCGACAAGGTCCTCACCGACTCGGAGTCCATCGGCACTCTGGATGCGGAAGCCTCGTCACAACCGGCTGGTGGGGATGCTGGAACTGGGTCAGCTAACGCGCCTCCTCATCCCGAGACTGCCTCCAGCCAGGATCCCCCGCACGGCAAGGGCCCTGCCGCCTAGTTATGCTCCCCGGGATGCCTAGTGTATTTGTCATCTTGTTTTGTTCAAACATTACTGTATGTGCCGGTTGTTTCTGATACCGGGTGAACTTGTGGGAGCTTCGTCTCCCTCTCCTTTTTATATTCGTTTGAATTGGTTTGGCTTGCTTCCAACTTGTGTTTTTTGTGTGCTTCAAAGCTTCGACATTTTGCTGATTGAATTTATCCGGCTAACTTTACTCGGCTGAACACCTTTAGCCGGGGGAAGTCTAATTCCTGGGGGGCACGCCAACGCACCCACTAGGTGTAGCCCTTGAGATTCGGAGTGGCTAGCGCAGCCAGGCACTTCGAATATTCTTCTCTTTCCTCAAGTCTTTAGTTTCATCCGGCTAGACACCTCCTAGCCGGTTACTTTCACTGGCTGGACACCTGCAGCCGGGGGAACTTCTATTACAGTGGGGGCATGCTAGCGCACCCACTGGGTGTAGCCCCCGAGATTCGGAGTAGCTGGCGTAGCTAGGTACTTCAAATCTTCTTCTTTTTGTTTTGCCCTTGCCCTCACATGGGCTCCAAATATCCGGCTAACTCCTTTAGCTGGCCGGGTACTACAAGATTGCACTAGGGGTGCGCGAGCGCACCCAGTGGGTGTAGCCCCCGACATTCAAAGTGCTTGATGAAGGCAAGGACTTGAAGTAGTCGTACAAAAAAAAGGCATACATACATACATTCTCACCTGTCAATAGGTTAGTCCGTTAAAATTTAGCCGGAAGGCGGATTTGTTTTTTGAAAACCAGCTTGCGCCTCTCTCGATACTTAGTCACTTTCCCGTGTGGTCTGCTAGTTCCGCTGCGTCCTTGCCGGGCAGCTGGGTTGCGGTCTGCAGCCGGAATCGAAGGGAGCCGATAGTTCATCGTGCACGATACTGACGACTTAGTATCCGGATTGTCTCAAACTAGTTGCGAGGCCGGGATGCCCGATCTGTCACATCTCCTCCCCGTTTTTCATGTGGGATGCCTCGGGATTTTGCTCTTGCTAGCCGGACAGCCGGGTTGCGGTCTATAACTGAGACGAAGAGTGGGCCTCTGACATCATCGCACACTACTTAGCCTGTTTGTTGATTTAGCAGGTTGGGCCAGCCGGCAAGCCCCCGGGTAGGGCTGCCAGAGCCAGAAAAACTGAACCGGAAACAGATACACAGGAATTTCTAGCAAGGATCCCCCGAGTATCTCGTAGGGGTCCGCATTTTCATTCATCAGGTTTGCGGAATACATACACTGTCTGGTGACTAGGTGTAAAATGGGCAGAGCAGGGCCGCGTTCCAGGGGCGCTCTATCTCCTCATCTGACTTGTCCATCTTGTTCTTGCGCAGCTGCTGCGCGTCAATGAGGGAGTAGGAGTCGTTGGGTAGCGCCCGGCTGATGATGAAGGGACCCTCCCAGGGTGGCGATAGCTTGTGCATGCCCTTCGTGTCTCGCACCAACCGGAGAACCAGGTCGCCATCGCAGAATCCGACAGGGCGGATCTGGCTCGAATGGTAGTGGCGTAGACGTTGCTGGTACAAGGCTCATCTGGACAATGCCAGCTCGCGGGCCTTCTCGAGGAGGTCCATGCCATCCTCCCGCAGGCATCCGGACGATCCGGGTTGGGCGCTCCTACCCGGCCCGAGAGACGGGAGCCGGTTGGTTTTCGCGCACTGGTTAGCGGAGGGGGAGGCGGTGGGTTGCTGTTCACCGTTTGCTCCTAGCGCGGCTGGCCCTTGTTGCCATAGCTATGGTGCTTGCTACGAGCTTTAGCCGGACGAGAGGACGCCTGCTGGGTCTTGCGGGGTGCGCCCTTGCTGTCGGCAGGCGGCTTACTCCCTTTGGAGCAGCTAGGGTCCTCCTGCATCTTCTGGTTGGCGTCTGCCTACTCGTCCGCGATCCAGAGGAGCTCCTGCACCCAGGCGTGCTGCAGGTTTTGCTCCTCGCCCTCCAGGTTGGGTAGTTCGTTTGCCGCAGCTCACGCCGCACGCAGATTCTTGATTGGTGTGCTATAGGTGGGCCATATGAGAGTGGGTAGCGGCTCCTTCTCGCCATCCCTTTCCATCTTGTCGCCCAGCTCGCCGCCCCGGCGCCGTATCTGTTCGCGTCGGCTCTGCTCCGCGGTAGCCGACGTGTGGCTGTGCGCGCGGTCGTACTCGTGCCAGGTGATCTCGATCTACTTCTGGGTCGCAGCCAACTCCATGGCCTCCTGTAGGAGAAACTGCCTCTCCATGGCGAAGTTAGCCTCTGCCTCCTCGGGGTTGTCTCCGAGGTGCACAGGCGTGAGAAGCCGGTCGATGGCCTCCTCCACCGGGTTCCTGGGCGTCAGAGGGGCGGAAGTTCCGACCTCATCCGCGCCCTTCTCCCGAGGCTGGTGTAACATCCCAAAACTTAATCCAAAGTTAATCAAGATCAAATCTACCCAATTTAGGGTTAACAAAAACTTTTCCATTAAAAAATCTTTAAGCATTCATATGTGTGTGCATTTAAAATAGGAGTTGTTTTGATTTTCCATGTTTGAGTGATCTATTGTTTGTAAAATGACTCTAAGGTGAATTACACATCATCTAGATCATCCGCAAACAAATCCCAAAGAAAAAGAAATCAAAAAGAATAAATAAAGGAAATGGTCACTTTTGCCATTTTAACTAACTAGGACACTTTGGCTATTCCTAGCACTCAATTCCCAACAGAGACAATTGCGGATATTTGCACCCCTTTCTAATACAAGTAGTGATGTGCTAAGTCGCACTTTGTGATCTCCCAAAAATATTTAAACTCTAACTTTAAATGACATTTGAAAATTAAATCTAGTGTATGTATCAAGATCACCCTATTTCAAAAACCAACCAAATGGACTCCATTTTAAAATCCCAAGCAAACCTAGATGCTTAAGCATAAGATGAACCACTCCACCAAAAATCATCCCAAAATTCAAATATTTTGCTCTTGCGGCCATTTGATCGAACAGGTGGCAGGCAAGATTTTTCTTCCTAACTTTTGGTGTTTGGTGATCAATGCTTTGTCGAGTTTTTGACTCCCATTTGGTTCCCCTGTCTCACCCAGGTCTAACCACACCCTCACCGGACTACCCCTTAGCCGTTTGCAGCAGTTGCGCACC
Organism: Avena eriantha; assembly: GCA_910589775.1. Lineage (NCBI taxonomy): Eukaryota > Viridiplantae > Streptophyta > Magnoliopsida > Poales > Poaceae > Avena > Avena eriantha. The sequence continues at coordinate 170,374,045 of OU342745.1, read as the reverse complement.
GCCCAAATATGTTCACCGCAGGCCGAGCTTGCGCAGCTCGCAGCCGACCACGCCGCGCCAAACCAGCACCGCCACTAGCTCCGCCCAACCCTACCGCGACTCGCTGTCCACCCCTCGATCAATGCCAGCCCCTAGACCACCCTAGAGCCGCGCTGCCCTTTCCTCTCTACGTGCAGCAAGAGCACGCTAGAGCGCAATCGCCGCCAGCACGCCACAGACCATGCCTCGGCACCAAATTGCGTGCGCCACTTCGCCTTGAACCTAGCAACCCGCTAGATACGGCCGTGCACCGCCGTGCGACCCACATTCACCAGGAGCACCTTCGAGCACCGCCTCTGTCCCTCAGAGCGCGGGAAGCTCCTGACCGTTAGGCACCACCCCTAGCCACGGCATTAAGCTCTAGACAACCACCAACAGACCGCCCACCGCCCGCCTACCTCGCCCACGCCGGTAGCCCTCTGTATCACCGTCACCGATGAGCTCCGCCCACACCCGTCGGTCCCCTCGTCGAGCCTATATAAGGGAGCCTCCCGAGCACCATTTCTTCACACCATTCCACTCCCCTCTCTCCACTGATCATTTCCCCTCTCTCGCCAGAGCCGCTTGAGCACCCCATCGCAAGAATTCCGCCGGAGGTAGCCGCTGCAGAGGAGAAGACATGGTCGTCGATTTCTTCCACCTCAGCCCCCTGCCGCGACTTCGCCTGAGCTCGTCGTCGTCCACCAGTTCGTTTGGCCGCCTCGCCGCACTAGTTGGAGGTGTGGTACGTCCCCAGTAGACCCCCACCGACCGCTTAGGGTTCAGTCTTGCCGGCGACGAGTCTGTCGTCGACAATGACCGTGTACCGTATATCTTGTTCTAATCGTGTGGTCCTGATCGCCCCGTACCGCTTCGGGTTTTAAGTGCCACTAACATGTGGACCCCCCTTGTCAGTTGCCCGCTGCGCTGTTGAGCATCACTGGGCTAGCCCAATTAGCTTCCCGCGCTGACCTAGTAATTCAAATTAGGTTTATTCTATTTAGACTTAAAATCAATCTTGTCCCTTAGTTTAAAAATCAATTCAGAGAGTTTTACAAATCCAAATTGAGTGATTCCAATTTCGTTGGAAAGGTAATGAAAATATCTATCCAAGAAAGTTGGATTTAAATCATTTAGAGTTAAATATCTCTCCTAGTAAAAATAACAAGACAGAAGCATTTGCACATTCGAACATTTTTATAAAATCAACCATAATAGATTTTGAGTTGATTCCAACTCTCAAAAATCACAATTAACCATACCTAACTGAATATGTAATAATATTAAGGTTTGAATGCAGTGACTTTGGACTAGTACCAAAATAATGCTATATAGGCATTTCTAGTCACTTTAAATCATTAAATATTAAACTTAAACTTATTAAAATGTGATCCAACATTTAAATCACATTCCCACATGTTAGAATATGTGGTGATGACATGTGTCCACATGATCCCATATTTAAAGTGGAGAATATTAAATCTTAGTTAATTTCAATGAGTAGAGATTACTTTTCTAAAATAAAAAGAAGGAATCTAGTTAATTAAACCTTGTGATGCTTGTGATGATAATAGATCATCAAATGTGTGCCTTATTGTGCTATGTAGACTAGTTAAGCATTGTTTGGTGATTGTGTACCCAGTATGTATTTATAGACGATAGTAACGACCAAGCTTTCGAGGAGGAGGAGTTCTACCAAGAGGAGGAGGAAGAAAACTTCAACCACTGCACTACCCAAGGCAAGCTAACACTTGCAAGTATTATACAAGCACGACATCATTAACAATGCAAGCTAACCCTTGCAAACTAGATAACCTAAGCAAAGGCATTAGGCATGCTTTGGTTATACCATTTTGACTTATACTTACTCCAAGTTTATTTCCAAGATTTACCTTCTTTACATTACCAAAGCCCTTTACATGTTTAAAGGTAGCATAAAAAGTATAAAACTTGACCTATCTAGTTAGACTTAGATGTCATTCTATGGCATGAGATTGACATTAGAATCCCACATTAGTGAGCACTCCTAACTTATTAGTTTAGAGCTAAACCAAAACATGATTCACTTTAGATGGGATTACTTGGTAAAAATGACTAGTGAAAACCTTGGAATGATGAGTAATTCTATTGAGATGTTTTGACAAGTGTTGAGAAACAAAAATTGTTTATGATGATGAAAATGTTGAGGCATGAGCCTTAGCCCTTTAACAAAACCGATGTTTGGGTTCGGATGCGATACCATTCCAATTTTACCGTACAACCACAATACCTAAATTGGGTAAGGCTTAGCCGGAAGTTTATATGCATTAGGATTAGTTCCCTCGTGGGAGAGGTTTGAGCTGAGGCTACCTCTCAATGTTGTCCACCTATGCAGTGCCCAAGATGACAGATGGTCATGGTTGGGAGGCCATACTCATAGGAGAGGTGCTTATACTAGGGTGTGTAAAGGAAAGGTTATGTTTGATTAGCTGCATACTAAGTATGATGATTCTGGTTATCCCTGACAGATGTATCGAATCTTGTGGTGAAAGTGTACCACCTCTACAAAGTGTCAAACTATTCGAAAATAGCCGCGTCCACAGTTATGGACAGTTGGAGTGGCCATACTTTTCCGTTGTCAGATGTTTTCAAAACCACTTATGAAATGATTGGTGACATGACTTGAACACAACAGAGTTATGACTATGACAATTAAGTTCCCACTTAGGTGATTTCAAAGTTTATTTTATCTTTCATTGTTTCTGAACTCAGCTTAGGTTTCAAACTTAACTTTACAAATAGACTAAGAATTAGCACTTCCTACTAGAACTATCTTTCTTGTTAGTAGTAGTTTGCGAGTACTTAAAGAGTACTCATGGCTTTTGTCCCTGGCTATTCCCGTGGCCAGACTATGAAGGAGATTACCAAGAGGAAGGATAGCAGGACGGCTATGATAACTAGGACTATCTTTCATCGTTAGCATTTCCTGTGACTCTGAAGATGGACCCCACCACTACGCTATTTATTCCGCTACTTGACTGTACTAAGACTGGATCATGAGATCCTTTATTTGTTGTAAGACCTTATTATGGTTTGTAATGGATGATGTACTATGATATCCAATATGTTATGTCTCGCAAAAATGGTAATCCTGGGATTGCGATGTATGGCATAACAGGCATATGGGATTAACAATCCGGGTGTTGACAAGTTGGTATCAGACCCTAGTTAGAATGGACGTCCTACCAAAAACTTAGTTTCAAACACCCAAGTGAGTATTTATGAAAACTATTTCCTCTCTTACCCTTGGGAATTCTTTCTCTCAAAAAAATTCATGTTCCTCCAAATTCTTACATTACTACATAAAATTTCGACACACTTGATCACTTCACTAAATTTCTCATCCTCAATTCTTATAGATGGAAACTCAGTCCAACAAGTTCCACCAGTTGGGCAACGGAGGCTAGCTGATCTTCGAGAGGGATCATGATGCACTATCGGAATACTTGGGACGCCCACATTCGGAATTCCTTGGAGCTCAACTTCCTGGACCCCCAGGAAGAGACTTACAATGGCTAGTCACCGCTGATCTTCGAGGCAAGATAGAAGCACCAACGTCCGGGAGGATCCAGTCTCCGTGAGAGAGAACAACTGGCTAGATGGATTAGCCAGGGCAATGTATGAAGCTCTCGCACGTCTGTGTGCCATGAGTGTCAACCAAATTCAAGGAACCCTCTTTGCTCACTATGCAAGGCGTGATTTTATGGGAATGCCCATGGAGATGCCAAGTCACCCAGAGTTGAAGCGTCAAGTGGAGAACCTTGAATTGCTGCTGTACGACAGATAGAAGGAGTTGGACAATGCTCGGGAGTTCGCCAACCACAACCTTGCCATTGCCGCCTAGAAGGCCTAGACTTTCTCACTTCTTGTCAAGGATCGTCAGGCTCTTTGCCGTGAACGCGCAAAGAAGGATCGCACCATCGACCGTCTTCATAAGAAGGTGGCCGACCTCGAGAAGACCATTAAGGAGCAGGAAGCTCATCATGCAGCAAAAGAAGAAGAAGAGGAAGGTGAAGACATCCAGGGAGATATGGACTCTTACCTCAGCAATGATGACGACTTTCTGGAGGAGGATGTTGTGGACTTCTACACCAACGATGATGACTCTGACTTCATCGATGAGTAGATGCACTAGAGCACTATCGTAGAGTGAGGAGTATCGGTCCCATTGTATCGTAGCTTGCATAATGGTTCCTAAAACCAGCTGTTTTCCTTTGTTGTTGTGGTGTGTGTGTGTTTGTATCGTGTGCTTTGCTTGAATGAATGAAATGAAGTTAGTTGCAAAACCTGAGTCAAACTCAAAGTTTTAGCTTTGAAATCAAAACCATGAACCTTAGAACTTTCCCTCTTACCCTTTATCTATCTCAATCTTCAGATGACTCGTGGAAACCCCGGAAGAAGCAGCTCATCGTAAGACCCGATGCTGCAGATTATGCAGCTGCTAGTTGCCGACCGTGAAGCTAGCAGGGCAGAGCACCAAGCCAACCTAGCAACACTGCAGTAGATCGCCTAGATGGCCCAAAACAACCAAGGCCATGGAAATCAGGATCATCAAGGATCCAAACTAAAGAATTTCCAGAATACCAATCCCCCAATATTTAGCACTTTGGAGAACCCACTGGATGCTGATGACTGGTTGTAGACAATGGAGAACAACTTAGAAGTTGACAGAGTTGATGACAACGAGAAAGTTCTTTTTGCCACCCACTATTTGGCGGGAGATGCAAGAGCATGGTTGAACAGCACCCGCATGATGAACCATGGTCAAGTGATGACATGGGAAGCCTTCAAAATCATGTTCAGTCGCACCCACATGCCACAGGGTCTAGTCACCAGAATGAGGGATGAATTCAGAGAGCTGAAGCAAGGCAGAATAACTGTAGTGGAGTACCGTGATAGATTCTTGTCCCTAGCCAAGTATGCACCTGATGAGATCAACAACGAGGCCAAGAAGAAGGAGAGATTCCTGAACGGACTACATGATGAGATGCAGACTGTCCTTGTCAACATCCGTTTCAAGGATCTCGAAGAGCTAATCGACTCTGCCATTCAGATGGAAGGGAAGATTAACCAGGCAAACGACAACTGCAAACGTCGTATGATGCACCAATATGGATCCAAGAGTCACTGATGACCCACAAGTATAGGGGGCGTATCGTAGTATTTTCGAGGGAAGTGAAACCCAATTTATTGCTTCGACACAAGGGGAGCCAAAGAATATTTATAAGCCTTAACAACTGAGTTGTCAATTCAGCTGCACCTAGAAACAATCTTGCTCACAGCAGTTTATCAGTAGCAACAATTTTGTAGTAGGAATAGTAAAGTAACAGCAGTAGTAAAGCAAAGACAACAGTAACAAAAGCAGTAAATAGTGGGATTCGAGTGCGGTAGGCATAGGGATGGATGGACGGGCGTTGCATGGACAAGACAATTCACATAGCAATCAGAACATTGGACAATTGCAGATAAATAAGATAAAGCATCCAAGTACTAGACAATCCTAGGCATGTGTTCCATATATAGTCATACGTGCTCGCAATGAGAACTTGCACAACATCTTTTGTCCCGCCAGCCCGTTTGCAGCGGGGCCTCTAGGGAACTACTGGAAATTAAGGTGCTCATTTTAATAGAGCACCGGAGCAAAGCATTAACACTCCGTGAACACATGTGATCCTCACATCAAAGCTATTCCCTTCGGTTATCCCGATTTCTGTCACTTCGGGGCCATTGGTTCCGGACAACAACGTGTATATACAACTTGCAGATAAGACCAAAAACAATACTATCATAATGAATCAATAACATGTTCAGATCTGAAATCATGGCACTCGGGCCCTAGTGACAAGCATTAAGCACAACAAGCCTCAACAAAGTCATAAAGCACTAATAAAAGATACTAGGCACCATGCCCTAACAATCTGATGCCATTACATGAATGATCTCATCCAATCCCTACCATCCCCATAGCCTACAGCGGGGGATTACTCACTCATAGATGGGGGAAACATGGATGGTCGATGGAGAAGCGATGGTGATGATGATGGCGATGATCTCCTCCAATTCCCCGTCCCTGCAGGGTGCCAGAACAGAGTTTCTGGTGCTGTTTCGTGGAATCTGGTTGTGGCAGCGGAGCGGAACTCCTTCTAGAAAAACATTGAACCACTCAAAGTTTTTAGGTCAGAAGGCTTCTTATAGGCGAAGAGGGCGACCGAGGGGGTGCCTGGGGCCACCACACCATGCCCTGGCGCGGCCAAGCCCAGCCCGCGCCTGGGGGTGGTGTGGCCAGGCCCCGACCCTCCTCCGTCTCGTATTCTGGCTCCGTGAGTCTTCTGGAAAAATAGGCACTTTTGCTTTTGTCCTGTCCAATTCCGAGAATATTCATTTTCTGACTATCCTGGAACCAAAAACAGCAGAAAATAGGCAGATGGCACTGTGGCTCTTGTTAATAGGTTAGTCCACGAAATCATATGAAAATTACTCCAAAGTGTGCACAAAACACAAGAAAGTGGATAAAACCAAGCATGGAGCATCAAAAATTATTGATACATTTGCAATGTATCAGTCACCACAAGTACCGTCCCAACCCTTCTGCCAGATATGCCCCGCGGAACAACCGACCCCCAATGTCTTGGCTAAGGTACCCCAACCATAGCGGAGGCAATGTGAAGTCCGGAGGAAACAACAATCACCCCGGCAACGCCAGCAATTTCAACCGTGCACCTCCCAAGAGCAACAACAACAACAACAACACTGCACCCAGGACTGGAAGCAATGCTGTGCCCGTGGTAGCAAAATACAAATCTCAGATCACTTGTTTCGAGTGTGGAGTGAAGGGTCACTATTCCAATGAGTATCCCAAGAAGATTGCCGCCACTGCCAATGTGAATGACCTAGCTCAACATCAGCGTCGTGTTCAACCAGGAAGAAGATTAGCCCTAGGGAACCCTCACAACCGCCACGTCCGTCTCTTCCACATGAACACCGAAGAAGCCCAAGAAGCACCAGATGTAGTGCTGGGTATGTTTTCTGTCAACTCAGTTTTAGCAAGAGTGTTGTTTGATTCTGGAGCATCGCACTCATTTGTCACCAAAGAATTTGCATGCACTAGTAAGATTCACCCAACCAATTTGAAGCATGTCATGATAGCTCCAATCCCCGGTTCAACTACAAAAGCTAGAAATTTTTGCAAAGTTGTGCCTATTAGAATACATGGGATAGATTTTTATGCCAATCTAATAGTACTTGGAACCAAAGGTTTGGAAGTAGTACTAGGTATGGATTGGATGTCAAAGCATAAAGGATTGATTGACTGTGCCAAGAAAGCCATCACCATGACCAGTAGTTCGGAAGTCTCAGTAGAGCATATATCTGAAACCTTACCCCGTCAATTCAAGTGCAACAAGAGTTTAGCCCTACCCACCATAGACCAAGTCAGAGTAGTATGTCAATACCGCAACGTATTCCTAGATGAATTGCTAGGTATGCCCCCGGATAGGAATATTGAGCTCATTATTGAACTAATCCCTGGAACCGGACCCATAGCCCAGAGACCCTATAGCATGAACCCCTCAGAGTTAGTGGAATTGAAGAAGCAGCTGGATGCTATGTTGGCAACAAGCTTGATTCAACCAAGCGCATCGCCATGGAGATCGCCTGTTTTGTTCGTCGACAAGAAAGATGGAGGCAACCGTTTGTGCACAGATTACAGGAAGTTGAATGACGTCACAATCAAAAACAAGTACCCTTTGCCAAAGATAGAGGATCTATTTGATTATTTGACTAGAGCAAATGTGTTCTCTAAGATCGATCTTAGGACTGGTTATCACCAACTTAAGATTTGTGCAACAGATATTCCGAAGACCGCCTTTACTACTCGTTATGGTTTATACGAGTATACGGTCATGTATTTTGGATTAAGCAATGCCCCTGCTTATTTCATGAATCTCATGAATAAGATCTTTATGAATTTTCTGGATAAGTTTGTCGTGGTGTTTATCGACGATATCCTTATCTACTCCAAGTCAGAAGAAGAGCATGAGCAACATCTCAGAATCATCCTTGAAACCCTTAGAGAGCATCGGTTGTATGCCAAGTAGGATTCCTAGGACATATAGTGTCTGCCGGAGGAATAGCTGTTGATCCCACCAAGATCAGAGATGTCAAAGCATGGGAAGCCCCAACCACTCAAACCCAAGTCCGTGCATTTCTCGGATTAGCGGGATACTACCGCAAGTTCGTACAAGGATTTTCGAGCATAGCAAGACCCATGAACCAATTGTTGAAGAAGGACAAGAAGTTTGGATGGACTGACAAATGTGAAACCAGTTTCCAAGAGCTCAAGAAGAGATTGATTTCAGCCCAGATATTGATCATGCCATATATGAAGAAGCCGTTTGATGTGTATTGTGATGCATCCAAGATTGGTCTCAGATGTGTATTGATGCAAGAAGGGAATGATATCGCTTACCTGTCTCGACAACTAAAGCATCATGAGCAGAACTATTTGACCCATGATCTTGAATTAGCAGCCGTAGTCTTGGCATTGAAGACATGGCGTCATTATCTTATAGGTAATCACTGTGAGATTTACTCGGACCACAAAAGCTTGAAGTATATTTTCACTCAGAAGGAGCTGAATATGAGGTAAAGGATATGGATAGAGTTAATCAAGGACTATGACCTTGACATTCACTATCACCCTGGCAAAGACAATGTGGTAGAGGATGCTCTTAGCAGATTGTCGTGTAGGCTAAACACCATGATCAAGGAGAAGCAACCCAGTTTGTATGAGGAGTTGGAGCAGTTTAGAACTGAGCTTGTTAGGAAAGGATTTTTAGCTAGCATTGAACTTCAACCCACTTTGATTAGCCAAATCAAGGAAGCCCAGAAGGGAAGTGAAAGTATCAATGGAATCAAACGTCGTATTGGTACAGGAAAGGTACCTGGATTCACCAAAGACGAAGAAGGAGTTATGTGGTACAAAGGCCCTATCTGTGTGCCAGCAGATTCGGAGCTGAAGCAAGTTATCATGCAGGAAGCTCATGATACTCTTTATTCTATCCAGCCAGGAGGAACAAAAATGTACCAAGATTTGAAAGAGCAATTTTGGTGGCACAAGATGAAGAGAGAAATCGGAAGCTACATCGCCAAGTGTGATATCTGTCAAAGAGTCAAAGCGGAACATCAGAGACCCACAGGACTGTTGCAACCACTGCAGATTCTGGAATGGAAATGGGATTCCGTCGGAATGGACTTAATCACCGGTTTGCCTACTTCTAGTAGGGGAAATGAATCAATCTAGGTCATCGTGGATAGACTATCCAAGGTAACTCATTTTATACCTGTTAAGATAACCTACCAGAGTTCGAAGCTAGCAGAGTTGTACATTGCTAGTATTGTTAGTTTGTATGGAACCCCCAAGACCATAGTATCGGATCGAGGAACCCAATTTACCTCGAGATTTTGGCAGAAAGTCCAAGAAGGATTAGGAACCAAGTTGAATTTCAGCATCGCTTATCACCCGCAGACAGATGGACAGACTGAAAGAGTCAACCAAATCCTCGAAGACATGTTGAGATCTTGTGTGTTAGAGTATGGATCAAAATGAGAAGATTGTCTGCCTTTCGCAGAATTCTCATACAACAACAGTTATCAAACCAGTTTGCAAACGGCACCATTTGAGTTCCTATATGGAAGAAAGTGTCGTACCCCTTTGAATTGATCGCAAGTAGTTGAGAGTCAGATCTTTGGACCCGACATTCTCCGAGAAGCCGACGAGAAGGTTCACAAAGTCTGTGAGCACCTCAAGACTGCCCAATCCAGACAGAAGAGTTATGCTGACAAGAGAAGGAGAGACCTGACTTTAAATGTTGGAGATTTCGTGTATCTCAAGGTTTCGCCATTGAAGGGAACACAACATCTTTGTCTGAAAGGAAAGTTAGCCCCCAGATATATCGGACCCTTCAAGATTCTGAATCGCCGAGGAGAAGTATCGTATCCACTGGAACTACCAGAAGAGATGTCAGCCATACACAATGTGTTCCATATCTCGTTACTTCGCAAATGCCTAGAAGTGCCGGAGAAGACCAAAGTTTTCAAGAACATCGATTATCGAGCTATTGTTATCAACAAGGATCTGACGTATCATGAAGTTCCCATCTGTATCTTGGAGGAAGCTTACAGAACCACCAAGACCAGGAGTATCAAATTTCTCAAGATTCAATGGAGCAACCATACTGAAGAAGAAGCCACTTGGGAGCGAGAATATTACATTAGGACAGAGTTTCCAGATCTCTTTAGTTCCTAGTTTTCTTTCTTAAATCTCAGGACGAGATTTTGATTAAGGGGGGAATGTTTGTAACATCCCAAAACTTAATCCAAAGTTAATCAAGATCAACTCTACCCAATTTAGGGTTAACAAAAACTTTTCCATTTAAAAATCTTTAAGCATTCATATGTGTGTGCATTTAAAATAGGAGTTGTTTTGATTTGCCATGTTTGAGTGATATATTGTTTGTAAAGTGACTCTAAGGTGAATTACAAATCATCTAGATCATCCCCAAACAAATCCCAAAGAAAAAGAAATCAAAAAGAATAAATAAAGGAAATGGTCACTTTTGCCATTTTAACTAACTAGGACACTTTGGCTATTCCTAGCACTCAATTCCCAACAGAGACAATTGAGGATCTTTGCACCCCTTTCTAATACAAGTAGTGATGTGCTAAGTCGCACTTTGTGATCTCCCAAAAACATTTAAACTCTAATTTTAAATGACATTTGAAAATTAAATCTAGTGTATGTATCGAGATCACCCTATTTCAAAAACCAACCAAATGGACTCCATTTTAAAATCCCAAGAAAACCTAGATGCTTAAGCATAAGATGAACCACTCCACCAAAAATCATCCCAAAATTCAAATATTTTGTTCTTGCAGCCATTTGATCGAACAGGTGGCAGGCAAGATTTTTCTGCCTAACTTTTGTTGTTTGTCGAGTTTTTGACGCCCATCTGGGTCCCCTGTCTCCCCCAGCTCCAACCACACCCTCACTAGCCTACCCCTTAGCCGTTTGTAGCAGTTGCGCACCGCCCAAACTTGGTCACCGCCGGCCGAGCATGCGCAGCTCGCAACCGATCACGCCGCGCCAAACCAACACCGCCAGTAGGTCCACACAACCCTATCGCGACTCCCTGTCCACCCCTCAATCAATGCTAGCCCCTGGACCACCCCAGAGCCGTGCTGCCCTTTCCTCTCTGCGTGTCGCGAGAGCACGCCAGAGCGCTATCGTCGCCAGCACGCCACAGACCATGCCTCGACACCAAATCACGTGTGCCGCTTCGCCTTGAACCCCACAACCCGCCAGACACGGTCGTGCACCGCCGCGCGACCCACAGTCGCCAGGAGCACTATCGAGCACCGCCTCTGTCCCTCAGAGCGCGGGAAGCTCCTGACCATTAGGCACCGCCCGTAGATACACCATTAAGCTCTAGACAACCGACAGCAGACCACCCACCGTCCACCTACCTCTCCCACGCCGGTAGCCCTCTGTATCACCATCACTGACGAGCTTCGCCCACACCCATCGGTCCCCTCGTCGAGCCTATATAAGGGAGACTCCCTAGCACCATTTATTCACACCATTCCACTCCCCTCCCTCGCCGGAGCCGCTCGAGCAGCCCATCGCCGGAATTCCTCCGGAGGTAGCCGCTGCAGAGGAGGAGACGTGGTCGTCGATTTCGTCCACCTCAGCCCCTGCCGTGACTTTGCCAGAGCTCGCCGTCGTCCACCAGTTTGTTTGCCCGCCTCGCCGCACTAGATGGAGCCCTGGTCCGTCCCCAGTAGATCCCCACTGACCGCTTAGGGTTCAGTCCTGCCGGCGACGAGTTCGTCGTCGATGACGATTGTGGACAATAGATCTTGTCCTAATCGTGTGGTCCTGTTCGCCAGGTACCGCTTCGGGTTTTAAGTGCCACTGACATGTGGACCCCCCTTGTCAGTTGCCCGCTGCGCCGCTAAGCGTCACTAGGCTGGCCCAATTAGTATCCCGCGCTAACCTAGTAATTCAAATTAGGTTTTTTTCTATTTAGAGTTAAAATCAATTATGTCCCTTAGTTTAAAAATCAATTCAGAGAGTTTTACAAATCCAAATTGAGTGATTCCAATTTTGTTGGAAAGGTAATGAAAATCTCTATCCGTGCCCATTAGATTTAAGTCATTGAGAGTTAGAGATCTCTCCTAGTAAAAATAACAATATAGAAGCATTTGCACATTCAAACATTTTTGTAAAATCAACCATAATAGCTTTTGAATTCATTCCAACTCTCAAAAATCACATTTAACCATACCTATCTGAATATGTAATAATATTAAGGTTTGAATGCAGTGACTTTGGACTAGTACCAAAATAATGCTATATAGGCATTTCTTGTCACTTTAAATCATTAAGTATTAAACTTAAACTTATTAAAATATGATCCAAAATTTAAATCACATTCCCACATGTTAGAATATGTGGTGATGACATGTGTCCACATAATCCCATATTTTAAGTGGAGAGTATTAAATCTTAGTTAATTTCAATGAGTAGAAATTACTTTTCTCAAATAAAAAGAAGGAAGCAAGTTAATTAAACCTTGTGATGCTTGTGATGATAATAGATCATCAAATGTTTGCCTTATTGTGCTATGTAGACTAGTTAAGCATTGTTTGGTGATTGTATATCCTGTATGTATTTATAGATGATAGTAACGACCAAGCTTTCGAGGAGGAGGAGTTCTACCAAGAGGAGGAGGAAGAAAACTTCAACCACTGCACTACCCAAGGCAAGCTAACACTTGCAAGTATTATACTAGAAAGCCATCATTAACAATGCAAGCTAACCCTTGCAAGCTAGATAACCTACAAAGGCATTAGGCATGCTTTGGTTATACCATTTTGACTTATACTTACTCCAAGTTTATTTCCAAGCTTTACCTTCTTTACTTTACCAAAGCCCTTTACATGTTTAAAGGTAGCATAAAAAGTATAAAACTTGACCTATCTAGTTAGACTTAGATGTCATTCTATGGCATGAGATTGAAATTAGAATCCCACATTAGTGAGCACTCTTAACTTAGTAGTTTAGAGCTAAACCAAAACTTGATTCACTTTAGATGGGAGTACTTGGTGAAAATGACTTGTGAAAACCTTGGAATGATGAGTCATTCTATTGAGATGTTTTGACAAGTGTTGAGAAACACAAATGGTTTATGATGATGAAAATGTTGAGGCATGAGCCTTAGCCCTTTTACAAAACTGATGGTTGGGTTCAGATGCGATACCATTCCAATTTTACCGTATAACCACAATACCTGAATTGGGTAAGGCTTAGCCGGAAGTTTATATGCCTTAGTATTAGTTCCCTCGCAGGAGAGGTTTGAGCTGACGCTAACTCTCAATGTTGTCCACCTATGCAGTGCCCAAGATGACAGATTGTCATGGTTGGGAGGCCATACTCATAGGAAAGGTGCTTATACTAGGGTGTGTAAAGGAAAGGTTATGTTTGATTATCTGCATACTAAGTATGATGATTCAGGGTTATCCCTGACAGGTGTATCGAATCTTGTGGTGAAAGTGTACCACCTCTGCAAAGTGTCAAACTATTCGAATAGCCACGTTCGCGGTTATGGACAGTTGGAGTGGCCATACTGTTCCGTTGTCAGATGTTTTCAAAACCACTTATGAAATGATTGGTGACATGACTTGACCACAACAGAGTTGTGACTATGACAATTAAGTTCCCACTTAGGTGATTTCAAACTTTATTTTACCTTTCTTTGTTTCTGAACTCACCTTAGGTTTCAAACTTAACTTTACAAATAGACTTAAAGTTAGCACTTCCTACTAGAACTATCTTGCTTGTTAGTAGTAGTTTGCAAGTACTTAAAGAGTACTCATGGCTTTTGTCCCTGGCTATTCTCGTGGCAGACTATGAAGGAGATTACCAAGAGGAAGGATATCAGGACGGCTATGATAACTAGGACTATATTCCATCATCAGCATTGCATGTGACTCTGAAGATGGACCCCACCGCTACGCTATTTATTCCGCTACTTGACTGTACTAAGACTGGATCATGAGATCCTTTATTTGTTGTAAGCCATTATTATGTTTTGGAATGGATGATGTACTGTGATATCCAATCTGTTATGTCTCGCAAAAATGGTAATCCTGGGATTGCGATGTATGGCATAACATGTATCTGGATTAAAAATCCGGGTGTTGATAGCTGGCGGGGGTGAGAACTAGAGCCGGCCATCATCCCCTTGACACTACGAGGGGCAACGGGGGTGCTGCTTCCGAAGGGCAGCGGCTCTGCGACAGAAACGATTTTCCTAGGGAAATGCTCCGACACGGTGGCGACATAGACGGGGAGGTCACCGAAGAGCAGAATCAAACCGTTTGCCGGAAACGTGGTTCCAGCGAAGCAGGAAGCGTTGTCGATGATGCAGTCGAAAGTGCCGATTGTAAGCACCAGGCCGGAGGCCATGCGCTCACCAGCTGAAGTGCGGGGTCCCGTGCAGAATGTGACTCCGGTCGAAGCCATGTCGCCCCACGGTGGGTGCCAACTATCGTTGTATTGGGAACGACAGTACCTAAGTAAGTTAGATAGAGGAGTGGGGACTAGCAGGGAAGCTATCGACAGCGTCCGTAGGCAGGATTGGATACTAGCAGGTGTAGCGAGACACAGGAAGTACCCAGGTTCGATGCCCTCGTGATGTGGTAAATCTCCTACTCCTGCCGATCTGACTATGAGGGGTATACGGGCTACAATCGCTCCTCGAGCTGTATTCTCTAGCTACTGTCTTAAATGAACTGAGACCCACCCTTTCTACTGAGGCCTTGCCTCTCCTTATATAGGAAGAGAGGCAACAGTCTCACTAGCCAGTCCAGCTGGCGGGCCCCACTGGCGGGTCCGAGCCGGCTAGTCATCTACATTACTCGGTACACTTATGTCTCATCATAGTACGAGCGGTATGGTTGTCGTGGGTACAGTGAACGCCGTGCGAGCCTATCGTCAGCATCTGGCCACTATTCCCCGCGTCACCCCATAGAAGTCTTCGGTATGGTCGAGTAGTTGCGGGTCTTGTCGTCGTACCAGGGCGTACTGCGGATTGTGTCGCACGTCGTTCTGTCCTCTTGATTGGTTCTGGCTATGCTGATGTAGCCGGTCTCGCGCCTTGCTGCTTCTTGTCGATCTGGTTACTGTTAGGTAGCCGGCTTGACTTGCTTATGTCCGGCTGCGCTCAGCCAGCCGGACACAATCCGACTGCCGTGGTTCTTGTCTGGTTGGGGTATCCGTAGGTCATCCCCCCCACACTAGACCCGCTTGTCATCCATGTATCCACAACCTATGCACGGTTGGGCTTAGTTAGGGTCCCTAACACGTGGTTTATCTCTTGTCAATGCCGAAATAAAATCTACTTGAAAGCCTCTAATTGTATTTTGCCAAATTTTTGTAACCAATCTGCACCCTTTCGTGCAAATCTTTGGACCAAGTGATATAGCACAACACATGGAAATCACCATTGGTCCGCATCATGCTACACCAACCATTCCTACAAAGGTGAATTCCTTCCATCTCTTACCTTTTGATGGTTATCATGTGAATGGAATCTTACTTGAAACAAATGCCCATTGCATGACTAGTTCCATGACCATGATGCCGAGAAGAGGAGACAAGGATGAACCTGGAGCCATGACCCCCAAGCAAGAGGCCTAGAAGAGAAGATGCAAGAAGAAGCTAAAGCAGCCCGGAGTCTCTGCCGAGACCGGAGTCTCCCCACCTGGACCCTAGAGTCTTCGGCCCGCGACCCCGGAGTATCTGGCCTAGATTCCGGGCAAGACTCTGGAACTGCTCCAGAAGTGTTCAGTACACCAACCCAGAGACTGGCCCAGAGACCGTAGCCAACCCTGAAGTCTCCGGCCCCACAACCTGGAGTCTCTGGTGTAATTAATTCGGGCATGTGTGCCTTGAGATGGGCCTGGCCCATGTAACGCACCCCAAACTCCCCTTTATTCCTATTTTACCCCTAGCTCGTGGATGGCGTATATATATGCCACCACCCTCTCCTTGACACCCTACAGATGATGATGAATTAAGGCATGTACCTAACCCTAGATGGGAACCCCCTCTCAATAGATTATCCATGAGTTTTACAAGGCCTTGGAGTTGGTGTCCTTATCAAAGTCGTGAAGACCCACCTCAAGTGTTTGGTCTCTCCCTATCGAGGATTCTAATAGTGCTTGGTCTCTCCCCTTTGGGATTCTACTTGGTTGCTACTCTCTCCTTGGTTTGGATTCTATCATTCACTTGCTGATCTCTCCTTTGGTGATTCTACCACAAGTTCTCTTGTCGAGGATTCTATTGGATTGGTTGTTCGATCCAACAGGAGCAAATCAAATCGGGTGTGTTTTGGCATGTGTTTGTATCTTTAGCTTGCATTAGAGTTGTGTTCATCGTGTTCCCCCTCACTCCACGCATAAAATCCATGAAGATCAGGCCACCCCAAGTGTAAATCCACAAGGAGTCCCATATCAACTCGTATCAGCAACTTTTTGTTGCCAAGGATTTGAATTTGTTCTTCGAGTTCCACCATAAATTGAAAAATACCAAAAATATAGACAAAAAATTTCTTTTGGATAGAACTCCCATTTTGATGAGTTGATTGTGGTTTTGGTCCAAAAGAAACTTGTCTTTGGAGTTGGTCTACCAATTGCCTGCGTTTCCCATCCCAATTTGGTCGAAATTATCTGGATTTGAGGATCAAAGGCTCGGATTTCTGCTCAACAACACAAGCTGTTCGTGGTGATGGCCCAGACACAGGAGTCTCTAGCCACCAGCACCGGAGTATCCCCCCTCCTCGGAGTCTCTGGCCCTGACAAAAAATTCTCCTCTTTTCTTTTTTTCCACTAACTTCCTCTTGACGTTTGTGTTTTGTGTGCGTGTCTGTCCCTTTGACAAAGCTTCCGCACCACCAACGCCTCGTGCTCGACATTGACACCACGAAACTCGAACATACCTCCACCAACGGTTGCAAGTAAGACATCACCACAAGGTATAACTTGTAGCACCCTTGTTAACCACCTTTCTTCCTTTGTGTGTTACCTAACCTATCGAGAGTAGCTCATCTTGTGTTTTCCGAAGCATTGTGCGCTTGCTCTTACATAGTCATAGTGTAGAGGCAATAGCAAAACTTGACTCCATAGTATAAAAGGAAAAGAAGAAGGTACAAAAAAAAGCTTCTAAGCAAACGAAAAAGTGTAAGATACCAATAGCAAAAGAGAGTCCAAAGCTTCTAAGCAAGAGTGCGAGCAAGAGAAAGACAAGCGTCCAAATCCGTTGCTTCTCAATATTTTGGTAGACGGTATATAGTCTCTCCTAGAGTTGGCACGACACCGAGCATTAGTATTCGTTATGACCAATTTTGTTCGTTGCTCATTTTCACAGTCGTGTTAGCCACATTAATCTCAACCACGTGTGTCTAGTCATAGGTTCTCATGACCCTTTTTGACCTTTTCCTTTTACTTCGTCTTTGGTTGGATCTTACCCACTTTTGACAATGACCTTTGTGCTTGGTTGTTCCATTTGCTATCCACCTTCCTAACCTTCCACCCTAGGCCTTTGTGTGTGTGTGTCTTGTGTATTCTCTTTGATCTTGGCAAGAACAACCTTTCCAATTTTTGACTTGGTGAGGTAAGGTAGCACATCCCATACCACCAATACCACCCTTCCTTTCAATTGTGGTCATACAACATGTCTAGGGGAAGCAGAGATATCGGAGATGGAAACTTCAACAACCAAGATGGTTTTGCCGCGTGCCACAACTTCTGGGTGCAACGCCAAGGATTCAATGCCCAATTTGGGAGGCTTGAGAACCGGCTTGATGAAACTTTCCAAGAGTTTGACTACCGTGACCGGCAACACCAAGTGGAGCACAACACTCAATTCCAAGCTCTTCACCAAGCTATTTCCAACCTTGGTAACTATCATGGACATCATTCAAGCTCGTCAAGTTCTTCTCACACGCACTCCTCAAGTTGTCATGGCGACGCTTCGCGCTCACAATCTCATAATGGAGAACCCCACCACCAAAATCGGGAATACCAATCTTGTCATTGACAAGAACAGGTGGTAGATCCACAAGCTCAACAACTACACCACACAAGACATCATCAACACCCTGACCATCATTCCCATCCACAACCACAAGACGGATACGGTTGTCCAACACGACAAACAATGGTACAAGCGCAACATCCACAAGAAAAAGAGCGTCATGATGATGACAACCAGAATGATAGGCGCCAACACCCACACCATGACCATCGCCAACCACCACAAGCCAATCGAGCACCACAATGGTATGCAAGTGATGATGATGAGAATGCACATTGTGGTAGATGCAACAACCTCTATTCTCAACCCCACCATCATCATCAACGACCAACGAATGCAAATGATCCCGAGCAAAGGCGTAGAAGATACTTTGATCATCAAGCTCCTCCTCCACATGCTCCAAGTGAAGCAAGCATGCAACAAGAACGCCGCAACCACCACCGTGATCATGAAGATGGAAAGTTTTGGAAGCTCAAGTTCATTATGCCCAAGTTCAAGAGAGAAGAATATGCCGATGCATACAGTGATTGGGATCTCAAACTTGACAAAATGTTCCAAGTCCACAACTACTCCGAAGAGAAGAAAGTTGCAATGGTATTCCTTGAGTTTGAGGACTATGCAAATTGTGGGAAGACTACCAAAAATACAGTGAGAACCAAGATGAGCCTCCAATTGAAACTTGGACGCAGATGAAGGAATTGATGTACAAGAGATTCATCCCCAAGCATTATAGACAAGATCTCTTTGACAAGCTACAAAATTTGAGGCAAGGAACAAATTCAATTGAAGAGTTCTACAAGGAAATGGAGAAAAATATGATGTGAGCCGATGGAGAAAAGTATCCCGGTGCGGCCACAATGCTCATGGCTCCCGTGATTAGAAAGGGTGTGATCTCGGAGATTAGATTTCCTATTGAACCGCGTGGGTCGGTAAGAATCATATAGTGTGATTTGATAAGGAAGTCGTTATTGTTTTGACAATGATGAACCGACTACATGCAAAGAAGCGATGATGGGCCCTGACTCCATAAAATGACTAGAAGTCATTGAATCCGTGATAGTATCCATACACGAGAAATAAAGTTTCTGAACTTGAAAGACCCTCCGGAAAGGCGTGAAGCCTATCGGTCGTGTTTGGATCTATAAAGAAATACACATGGATGTTTAACATCTATGAAATAGTTGACATGTCGGAAAGAAGTTTACGACATTGTTCAAGGAGTTGACTATGACAAGATTTGATCTTTCATAGCGATATTTAGTCTTGACGGATTAATGTAGCAACCAATACATATAATTTGGTATATGGTAGTTGAATAAACAAAACAAGGTTGTTCTAATAGAATGGTTACCTAGGACGTGTACATAACACGGTCCGAAGGGTTTTGTTAATTCAAAGGGTGCTAAAAGGGCATGCAAACTTCAATAGTTGAAGTAAGCATAGCGGAGTTGGAATCTTCACCATGATGAAACTGTTAAATGAGTTTAAATTCATGGGAGATGATGAAGATGCTTGCATTTGCATGAAATTAAGTGGGAGCGCTGAGACATATTTCTAATACATTATGTAGAGGACATATTGTTGATTGGAAATGATGTATCTTGTATTGGCAAAAGTTAAGAATTTCATTAAAATGAGATTTGGATGAAAGACTTGGGCAAACCCGGAATATTTGGCATCAATATCTATATGGATAGATTGAGGTGCTAATATGGTTGTGCTAGACATACATATATGAGATATTGAAATGGTTCAATATGGAAACAACAAGAAAGGTTCTTGCTGCATGGAAATAATTGTATCAAGATTCAAGTGTTTTAACACTTGGTGAGTAAAATCACATGAAGATTTTGATCGATTATACCATGATATGTATATATCAAAAATGTCATATGCTCTAAATGTTATGAGCACATACCAGAATGATTCATAAGATGATCATTGGACGATAGTAAAGATATTCTTATGAGCTTTGGAAGAACTAAGAATATATCATGTATAAGTGACAAATAGTTAAAGGTAGTTTATTGTAAAGTGTTACAATTATACTATTTTTTTCACAAGATACAAATTAAATTTATCTCAATTTAAACTATGGGTGGCACAATGTAATGGAAAGGATGTTCCATGATGGATTTCGATGAGTTCCAAAGTTGAGACATTGTGACGGATACTAGAACAAAATGCTAAGTATATAACTGCTACAGTAGCAGCAAAGGAGGGCATTTGTGTTAAGTAGTTTGTTATCAAACTAGGTGTGGTTCAAAGTGGGCTAATACTATGAAGATATATTGTGTGACAATAATATCAACATATTTTAACCAGAATGAACTAAAGGTCTCACCAAAGGACCAAATTTATATAATTCCATCTCATTTGAGAATGAGTGATGCGTAGAGACGCAAAGACATGCAAATACACACGTACCTGAAACTGTCAGATCCAGAATTATGTTAACCACTAGCAATCGCGTATATGCAACACCAGAAAGCCATAGGTGTTCAATACGCAAAGTTTTTCAAACTAGATTATTGACTCTAGTGCAAGTGGGATACTGAAGGGAATATGCCCGAGAGGCAATAATAAAGTGGTTATTATCTTATTCCATGTTTACGATAAATGTTTATTTTGCATGCTATAATTGTATTGATCGGAAACGTCAATACATGTGTGTTTAATAAACAAAAAAGGGTTCCTAGTTATGCCTCTCTTGTAGACTAGCTTGTTGATTAACAAGATGATCAAGGTTTCCTGATCATGGACTTTGGATGTTGTTAATAACAAGGTCACAACATTTGTGAAATGATGTGATGAACATTCATCCGACGTAGAGCATTATGATCAAAGTCATTATGTTTATATTGCTATAACACTATACAAAGTAATCTTTATCCTTAGACCATGAGATCATGTTAATTGCTAACACCGGAAGACTATCTTGATAACATGAAACGTCACACCGTAACAAGGTGACTATAAAGATGGGTTCTGTGCTACGAAGGTGTTATGTTGAGGCTCATGGATCAAGAGTGGAATTTTTCAATCCCGATGACGGATAGATATACTCTAGGCCCTCTCGGTGATATCACATTAAGATAGCTTGCAAGCAAGTGATGTGATCACTAGAATGTTATATCACAGGAATGAGAAAAGAGTGCATGTCGGCAATGAGATCAAACTAGGTATGGAGATACCGATGATAGAATCTCGGACATGTAATATATCGCGAGACAAAGGGATTTAGTTACAAGCGTTAAAGGTTCTCATGATCACAGAAGTCATCGTTGTATATGCAGGAGTCAGTATGGATCTCCAGGTCCCGCTTCTGATTATTGATCTGAGAGGAGTCTCAATCATGTCTGCATTATTCACGAACCGTAGGGTGACACACTTAAGAGTTACCGGACACAATTTTGGAGCACATATGTTTCATACGAAAGAATTGCAAAGCGCAGGAATTGTTTCGATAGAAACCAGAAATTGCAGAAAGTGGTTCTGCATGTGATATTGAAATATTGCAAGGGGTTATATGTGAATGTTTGTTAATTAAAGTAATTAACAAAATTCTGAATAAATTTAATAAAAGAGTTTTATGAAATGAGAGAGCATTAAACTTGGAGAATTTTAATGCATTTAAAGTAGGGACTTTAAAGGGGAATGTGAAGAGGCATTTTAATGTGGAGGGGTTACCACCACATGAATGGGGGAGGTGAGGAGTCACCCCCCAATGCGCCGGCCATGAAGGAGGGGCACCCCCCTCCTCCTATAAAAGGCCACCCTCTTCCTCCTTCTTCCACACACCTCCTTGTGAAGGATCTCTCTCCCCCTCTAGAATTATTCCCCCATGGTCTCGGATTAGCGAGATACATGTTCCCGGTGGCATTTTGTTTGGAAGGAGTTGCTGCTTCCGCTGGATCTCTGGAGCAAGGAGGTGGAGGTTGTCCGGTGGCTTGAACGTGTGTGCGAGTACGGATGCGCTGCTGAGTTGCGGTGCTCGGACTTCCTCACGATCTTGAGATCGGCAAGTGTACGACTACACCAACCACGAGTTCCTACTGGTTAACAAAACTCGTTGTCTTCGTGGGTAAGTTCTCGTTGGATGTATGTCCACCTGTTTCTTTGTACCTAGTAGATAGATCTTGGCGTGTAGTTCACATCGTAGGAAATTTTTTGTTTTCTATGATGCGGACCCAACACCTATAGCATCATGCTATGTAAAATAAATATCTGACCAAATGATAAATAAGATATGCAAAGACTCTTATATAGAATAGGGACGTGTAAGGTTCATGTTAGGGGTGACCCCTTAGGGTTGCCTGATCTTTCACAAATATCCGTGGAGATCGAGGTGAAGGCGAGTGGGGGTGAGGGAGAGCAGGAAATGCACAAACACACATGCGAAGAACATGATCAACACAGTCACACATGATACACGATACAAGCCTATAGCTCAAGCCGGTGGCAACCGGTCCGACACAATCTCTAGGATCAGTGGTGGGCAAGAACACTCTCGGACCAGCATGGTGAGCCAGAGGCTTGGTGAGATATTAACTCTTGGAGAAGGGACACCGACTCCAACGCCTTATCAAACTTGAACGCACTATGAAAAATCCAAGAGGTTGGGGGATAATTGGTGCTCCCTTTCAACAAGCATGAGACCCAAATTAGATAGATCCTCAAAGGGGTTTCTTCTAATTCCATTATCCAAGTCTATGGTAATAATAGGCCAACAACTAAATAGGGGTACTTTCGGCATAAAACTAGAAGTTTGGGATGAAATTGGGGTTTACATGGGCCAGGCCTAAAAGGCCTTAACATGCCTATCGTCACTTAGGCCGGAAACTCCGGGCTTGAGAGCCAGAGACTCCGGGGTGGCCGGATACTCTAGGTGGTCTATGGGGTAGATTCCAGGGTAACTATTGTAGCCTATGTATGGTGGGTGGAGGTCGAGCTAGAGTTTTCATGCTCTCTGGGGCAGTATCTGGGGGGTGTACTCGGAGCTATAGGCGCCGTTCCGGAGTCCTGTCCGGAGTCCTTGGGGTGACACACCGGAGACTCCGGTGCTTCAGCCTCTACTGCGACATCTTCTTGTCCAGATCCTGGTTCTTCTTCCGAGGGGGCTTGTCGATGCACCAGGGCTTCGTATCTAAGTATGGATAGTGTAGTGTCCTGAAGTATCAATCCATTCAAGGGTGTATGGAAATGACATGAGGAGAGGAGTGAGTTAACCTTATCTTGTAGGAGTTTGGCTCGAGCATGCATCATTGGTCCACTTGGAGGACTTGGTGGTACTTTGACGTCAGGATGTCAATGATGTAGGCGTTGTTGATTTTAATAAGGATCTTGAAAGGGCTCCTCTTGGTTTGATCTTGGAATCATGTTCTTTGGGGACACATTCCTTGCTTAGGTGTATCCACACGAGGTCACCTTCTTCAAAGATCATCTCTTTCTTGTCCTTGTTTAGCCTTGAGGCTTGGTGAAGCAATTGTTGCTCAGTTGTAGCTCTTGTCTCTTCATGTAACTTCTTCATAGCATGAGTGTTCTTGTCGATGTCCATGTTGGTGCGCTCGTGGAGAGGAAGTGGTAGGATGTCGAGCGCGATGAGGGGCTCAAATCGATAGACGATCCTGAATGTGCTCTTCATTGCTGTTGAGTGCTTGGCTCGATTGTAGGTGAACTAAGTGTGGGGAACGCAGTCCTCCTAATCCTTAAGATTCTTCTTAATCAACACGCAATGGAGTGTTCCGATGCTTCAGTGGACGACCTCGGTTGGCCCCCATTTTGAGGATGTGATGCGGACGAGAATAGGAGCTTGACGCCCGGCTTGTCCATTTGTGTCTTCCACATGTATCTCATCAATTTGACATCGTGGACGGATACGATGGTTCTTGGCACACCATGAAGACGAACTATTTCCCTGAAAAACAAATTTGCAATAGGTGAAGCATCATCGGTCTTATGGCACGGAGTGAAGTGTGCCATCTTCAAAAATCGATCCACTAACACAAATATTGAATCATGAGCATGCTTAGATCAAGGCAAGCCTAACACAGGTCCATGCTAATGTTCAAACAAGGTGCGTGAGGAATAGGAAATGGCATATAAAGACCAAATGGGTTAGACTTAGACTTAGCTTGGACACATGTAGTGCATAGTTGGACATGGTGCTCCACGTCCCTCTTTGTCTTGGGCCAATCATAGTGCATGGAGAGAATGTCAGATGACTTGTCACGACCAAAGAAGCCCATAAGGCCTCCACCATGAGACTCTTGGAGAAGCAAAATTTGGAGAGATGACTTCGAAATGCAAAGCTTGTTTTGTTTGAAGAGAAAACCATTGTGCAAATAGAAATCATGATATCCTTTTTGGGTGGAACACTTTGAAAATATTGGTCTAAAGAACGGGTCGAAAGCGTAAAAAGTTTTGATATCCTCAATACCCAACATGTTCACTTTGAGGTGCGTAAGTAGGCATGTGTTTTTGCGTGACAAGGTGTCCACTCCCACATTCTATTTACCCTTCTTGTACTTAAAAATATTGGGAAAGGATTCCATAAACTCAACCCACTTAGCATTACTTTTACTCAAGTTGGCTTTGTGTTTGTGATATTTCAATGACTCATGGTCGAAATGTATGATAAATTCCTTAGGCCAAAGGTAATGCTGCCAAACATGAAGGAAATGGACTAAAACAAAAAGCTCTTTGTCATAAATCGGATAATTAAGGCATGCACCATCAAGCTTATTGTATGGTAACAAATAGGACATCTATTTTGAATGAGGACTCCTACAATGCTAATACCATTGGCGTCACACTCTATTTCAAAAGTTTCTGTGAAATCCGGTAAAGCAAGTAGAGGTACTTCAGTTATCCTCTTTTTGAGCTCATCGAAGGCTTTTTGTTGTGCTTTTCCCCAAACGGAGGTGACATTCTTGTTGGTCAATTAATTTAGAGGAGACGCAGTAGAAGAGAAATCTCCACAAATCAATGATAGAAACGGCCAGGCCATGAGAACTTCGAAGTTCACTAACATTAGTAGGAATTGGTCGATCTCATATGTCTTCGACCTTAGAAGTATCAACTTCAATACCATTCGAATAGACAACAAAGCCAAGAAAAATAAACTTGTCTTTAACAAAAGTGCACTTGGGAAGATTAGCATATAGCTGTTCATTTTGAAGGATTTGCAAAACCTCCTTAACATGTATAACCTACTCATCAATCAACTTTCTATAGACAAGAATATCGTCAAAGTAGACGACTACACTTTTTCCAATGAGAGATATCAAAATAAGATTCATATGGTGCTTTGTGGGGCCCCCGGATTATTCCTCTGAGAATCCCTATTATGCATACACCATGATCCCATGATCAGTTAGTCATGGCACAGAACCAACAAGTATCAAAGTAAACATCCATTACTTAAGCGGATATATGTCATACCTTACATGCCATTATGGCTACATCAATAATCATCAGCAGAACTTCATCAAGCATAGAGCTCGAGCCATGCCTTAACCTACAAGCAACTGACTGGGAGAATATCCTAGCTTGCATAGTCGTCAACGTCATCTTATTCTTGATATCTGACTAAGTTAATAGCCAGGGACAATGCCATTGAGTACTTTGAATGTACTCGCAAACCACCTTAAGAGAATAATAATATCAAGAGGATATGCAATACGGCTGTGGTAGGAGGAGGGCTCCATGAGAAGTTCTTTTCTCAAATAGGTTCTCTTGTATATATAGCATCTATATATCTTTGTTGAAAAAGTTTGTAAAGCATTTTTAAAACCTTTGCAAAAAGTTTTAAAAATCACTAGGATTGGGACAACCATCTGTTTTGTCCTTCCGGTCATCCCATGAACAAACTCCTTTCCGTCCTTTCCGACCATCCCATGGTCAAAACATGTATCCTTTCCGACCATCCCATGGTCAAAACATTTCCAAAGCCATTGCTTTTTTTCAAAATCCTTTTTGAAATCAAAACCAGCACCGCTCTACAACAACCTTCCCCACCGTCCATGACCATGGACACGGCTATTCGAATAGATTTACACTCTGCGGAGGTTGTACATTTTACCAACACCATACGATTACTCGACCCTGATCACCTATGGATCGTGTGTCAAATCACCGATCAAGACTCGCCGGATGCCACTCTAGTATAGGCCCTCTCAACGCTGAGACATCGAGGCCACATAAAAAACCGGAGCGCATTTCGACTCCTCCAGAGTGGGCACTTTTAATGAGAC
This sequence comes from Avena eriantha, assembly GCA_910589775.1. Taxonomy (NCBI): domain Eukaryota; kingdom Viridiplantae; phylum Streptophyta; class Magnoliopsida; order Poales; family Poaceae; genus Avena; species Avena eriantha. The sequence goes on along the minus strand of OU342745.1, from coordinate 170,347,576 downwards.
GCTCATAGTATCGCCCGGTCACTCGCATGGGTGATCCTGCATTCCTCCAGGTGACTGTTTAACAATTGACCCTTTTTGTAAAGGAAGCCTAGAATTCAACGGAGTGGATCCATTATAAGCAGTTGTGCGAATTCCCACACCAGAGTAGCAAATTTCAAGCCCAGCCCTATCCCAATCCAGAGTAATGTGGTTGCACGGGTTAATTGTTCTAGCAAAACTTCAAAGAACCGGGTGCGTTTTTGTAAACCTTTTTCCTCCATCCTTCAGTATTTTTTAAAACAAAACCCTTTTTCTTTTCTCAAAATTTCTCTTGGTAGGTCAAACCTCACCAAGGTTTTGCCATAAACAATTTGTAAAACTTTCTCGAGCTCTTCCCATCCACTAGTTTTGCTTCGGCTAAAGCAGGGTCTCCAAAGGGGTATGGTGTTATACACCAACTATTATACTAGGACATGTAGGTGTCATCAAGGGGGTTGTACTTAATATTACAAAAGTGTAATGGTTTGGAGGAGCCAAGCCACTACTAGGTATAGATCATCATATAATAAAACAATGCAGTTTTCATAAAACAGTAAGTAAAAAAATGGATAAGTAAAACAGTAGGAAAAGGCTTATGAGGAAGGTGGGTTGCTTGAGATCAGCAATCTGGCAATATAGGTCCCTGGACTTATTAGAATACAATAATTACTAATAATAATAATCATCCTTTTCTGGTCTCCGATATAATCGCATCTATCATCGTTATCGATCACATGCAAGCAAACAAAGGGCACAATCAACACAAGACATACAATCACCAATACCATAGATCGAACACACATTATTTACTTCAGTATGTTTTGACACGTTGAGATAGTAGCAATTGGAATTACTTAAATTGGCTTGTGGAATTTCCTTTAGAATTTATAGGCCAGAACCACTTACTAAAGGGGTTTGGAACGAAGACTTGGTCCTGTATGATATCAATATACAAAAATGATATCTATAGATAGGTATTGGAATAACAAGGCCAATAAAAGTGGTTTAATGATTTTAGCAATTTTCTATATTTAGTTATGATTTTTCTAGTGAAATAACCTCTAGTTTAGGTGAAAACTTCACCATAAAAATCTGTAAGCCAAATAAACTTGTACTCAGAGTATGTTGTACATATTTGACTTTTTTATTTTTGAGGTTTGAATCACCACAAAATAATTACCAAATTGACCTGGAGAAATTCCCAAAATCAGTTCTGTAGTCTATTTGTCTTTTTAACCAGATTTATTATACAAGTACAAATGACAAGAGGTTAAGGGAAATTGATAGGTATTGCAAATACCTTCCAATAGAAATTGGAATCACTTTTTTGGAGTTCCAGAGCTTCTGTAATAATTTATCTAATGATAATACCATAAACAGAAGTATTTAATTAACTAAAATTGAACATAAGGTTAGAAAATTAAGGGATCCCAGGATCTGATATATCATTTCGTACCACCCCACTGAGAGTTTGAATCAACCCAAAAGGTGTTGTATATTTGCCTAGGGAAATTTGTAAAGGCAAACTTGGGTTGGTTTTGTTATTTTTATTAAAGGAATATCAAAGCTCCACTTGGACTGATACCAATGCCATGAGATGAGTACATTAGATACCTACCACAGGAAGTTTGTTTTAACGAAATTTGAAATGTTCAACTCACTAATGAAATTATTTACTGAAAAGCATATGTTGTGGTAGATTAATTCCCAGAAAATGCGCAGATAAAATTTGGTCAAAGATTTTGTACTGCGTGTTAAGGAAAACATGAAGGAACGGATAAAATTTTATATCTAGACAATCCAAGTGGTTTTGTGTTTTTGTTTGGATTTATTTCTAAGAGTCAGTTTAAAGTGATCTAGAAAAGAATAAAATTTTCAAACAGCCAAAGTCAGCACAGGCCAGCAGTAACCGGATCTAGGCCCAGCAATGTAAGACAGGCCCAACATCTCTCCCACGCGCACAGGAGGGTGCAGTTCAAACCTTCCTGGCGGGGCCCGTCTGTTAGTGAGCCAAAGGCAGCGAAGGGGTATCAGGCGTTGGTGGCCACACGATTAGAATAGGATGGATGGAGGGGGCGCGTCATCCTTCCTGTGATCGATGCGGCGGAGTCCGAACCCTTGCAATGGCAAAAGCGCCAAGGGAAGCTCACCTTGGAGTGGAGATGGTCAGTGGAGTAGTGGAGGACATGCGGCGGTTGATGGCGACTCCGGAGAGGGGCGCCATGGATGGGTTCGACGCTGGGATAGATCTCGCGCAAAGACGCCCGAACATGGCGTCGTTGGAGCTCGACGGTGGCGCCTGTGGGGCCTGTCCTAGGAAAAAGGGAGGCATAGTGAGGTAGTTCTCGATGCAGGGGTGTTTCTGAAGTACATACCAAAAACAGGACAAGGAGAGGGACATGTATGCCTGATCTTGAAAAAGGCCAAGAAGGTGAGACCTTCCTTTCCAGTGACATGCAGGGGCATGGGCTTGGTGGGGGTGTGCAGGGGAGCTAGAGGAGTGATGTGGAGGGTAACTATGGTGCTGGGGAAGGTCTAGATGAACCATGCACTCCATTTCTCGAAGGAGTCCGAGAGGAGAGATCCTTCTTCCCCACAGCGAGGGAGAGCTAAGGGGCTTGATCTAGAGCTCGCGCGAGTTAGGTGAGGGTGAGGGAGTGGAATGAGACGAAGGGAATGCCCGAGAGGCAATAATAAAGTGGTTATTATCTTATTCCATGTTTATGATAAATGTTTATTTTGCATGCTATAATTGTATTAATTGGAAACGTTAATACATGTGTGTTTAATAAACAAAATACAAAGTTCCTAGTAATGCCTCTCATATAAACTAGCTCGCTGATTAACAAGATGATCAAGGTTTCCTGATCATGGACATTGGATGTTGTTAATAACGAGGTCACAACATTAGTTGAATGATGTGATGAACATTGATCCGAAGTATAGCATTACGATCAGAGTCATTATGTTTATATTCCTATAACATCATACGAAGTAATATTAGTCCTTAGACCATGAGATCATGTTAATTGCTAACACCGGAAGAGTATCTTGATAACATCAAACGTCACATCGTAACGGGGTGACTATAAAGGTGGGTTTAGTGCTATCACATTGAAATAGCTTGCAAGCAAGTGATGTGATCACTAGAATGTTATATCACAGGAACGAGAAAAGAGTGCATGTCGGTAACAAGATCAAACTAGGTATTTGGATACTGATGATCGAATCTCGGACATGTATTATATCATGAGGCAAAGGGATTTAGTTACTAGCATTAAAGGTTCTCACCATCACAGAAGTCATCGTTGAATGTGTAGGAGTCAGTATGGATCTCCAGGTCCCGCTTCTGATTATTGATCTGAGAGGGGTCTCGATCATGTCTGCATTATTCGCGAACGATAGGGTGAAACACTTAAGGGATACCGATACCATTTGGAGCAAATATGTTTTAGATAAAGATTTAAGAAAGCCCTAGAATTATTTCAATAGACACCAAAACTGTTTCGGGTGAAATTGCTGAAACTGGTTCCGCCTGTAATATTGAAGTGTTACAGGGGGTTTTATGTGAATGTTTGTTAATTAAAGTAATTAACAAAATTCTGAATAAAATAAATAAGAGTTTTATTAAATGAGAGAGCATTAAATTTGGAGAAATTTAATGCATTTAAAGTGGAGACTTTAAAAGAGAATGTGAAGGGGCATTTTAATGTGGAGGGGTTACCACCACATGAATGGGGGATGTGAAGGGACACCCTCCATGGGCGCTGTAACTACCTCGGTGAATTACGCTCTTAGTTGCATGCTTGGATGAGCGAGAGTTGTTAAAATAGTACGGTGGGGCCCAGGGGCCACTCACAGGTAGACCTTTCGGCCGTCCTAACCACTTTCAGAACATCGGGGCAAGAACGAGCGGCGTAATCGGCAAGCGAAGGGATCAACTACATACACAAGTGAATATGTATGCAAGCCACCATACAACTGTTCACAGAGCCATTCCATCTAAAAGAAATAGAAATATTGCAACGCCATACGGCAAGATCCAAATATCCTAGATAGAGATAATAGTTTAGGATAGCTCCTCATACATCAAACATCAGAGTATCAGGCGGAAGCGGAAAACAAGATCCAAGTACGGATAAGAAGCAAATTGGCATAAGGTGCCACATAAATAAACACATCCCGTCCACAGATCTCACGGATCCCCGTTCCTGGAATCTCTACACCGCGTGATCGTTGCCAACATCATTCGTCTTCTCCACCCAGTATCCATCTTGCGAATACACCTGTTCATCTGAATCAAACAATTTATCGTGTGAGACCCTAGGGGTACTCAGCAAGTCTTAACAAGGCTATAGATACTCGCTAACCATCCGCCTAACCAATGATAGACAGATGTCCGTTAATTAGTAACAACAGTTATAACAGTATAATTAACAGATCCATCCTCTTTCTTGCTTACCAACGAGAAAGCGGATGAACAACCCATCCGTTGGCAGTTTTATTAACCATTCCATGAGTATTGCACTACTTACTAATCAGGTACTTAGTCAGATTAAAAGCGGTACTTTAGTTATACTTGTCTATGATCGAGAAACTGTGCTCCAAGTCGCCCATAACCGCGGACACGGCTTTCAGAAAGATTTACCCTGCAGGGGTGCACAAATAGCAACACACACTCGATCAACCTCGGAAAAACCAACTCAAAACCCAACGAGGCATTCACGACAAAGCGATCACAGGATTCAGAAATATTTCAGGGGGCCACCCCACTAAGCTACCCGCAACGAAGTTGGCCGGCTCCGGAACGGACCCAGGGTTTGTGTGGATGGCGGTAAACGACTGGGAACCTGAAAGTGTGACTGGGCTTGTCGATACAGCGAAAACGTGTCACGATCCAAAACAGTACAGGTGCTCCACGCACAATCATAAATAAACAGTAAAGCATGGCATAAGTACAGGATAGTAATAAAACCCCAAACTAATTATGGCCCCAAGAAATAGAAATGAATCAAGCTCTAGCTCAGGGGGGTCCATAAGGCCTCCTGGATGTGGATAGTCCAAATAAAAAAGGAACAGGAATCAAGTACTCGGGGTCCTACGGGACACAAGTGAGCATGAAAAACCAAATAACAGATATTTCTCACCGGTGCCTCTTTCATTAGTTATCCCATTACTACTCCGGTTAAGTTGTTTAGGTACCTCGTTATCCATCAGACACTCACATACCCTACACATGCTTTTCTACGACTCGCATGGCTCAAACAACTCCTATAGTAATGGCTCATGGGATGGAGGAACAAGCTTTGGTGGGGTTTAAAAGTAAAGGCTATGCAGTACTTGGGATTCAATTTAATGCAATCGCGACTCAATGATGCAAGAATAAGATAGAGGCAATAGGTATTATATGTATGGAAGCATGTGGTAGTGCTTGCCTGGTAGCTCAGTTGAAGCGAGAGATGGATCTGGGTAATGCTCCTGGGATTCCTGATATATCCCCTGCTCGGCGTCTATTCGAAGAAGAACCAAACAAACAAGGGCCAACATAAATAAGGTGCACAAGCATATGAATAAATGCGACAAGCAAACAAGCATGCCATGATGAATGATGCACAATTTACATGGCATTAATGTAGCATGGCATGGAGAGGTGTGGGGTACAAGAATAAAGCATTTTATTACTTATGTGGTCAAGTTTTATTGCTATAAACAGTTCTGATTTTTAATATTGCCATGATGCATGCTTCAATTCAGAACAAGGAATGCATAGATAGAACGGGCTCGTCGCGCTGATCGATTTAGACATATTATTTTTTAAATTTGGAGTTGTAGATTTAAAGTTATTAATTTATTAAGAAAATGGCATTTTATTGCAATTTTAATCATCTCGAAATTTTAAAGTGTTCAAACATTATTTTGAATAGCTTATATGAATTCCTCACATTTTTCTGATTCCAAAACATATATCATTTGTATTATTTGGATTGACAAATCAAAAGTTATTAAAAACAGATTTAGATTTAGATTTAAACATTTTCAGAAATTATTTTATTAAAACAGAATTACACAGAGACTTTTTGTACACAGAAGCAGCTAGCCCCATTCGCTGACGGGTGGGACCAGCTATCCCACGGGCCCACGCGACAGGGCGACCGGGCGTGGCAGAACTTTTCTTACCGCGGCGTTACCCAGCCCGAGCCGTTGACAGGTGGGGTCGGCGGTGTGCGGGGCCACTCGCGGACTCGCGAACAAGGCACAGCCACGTGGCTCTGCGGGGGACTGTGGGTTAATGGAAACAAAGTGCGGGGTACCTTTTCGTAAGATTGCAACCGCGGTTGACAGGTGGGGCTCAGGGGACTGCGGGTTGAGGCAAAAAGGTTGTGGGGGGGGGTATGTGCAAACTGCCAACTGCTACTGTGGATCTTCCTCTATCGAAACTGACGACAGACGGAAAACAGCACGCGGCGACAGAGCACGCGGCGCAGGAGGATCGAACCGGGGACCTGGGGCACGCGCGCGGAGGCGGTAGCCTCTGCGGCTAGGTAAGGCTTCCGCTTCGCGCCGGCGAGGACACGTTAGCGAGCTCGCCGCACAAAGGGCGCTCGACGGGTGGTCCGGCGAGAACAGTGGAACTGGGAGAGAGAGGGGATGTCTAGGAGGGAGATGGGCTCACCGTGAGTGCGTAAGTAGGGTCGGTTCGGGCCGGGGAGCGGCGGATCAGCGAGGACACAGACGCCGGCCGGAGCTAGGGTTTCCTTCGGCCACGTCGGTGTGCGGCGTGGCTGGGCCTTCTCCTCCTCGCTGTGGTGTACGGGGTGAGGCAGTGGTCCGCCTCGGACTTCCTCGACAACCAGGATCACCACGCCACCGGCTGTTTGTAGAGGAGAAGGAGGAGGCCGACGGTGGTGGCCAAAGTTGGGGAAGAGGGTGGCAGGGGAAGAAGGGCACGGCGCAGCGGCCAGGGTTAGATCTGGCGCGGCAGAGGAGGCGTGGGGGAGGAGATAAAGGCGAGGGAGAGAGAGGAGGATGCAGTGGAAGGCTCGAGGTGGAAAGGTGGTGTGGTGGTCACATTTTTCCACCTCGAGCACGTGCTCGGCCGGCTAGGAAGGGGGAGTAGAGGCTGCAGCTGGGCCCGAGGGAGTAGAAGGGAGGGCTGGCTCGGTGGAGGCTTTGTTTGCAGAGAGAAAAGAGAGAGGAGGGAGAGACTCGGGTAGGAGCTAGGGTTGGAGGGGTAGCTCGGTTAGGGTTTAGATTAGGGCTGGGGTTTAGGTTAGAGAGGGTAGCTGGCATGGGGGTGGTCGAGCCAGGGGTAGTAACCAGGTTAGGAAGGGAGGGGAGGCTCGGCATGGAGCCTAGCTAGGAGGGAGAAGGGTAGGTTAGGGTTTTAGTTAATTAGAGAGAGAGGCTAGGGTGAGTGGATGGGTTAGGGTTTGGCATGATCAAGCATGGGGTAGAGAATGGTTAGGGTTTTATCATGTTCCAAAGCAAGATCAAGCAAATAGGTGAAAAGAGGTGTGGTGAGGTTGAGATGGAAGTGAGTGATGAGGTAGGAGATGCACATGGCAAGGAGAAGAAAAACAAGGTGGGGGGTGGAGAGAAAAGGGTGGAGCTTAACCAAAAGCAAAAAGAATCACTTAACATGATTCCCAAAGGTCCATGCTCCACTCCCAAAACAAATAAAACCCAAAGGAGAAAGATAGTGGTAATTTGCATGGCCCATGCATGGGCATTAAATGCCATATATAATCTTGTGAAAACAATGTAAATAATGATGACATTTATACATATGCATTCCAAAATATGGAATAAGGCCAAGCTAAAGGAAAATAGAATTGGATCCATCCCAACCCACATGAGCTAGATTAAATGCCAAAAGAAAGTAAAAGCTCATGGGTAATTAGTATGGTGGAATTATAAGGTGGTGACAAAGAAAGGTGATGGAGTTGAATAAAAGATATGCCCCCAACTCAACTTGGGCATCAAGCATTTATCAAGAACCAAATACAATATATCAAGCGCCAAATACAATTACTAATGCATATGAGAGAAGAACCAAATGGAAAGGGTTTTATATGATGCTCAAATGCAAGGTGGCATGATGACATGAGCATGATATAATTATGATGCAACAATTATATGTAGGAAGTAGCCATTATATTACTAGACCAAGTAGCATTACATATGTTAGACAGATGGGATGCTACAACTCTCCCCCACTAAACAGGAATCTCGCCCCGAGATTCTAGGAAGAAGAAGAAGATACGAAAAGGGTAGGATACTTGGCACGGAGCTCATCCTCGCGTTCCCAAGTGGCTTCATCAACGGAATGGTGCGACCACTGCACCTTGCAGAACTTGATGGACTTGTTGCGAGTCCTTGTTTTCTGCGACTTCTAGAATATTTATAGGGTGTTCTTGATAAGAGAGATCTTCTTGGAGATTGATGAGTTCATGGTCCACGGTCCTGCTGGGATCCCTGAAGCACTTCTTGAGTTGAGAGATATGGAAAACATCATGGACCTTGAGTTTTTCAGGGAGCTCAAGAGCATAAGCAACTTCTCCTCTTCTTCCATGAATTTTGAAAGGAACGATGTATCTAGGAGCCAGCTTTCCTTTGATACCAAAGAGGTGCGTGCCTCTCATGGGAGTGACACGAAGGCAAACGAGATCACCAGGGACATACTCCATGTCCGTGTGCTTTCTGTCATAGTTGCTCTTCTGGCGACTTTGAGCAACCTTCAGATTTTCAAGAATGATATGAACCTTCTCCTCCGCTTGATTTACAATGTCGGGGCCAAACAATGTTCTTTCTCCGGCGCCCGACCAACCAATCGGAGTTCTGCTTTTGCGACCATAGAGAACCTCAAATGGTGCCATCTTTAGACTTTTCTGGAAGCTGTTGTAAGAGAATTCAGCATAAGGAAGGCATTCTTCCCACTTCATGCCGAAAGAGATAACGCAAGCACAGAGTATATCTTCCAGAATCTGATTGATCCTTTCAACTTGTCCTTGCGACTGACGGTGGTAAGCTGTGCTGAAGTTCAATTTTGTTCCCAAAGCATTTTGGAAACTTCCCCAGAACTTGGAAGTGAAGATGCTTCCACGGTCTGAGCTGATCTCAAGAGGAACCCCATACAGAGAGACAATTCTGTTGATATAGAGCTCAGCCAATTGAATTGCAGAAATTGTTTCCTTGACGGGAAAGAAGTGAGCCACTTTAGAAAGCCTGTCAATGATAACAAAGATTGCATTGTTACCCTTCTGTGACCTTGGAAAACCAGTGATGAAGTCCATCTCTCCCATTTCCATTCCGGAGGCTTCAATGGTTGTAGAAGACCGGAAGGTTTCTGATGAACAGCTTGAACTCCGCGGCAGACATCACACTCCGAGACGTACTTGGCACAATATCGTTTCAACCCAGGACACCAATATTGTGTTTTCAGATCCATGTACATCTTAGTGCTGCCAGGGTGGATAGAAAGAAAAGAATCGTGCGCCTCCTTGAGAACTTGCTCTCTTAAACCTGGGTAGTTCGGAACAAACATCCGGTGTTCAAAGAAAAGAGTGCCTTGGTCGTAAACATGGAAGGACTCATACTTCAGAAGCTGAATGTTGGAGATGATGTTCTTAGTGTAAGGATCACCAAGTTGAATGGAGCGAACTTTTTCTTCCAAGAGTGGGGTTCCCAGAAGGTTCAGAAGATACCCTTGATCCATAATTTCAAGGTTGAGCTTGCGGAATTCCTCGCATAAGAGAGGCTGTTGTTCTTCCACCATGAGGTTGTTGACATAAGCTTTTCGGCTGAGAGCATCGGCCATGACATTAGCTTTGCCCGGAGTGTAGTTGATTGTGAGATCGGAATCATTAATTGCTTCAATCCACCTTCTCTGACGAAGGTTGAGATCAGGCTGTGTGAAGATATACTTCAGACTCTTGTGATCAGAAAAGATCTCACAACGGTTGCCAAGTAAGTAATGCCTCCATACTTTCAAAGCAAAGACAATTTCTGCGAGTTCGAGGTCATGTGTAGGATAGTTGATCTCATGCGTCTTCAACTGTCGAGAGGTATAAGCAACAACTTGCTTTTCTTGCAGAAGGACCGCACCCAATCCTTGCAAGGAGGCGTCACAAAATATCTGGAAAGGCTTTGATGTATCTAGAGGAATCAAGACAGGTGTGGAAGTGAGCTTCTCTTTGAGTGTTTCAAAGCTTGCTTGACATTCATGAGACAAAAGGTATTTCTTGCCTTTCTTGAGGAGATCGGTAAGAGGCTTTGCAATATTCGAGAAGTTCTGAACGAAGCGATGGTAGTAACTAGCCAAACCAAGGAAACTCCGGACTTCTTTGACATTTATGGGAGGAAGCCAGTCAACAATTGTCTTAACAGTATCTGGGTTGACGGCAATGCCCTTGGCAGAGATGACGTGACCCGGATAGGTGACTTGAGGCCGCCAGAACTCACACTTGGAGAACTTTGCATACAGGCAGTTCTCACGAAGCTTGTTTAGGACACACCGAAGGTGTTCTTCATGTTCTTCGTTTGACTTAGAATAGACTAGAATGTCATCCAGGTAGACCACAACGAACTTATCAAGATACTCCATGAAAACCGAGTTCATAAGCCTCGAGAAGGTAGCAGGTGCATTGGTGAGACCGAAAGACATGACCGTGTACTCGTACAGGCCATAGCGGGTGGTGAAAGCTGTTTTAGGAACATCTTCCTTGCGAATCTTGATTTGATGATACCCACTTCTCAAATCGAGCTTAGAGAATACCACTGCTCCAGCTAGCTGATCGAAGAGATCATTAATCCGCGGAAGGGGATATTTATTCTTGATGGTTTTAGCATTGAGAGCCCGATAGTCAACACAAAGTCTATCAGTCTTGTCTCGCTTCTTCACAAAGATGGTTGGGCTACCCCAAGAAGAAGTACTGTGCTGAATGAAACCCAACTTCTCTTGTTCATCAAGCTGACGTTTGAGTTCAGCCAACTCACCAGGACCCATTTTATAAGGTCGCTTGGAGATAGGAGCGATACCAGGTTCAAGTTTAATCACAAACTCAACCTCAAGATCCGGAGGCATACCTGGCAACTCTTCAGGAAAGACATCTGGGAACTCACAAACCACCGGAACACTCTGAATAGCCTCCATAGCATCATCATTCAGAGCCGCCAAAGAGAAAAGCTGAATTACAGGAGTCAGACATGGAGAATAGACTATATGGCCTTCAGGAATTTTTAGAGAAACCGAATGTTCAGCACAATCAATCACAGCTGCATTTGCTGTTAACCAATCCATGCCCAAGATAACATCAATGTCAGAATTGCCCAGAATAATTAAGGAAGCCGGAAACAAAGAGGCACCAATCTCAATTTGATTGCCATGGCTGATATGAGCAACCCTCATGTTTGACCCAGGAGATTGTACCACAAGACGATGCAATAAAGGAACCATAGCTAGATCATGCTCATGCGCAAACTTGTGAGAAACAAAAGAATGCGAAGCACCAGAATCAAACAAAACTCGTGCAGGGACTGAGTTAACAGGGAGCATACCCATCACAACTCCAGGTGCATGCTTAGCTTGAGCGGCGTTGACACGGTTGGCACGAGCAACCGTAGACCCGGGCTTGGTGTTGATGTTGAGAGCCCGAGGTGGAGGTGCACGAACCATAGAAGAACTTGTCGCAGGTCTTGGAGGTGGTGGAGGAAGAGCTTTGTTGTTCATTGGACAATTCCAGTGCTGATGCCCAGTGTTTCCACAAGTGTAGCAAGCACCAGGTGGACGTGGAGTAGCGTAGCCAGGGACTCCGCCAGGCGCTCCAGGGTAGTTGTGGTTGTAGCCCATAGGAGCCGCGGTGAAGGAGTTTGGTGGCCTTGCCGCGTAGCTTGACGGTCTTGGTGGAGCCGGGAGCGACGGTGTGGTGTTAGGAACCCACACGTGGCGCTTAGAAGGAGCTGTCATGGCTGAAGAGCTTGCTGCATCGTGGCTGTGTTTCTTTGACTCCTCAGACACTTGCCTACTTGCTTCTTCCTGCAGAGATGTATGTTGGAGTTCCAGAAAATACCCTGGCCTTGCATGAGTGATTGCATATTTGATTGATGCACTGAGCCCTTGCCTGAACCTCTTTTGCTTCTTCTTGTCATCAGAGATCTCATCGCCACCATACCGAGAAAGGTTCATGAAGTTTCTGATATAGGTATTGACATTGTCATTGCCCTGCTTGAGGTTGAGAAACACTTCCTTCATCCTTTCCATGACAATTTCTGACAGATATTGCTCTTTGAAAGCCGCAGTGAATTGCTCCCAAGTAGGCTGAAAACCAGAGTGGTCTGCCTTCAGGTAATTTTCCTACCACAGAGCTGCATCTCCCTTTAGAAGGTGCGTGGCACATTTTACCCATTCTTGCTCAGGAACATCCGCAGTCATCAGCAACCCTGACATTTCACGCAGCCAATCATCAGCGTCAAGTGGCTGATCAGACACCTCAAATTGGCGTGGGTTGAACTTCAGAAAACTCTTGATGTCTCCTCGCTTGGGAGGTGGAGGTAGCGGAACAAACTCATTCCTCCTCACGCTTTCTTCGAAGCGCTGCTAGTTCTGCTGCATAGTTCCTAAGGCATTAGCAATACGTGCCAACGCAGCCCCTAGTTCAGGTGGTATGTCCTCCTCAGAACAGCGTGGTGGTGCCATCCTGTGATTGATATAAAACACAAGTCAGTACCATAATGGAGAATGATAATGATCCAAAATAGTACCAAAATGGCATTAACCAAGATTAAAGGATACAATTCACTAAGATGATATTAAAATATCAACAAAGTTCAAAGCACCTAGAAGATCTTAAGCATATCGCACACGACTGAACAAGGAGTGTGGTACACAAACTAACAAAGAAAACTTTTCCGCAAATTTCGGCATTAAAATACCACTATATGCGCAAAACCACTTAACGAATCAAGATTAGTAACTCTACCAATTCAATATACAAGAGTGAATGATAAGAGTAGTGGTATGGTCGCGACTCCATCCCGCACTCAAATCATTACTCCACACATGAATCAGTAAAACACATATCCCAACACCTTCTTTTTAAGATGACCCTAAAGATTAGTAACTACGGAAACGAACACCCCAAACAAGATAACGTCAGATAACAAAGAGTAAGACAGATCGCACCGGTATACAACGAATCAGAAAGATCGCGTCGGTTTACAAAGGCCTGTCGGTATGGAATGTACCAACAGTTGATAACCAAAAGGCAGATAGAGATAACATTTGGATGCAACAGATAGACAAGGAATTCACACACACACACAACCTATGGTACTACGGAACCCAGAACACGTGAATCCTAGTTTGAATTTTTAGAAGAGGATTGAAAACGTTACACTTCCTTACTAGAAAAGGGTGGGTGGGTGGCTAAGAAGAAAATGGAAGCAGCCCTACTCTCACGTTTTTGTTTTTCCCTAGTATACATAGCTACCAAAAATATTTGCTAGACTGACAACGAACATTTGGCTGAGACCCTGAACGGCGGGATGGCTCTGATACCAATTGTAACTACCTCGGTGAATTACGCTCTTAGTTGCATGCCTGGATGAGCGAGAGTGGTTAAAATAGTACGGTGGGGCCTAGGGGCCACTCACAGGTAGACCTTTCGGCCGTCCTAACCACTTTTAGAATATCGGGACAAGAACGAGCGGCGTAATCGGCAGGCGAAGGGATCAACTACATACACAAGTGAGTATGTATGTAAGCCACCATACAACTGTTCACAGAGCCATTCCATCTAAAAGAAATAGAAATATTGCAATGCCATACGGCAAGATCCAAATATCCTAGATAGAGATAATAGTTCAGGATAGCTCCTCATACATCAAACATCAGAGTAAAAGGCGGAAGCGGAAAACAAGATCCGAGTACGGATAGGAAGCAAATTAGCATAAGGTGCCACATAAATAAACACATCCCGCCCACAGATCTCACGGATCCCCGTTCCCGGAATCTCTACACCGCGTGATCGTTGCCAACATCATCCGTCTCCTCCACCCAGTATCCATCTTGTGAATACACCTGTTCATCTGAATCAAACAATTTATCGTGTGAGACCCTAGGGGTACTCAACAAGTCTTTATGCATCTAAAGGGGACATATACCTGGGGTGACTCAATTGTAGCAAAAGATAATAACTAACAAGGCTATAGATACTCGCTAACCATCCGCCTAACCAATGATAGACAGATGTCCGTTAATTAGTAACAACTGTTATAACAGTATAATTAACAGATCCATCCTCTTTCTCGCTTACCAACGAGAAAGCGGACGAACAACCCATCCGTTGGCAGTTTTATTAACCATTCCATGAGTATTGCACTACTTACTAATCAGGTACTTAGTTAGATTAAAAGCGATACTTTAGTTATACTTGTCTATGATCGAGAAACTGTGCTCCAAGTCGTCCATAACCGCGGACACGGCTTTCAGAAAGATTTACCCTGCAGGGTTGCACAAATAGCAACACACACTCGATCAACCTCGGAAAAACCAACTCAAAACCCAACGAGGCATTCACGACAAAGCGATCACAGGACTCAAAAATATTTCAGGGGGCCACCCCACTAAGCTACCCGCAACGAAGTTGGCCGGCTCCGGAACGGACCCAGGGTTTGTGTGGATGGTGGTAAACGACTGGGAACCTGAAAGTGTGACTGGGCTTGTCGATACAGCGAAAACGTGTCACGATCCAAAACAGTACAGGTGCTCCACGCACAATCGTAAATAAACAGTAAAGCATGGCATAAGTATAGGATAGTAATAAAACCCCAAACTAATTGTGGCCCCAAGAAATAGAAATGAATCAAGCTCTGGCTCATGGGGGTCCATAAGGCCTCCCGGATGTGGATAGTGCGAATAAACAAGGAACAGGAATCAAGTACTCGGGGTCCTACGGTACACAAGTGAGCATGAAAAACCAAATAACAGATATTGCCACCGGTGCCTCTTTCATTAGTTATCCCATTACTACTCCGGTTAAGTTGTTTAGGTACCTCGTTATCCATCAGACACTCACATACCCTACACATGCTTTTCTACGACTCGGATGGCTCAAACAACTCCTGTAGTAATGGATCATGGGATGGAGGAACACGCTTCAGTGGGGTTTAAAAGTAAAGGCTATGCAGTACTTGGGATTCAATTTAATGCAATCGCGACTCAATGATGCAAGAATAAGATAGAGGAAATAGGTATTATATGTATGGAAGCATGTGGTAGTGCTTGCCTGGTAGCTCAGTTGAAGCGAGAGATGGATCTGGGTAATGCTCCTGGGATTCCTGATATATCCCCTGCTCGGCGTCTATTCGAAGAAGAACCAAACAAACAAGGGCCAACATAAATAAGGTGCACAAGCATATGAATAAATGCGACAAGCAAACAAGCATGCCATGATGAATGATGCACAATTTACATGGCATTAATGTAGCATGGCATGGTGAGGTGTGGGGTACAAGAATAAAGCATTTTATTATTTATGTGGTCAAGTTTTATTGCTATAAACAGTTCTGATTTTTAATATCGACATGATGCATGCTTCAATTCAGAACAAGGAATGCATAGATAGAACGGGATCGTCGCGCTGATCGATTTAGACATATTATTTATTAAATTTGGAGTTGTAGATTTAAAGTTATTAATTTATTAAGAAAAAGGCATTTTATTGCAATTTTAATCATCTCGAAATTTTAAAGTGTTCAAACATTATTTTGAATAGCCTATATGAATTCCTCACATTTTTCTGATTCCAAAACATATATCATTTGTATTATTTGGATTTACAAATCAAAAGTTATTAAAAACAGATTTAGATTTATATTTAAACATTTTCAGAAATTATCTTATTAAAATAGAATTACACAGAGACTTTTTGTACACAGAAGCAGCTAGCCCCAGTCGCTCACGGGTGGGACAAGCTGTCCCATGGGCTCACGTGACAAGGCGGCCGGGCGCGGCAGAACTTTTCTTACCGCGGCGTTACCCAGCCCGAGCCGTTGACAGGTGGGGTCGGCGGCGTGCGGGGCCACTCGCGGACTCGCGAACAAGGCACAGCCACGTGACACCACGGGGGACTGCGGGTTGATGGAAACAAAGTGCGGGGTACCTTTTCGTAAGATTGCAACCGCAGCTGACAGGTGGGGCTCAGGGGACTGCGGGTTGGGGGAAAAAGGTTGTGGGGGGGGGGGGGGTTGGTGCTGTGCTTTTGCTGCGCGGCCAGGTAAAGCTTCCGCAGCGCGCCGGCGAGGACACGTTCGCGAGCTCGCCGCACAGAGGGCGCTCGACGGGTGGTCCGGCGAGAACAGTGGAACCAGGAGAGATAGGGGATGTCTAGGAGGGAGATGGGCTCACCGCGAGTGCGTCGGTGGGGTCGGTTCGGGCCGGGGAGCGGCGGATCGGCGAGGACGTAGACGGCGTCCGGAGCTAGGGTTTCCTTCGGCCATGTCGGTGTGCGGCGTGGCTGGGCCTTCTCCTCCTCGGTGCGGTGTACGGGGTGAGGCAGTGGTCCACCTCGGACTTCCTCGACAACCAGGATCGCCACGCCACTGGCTGTTTGTAAAGGAGAAGGAGGAGGCCGACGGTGGTGGCCAAACTTGGGGAAGAGGGTGGCAGGGGAAGAAGCACACGGCGCAGCGGCCAGGGTTAGATCTGGCGCGGCAGAGGAGGCGTGGGGGAGGAGATAAAGGCGAGGGAGAGAGAGGGGGATGCGGTGGAAGGCTCGGGGTGGAAAGGTGGTGTGGTGGCCACCTTTTTTCCACCTCGAGCACGTGCTTGGCCGGCTAGGAAGGGGGAGTAGAGGCCGCAGCTGGGCCCGAGGTAGTAGAACGGAGGGCTGGCTCGGTGGAGGCTTTGTTGGCAGAGTGAAAAGAGAGAGGAGGGAGAGACTCGGGTAGGAGCTAGGGTTGGAGGCGTAGCTCGGTTAGGGTTTAGATTAGGGTTGGGGTTTAGGTTAGAGAGGGTAGCTGGCATGCGGGTGGTCGAGCTAGGGGTAGTAACCAGGTTAGGAAGGGAGGGGAGGATCAGCATGGAGCCTAGCTAGGAGGGAGAAGGGTAGGTTAGGGTTTTAGTTAATTAGAGAGAGAGGCTAGGGTGAGTGGATGGGTTAGGGTTTGGCATGATCAAGCATGGGGTAGAGAATGGTTAGGGTTTTATCATGTTCCAAAGCAAGATCAAGCAAAGAGGTGAAAAGAGGTGTGGTGAGGTTGAGATGGAAGTGAGTGATGAGGTAGGAGATGCACATTGCAAGGAGAAGAAAAACAAGGTGGGGGGGGGGGGGGTGGAGAGAAAAGGGTGGAGCTTAACCAAAAGCAAAAAGAATCACTTAACATGATTCCCAAAGGTCCATGCTCCACTCCCAAAACAAATAAAACCCAAAGGAGAAAGATAGTGGTAATTTGCATGGCCCATGCATGGGCATTAAATGCCATATATAAGCTTGTGAAAACAATGTAAATAATGATGACATTTATACATATGCATTCCAAAGTATGGAATAAGGCCAAGCTAAAGGAAAATAGAATTGGATCCATCCCAACCCACATGAGCTAGATTAAATGCCAAAAGAATGTAAAAGCTCATGGGTAATTAGGATGGTGGAATTATAAGGTGGTGACAAAGAAAGGTGATGGAGTTGAATAAAAGATATGCCCCCAACTCAACTTGGACATCAAGCATTTATCAAGAACCAAATACAATATATCAAGCGCCAAATACAATTACTAATGCATATGAGAGAAGAACCAAATGGAAAGGGTTTTATATGATGCTCAAATGCAAGGTGGCATGATGACATGAACATGATATAATTATGATGCAACAATTATATGTAGGAAGTAGCCATTATATTACTAGACCAAGTAGCATTACATATGTTTGACAGATGGGATGCTACAACTCTCCCCCACTAAACAGGAATCTCGCCCCGAGATTCTAGGAAGAAGAAGAAGACACGAAGAGGGTAGGATACTTGGCACGGAGCTCATCCTCGCGTTCCCAAGTGGCTTCATCAATGGAATGGTGCGACCACTGCACCTTGCAGAACTTGATGGACTTGTTGCGAGTCCTTCTTTCTGCGACTTCTAGAAATTTTATGGGGTGTTCTTGATAAGACAGATCTTCTTGGAGATTGATGAGTTCATGGTCCACGGTCCTGCCGGGATCCTTGAAGCACTTCTTGAGTTGAGAGATATGGAAAACATCATGGACCTTGAGTTTTTCAGGGAGCTCAAGAGCATAAGCAACTTCTCCTCTTCTTCCATGAATTTTGAAAGGAACGATGTATCTAGGAGCCAGCTATCCTTTGATACCAAAGCGGTGCGTGCCTCTCATGGGAGTGACACGAAGTCAAACGAGATCACCAGGGCCATACTCCATGTCCGTGTGCTTTCTGTCATAGTTGCTCTTCTGGCGACTTTGAGCAACCTTCAGATTTACAAGAATGATGTGAACCTTCTCCTCCGCTTGAGTTACAATGTCGGGGCCAAACAATGTTCTTTCTCCTGCGCCCGACCAACCAATCGGAGTTCTACATTTGCGACCATAGAGAACCTCAAATGGTGCCATCTTTAGAATTTTATGGAAGCTGTTGTTGTAAGAGAATTCAGCATAAGGAAGGCATTCTTCCCACTTCATGCCGAAAGAGATAACGCAAGCACGGAGCATATCTTCCAGAATCTGATTGATCCTTTCAGCTTGTCCTTGCGACTGAGGGTGGTAAGCTGTGCTGAAGTTCAATTTTGTTCCCGAAGCATTTTGGAAACTTCCCCAGAACTTGGAAGTGAAGATGCTTCCATGGTCTGAGCTGATCTCAAGAGGAACCCCATACAGAGAGACAATTCTGTTGATATAGAGCTCAGCCAACTGAATTGCAGAAATTGTTTCCTTGATGGGAAAGAAGTGAGCCACTTTAGAAAGCCTGTCGATGACAACAAAGATTACATTGTTGCCCTTCTGCGACCTTGGAAAACAAGTTATGAAGTCCATCTCTACTTTCTCCCATTTCCATTCCGGAGGCTTCAATGGCTGTAGAAGTCCGGATGGTTTCTGATGAACAGCTTTAACTCCGCGGCAGACATCACACTCCTAGACGTACTTCGCACAATATCGTTTCAACCCAGGCCACCAATATTGTGTTTTCAGATCCATGTACATCTTAGTGCTACCAGGGTGGATAGAAAGAACATAATCATGCGCCTCCTTGAGAACTTG
The DNA here is from genome assembly GCA_910589775.1 of Avena eriantha. Lineage (NCBI taxonomy): Eukaryota > Viridiplantae > Streptophyta > Magnoliopsida > Poales > Poaceae > Avena > Avena eriantha. The sequence continues at coordinate 170,328,297 of OU342745.1, read as the reverse complement.
CTCTCTTAAACCCGGGTAGTTCGGAACAAACATCCGGTGTTCAAAGAAAAGAGTGCCTTGGTCGTCAACGTGGAAGGACTCATACTTCGGAAGCTGAATGTTGGAGATGATGTTCTTAGTGTAAGGATCACCAAGTTGAATGGAGCGAACTTTTTCTTCCAAGAGTGGGTTGCCAGAAGGTTCAGAATATACCCTTGATCCACAATTTCAAGGTTGAGCTTGCGGAATTCCTCGCATAAGAGAGGCTGTTGTTCTTCCACCATGAGGTTGTTGACATAAGCTTTTCGGCTGAGAGCATCGGCCATGACATTAGCTTTGCCCGAAGTGTAGTTTATTGTGAGATCGAAATCATTAATTGCTTCAATCCACCTTCTCTGACGAAGGTTGAGATCAGGCTGTGTGAAGATATACTTTAGACTCTTGTGATCAGAAAAGATCTCACAACGGTTGCCAAGCAAGTAATGCCTCCATACTTTCAAAGCAAAGACATCTGCTGCGAGTTCGAGGTCATGTGTAGGATAGTTGATCTCATGCGTCTTCAACTGTCGAGAGGCATAAGCAACAACTTGCTTTTCTTGCATAAGGACCGTAGCCAATCCTTGCAAGGAGGCGTCACAGAATATCTAGAAAGGCTTTGATGTATCTGGAGGAATCAAGACTGGTGTGGAAGTGAGCTTCTCTTTGAGTGTTTCAAAGCTTGCTTGACATGCAGGAGACTAAAGGTATTTTTTGCCTTTCTTGAGGAGATCGGTAAGAGGCTTCGCAATCTTCGAGAAGTTCTGAACGAAACGACGGCAGTAACTAGCCAAACTAAGGAAACTCCGGACTTCTTTATGGGAGGAAGCCAGTCAACAATTGTCTTAATAGTATCTAGGTTGACGGCAATGCCGTTGGTAGAGATGATGTGACCCAGATAGGTGACTTGAGGCAGCCAGAACTCACACTTGGAGAACTTTGCATACAGGCGGTTCTCACGAAGCTTGTTGAGGACACACCGAAGGTGTTCTTCATGTTGTTCCTTTGACTTAGATTAGACTAGAATGTCATCCAGGTAGACCACAACGAACTTATCAAGATACTCCATGAAAACTGAGTTCATAAGCCTCGAGAAGGTAGCACGTGCATTGGTGATACCGAAAGACATGACCGTGTACTCGTACAGGCCATAGCGGGTGGTGAAAGCTGTTTTAGGAACATCTTCCTTGCGAATCTTGATTTGATGATACCCACTTCTCAAATCGAGCTTAGAGAATACCACAGCTCCAGCTAGCTGATTGAAGAGATCATTAATCCGCGGAAGGGGATATTTATTCTTGATGGTTTTAGCATTGAGAGCCCGATAGTCAACACAAAGTCTATCAGTCTTGTCTCGCTTCTTCACAAAGATGGTTGGGCTACCCCAAGAAGAAGTACTGTGCTGAATGAAACCCAACTTCTCTTGTTCATCAAGCTGACGTTTGAGTTCAGCCAACTCAGCAGGACCCATTTTATAAGGCCGCTTGGAGAAAGGAGCGGTACCAGGTTCAAGTTCAATCACAAACTCAACCTCACGATCCGGAGGCATAGCTGGCAACTCTTCAGGAAAGACATCTGGGAACTCACAGACCACCGAAACACTCTGAAAAGCTTCCATAGCATCATCATTCAGAGCCGCCAAAGAGAAAAGCTGAATTGCAGGAGTCAGACTTGGAGAATAGACTATATGGCCTTTAGGAATTTTCAGAGAAACCGAACGTTTAGCACAATCAATCACAGCTGCATTTGCTGTTAATCAATCCATGCCCAAGATAACATCAATGTCAGAATTGCCCAGAATAATTAAGGAAGCCGGAAACAAAGAGCCACCAATCTCAATTTGATTGCCATGGCTGATATGAGCAGCCCTCATGTTTGACCCAGGAGATTGTACTACAAGACGATGCAATAAAGGAACCATAGCTAGATCATGCTCATGCGCAAACTTGTGAGAAACAAAAGAATGTGAAGCACCAGAATCAAACAAAACTCGTGCAGGGACTGAGTTAACAGGGAGCATACCCATCACAACTCCAGGTGCATGCTTAGCTTGAGCGGCGTTGACACGGTTGGCACGAGCAACCGTAGACCCGGGCTTGGTGTTGATGTTGAGAGCCCGAGGTGGAGGTGCACGAACCATAGAAGAACTTGTCGCAGGTCTTGGAGGTGGTGGAGGAAGAGCTTTGTTGTTCATTGGACAATTCCAGTGCTGATGCCCAGTGTTTCCACAAGTGTAGCAAGCACCAGGTGGACGTGGAGTAGCGTAGCCAGGGACTCCGCCAGGCGCTCCAGGGTAGTTGTGGTTGTAGCCCATAGGAGCCGCGGTGAAGGAGTTTGGTGGCCTTGCCGCGTAGCTTGACGGTCTTGGTGGAGCCGGGAGCGACGGTGTGGTGTTAGGAACCCACACGTGGCGCTTAGAAGGAGCTGTCATGGCTGAAGAGCTTGCTGCATCGTGGCTGTGTTTCTTTGACTCCTCAGACACTTGCCTACTTGCTTCTTCCTGCAGAGATGTATGTTGGAGTTCCAGAAAATACCCTGGCCTTGCATGAGTGATTGCATATTTGATTGATGCACTGAGCCCTTGCCTGAACCTCTTTTGCTTCTTCTTGTCATCAGAGATCTCATCGCCACCATACCGAGAAAGGTTCATGAAGTTTCTGATATAGGTATTGACATTGTCATTGCCCTGCTTGAGGTTGAGAAACACTTCCTTCATCCTTTCCATGACAATTTCTGACAGATATTGCTCTTTGAAAGCCGCAGTGAATTGCTCCCAAGTAGGCTGAAAACCAGAGTGGTCTGCCTTCAGGTAATTTTCCTACCACAGAGCTGCATCTCCCTTTAGAAGGTGCGTGGCACATTTTACCCATTCTTGCTCAGGAACATCCGCAGTCATCAGCAACCCTGACATTTCACGCAGCCAATCATCAGCGTCAAGTGGCTGATCAGACACCTCAAATTGGCGTGGGTTGAACTTCAGAAAACTCTTGATGTCTCCTCGCTTGGGAGGTGGAGGTAGCGGAACAAACTCATTCCTCCTCACGCTTTCTTCGAAGCGCTCCTAGTTCTGCTGCATAGTTCCTAAGGCATTAGCAATACGTGCCAACGCAGCCCCTAGTCAGGTGGTATGTCCTCCTCAGAACAGCGTGGTGGTGCCATCCTGTGATTGATATGAAACACAAGTCAGTACCATAATGGAGAATGATAATGATCCAAAATAGTACCAAAATGGAATTAACCAAGATTAAAGGATACAATTCACTAAGATGATATTAAAATATCAACAAAGTTCAAAGCACCTAGAAGATCTTAAGCATATCGCACACGACTGAACAAGGAGTGTGGTACACAAACTAACAAAGAAAAAATTTCCGCAAATTTCGGCATTAAAATACCACTATATGCGCAAAACCACTTAACGAATCAAGATTAGTAACGCTACCAATTCAATATACAAGAGCGAATGATAAGAGTAGTGGTATGGTCGCGACTCCATCCCGCACTCAAATCATTACTCCACACATGAATCAGTAAAACACATATCCCAACACCTTCTTTTTAAGATGACCCTAAAGATTAGTAACTACGGAAACGAACACCCCAAACAAGATAACATCGGATAACAAAGAGTAAGACAGATCGCACCGGTATACGACGAATCAGAAAGATTGCGTTGGTTTACAAAGGCCTGTCGGTATGGAATGTACCAATAGTTGATAACCAAAAGGCAGATAGAGATAACATTTGGATGCAACAGATAGACAAGGAATTCAGACACACACACACACACAACCTATGGTACTACGGAACCCAGAACACGTGAATCCTAGTTTGAATTTTTAGAAGAGGATTGAAAAAGTTACACTTCCTTACCAGAAAAGGGTGGGTGGGTGGGTAAGAAGAAAATGGAAGCAGTCCTACTCTCACGTTTTTGTTTTTCCCTAGCATACATAGCTACCAAAAATATTTGCTAGACTGACAACGACCATTTGGCTGAGACCCTGAAGAGCGGGATGGCTCTGATACCAATTGTAACTACCTCGGTGAATTACGCTCTTAGTTGCATACCTAGATGAGCGTGGATTGTTAAAATAGTACGGTGGGGCCCAGGGGCTACTCACAGGTAGACCTTTCAGCCGTCCTAACCACTTTCAGAACATCGAGACAAGAACGAGCGGCGTAATCTGCAGGCGAAGGGATCCACTACATACACAAGTGAGTATGTATGCAAGCCACCATACAACTGTTCACAGAGCCATTCCATCTAAAAGAAATAGAAATATTGCAACGCCATACGGCAAGATCCAAATATCCTAGATAGAGGTAATAGTTTAGGATAGCTCCTCATACATCAAACATCAGAGTCTCAGGCGGAAGCGGAAAACAAGATCCGAGTACGGATAAGAAGCAAATTGGCATAAGGTGCCACAAAAATAAACACATCCCGCCCACAGATCTCACGGATCCCCGTTCCCAGAATCTCTACACTGCGTGATCGTTGCCAACATCATCCGTCTCCTCCACCCAGTATCCATCTTGCGAATACACCTGTTCATCTGAATCAAACAATTTATCGTGTGAGACCCTAGGGGTACACAGCAAGTCTTTATGCATCTAAAGGGGACATATAGCTGGGGTGATGCAATTGCAGCAAAAGATAATAACTAACAAGGCTATAGATACTCGCTAACCATCCGCCTAACCAATGATAGACGGATGTCCGTTCATTAGTAACAACAGTTATAACAGTATAATTAATAGATCCATCCTCTTTCTCGCTTACCAACGAGAAAGCGGACGAACAACCCATCCGTTGGCAGTTTTATTAACCATTCCATGAGTATTGCACTACTTACTAATCAGGTACTTAGTCAGATTAAAATCGGTACTTTAGTTATACTTGTCTATGATCGAGAAACTGTGCTCCAAGTCGCCCATAACCGCGGACACGGCTTTCAGAAAGATTTACCCTGCAGGGGTGCACAAATAGGAACACACACTCGATCAACCTCGGAAAAACCAACTCAAAACCCAACGAGGCATTCACGACAAAGCGATCACAGGATTCAGAAATATTTCAGGGGGCCACCCACTAAGCTACCCGCAACGAAGTTGGCCGGCTCTGGAACGGACCCAGGGTTTGTGTGGACGGCGGTAAACGACTGGGAACCCGAAAGTGTGACTGGGCTTGTCGATACAGCGAAAACGTGTCACGATCCAAAACAGTACAGGTGCTCCACGCACAATCATAAATAAACAGTAAAGCATGGCATAAGTAAGGGATATTAATAAAACCCCAAACTAATTGTGGCCCCAAGAAATAGAAATGAATCAAGCTCTGGCTCAGGGGGGTCCATAAGGCCTCCCGGATGTGGATAGTGCGAATAAACAAGGAACAGGAATCAAGTACTCGGGGTCCTACGGGACACAAGTGAGCATGAAAAACCAAATAACAGATATTGCTCACCGGTGCCTCTTTGATTAGTTATCCCATTACTACTCCGGTTAAGTTGTTTAGGTACCTCGTTATCCATAAGACACTCACATACCCTACACATGCTTTTCTACGACTCGAATGGCTCAAACAACTCTTGTAGTAATGGCTGATGGATGGAGGAACAAGCTTCGGTGGGGTTTAAAAGTAAAGGCTATGCAGTACTTGGGATTCAATTTAATGCAATCGCGACTCAACGATGCAAGAATAAGATAGAGGCAATAGGTACTATATGTATGCAAGCATGTGGTAGTGCTTGCCTGGTAGCTCAGTTGAAGCGAGAGATGGATCTGGGTAATGCTCCTGGGATTCCTGATATATCCCCTGCTCGGCGTCTATTCGAAGAAGAACCAAACAAACAAGGGCCAACATAAATAAGGTGCACAAGCATATGAATAAATGCGACAAGCAAACAAGCATGCCATGATGAATGATGCACAATTTACATGGCATTAATGTAGCATGGCATGGTGAGGTGTGGGGTACAAGAATAAAGCATTTTATTATTTATGTGGTCAAGTTTTATTGCTATAAACAGTTCTGATTTTTAATATCGACATGATGCATGCTTCAATTCAGAACAAGGAATGCATAGATAGAACGGGATCGTCGCGCTGATCGATTTAGACATATTATTTATTAAATTTGGAGTTGTAGATTTAAAGTTATTAATTTTTTAAGAAAAAGGCAATTTATTGCAATTTTAATCATCTCGAAATTTTAAAGTGTTCAAACATTATTTTGAATTCCTCACATTTTTCTGATTCCAAAACATATATCATTTGTATTATTTGGATTTACAAATCAAAAGTTATTAAAAACAGATTTAGATTTATATTTAAACATTTTCAGAAATTATTTTATTAAAACAGAATTACACAGAGACTTTTTGTACACAGAAGCAGCTAGCCCCATTCGCTGACGGGTGGGACCAGCTGTCCCACGGCCCCACGCGACAGGGCGGCCGGGCGCGGCAGAACTTTTCTTACCGCGGCGTTACCTAGCCCGAGCCGTTGACAGGTGGGGTCGGCGGCGTGCGGGGCCACGCGCGGACTCGCGAACCAGGCAGAGCCACGTGGCACCAAGGGGGACTGCGAGTTGATGGAAGAAAAGTGCGTGGTACCTTTTCGTAAGATTGCAACCGCGGCTGACAGGTGGGGCTCAGGGGACTGCGGGTTGAGGCAAAAAGCTTGTGGGTGGGGGGGGGGGGGTATGTGCAAACTGCCAACTGGTACTGTGGATCTTCCTCTGTCGAAACTGACGACAGACGGAAAATAGCACGCGGCGGTAGAGCGCGCGGCGCGAGGGGATCGAACCGGGGACCTGGGGCACGTGCGCGGAGGCAGTAGCCACTACGGGTAGGGGGGGTTGGTGCTGTGCTTTTGCTACGCGGCCAGGTAAGGCTTCCATAGCGCGCCGGCGAGGACACGTTCGCGAGCTCGCCGCACAGAGGGCGCTCGACGGGTGGTCCGGCGAGAATAGTGGAACCGGGAGAGAAAGGGGATGTCTAGGAGGGAGATGGGCTCACCGCGAGTGCGTCAGTGGGGTCGGTTCGGGCCGAGGAGCGGCGGATCGGCGAGGACGCAGATGCCGGCCGGAGCTAGGGTTTCCTTTGGGCGCGTCGGTTTGCGGCATGTCTGGGCCTTCTCCTCCTCGCTGCGGTGTACGGGGTGAGGCAGTGGTCCTCCTCGGACTTCCTCGACAACCAGGATCGCCACGCCACCAGGGGCTATTTGTAGAGGAGAAGGAGGAGGCCGACGGTGGTGGCCGGAGTTGGGGAAGAGGGTGGCAGGGGAAGAAGGGCACGGCGCAGCAGCCAGGGTTAGATCTGGCATGGTAGAGGAGGCGTGGGGGAGGAGATAAAGGCGAGGGAGAGAGAGGGGGATGCGGTGGAAGGCTCGGGGTGGAAAGGTGGTGTGGTGGCCACCTTTTTTCCATCTCGAGCACATGCTCGGCAGGCATGGAAGGGGGAGTAGAGGCTGTAGCTGGGCCCGAGGGAGTAGAAGGGAGGGCTGGCTCGGTGGAGGCTTTGCTAGCAGAGAGAAAAGAGAGAGGAGGGAGAGACTCGGGTAGGAGCTAGGGTTGGAGGGGTAGCTCGGTTAGGGTTTAGATTAGGGCTGGGGTTTTGGTTAGAGAGGGTAGCTGGCATGGGGGTGGTCGAGCCAGGGGTGGTAACCAGGTTAGGAAGGGAGGGGAGGCTCGGCATGGAGCCTAGCTAGGAGGGAGAAGGGTAGGTTAGGGTTTTAGTTAATTAGAGAGAGAGTCTAGGGTGAGTGGATGGGTTAGGGTTTGGCATGATCAAGCATGGGATAGAGAATGGTTAGGGTTTTATCATGCTCCAAAGCAAGATCAAGCAAAGAGGTGAAAAGAGGTGTGGTGAGGTTGAGATGGAAGTGAGTGATGAGGTACGAGATGCACATGGCAAGGAGAAGAAAAACAAGGTGGGGGTGGAGAGAAAAGGGTGGAGCTTAACCAAAAGCAAAAAGAATCACTTAACATGATTCCCAAAGGTCCATGCTCCACTCCCAAAACAAATAAAACCCAAAGGAGAAAGATAGTGGTAATTGGCATGGCCCATGCATGGGCATTAAATGCCATATATAAGCTTGTGAAAACAATGTAAATAATGATGACATTTATACATATGCATTCCAAAATATGGAATAAGGCCAAGCTAAAGGAAAATAGAATTGGATCCATCTCAACCCACATGAGCTACATTAAATGCCAAAAGAAAGTTAAAGCTCAAGGGTAATTAGGATGGTGGAATTATAAGGTGGTGACAAAGAAAGGTGATGGAGTTGAACAAAAGATATGCCCCCAACTCAACTTGGGCATCAAGCATTTATCAAGAACCAAATACAATATATCAAGAGCCAAATACAATTACTAATGCATATGAGAGAAGAACCAAATGGAAAGGGTTTATATGATGCTCAAATGCAAGGTGGCATGATGACATGAGCATGATATAATTATGATGCAACAATTATATGTAGGAAGTAGCCATAATATTACTAGACCAAGTAGCACTACATATGTTAGACAGATGGGATGCTACAGGCGCCGGCCATGGGAGGGGTACCCTCCCCTCCTCCTATAAAGGCCCCCCTCTCACACCTTCATACTGACACCTCCTCGTGAAGGATCTCTCTCCCCTCTAGTATTATTCCCCATGGTCTCGGATTAGCGAGATACTTGTTCCCGGTAGATTTATCTGGAAAGGAGTTGCTGCTTGTGCTGCTTTGCTGGAGCGAGGGACGGAGGTTGTCGGGGTAAAGGACGTGTGTGCGATCACGGATGCACCGCTGCTTTGCGGTGCTCGACTTGGTGGTGCTGGACTTGCTGGAGCTGGATCTGAAGGACGTGCTGGAGCCGGACTTGCTGGACTTCATCATGATCTTGAGATCGGCAAGTGTAGGAATACATCATCCACGAGTTCCAACTTGTTAACAAAGCTTTGTTGTCTTCGAGGTAAGTTCTCTATGGATGTATATCCACCCGTTGCTTGAATCTAGTAGATAGATCTTGGCGTATAGTTCCCATCGTAGGAATTGTTTTGTTTTATATGCTGCGAACCCATTAGTGGTATCAGAGCCTGATCTATCCGTAGGTGCTTTGCACGGGTAGTACACATATGTTTATATGTGGGCGATGATGATCATGTTATTGCATCTTTCATGTATTTTGGATATTGGTGGCATAGTGGGATGAAGCGGCCCAGACCAACCTTACATGTCATCGCACATGAGACCGGTTCCACGACTGACATGCAACTAGTTTTGCGTAAGTGGCTGGCGGGTGTCTGTCTCTCCTACTATAGTCAATATCTGATTTACAACGAGTTGCTAATAACTTGGTTATCCTCGTTGTGGTTCAATGTTCGTAGGTAAGACCGGTTCTATCTCCGAAATACCTAAGCCACATAAAACTTGCAATGGATAAATTAGAGGCGTCTAGTTTAGATTGTTGCTGGGCTAATGTCTTGATATGGTAATATTGTAAGTAGGTGTATGGTAGATACTCTTACAACACACTTAACGTGTAAGTTCCATAGACCTTGGCCTTACACACAAAGGAATGATAAAAATCATACCACGATGCATATGATAGTGATCAAATGCATGGACCATATCATCCTACTTTACACATATGATGTTCACATCTTATATTGTTTGTTTGGCGTTTTAGTAGCATTATAAGATGATCCCTCATTTAAATATCAAGATAAAATGTGTTCTTCCTTAAGTATGCACTGTTCTATGGATCGTGTTTCAAGACATCACATGATGATCGGGTGTACTCGACTCTGTGCTTTCATACAAATGGGTGTAAGACAATTTCACACATGCGAGTACTAAGGTTCTTACTTGGCGAGCCTAGCATGTACAGACATGGCCTCGGAACAAGGACCAAAAGGTTAAGCATGAGTCATATAGTTGATATGATGCCCATATTGAAGCTCGCCTTTGAAGCTACACCGACTCACGTGATGATCGGACTTGGTGTACTGGATTTGGTTCATGTAATCATCAAAAAGGCACGAGGGATGTCGTTTTTGAGTGGGAGTTCATTTCTAATTTGGATTAGTCGAACTCAATTTGTCATAAACTAAATCAAAGTGAATTTGCATAATTTGTTGTAGTCATTGGCGTCTGTTCACTACCTTATGCTTAGTTTTAACTGAGATAATAGAACTATAGAATTATGGATATTTACTTTACGAACTGGTATCGTATTGTTTTGAATGTCAATTTAAAGTTTATAAGTCCTATTGCAAATTTTCAGCAAACTCTATTTACTCCATGAATTTTAATAAGTAGTATTAAATCAAGAGTAAGAATTCCAATGTTAGTATCTAAAGTATCATGTTTGCTTCCCTGATTATTGATATTCAAAAGGTGTTCTAATATCAAAATTATATAGGAGCTGAAAATTGTTTCAGAAACCATCATGTGTGAAAGATATTGTGATATCTGAAACAATGTTTTTGGTTGCATTATGATAGAGTATAATTTAGCAAAATACATGTTCTCATATTGTATGAAAATTTGTGAAGGATGGAGATCCTAAGCATCCGGATCTCCCAAAAAGGTTTTGGGAACTAACATTATACTCGCGATTCTTCCTTATAGGCTATAGTAGCTTGATGATGAAAGTTGTCATGATAAGGATGAATAGAAGATGTAAGTAAAATGTTTACCACACTAATAGATTACTAAAGAATGGATTTTTGAAAGAATACCAATCATTTGATGATGGTGATCCACTTCAAAGTTCAAGTCCAAAGGTATTAGTATTTGACTATATACGCTTTGTACTATGAGTCATGTGAATGACACCACTATTGATGTTGATAGATTCTTTTGAAAGGAAAAGGAATTGCTGAAAGAGAATCTATAAAATATTTGACAAAAAAGAAAAAGTTGGAAATGTCCAGCTTAGGTATATAGAAGATATACATGTTATGGTTGTATTCCTTGCTTGTTAAACGATGTGGTTCTTCGGTATTGGATACCGAATTGGTTGGTATGAAGTGTCATACAGGACAACGCAATTCAAGAACTGCAATGGCCTAACTAACTAGCAAGAGAATAAGTGATGATGTTCATCGAAAACAAATAAAGTGTTATTATGTTTTTCGTTGTCGTCAAACCTAGCCTTCAAGATTTGTTTTAATAATTGTTATTTTGTTCCGGTATTATGAGAACAATGGTTGTTCAAATAATTACCGTGTTCCATAAAGGATGGATGAACTTTTACAAGTCTGGTGGGAGAAATCACATCCATAAACACTATTGCTAAAATATCGCAAGACAAATGATTGAAAGATCACTTATGAAGTGACATCGCTGTTTAAATTATGTTGGCAAGAAAACATGAAGAAAATCCATGTTGATGGATTTTTGGAGTCTTTGATTTTGATCAACTAACGCTTGTGAGACTTTCCTTGAGATAATTGAAACTTCGTCCATAGGCCAAAGAGGAACAGCTGACTACCTTATTGGATATCATACATATTGATGTATATAGTCCATTATATGTAGCCATATGCGATGGATCTTTTTGCTTCATATGCTTTCTCCAAACATTTGAGTGAATATATCTGTATATTTACTTAATAAGGAAAAAGTATGAAACATTTGAAAATTGTTCAAAGACTTTCAAGATGAAGTGAAAAATCATTGTAACAAGAAAATAAAATAGTTTATGATTTGATCATAAAGGAAGATATTTGAGTTACATGTTTAGCAAAACACTTAAGATTTGAGGAATTGTTCCATGATTTGTGTTTCCCAGTAAACCATAGGAGTATGGCATATTCGAGAGATGAAATCAAACCATGTTTAACATGGTGATCAGAGGTGTCATTTATAAAACTGCCATTATGTTTTAAGGATTGAATCTTTAGAGACTACCGGTTTTACACTGAAAAGAGCACCATCGTGATCCATTGAAATGACACCATATAAGTTATGGTTTGGGATAAAACCCGAATTGTCTTTTCTTAAATTTTGGTATGCTATGCATAAGTAAAATGTTTACAACCAAAGTTGGATAAGCACGTCTTTGTAGGTTATCCCAAAGGACAAAAGAGTTTGTTACTTGGAACATCAAGTTTCTTAAGAAGGAATTTTTTCGCGAAAAGTTAAGTGGGAGGACAATAGAACTTTGATAAGGTTGTTGAACCTTAGCTATATGGGCTAAGTAGCGCAGCGCCAGAAAGTGTCCCGGTGGTGGCCACAATGCTCATGGCTCATGTGATTACAAAGGTTGTGATCTCGGAGATTCGAGTTCCTATTAAATCGTGTGGGTCGGTAAGAATCAAATAGTGTGATTTGATAAGCAAGTCGTTATTTTTTTGACAATGATGAACCGACTACATGCAAAGAAGCGATGATGGGGCCTGACTCCATAAAATGACTAGAAGTCATAGAATCCGTGATAGTATCCATACACGAGAAATCAAGTTTCTGAACTTGGAAGACCCTCTGGAAAGGCGTGAAGCCTATCGGTCGTGTTTGGATCTATAAAGAAATAGACATGGATGTTTAACATCTATGAAATAGTCGACATGTAGGAAAGAAGTTTACGACAATGTTCAAGGAGTTGACTATGACAATATTTGATCTTTCATAGCGATATTTAGTCCTGGCGGATTAATGTAGCAACCACTACATATAATTTGATGTATGGTAGTTGAACTAACAAAACAATGTTCTTCTAATAGAATGGTTACCTAGGACCTGTACAAGACACGGTCCAAAGTGTTTTGTTAATTCAAAGGGTGCTAAAAGGGCATGCAAACTTCAATAGTTGAAGTAAGCATAGCGGAGTTGGAATCTTCACCATGATGAAACTGTTAAAAGAGTTTAAATTCATCGGAGATGATGAATATGCTTGCATTTGCAAGAAATTAAGTGGGAGCGCTGAGACATATTTCTAATACATTATGTAGAGAACATATTGTTGATTGGAAATGATGTATCTTGTATTGACACAACTTAAGAATTTCGTTAAAATAAGATTTCGATGAAAGACTTGGGGAAACTCGGAATATTTGGCATCAATATCTATATGGATAGATTGAGGCGCTAATATGGTTCTGCTAGACATACATATATGAGATATTGAAAGGGTTCAATATGGAAACAACAAGAAAGGTTCTTGTTGCATGGAAAGGATTGTATCAAGATTCAAGTGTTTCAACACTTTGTGAGTAAACTCACATGAAGATTTGATCGATTATACCATGATATGTATATATCCAGAATGTCCTATGCTCTAAATGTTATGAGCACACACTAGAATGATTCATAATATGATCTTTGGACATTAGTAAAGATATTCTTATGAGCTTTGGAAGAACTAAGAATATATCATGTATAAGTGACAAATCGTTAAAGGTAGTTCATTGTAAAGTGTTACATTGATACTAGTTTTGTCACAAGATACAAATTAAATTTATCTCAATTTAGACTATGAGTGGCACAATGTAATGGAAAGGATGTTCCATCATGGATTTGGATAAGTTCCAAATTTGAAACATTGTGATGGATACTACAACAAAAGGCTAAGTATATGACTGCTATAGTAGCAGCAAAGGAGGGCATTTGTGTTAAGAAGTTTGTTATCAAACTAGGTGTGGTTCAAAGTGGGCTAATACTATGAAGATATATTGCATGAAAATAATATCAACATATTTTAACCGAACGAACTAAAGGACTCACCAAAGGACCAAATTTATACAATGCCATCTCATTTGAGAATGAGTGATGCGGAAAGACACAAAGACATGCAAATACACACGGACCTAAAACTGTCAGATCCGGAGATTATGTTAACCCCTAGCAATAGCGTATATGCAACACTAGAAATCCATTGGTTTTCAATACGCAAAGTCTTTCAAACTAGATTATTGATTCTAGTGCAAGTGGGAGACTGAAGGGAATATGCCCGAGAGGCAATAATAAAGTGATTATTATCTTATTCCATGTTTATGATAAATGTTTATTTTGCATGCTATAATTGTATTAATTGGAAATGTTAATACATGTGTGTTTAATAAACAAAATACAAAGTTTCTAGTAATGCCTCTCATATAAAGTAGCTCGTTGAGTAACAAGATGATCAAGGTTTCCTGATCATGGACATTGGATGTTGTTAATAACGAGGTCACAACATTAGATGAATTATGTGATGAACATTCATCCAAAGTATAGCATTACGATCAGAGTCATTATGTTTATATTGCTATAACATCCTACGAAGTAATCCTAGTCCTTAGACCATGAGATCATGTTAATTGCTAACACCGGAAGAGTATCTTGATAACATCAAATGTCACACCGTAACAGCGTGACTATAAAGGTGGGTTCAGTGATACGAAGGTGTTATGTTGAGGCTCATGGATCAAGAGTGGGATTTGTCCATCCCGATGACGGATGGATATGCTCTGGGCCCTCTCGGTGATATCACATTGAAATAGCTTGCAAGCAAGTGATGTGATCACTAGAATGTTATATCATGGGAACAAGAAAAGAGTGCATGTCGGTAACAAGATCAAACTAGGTATTTGGATACCGATGATCGAATCTCGGACATGTATTATATCATGAGACAAAGGGATTTAGTTACTAGCGTTAAAGGTTCTCACGGTCACAAAAGTCATCGTTGAATGTTTAGGAGTCAGTATGGATCTCCAGGTCCCGCTTCTGATTATTGATATGAGAGGGGTCTCGATCATGTCTGCATTATTCGCAAACCGTAGGGTGACATACTTAAGGAATACCAACACCATTTGGAGCAAATATGTTTAATATAAAGATTTAAGAAAGTGCTGGAATTATTTCAATAGACACCGAAACTGTTTCTGGTGAAATTGCTGAAATTGGTTCTGCCTGTAATATTGAAATGTTGCAGGGGGTTTTATGTGAATGTTTGTTAATTAAAGTAATTAACAAAATTCTGAATAAAATAAATAAAAGAGTTTTATTAAATGAGAGAGCATTAAATTTGGAGAAATTTAATGCATTTAAAGTGGAGACTTTAAAAGAGAATGTGAAGGGGCATTTTAATGTGGAGGGGTTACCACCACATGAATGGGGGAGGTGAAGGGACAGCCTCCATGGGCGCCGGCCATGGGAGGGGTACCCTCCCCTCCTCCTAAAAAAGCCCCCCCTCTCACACCTTCATACTAACACCTCCTTGTGAAGGATCTCTGTCCCCCTCTAGTATTATTCCCCATGGTCTCGGATTAGCGAGATACATGTTCCCGGTGGATTTATCTGGAAAGGAGTTGATGCTTCCGCTGCTTTGCTAGAGCGAGGGACGGAGGTTGTCGGGGTACCGGACGTGTGTGCGATCATGGATGCACCGCTGCTTTGTGGTGCTGGACTTTGGTGGTGCTGGACTTGATGGACCTGGATATAAAGGACGTGCTGGAGCCGGACCTGCTGGACTTCATCATGATCTTGAGATCGGCAAGTGTACGAGTACATCATCCACGAGTTCCAACTCGTTAACAAGGCTTTGTTGTCTTCGAGGTAAGTTCTCTATGGATGTATATCCACCCGTTGCTTGTATCTAGTAGATAGATCTTGGCGTATAGTTCCCATTGTAGGAATTGTTTTTTGTTTTCTATGCTGCGAACCTATCATGAGAGGACTGGGGAGAGATGGACTAGCCTCTCGGCTTATAACCCGAAGGAGAGGGTGTGTGGTGGACAATGTCGATGGGTGAGCTTGAGGGAGAGATAGCAGCAGGGGATTGGCCCTCATGGACGGTGGAGATAGGGATGGTGGGGCTCTGGGTCATGGCAGAGGCAGAGAGGAGGTGGGGCAGTAGTGGCAAGGAGTGAATGACAATAGATGGCAAGATATCTTGTCTCTCACATATCCAAACAATAAGGACAAGGAGGGTGTATGCTGCTACAGTCATATGCTACAGTGGATCACGACTGGGAGGGGGTGTGTATGATGTGGAGAATTATGGTGCAAGATTTGATGGGGTTTGGATGGTTTAGTCCAAGGTTTTTAGTAAAGTGTCAAAATGTGTCATGATGATGATCATCACGGAATGTTTCAAAACTTGTTATTGGCAATATTGGGAACTGATGCTGGTAGGTTGGTATGATCAAGGTGTACTAGGGATAGTTGTTTGGGATTTTTCCTATGAGTATAGATCCCTTTATTATCCCATTTTCAAAAAGTGCTAAAATGGATTTCAGAAGTTTATTTGATATTTTAGAATTGAACTAGGTGGGTTTTTGGTTTTAGATGGTCCCATATATGAATTCATACTTTGGAGGAATTTCCTGGAATTTAGAGAGATAGGAAAGTATGTTTAAGCAATTATTTCTTGTTTCTGCCATTTAAGAAAAAGGGCAAAAAGGAAAAAAAATAATGCATCTCAAAAATATTTATTTTTGAGGTGGGAAGATAGTATAGGATATATAGGAATCAAATGTGCCTTAAGTTGGGAATGTGTTCTGGAGAGAAACAATCTTTCTTTTATGAAGTTATTCAGTTTTAGTAAAAGAAAGGGATTTAATTCCTTTTGGGTCAAAAGAATTATGGATAATATTGGATAAAATTATATATGTATGGTAGATGATGTCCACCATCTATATCCATCATTTGGAAACTTGGATTTTGGAAATTCAACTTGATCTTTGAAGGAAGCAAGGAATTAAGGATCTAGGGCAAGGTTGTTTTATAGCCACCAAAACCATGTTGGATCTTGGAGCTCAGAGCTCCCATTGGAACGTGGGATTTATGGATGGATAGGCCAAGTTTAGTAGATCACCACGGTACAAATAGTTGATCTTGATCATGCTTGAGTGCTCCAAGAATTTATGTCAAACTTTGAATGAAATAAGGGTGTCATAGCAGATTATCATGTAGCCTTCAAAACCATGTGGGTTTTGGAGGCACAAAGCTCCAATTGGAACAATTGAAGTATGAATTGATCGAACTTCATGAGAAGAACACAACCATGTGAAGATTTGGTTTAAAGAAGATAGTATGAGGATGTGAGCTTCTTCCAAAGTAGGCTAGTTGATAAGATTTACAGGAATTGTTATTTTCTTGCCTGCAAACCCATCAAGAACAAGTGTGTTAAAAGATGATCTAGCCAAGGGAAAGAGTGTTCCTTGGTAGTCCTTAATAGGGTCTACAATATGGTTCAAGTACATTACCAAAAAGGCAGAAGGAGTGGAAATGAGGGAGACTCAAAGATGTGATATTGATATTTGATTTCCAGACTTAGTCATTTTTGGCAGGGTGGGGGATTTTGACTAGAATGTAAGAGGGGATGATTTTGAGCGGTTGCAAGGTTCCAAATTATTATCAAATGGATGATTTTGAAGTGTAGATTGATTAGAAAGGATTGATGCTTTATATTGGTCTTCATTCACTTGGAAGATTCTAGAATGAATATTCTTGAGAAGTGATTTGGTTAAGGGTTTTAGATGATCACCTAGTTGTTGTAGATTAGATCTAGCTTGGTTAACTTGATAGGGCTGACACTCTTGGATTAGCTGGATGCTAGATGATGAGCCCCAAGAGTATCTCATACTACTCCTAAGTAGGCAAGTCAAACAGTAGAACAAGGCACATCATCAGACAACAAATCAAGGCAATTCATCTTAACAAGTAACTCAAGCTATTACTAGAGTTACCATCAAGCCTAACTTGAGGTAAGGATGGGTATTTTGAACAGGTCGGAGTTTCAACAAGGTAAGGTCCTTGGTACATCTACCAAGAGTAGAGTTCAAAAGTTTTTAAAATTGTTTTAGAGAAACATAGAGGTAAGAGTATTTTGAAGGCTCTGTCATTGAAATCATAGGGATATTGTATCATATAGATCTCCATAACTTTATCAATAGTATCTACTAAAAAGGTTTTAGGGTTGCAAGGCATCTTGGCTCAGGTTTTTGAAATGCCAGAACATTTGAGAATATGAAACATAGGCCAAGACAGTTTTTGTTAAATAGCTTCTGTCAACTAATGTTGAGGTAAGGAGTATATCATTTGCTACACACTCAATGCATAAGCATCAACAAACAAGCAAGCAAACAGTGCATCACTGAACACGGAAAAGTTTTTGTTCCCGCTGATTTTTGCATTCTCGACAACTAATCAGGGTTGCTTAAATTGGGATGTTATATGCTTGAAGGTGGATCAGACATTAGATAGGCCAAACGGCATGACCAACCATTTGTAGAGACCATGTTTGGTATTGAAGGTGGTTTCCACTGATCACCTTCCGCCATGCGTATTTGATGGTAACCACTACGAAGATCGATTTTCGAGAAATTGTGGCACCACTCAATTCGTCAAGCATGTCATTATGATGTGGTATATGATGTCGATAACACATTGTGATATCATAACCGCAACGTCTCATCTGTCTTTGGAACAATAATCACAGGTACCACACTTGGGCTTATGCTTACTTGGATCAAACCTTCGGAGACGAGGTGGTTGATTTCGCATCTGATATCCTTTGTCTCCTTTGGGTTCGTGCGGTATGCAGCGTGGTTTTGTAGAGGTGCACTAGGTATGAGGACTATGCGATGTTCACTTCCCCGAAGAGGAGGTAGTCCATCTGGGAGCTCTACAGGAAACACGTCCTTGATTTCTGCAAAACGTCCATCAAAGAGGGGGAACATTTATTAAGTAATTAGTGTCTTGCCCTAGTCCCTTGCAAACAAGGACATAGTGCAAGATCGATTGGTTATTCCTCACATATCTCATCTAACTTTTGGTGGCAAGAAGAACACTCTTATTTTTTACACTAAAGTTTGGCTTGTAGCTCTCACTTGCTATACGGTGGTTCTCTCGCTCACCATTCTTCTCACTGTGGTTTTGTGGTTTGCACCCTTGCTAAAGCTTTTGTATTGTCCGCAATTATTTGGCTAAGAGTCATCGGTTTCAAAACACATGTCTTGTTGAGTCATTTGAAGTTATACACATTTGTGCGGCCATCATGTAGAGCACTCTTGTCATATTGCCACGGTCTACCAAGCAACATATGGCATACTGTCATGGGAACCACATCACACTTCACAGACCATTCGTCACTTAGCCATTGGACATGGTAGGGACGCTTGTGTGGATGGAGGTTGAGGTTAAGATTCTCACATAAATCTATGCTTGCAAGGTTGTGGCAGCTCCCTTTATCGATGATAACGTTAATGGATTTCCCATTGATGCTGGAACGTGTTTGGAAGATGTTGGATCTTTGATCTTCATGCTTCTTTGCTTGATTAATCAAGATTCTTGTGAGGACAAGCGAAGGATTTGTGTCATGATCACACATTAGGAGTTCTTGATCATCTCCAACATGTTGCCTTGTGATTTCTTCTTTGACTGTTATATCAAATTCATCCTCTGTAACATCCCACTTTTAGCAACCCTCATTAGTTGTCTAGAATGCAAAAATCAGGGGGAACAAAAAAATATTCCTTAGTGATGTAGTGTTTTCTTGCTTGATTTGTTGTGCTTATGCATCTGACTGTGTATTAAATGATTAGATGATATACTCCTCTACATTTCCCTTAAGGTTATAGAAGCTATTTAAAGAAACTATCTTGGCTTGTTTTACATATTCTCAAATGTTCTAGCATTTCAAAACTTGAGCCAAGATGCCTTTACACCAACAAGCACTTTCTTAGCTTCTATTAACAAAATTATGGAGATCTATATGATATAATCTCCTTCTATTTTCTAGACACAACTTCCTAGTGATCATACCTCTAGTTTGACCTGAACCTTTTAGAAAACTATTGGATCTAATCTTCATAGAAGTACCAAGGACCCTTAGCTTATTCAAACTCCAACCTCTTCAAAATACCCCTTCTTACCTCAATCTTGGCTTGATGGTAACCCTAGTAGTAGATTGATTTGTTTGCAAGATGAATTGCTTTGATATATTATTCGACTTCTTTGCGTAGGAAGTAGTATGAGCTACCCTAGGAGCTCATCCTCTAGAATCAAGCTAAATTAAGAATACAAAGCTTAACCAACTTTCCCAAGATGGACCAGATTTGTAGTCACTAGACTAACCATCTAACATATTAACCATATCCAATTAGAATCAATTCCTTCTAATAGTTTCCAACTCAATGAAGACCAACTATAAACATTGACCCCTTCAACTAAATCTACACTTCAACTTCATCTACTTGATGAAGAGTTTGGAACCTATCACCCTCTAAGAATCATCCCCTGTTGTAATCTAGTCAAAAACCCTAAATCTTCCAAAAATGACTTATGTCTATAAAACTATTATACATATCACATCTTTGAGACTCCCTCTTTCTCAACCCTTTAGAATTTTTGGAAATGCACGTGAACCAACTAGTAAACCATTCTAAGGAAATATAAATCCCACACTTGCTCTTGGATAGACCATCCTTTAAACCACTTGTTGTTGATGGTTTTCCAAACAAGGAATTAATCTTTTCTGCAAATCTTACCAACATGCCTACTTTGGCAAAAGCTCACATCTCCATGTTACCTTATTTTGATCAACTCTTTGCATGATTGTGCTTTACTCAGGAAGGTCTATCCATCCATACTTAATTTGCTTCAATTGGAGCCTTGTTCTTCAAAAATCCAAAAAACCACATGGTTTTTGAACCTAATTAATAATCTACTTTTACACGCTTATTTTTTGCCAATTTTGGCATCAATCCTAGGAAAAACTCAATCATGATCAACCACAACTATTTGTACCATGGTTATATACATAACGTGTCCTATCTATCCATCTAGCCCATGACCCAAGGGGAGCTCTGAGCTCCTGAATCCAACAAGGTTTTGATGGTATAAAATTAATAGTGCCCAAGATCCTTAATTCCATGATTTATTCCAAATCAAGTTTGATTTCCAAAACCAAGGTTTCAAATGATATATACACTATGTGGACATCATATACCCATGAACATAATAATTTAGTAAAGGTTTTTCATAATTATTTTGGCCCAGAACCTATTTTATACTTTTCTTTTATGAAACCCTCAAAACTCCCTCTATAAAGGAAAGTTTGTTTTTATCCAAAACACATCTCCAAATTTTGGCACAATTGAGGCCTATATATTATACCCGATCTTCCCACTTCAAAAATAAATACTTTTGAAAATTTGTATTATTTCTTCTTGGCCTTTTCTTAAATGGCCGAAATGAGAAAATAAATGTTTTAAATACTTTTAGTTCTCAGTAAATCTTGGGAAAATTCTATAATGTGAGAAATTGTATTTAGGACCATCTCAAACCAAAAACCATCCCTGTCCAACTAAAAAATTTGAAATCAAATCCATAAAACAACTTCAACTCTTTTTAAAAACTTGATAATAAATGGGGCTAAACACCTCTAAAAAATCCTAGATAAATCCTGGAGATTGTTCTTGCCCATATATATCTACCAATACCCTTGAACCACCTTGTCAAGATCTATTTTGGAGAACTTCCTTCATAATCATCATTCTGGCCAAAAATTGAATATGATCAATATCATGAACTAAACCAATCCAAACTCCTTCAAAACTTTTCAAGCACTCATCCCTAGCGCCATACCCCTCTCTAGTTGTGTACTATGGCCATTCACTGTAGCTCCCTTTTGCTTTGTCTCTTATGCTTCGAAAAGAAGGGGACATGAGGCTAGATCATTTCATGATTTTAATATGTTGGCTACGGCTGCACACTTTCCTCTCTGCCCCTCTGCTTGACCTAGAGCCCCATCACCTCTCTCTCCACTGCCCACACTACCCAATAGGAGATCCATCGACCAAGCCCTAGTCATGGAAGAGATCGGTGCACCATACACCTTACCATCTTGGATAAATAGACCAGATGCCTTCCACCTTGCACCTGCTCCCTCACTTCTCTCCCTAGACACCAGAGCATCCACCTAGGGCCGAGCTTATCCTCCCCTTTCCCATCGTCGCCATGGAAGCATAATAAATCTTCTCTATGGTTTTCTCTAAATAGAAAAGTTTTCTGAGAGAGAACTCTGGAAGGACGCCACCAAACCTGAGCACAAGTGGTGGTGCTAACGCCACTTACGCATTCTCCTGGACCCCTGCGTCCTCTTAGCAATCTCACTAGCAACATTCATGCACCCTAGTGCGTGCTCCGGTGAGCACCCAAGCGAAGTTAGCCGTGGTGAGGAGCTCCATTTGGTATCTGCATCAAAACCCGCCTCTTCCACCCCTCTCTGATGTCGGCGGCGAGCACCGCACCTCCCTGTTCCCTCCTCCATTGCTAGTGATCCTCCGATGACCCTCCCTGTCCTTTCGCCAACAACCCTTGATGAGGATATTGATACATCCATTTTGCATCACTATTCTATATCATAATTTGCTATTATTCATTGATATAATTCATATTAAGAGATGATACTTATGTTATTTCATCTATTTTTGCATGATTTATGACTTTTGCAGGATGAACCACTAGAGTCATATTCTGATGGAAAAAAGCACTATCCGGATGCATCGTGAAGATCAGAAAATCCCAGAAAATATATGGAATTCCTATTTTTCTAGAAGATGGAGGCCAGAAGGAGGAGTGGAGATGGGCCACAGGGGGCCCACACCACCCGCTGGTGCGGGCCACCCCTGGTCGCGCCACCAGGTGGTGTGGCCACCCTGGCCCACCTCGGGCATCGCCCTTTGGCATATATAATCCCCTCGAAACCCTAAGCCTCGAGGAGCAACCATAGAAAGGTTCCGCTGCCTCTGTGGGCGGAAATTACAGAGGGAGAAAGAGCTCGCCGGCAGGTAGAAATGTGCCGTGGAAATTCCTTCCCGGAGACGGGAGATTGTCGCCATCAACACCATCATCAAGCTAGACTTCATCGGGATCATCATCATCATCATCTCCACCAGCACCATCACCACCACTCCGTACTGCTGTAACAATTGGGTTGAATCTTGCATAGTTCTTAGGGAAACTTTCCCGGTGTTGATTACTTGTTATAGTTGATGCTATTGAGTGGAACCATTGAATTATTGTTCATGTTCAGATTGTTACTTATCATTATTTCATCTCTGATCTTGATCCATATGATGTCTCGTGAGTAGTTCGTTTAGTTCTTGAGGACATGGGAGAAGTCATGTTGTTAGTAGTGGAATTGTGTTGAGAAAGATTCAATGGTATGATATTTAAGTTGTGGTTTTATTCTTCTAGTGGTGTCATGTGAATGTCGACTACATGATACTTCACCTTTATGGGCCTAGGGGAATGCATTGTGTATTTGTCTACTAATCATGGGGTTGCCAGAGTGACAGAAACCTGAACCCCCATTAGGAAACCTTTGCATAAGAGAGTGTAGGATCTCAAAGTTTAAGGCTGTGGTTAGGTTTTTATCTTAATTACTTTCTTGTAGTTGCGGATGCTTACAAGGGGTATAATCATAAGTATGTATTAGTCCTAGGAAGGTCAGTACATTAGCATAGGTTCACCCACACAACACTTATCCAACCAAAGAAGATTAATCAACTATATGAAGCGAAAGCACTTGACGATATTCCCATGTGTCCTTGAGAATGTTTGGTCATCTTAAGTAATACAACTGGCTTGTCCTTTGCTAAAGAAAGGATTGGGCCACTTGGTGCAATTATTATTATTGTCTTTTATTTACTCACACTTTATTTATCTGCATTATCAAAAACCCCTAAAAATCTGTTTGCTAAGTATTTACAGAGAATTCCTAATCCATACCACTTGTCACACCTTCTTCTCCTCGTTGGGTTCGACACTCTTACTTATCGAAAATACTTTGATACACCCCCTATACTTGTGGGTCATCAAGGAAATTTCTACTATGAGTATTGTTTACTTCTGTTTGTTACTTTATTTTCAATATGGATAGTTCACTTAGTTTCTTATTTCATAATGCTACTACCACTGCTAAGGTAGCAGGTCAACCACCACCTACTAAAATTGATCCTTTTAAAATACCTACAAAAATTGTTGATCGTGTTATGGATAACTACTATTTTGGAGATGGAACTGTCCATCCCGGTGATCATTTGTTCTTTATACATGAATTATGCGGATTGTTCAAGTGTCCAGGTATTACAACAGATCAAGTCAAGAAGAAGTTATTCTCATTATCATTAAAAGGTAGAGTTGAGGAATGGTATAAGCTGCTGAAGAATGGCCAATCTCTTGAATGGGAGGAAATTGTGCCTCTCTTTTATTCAAAATTCTATCCTCCTAGTGAGAGTCATAAACATCGGAATCCAATATATAACTTTTGGCCTCGTGATGGTGAGCGTACCACTCAATATTGGGGGAGTTTGAAGTTACTAATGCTCAAATGTCCTATTCATGGGCTCCCTAATAATATTATTATAAATAACTTTTATGCAAGACTTTCTCTTCATGATAAGGATTTATTGGATGCTTCTTGTGCTGGATCATTTACACGTATGGAAGAAGAAGCTAAATGGGATCTTCTATACCGTATTCAAGACAATGCTGAAGCATGGGAGAATGATAAAGGAAGGACGTCGGGTATAAATTACAATGATGAATGCATTAAATCATTTACGGGAACTGATGACTTTCATAATATTACTATTGCTTATGTTCTTGATTCTCAAGTTCCTGCAAATTGTTTAAAATCTTTTGCCTCTTATATTGAAATTCCTAAAAAGGAATGGAACAAGTATCATGCACCATATAAGGATATTGTTGATTGTGTTCCTGCTAGAAATACTAAAGTGTGCACCATTGATCATATTTTACCTGAACGTTATATCGAGAAAATACATTTCCCTATTAAGGTAAAGGAGCATTCTATGATAACTAGTGTGGTTAACAAAAGTACAAAGAAAGTTGTAAAACCTGATGAACAAATAAATGTTGAACCTGCAGTATCAATTGTGGAAGACCTGGTTAGTAAGAGTGTAGAAGATGGACACATTATCTTTTGTGAGGATGCATCTAATATTGTTTCACATCCTAGTAGCACTAGGATAGTTAGTGTCCCTGTGCTTTCCGTTAGGATTGGTGATCATTGCTATTATGGTTTATGTGATATTGGTGCAAGTTCAAGTGCTATTCCTTATGAGATTTACAAAGAAATTATGCATGAAATTGGTCCATGTGAACTAGAAGAAATCGATGTAGTTATTCACCTTGCCAATAGAGAGACCATCTCTTCAATTGGTATTGCAAGATATGTGGAAGTTCTTTGTGGTAAGATTAAATATCCTACTGATTTTCTAGTTCTTGGTTGAGCTGCTAGCAAAACTTGTCCTATCATTTTTGGTAGACCTTTCTTGAACACTTGTGGAGCCATTATATATTGTAAGAGGGAGAAAATTTTAGCTGAATTTGATGGAGAATCTTATGAGTTTAATTTTTCAAAATTTGCTAAAGTACCATATGAAATTGAATTGCCTAATCATGATTTTAGAGTTGACCAACTTGCTTCTATTTCTCTTTCTCCTAACAATGCTTTGCAACAATTTATGGAAGACCACGTGCCAACATCCGGATTTTTAATCCCAGATGCCTGTTATGCCATACCTCGCAATCCCAGGATTACCATTTTTACGAGACACAACAGATTGGATATCACAGTACATCATCCATTACAAACCATAATAAGGTCTTACACAAATAAAGGATCTCATGGTCCAGTCTTAATACATTTCAAGTAGCGGAAATAATAAGCGTAGTAGTGGGCTCCATCTTCAGGGTCACAAGCAATGCTGACGATGGGAGATGATCCTAGTTGTCGTAGCCGTCATGTTGTCCATCTTCCTGATAGTCCTTCTCATAGTCTGGCCACGGGAATAGCAAGGGACAAAGCCATGAGTACTCTTTAAGTACTCGCAAACTATAACATCCCAATTTCAGCTACCCTGATTAGTTGTCCAAAATGCAAAAATCAGGGGGAATAAAAACTTTTTCTTATGCTTTAGTGCAGTGCTTGCTTGTTGTTTGTTTGCACTTGTGCTTATGAAGTTTATCTTAGGATACTCCTTACCTCAATCTTAGTTGGCAAAAGCTATTTACCAAAACTATCTTGGCTTACTTTACATATTCTCAAACGTTCTAGCATTTCAAAATATGAGCCAAGATGCTTATGAAACCAAAACTATTTTAGTAGCTTCTATTGACAAAACTATGGAGAGATATATATTAAAATCTCCTTATGTTTACAAGATAGAACACTCAACTAATCTTACCTCTAGATTTTTGAAGCTCTTGTTCAAAGCCTTTGAATTCTACTCTTGGTAGAGATACCAAGAACCCTTATCTTATTCAAAACTAAACCTCTTCAAAATGACTCAACCTTACCTCCAATCTAAGCTTGATGGTAACCCCTAGTACTAGTTGATTAGTGTATAAGATGAGTTGCCTTGATCTGATGTCTGATGAGTTGCTTTGATCTGCTGTTTGACTTGTTTGCTTAGGAAGTAGTATGAGCCACTCTAGGAGATCATCACTAGGTTCAAGATGTTTCCCAATCATCAATCCCTCAGCAAGAAAGCAAACCTTGCTATGATCCCTAGCCACCAGGTGATCATCTAAAACCCTTAATCAGATCCATGCTAAGGATCTCCATTCCAGATATTCCCAATTCCTTGAAGACCAACATCAAGCAAGGATCTCTTCTACTCACTCTACAGTTCCCTATCAACCACTTGTTAAAGCTCTGATACCTTGCAACTCCTCCAAGAACTTTCCCTCTCATACTCTAGTCAAATTCATCAAAACTGCCAAATTTGGCTAAGTTTGGAAACAGTTCTAGCATCACCTTTTTGGATGCCTCCTTTTCTCAAACCATGTGCATTTTTGGAAATGCATCTGAACCATCTTGTTAACCATCCCAAGGACTACCAATGCCCACATTTGCCCTTGGTTAGATCCTCCTCCAACCCACTTTTCCATGATGGCTTTGCAGACAAGAAAATAACATTTCCTGCAAAACTAGTCATCGTGCCAACTTGGCTAGAATCTCCCATCCTCATATAATCTCCTATGGACCAACTCTCTGCGTGGTTGTGTTCTACTCATTGACTTCTATCAGAATCTACTTCACTTGCCCCAATTGGAGCTCTGTGTTGCTTAAACCCACATGGTTTAGAAGGCTTCATGACACTTTCTGCATGGCAGCCTTAATTTCAACGAAGTTTGCCATCTCATCAAGATCACCTCAAATACAATTAATTCAAAATATTTTTGCCATGATCATATATATGATTTGGTATACTCACCCATCTACTCCTTGCACCAAGGTGAGCTCTGAGCTCCATGATGCAAGCATGTTTTGGTGGTATGAGAATAACACCACCCTAGATCATCAACCCTTTGTTTTCCATCCTTTTCTAGTTGGATTTCCATTCCACAAGGTTGAAAATGCTTGCTACACCTTTTTCAACTCACCTACCTTGATCTCGAAGAATTATCAATAATTATCCAGGCCCCAAAACTATTTAATTTCTTAAATAGTAAAAATCTCCAAAACTCCCTCCATAAAGGAAAGTTTGGTTTTTACCAAACCACTTCCACAAATTTTAGCTCGTTTGAGTTCCACCTATCAAACCCTATATTTCCAGCTCAAAAATATATATTTTTGAGAAGCTTTATTATTTCTTTTTGCCCATTTTCTTAAATGGCTGAATTAGAATAATAATTGTTTTAATTACTTCTTTGTCTCAATAAATCTTGGGAAAATTCCCCTAAGTGTGTATTCACATTTGGGACCCTTAAACATCAAAATCCACCCTTGTATAATGTAAAAATATCAAATGATCCTCCAGAGATCCCTTCTGCCCTTTTTGAGTATTTGGATTTAGGAGGACTAAAACTCCTCTGATAAATCTCAAATAAATCCTAGGAGTCTACCTTTACCTCCTCTACTCCCTAGTACCCTTTTCTACTCTAGTCCAATGCAAGTTTGTAGACTTCCTTCACCACCATATATTAGACCAATATTTGCCAATAAAGCCAAACCACCACTCTAAGCACTTCTTTCTTCCATCAAATCTTGATCAGTGCTTATCCTTATCACCAGGACACCCCACTTGTCGACCACCACTCTAGCTCCACCTCAGCCTTGACCATTTTTCCCTTGTACTAGTGGTAAGAGAGAGAGACAATAAATATCTTACAAGGATCAACCTAATTTAATTACCCTTGATGCCACCACTCTCTCTGAGCTCCAGCACCAGCAAATACCAATCTTACCCCTCTCCACGTCCCTCTTGACCAACCCCTGGACAACATTGCTCTCCCCCTTGTCCTAAAGGGTAATTTACCCCATCCACTCGTCACTCTTAGTATAAAGGACAGCTGCCCTCCCCAGCTCGCCCCTGCCCCTCATTTGCCCCCCTCTCACTCTCACTTGCCTCCTAGAGCACCACACCCTCTCCCCTGCTCTGTGCTGTCCAAAGGAAGAAATAGAGGAGAGCGTCGGCCTCCTCACAAAATCGAGCAAGGCTCTCTTTCCTCTGCTCCATTTCTTCTGCATGTCAGCCCACAAGTTCCCCTAGCTCCGCTCTACCTAACAGTGCTCACATTTTTGTTCAGGACCTTCTCCGTTGTCGGCATTGAACTCCGGCGAGGTCGCTCTCGGTCGCCGTCGCCCGAGCAGCTCCCAGTGGTCCTCCGCCGCCATGCCGCCCACCGATCTGCTCTGCACCGACGACCGCATCGCCCTGCAGCCTCCCCGACCCTCCTCGAGCCCTCAGGTGAGCTCCCCACTCCACGCCACCCTCTCCTAGGGTTAGTCTTGTCACCGGCGAGCCCTGGGTGGACGACGACACTGCGCCGTCCATTGTCACTTAGGCGGACGGCTGAGATCCACCAATACCCCTTCGGCCCCCTCCTCTCGCTGACGGTCGGGCCCCGCCTGGCAGGTTCAACTCTAGTTGCTTTAAATCCAAATAAAATGATAAATCATTTCCAAACGCCTAGATCTAAATTTCTGGTGGTTCTCTGGTATTTTCTCAAACATGCAGGGCAACCCCATGGTCAAATTAATTTGCTTTAATTACTGGTAATTAATCTGCTAAAATGTATCTGCTACACCAAATTAATTCCTCTATAAGCTAGCCTTATCCATTGGAGATGAACCAAAGGCCTACTGGAAGTTATTTCAAATACCTATCATCCAGCCCAGGTCTCATGCCAAGGTGAACTGTGTTCTGCCTCAAACAAAAATAACCAAACCAGCCTTTGTCTGCCTTAGATAATTTCCCCAGGTCTCACCAAATGTGGTTTTGACCTGATTCCACCCCCAGTACACCCCAGTACCAATATCTACCAAATCCTAGCAGCTCAAAATTTGTTGAGCTCTAGTTGAATTTTAGTGAATTAAATACCTCTGAAAAGAGTATTTGCACTAAATAAATCACTCCTGGAGTTTTACAACTCCAAACAGAGTGAAACCAATTTCTAGAGAAAGGTATTCTAAATACCTAGCACATGCCCTTAGAACGAACTCAATATCTCCTATAGTGTTCCTCTAGTAATAAAAAGAAAATCATATAGAACTGTCTTTAGGAATTTCCTAAGGGCATTCTGGTAATTCTTTTGACCCAATTCCAACTCTGGGTGGTTCAGTATATCAGGTACTACCAAACCGTCCAAGGAAATAATTTTTAAAGCTCCAGAACTTTTCTGGTGAATTATTTCCTCAAACTAGAGTTTAATCCACTATAAAAGGCATTTTTTTAATCTAGAAAAGATATAATCAAGTGAAACCACTTGTGTTGGTTTTGCCTTGACCAGACCTATCAGAGGATATCACTTTTGCACATTGTTAACCTACTGACCACAGATCCTTAATCCAAGTTCCTTATATCTAGCCTTGACAACTATTTTCCAAGAGAAAACCCTCAGTGGTAATTTTGTAAATTCCACCACCCATATCCAACTTCTCCAAAACCTCCCAAGTCCAGTAGTATTTCTCATGTTTGTTGTTGTACGATTTGATGCTTGTATGCCTTGTATTGATTGTGGTATTGTCTGCTTGCATGTGTATTCGATGACAACGATAAGGTGAGTGTCTGACGACTATAAGAACGAGTTTTCTTATTATTATATTATTGGGTATTCTTGGTCATCTGAAGAAGTCCAGGGACTTTTTTCTAATCACAGGCAAGCCACTGTTCCTGAACTCTGATATATGTCCTACTCCCTTTTACCTGCCTTGTATCCTCTTTACAAATTACATTATATAGCTGCATGTCTTGTTTTACAAATGTTGCGGTAGTAACTTGGCTCCTCCAAGTTATAATTTCGTGTCCTTCGAGACACCACCCCGATGAACCCATAATTTATCCCCTTTAGACCGAGAGTACGATGATTAGCATCCTACCTCCTTGGAAACCCCGGTTTTGAGAAAAACAAACTGTTTTGGGATTTACCCCACCAAAAATGTTTCAAACAGCTTTGTAAAACCCTGGGAAGAGGCATCGTTCCCAGTGGAAGTTTTAACAAAAGAAATGGTGATGAGAAGAAGAGGAAATGTGAAGGGATGTTCTATGCCTTTACTTGAACAAGTTTTATCCGCGCAACCACATTACCCCAGGTTGCTGGGGCTTAACTCGTAGTTTGTCCGTATTAGCCGAGGCAACTTCTACCATGCATATAGGGAGAAATCCCTGGAATCCCGGGCCGGCATCCCAGATCTAGGATCTGAAGCCTGTCGCTTGAATCGGCAAGAACGAGCCTGAACAATCAGGAGTCCGGTGCAACAATTGGGTCTCCCGTGGACGGTATGACTTAGGTAGTACGGAAGGAAGAGGAGTCACCAAATTAAACGTATACGCCAAGTTGCGGCTTAGGTATGCGCGTGTACGGAAGGAAGGACTATGGCTGGGAGCCACATAAGCGTTGCCGGGGAGATAAACCCAAGAGGAAAAGCATGCCTTTGCTAGTGTAGACAAGCGAAAGGTTAGGTTTGATTATCGGGACCCCCATCTACTGTGGTAGTGGGCCGTGGTTGTATCCCGGCGGATGTATTAATTCTTGTGGGCAAAGTGTGCAAGCTTTGTAGAGTATAACCTATTCGAATAGCCGTGTCCACGGTCAAGGACGGTTGTAAAGGTGTTGGCTAGGAGTACCCAAACTGTGCTTTTCTAGGAAACAAGTACCAAAAAGGACAAAGGTTCTGGGGGAACCCGAGTTCGAACGCTTTGCTTTGACCTGTGGGGTCTAAAATGTTCAAAAAGGGTTTTCAACCACAAAACTGTTTTCAAAACTCTTTTTCAACAAAGACATGGAGATGTCGGGATTTATAAAATAGAAACATGTTTTCAAAACTCTTTTTCAACAAAGATATGGAGATGCCATGAAGCTAGTTTAGGCTTTTCAAAAGCAACCCTAGATAAAGCTATCTCGCCCAGCCAAAATTGCATTTCCTTTGTTCTCTTATCCAGGTGGTTTGCAAGTACATTCAAAAGTACTCATGGCTTTGTCCCTGGCTATTTACTTGGCCAGGCTTTCAGAGTTTGACTTCGAGAGAAATCAGGTGACGTCCATGTGAGCTAGGCCGTCTTCCCAGTCAGCTACCTGTAGGTTGAGGCACGATTGGGCTCTACGCTTGGCGTTGTTCCGCCGCTAAGATTGATGTAGCCATAATGGTAATTATGTAAGTTTTGTATTTCCTTATGTTTTGGATGTGATACCTGTCGGTTATGTTCCATGGCTCACTGATTATGGGAACATGGATGTATGCATAATAGGGATTTCACGGATGAATAATCCGGGGAGCCCACAGACTTGGTATCAGAGCCATCCTGACTATAGGAGACCTTAGTTAGCATGGACATTAGACATGATGTGACAAACCTATTTTCTAAAAGACAAGGGAGAAAAGATGACTATTTGCAAAAGTGCTTATGTCTTCTCCCCCTCTATTTCGAAAAACAACTTGCATTAATAATATTTTCATAAGCTCAAAATCGTGCACACTGTCACTAACCCAACCATAACCTAAACCCTTCTGTAGATGGAGCCGATTGATGAAGAGTGGCTGAAGATTGGATTTCCCCAAATCCTCTAGGACTCGATGCGACTGTGTGGTTACCAGCAGAAAACTACCTACACCCTCCACGAGGGACTGGAATCAGGAGATTATGTGGGACAGATTTTCATACTAGCCAAGCCAGGAACCAATGGAAGCCCTATCTACTCCACCGGACCTCGGATGCCTAGTCCCGTACTGGCTATTGACTTGGTACCCAGAGAAGCTATGATGCGCATCCGTAGTTCCCTCCCAGAGATGAGACAACCCACAACCTTCTACCTCCCCATGAAGGGAAATGTCGACTGCACCGGAGCAACTCAAGACCCCAGCCTGGCGTATCCTGCTCTCTCCTTTCAGACCCGTTACAGCTACTCTAGCAATGAGGCGGTAACAACAGTCATTGACGAATACCGCCATTCTCAGATGGAGCTCCGTCGCTTGCAAGCCATTCTCACCTGTAAGGAAGCTCTGGAAACCCTGCAAAGGAATCAAGCACGAACAACTGCAACTGAAGGAACCTCGAAGGAAGCCGCCCCCAAGAAAAGCAAGAAGTGCACCACCGCTAGTCAATACCTCCGTAGGTTCGAGCCCCTCAAGAAGGCGCAGGAAACCTCCACTAATCTGCTAGAAGCTAGCCATGACTCTCTAGATGCACCCTCCGAGTAATCACCCGCATTGCTGTTCTCGCCCACCTAGCAATATGGTAGAGTCATGTAAACGCGTTTTGTAATGCCTAAGTACTATTAGCACCCTCGGGTGCAGATTTGGTTCATATATAATGACTTCCTTGATTGCTATGCTTGCTTGAATTGTTCCTTTTTGCGTGTTTTACCCAAGTCGTTGCCTCAGACCCAACCCGAATCATCTGCCACCAACAAGACCTCCCCCAGGATGGCCATGAAGTCCGGAAGCACGAAGAAGGCATGTAGCCGCTGCGGAGACGAAGGGCACCAAGCCAACCGATGCTCCAGCCACTGCCCAAACTGTGGAGAACCCCATTCATCCAAAGCTTGCCCAACTCGACTTATCACTTGTTTCCTCTGTGAAGGCCAAGACCATGTCCCTATCAAATGTCCATTATATCCCCTCATTAGCATGGCCCGTCAACCTCTCGATGTCAGCCTACAAACGTAGTCAACTCGGCTACGATGGAAGAAGAACCTCTGCTTCACGTGTGGACTACCCAGTCACTTCAGCAGAGAATGCCCTGAGGGTAAGCCCGGCAAGACTTCCGCGAAAGAGAAGCTCGAAGACATCCAAGGTCCCCTTCCACAGAAAAGATGGTCACCCTACCGCTCGCTGCCGCGCAGCTCAAGACTGAAGATATCCCTCGCCTTCCTAGAGGACAGCGCCCCGTGGAAGTAAAGACCAAGAGAGAAGCCCTTTCACCCACTCCAGGACTTCCCGAAAGTCGACAAGTGTCACCTTTATTTAACAAGCCCTATCCCCTCCACGTGGAACGCCACCTATGATGCTATCCTCTTTTAAGTCGATGACCGCTACATTTAAAACCGTGTTTTGTCACCTTCCTAAGAAAGTCCCCTAGTTGTGACTCTCCGACGTATCCAAGTCAAATCCTAAGGGGGAAAGACCGCGTCTTTCCCGCAAAATAGATAACCTCTTTGCCCGACCCCGTGACCTGAAGACACTAATCCCAGAGCACAGACTTATCACAGGCTTTACAAAATTGGTCACAGACTTAGATGCAACAACCCACTTAAGTGAAGCGCCGTAGACCCCTGCAGAAGGAAGGTTCCTCCCAGAATCATGGTGGAAGCCAGCTTGACCTCTCTAGTTTCAAGAAGACTAAAGTTTAACCTTGCTATCAAGATGTTTCTGTTTGAAGACAAGGTCGACAAGTTAGCCCGCAAGAAACACATGGTACTTACTCCAAGACAAAACCCCTAACCTTACTCTCTAGAATCTTGAGACGAGATTCTTTTAAGGGGGAAAGGTGTGTAACATCCCAATTTCAGCTACCCTGATTAGTTGTCCAAAATGCAAAAATCAGGGGGAACAAAAACTTTTTCTTATGCTTTAGTGTAGTGCTTTCTTGATGTTTGTTTGCACTTGTGCTTATGAAGTGTATCTTAGTTTACTCCTTACCTCAATCTCAGTTGGCAAAAGCTATTTACCAAAACTATCTTGGCTTACTTTACATATTCTCAAACGTTCTAGCATTTCAAAATATGAGCCAAGATGCTTATGCAACCAAAACTATTTTAGTAGCTTCTATTGACAAAACTATGGAGAGATATAGATTACAATCTCATTATGTTTTCAAAATAGAACACTCAACTAATCTTACCTCTAGATTTCTCAAGCTCTTGTTCAAAGCCTTTTAATTCTACTCTTGGTAGAGATACCAAGAACCCTCATCTTATTGAAAACTCAACCTCTTCAAAATGCCTCAACCTTACCTCCAAGCTAAGCTTGATGGTAACCCCTAGTACTAGTTGATTAGTGTATAAGATGAGTTGCCTTGATCTGATGTCTGATGATTTGCTTTGATCTGCTGTTTGACTTGTTTGCTTAGGAAGCAGTATGAGCCACTCTAGGAGCTCATCACTAGGATCAATATGTTACCCAATCATCAATCCATAAGAAGGAAAGCAAACCAGGTGATCATCTAAAACCCATAATCAAATCCATTCTGAGGATCTCCATTCTAGATGTTCCCAAGTCCTTGAAGACCAACATCAAGCAAGGATCTCTTCTACTCACTCTACACTTCCCTATCAACCACTTCTTAAAGCTTTGATACGTTGCAACTCCTCCAAGAACTTTCGCTCTCATACTCTAGTCAAATTCCTCAAAACTGCCAATTTTGGCCAGTCTGGAAACAGTTCTAGCATCACCTTTTTGGATGCCTCCTTTTCTCAAACCGTGTGCATTTTTGGAAATGCATCTGAACCATCTTGTTAAACATCCCAAGGAATACCAAGGCCCACATTTTCCCTTGGCTGGATCCACCTCCAACCCACTTGTCCATGATGGTTTTGCAGACAAGAAAATAACATTTCCTGCAAAACTAGTCATCATGCCAACTTGGCTAGAATGTCCCATCCTCATATAATCTCCTATGGACCAACTCTTTGCGTGGTTGTGTTCTACTCATTGACTTCTATTAGAACCTACTTCACTTGCCCCAAGTGGAGATCTGTGCTGCTTAAACCCACATGGTTTAGAACGCTTCATGACACTTTCTGCATGGTAGCCTTAATTTCAACGAAGTTTGCCATCTTATCTAGATCACCTCAAATACAATTAATTCAAAATATTTTTTCCATGATCATCTATATGACTTGGTATACTCACCCATATACTCCTTGCACAAAGGTGAGCTCTGAGCTCCAAGATGCAAGCATGTTTTGGTGGTATGAGAATAACACCACCCTAGATCATCAACCCTTTGTTTTCCATCCTTTTCTAGTTGGATTTCCATTCCGCAAGGTTGCAGATGCTTGCTACACCTTGTTCACCTCACCTACCTTGATCTCCAAGAATTATCAATAATTATCCATAACTATTGAGGCCCCAAAACTATTTAATTTCTTAAATAGTAAGAATCTCCAAAACTCCCTCCATAAAGGAAAGTTTGGTTTTTACCAAACCACTTCCACAACTTTTAGCTCATTTGAGTGCCACCTATCAAACCCTATCTTTCCAGCTCAAAAATAAATATTTTTGAGAATCTTTATTATTTCTATTTGTCCATTTTCTTAAATGGCTGAATTGGAATAATAATTGTTTTAATTACTTATTTGTCTCAATAAATCTTGGGAAAATTCCCCTAAGTGTGTATTCACATTTGGGACCCCTCCACATCAAAATCCACCCTTGTCTAATGTAAAAATATCAAATGATCCTCCTGAAATCCCTTCTGCCCTTTTTGAGTATTTGGATTTAGGAGGACTAAAACTCCACTGATAAATCTCAAATAAATCCTAGGAGTCTACCTTTACCTCCTCTACTCCCCTGTACCTTTTTATCCTCTGGTCCAATGCAAGTTTGTAGACTTCCTTCACCACCATCTATTAGATCAATATTTGCCAATAAAGCCAAACCACCACTCCAAGCACTTCTTTCTTCCATCAATTCTTGATCAGTGCTTATCCTTATCACCAGGACACCCCACTGGTCGACCACCACTCTAGCTCCACCTCAGCCTTGACCATTTTTCCCTTATACTAGTGGTAAGAGAGAGACCCAACAAATATCTTACAAGGATCAACCTAATTTAATTACCCTTGATGCCACCACTCTCTCTAAGCTCAAGCACTAGCAAATACCAATCTTACCCCTCTCAGTGTCCCTCTGGAGCAACCCCTGGCTAGCATTGCTCTCCCCTTGTCCTAAAGGGTAATTCACCCCATCCACTCCTCACTCTTATTATAAAGGACAACAGCCCTCCCCAGCTCCTTCCTGCCCCTCATTTGCCCCCTCTCACTCTCACTTGCCTCCCCAGAGCACCACACCCTCTCCCCTGCTCTATGCTGTCCGAAAGAAGAAGAAGAGGAGAGCCTTGGCCTCCTCACAAAATTGAGCAAGGCTCTCTCCCCTCTTCTCCATTTCTTCTGCATGTCAGCCCACGAGTTCCCATAGGTCTCCTCTACCTAACGGTGCTCTCATTTTTGTTCAGGACCCTCTCCTCCGTTGTCGGCATTGAACTCCGGCAAGGTCGCCCTCGATCGCTCCCGCCCGAGCAGCTCCCAGTGGTCCTCCGCCGCCCTGGCACCCACCGATCTGCTCTGCACCGTCGCTGCTGTGTGGACGACGACGCTGCGCCGTCCATCGTCACTTAAGCGGACGGCTGATATCCACCGATACCCCTTGGGCCCCCTCCTCTCGCTGACGGCCGGGCCCCGCCTGGTAGGTTTGACTGCCGGCTCCCGCGCGTCCTGCTGAGCGCCGTGGGCCGTTATTCCCTCTGTGCGGCCCAATACTCCCCAGATCCAGCTCGCTGCACTTCCTTTTATTTTTATTTTTAGCTAACCTATTATCCTAGAGAAACTCCAGTTGCTTTAAATCCAAATAAAATGATAAATCATTTCCAAACGCCTAGATCTAAATTTCTGGTGGTTCTCTGGTGTTTTCTCAAACATGTAGGGGCAATCCCATGGTCAAATTAATTTTCTTTAATTACTGGTAATTAATCTGCTAAAATGTATCTAGTACACCAAATTAATTCCTCAGTGAGCTAGCCTTATCCATTGGAGATGAACCAAAGGCCTACTGGAAGGTATTTGAAATACCTATCATCCAGCCCAGGTCTCAAACCAAGGTGAACTGTGTTCTACCTCTAACAAAAATAACCAAACCAGCCTTTGTCTGCCTTGGATAATTTCCCCAGGTCTCACCAAATGTGGTTTTGACCTGATTCCACCTCCCAGTACACCCAGTACCAATATCTACCAAATCCTAGCAGCCGTGGTTGAATTTTAGTGAATTAAATACCTCTGAAAAGGGTATTTCACTAAATAAATCACTCCTGGAGTTTGACAACTCCAAACAAAGTGAAACCAATTTCTACAGAAAGGTATTCTAAATACCTAGCACATGCCCTTGGAACCAACTCAATATGTCCTGTAGTGTTCCTCTGGTAATAAAAAGAAAAATCATACATAACTACCTTTAGGAATTTCCTGAGGGCATTCTGTTAATTCTTTTGACCCGATTCCAACACTGGGTGGTTCAGTACATCAAGTACTACCAAACATTCCAAGGAAATAATTGTTGGAGATCCAAAACTTTTCTGGTGAATTATTTCCTCAAACTAGAGTTTAATCCACTATAAAAAGAATTTTTTAAATCTAGAAAGGTGATAATCAAGTGAAACCACTTGTGTTGGTTTTGCCTTGACCAAACCTATCAAAGGATATCACTTTTGCACATTGTTAACCTACTGACCACAGATCCTTAATCCAAGTTCCTTATATCTAGCCTTGACAACTATCTTCCAAGAGAAAACCCTCAGTGGCAATCTTGTAAATTCCACCACCCATATCCAACTTCTCCAAAACCACCCAAGTCCAGTAGTATTTCTCATGTTTGTTTGCTGTATGATTTGATGCGTGTATGCCTTGTATTGATTGGGGTATTGTCTCCTTGCATGTGTATTCGAGACAACGATAGGGTGAGTGGCTGACGACCAGAATAACGCGTTTTCTTATTAATATATTATTGGGTATTCTTGGTCATCTGAAGAAGTCTAGGGACTTTTTGCTGATCACAGGAAAGCCACCATTCCCGAACTCTGATATATGTCCTACTCCCTTTTACCTTTCTTGAATCCTCTTTACAAATTGCATTATATACCTGCATGTCTTGTTTTACAAATGCTACGGTAGTAACTTGGCTCCTCCAAGTTATAATTTCGTGTCCTTCGAGGCACCACCCCGATGAACCCATCATTTATCCCCTTTAGACCGAGAGTACGATGATTAGCATCCTACCTCCTTGGAAACCCCGGTTTTGAGAAAAACAAACTGTTTTGGGATTTACCCCACCAAAAATGTTTCAAACAGCTTTGTAAAACCCTAGGAAGAGGCATCGTTCCCAGTGGAATTTTAACAAAAGAAATGGTGATGAGAAGAAGAGAAAATGTGAAGGGATGTTCTACGCCTTTACTGGAATAATTTTTATCCGCGCAACCACATTACCCCAGGTTGCTGGGAATTAACTCGTAGTTTGTCCGTATTAGCCAAGGCAACTTCTACCATGCTTATAGGGAGAAATCCCTGGAATCCTGGGCCAGCATGCCAGATCTAGGATCTGAAGCCTGTCGCTTGCCTCGGCAAGAATGAGCCTGAACAATCAGGAGTCCGGTGCAACAATTGGGTCTCCGGTGGATGGTATGACTTAGGTAGTACGGAAGGAAGAGGAGTCACCAAATTTAAGGTATACGCCAAGTTGCGCCTTGGGTATGCGCATGTACGGAAGGAAGGACTATGGCTGGGAGCCACATACGCGTTGCCGGGGAGATAAACCCAAGAGGAAAAGCATGCCTTTGCTAGTGTAGACAAGCGAAAGGTTAGGTTTGATTATCCAGACCCCCATCTACCGTTGTACTGGGCCGTGGTTGTATCCTGGTGGATGTATTGATTCTTGTGGGTAAAGTGTGCAAGCTTTGCAGAGTATAACCTATTCGAACAGCCGTATCCACGGTCAAGGACGGTTGTAAAGATGTTGGCTAGGAGTACCCAAACTGTGCTTGTTTGGGATACAAGTACCAAAAAGGACAAAGGTTCCGGGGGAACCCGAGTTCGAAAGCTTTGCTTTGACCCGAGGGGTCTAAAATGTTCAAAAAGGTTTTTCAACCACAAAACTGTTTTCAAAACTCTTTTTCAACAAAGACATGGAGATGTCGAGATTTATACAATAGAAGCATGTTTTCAAAACCCTTTTTCAACAAAGATATGGAGATGCCATGAGGCTAGTTTAGGCTTTTCAAAAGCAACCCTAGAGAGAGCTATCTCGCCCCAGCAAAAATTGCATTTCCTTTGTTCTCTTATCCTGGTGTTTTGCGAGTACATTCAAAAGTACTCATGGCTTTGTCCCTGGCTATTTACTTGGCCAGGCTTTCAGAGTTCGACTTGGGTGAAATCAAGTGACGTCCATGTGAGCTAGGCCGTCTTCCCAGTCAGCTGCCTATAGGTTGAGGCACGATTGGGCTCTGCGCTTGGCGATGTTCCGCTGCTAAGATTGATGTAGCCATAATGGAAATTATGTAAGTCTTGTATTTTCGTTATGTTTCGGATGTTGTAATGATACTTGTTGGTTATGTTCCACGGCTCACTGATCATGGGAACGTGGATGTATGCATAACAGGGATTTCTCGGATGAATAATCCGAGGAGCCCACACAAACTATAACTAACAAGTAAGGTAGTTCTAGTAGGAATGTTAAGCTCTAGGTTTATTTGCAAAAAGCTAGGTTTATCTAAACTGGGTTTAGAAATAAAGAAACCTAATTTAATGTTCTAAATCACTTAAGTGGGAAACTAGTTTTCATGTTCACAACCCTGTTGTGGTCAAGTCAAAATCATAGTTCAATTCACAAGTCATTTGAAAACATCTGACGGTGGAACAGTATGGCCACTCAGGGATAACCCTGAATCATCATACTTAGTATGCGGATAATGAATCATAACTTTCAATTATGCACCCTAGTATAGGCATCTCTCCTATGAGCTTGGCCTCCCAACCATGGCCATCTGCCATCCTGGGCACTTCATAGGTGGACATCATCAAGAGGTAGCCTCAGCTCAAACCTCTTCCGCGAGGGAACCCATACTAATGCATATAAACTTCCGGCTAAGCCCTACCCAATTCAGGTATTGTGCTCATACGGTAAAATTGGAATGGTATCGCATCCGAACCCAACCATCAATTTTTGTAAAAGGGCTAAGGATCATGCCTCAATATTTTCATCATCAAACCATTGTGTTTCTCAACACATGTCAAAATATTTCAATAGAACGAGGCATCATTCCAAGGTTATCACAATCATTTTCACCAAGTATACCCATCTAAAGTGATCAAGTTTTACACTTAGCAGTAGCCACAAGGGTTGAGAGTGTTCACTAACGAGGGGTGCTAATCTTCAATCTCATGACATAGAATGACATCTAGTATAGGCCTAGTTTTATACCCTTTATGCTATCTATACTACTTTCCAATACTCACAAAACACTAACTAAGATTAAAGAACTTTGTTAAAGTAAATGAGTAAATCTTGCAAGTAAAACTTGGGATTGGTATACTCAAAGGAATATAACCAAAGAATGCCTAATGCATCTTGCTTAGGTTAATACTTGCAAGTGTTATCTTGCCAATAATAGCTTGCAAGGGGCTAACTTGCTTAGTAGTGATGGCTTGCCTTGATTGGTGCAGTGGTTGAAGTTTTCTTCCTCTTCTTGGTATAACTCCTTCTCCTTATATCCTTGGTCGGTACTATCGTCTATAAATTAATAAGGGGTACACAATCACCAAACAATACTTAACTAATTCTATTTAGCACACTAATGCTCACACTTGATGATCTAGCATCATCACAATCATCACATGCATTAAAGAAGTGTTTTATTCATTTTATTTTAGAAAAGTAATTTCTACTCATTGAAATTAATTAAGATTTAATATTCTCCAATTAAAATATGGGTCATGTTGACACATGTCATCACCACATATTCTAATACATGGGGATGTGATTTAAAGTGTTGATCACATTTTATAAAGTTTAAGATTATCATTTAATAGATTTAAAATGACTAGAAATGCCCTAATAGTATTCTTTTGGTACTAGTCCAAAGTCACTACATGCAAACCTAAATATGTTTACAAATTCAGATAGATATGATCAAATGTGATTTTTGAAAAATGTTTGAAGTTGCAAAAGTCTTCATCTTGTTATTTTTTTCTATAGATTATCTCTAAATCCAAATGATTTAAATCCAACGGGCTTGGATAGATAATTTAAATACCTTTCTAGCCAAATTTGAATCATTCAATTTGGTTCAGTGAAACTCTCTGAATTCATTTTTGAATCTGTGGACAGAAACTAGTTGAAACTAAAATGGAAAAATAATTATTTGAATTCCCAGGTCAGCGCAGGAAGTTAAACAGGCCGGCCCAACTACACTGCACAGTGCAGCGGGCTGCTGATAGAGGGGGTCCACTCGTCAACGAGACTAACTACCTAAAGCGGTATCTACGCATCTGGGTCGTGCGATTAAAAGACAGATCAACGGCTAGGAGTCATCATTGACGACGAACTGCACCGGCACTGATTTAACCCTAACGCAGTGGTGGGGGTCTGGTGGGGCTCACCTGGGCTCCAGCTAGGGTTGGTGATGGGGGCGATCGACGTGGTAGACGACGGCGAGGCGAGGCGCGGTCACGGCAGGGCTTGGGGTGGTCAAAATCGACGGTGCCCTTCTCCTCCAGTAGCGGCAGGCTCCGGTGCAATTCCGGTGCGGTGGTGCTTGCCTTGCTCCGAGAAGAAGTGGGGGAGGGTCAGTGAGAGGTGGTGAATGGATTGGTGTGGAGAATGGAGGCGCGGGTGGCCTCCTTTTATACTGCAGCGAGGGGACCTAATGACGCGGTGTGAGCTCGACGGTGGTGTCGCTACAAGCGGCTATTGTCATGGCGGAGGTAGGTGGACAGTGCAGTGTTCCCTAGCGGTTCTCACGGGAAAAATGGTGAGGTGTGGGGTGGCGTGGTTTGGTTGGGAGAGTGCGGTGCTCTGTGCGAACGCAGAGGTGTTTGAAGCGGCATGCGACAGCTGCGGGTCACGCGGCGGCGAATGGGGTTGTCTGTTGGGTTACTGTGATCATGACGAGCGTCAGCGTGCACGGCGAAGACAAGGCGCGGTCTGAGCAAGCTGGTCGGGCGTGGTGAGCTGGTGCCCTCTAGACACGGCGCAGAGGCACGGTGCGTGGCGTAGCTAGGGTGGTCCAGGGCTCGGCTCGGGTCGAGGCTGGGACA
This sequence comes from Avena eriantha, assembly GCA_910589775.1. Classification (NCBI taxonomy): domain Eukaryota; kingdom Viridiplantae; phylum Streptophyta; class Magnoliopsida; order Poales; family Poaceae; genus Avena; species Avena eriantha. Next base: position 170,285,796 of record OU342745.1, on the reverse strand, counting down.
AGGGGTGGCGGTGGACCGAGGCGTGCTTCCTGGACATCATGGCTGGCTGCGGCAGTGTCTGCTGTGAGCTGGCCATGGTCAGTCAGCGATGACCAAACACGGGCAGCGCTCCACTGTGCACACGGCGAAGGGGGATGTTGTCCACTGCTTGGTTAGATGCTGGGGAGACCATAGAGTGAAGAGGGGACAGAGGGCTGGATGATTACAACTCCAAAACAGTGGAGTTAGGTAGTGCTTTGTTAGTCTAAGCAAGGTGTTTCTGAAAATGGCCACAAGAAACTTACATTGGAAATTTTGATTCAAAATTCTTGAGTGATCTTAATTTAACCTTGAGAATCTAGGTTTGCTTGGAGAGCTCAAGGGGAAATGATTTAATAGGTTTTTAAAAAAGTGGGATCTTAACATATGAACTAGATTCAATTTTCAACTGTCCATTAAATTGATTTGAAAGATGTTTTTGTAAGTTTGTAAAGTGGGTCTTGATACACTTTTACTTGGTCTAGCAAGGGGTGAAAAGAAGTAGAAATGTTTCTGTTAGAAATTGTCTTCTAGGAACACACAAAGTGGCCTCGTGGTTTACTTTTGTCAAAATGACCATTTGGTTTATTTATTCACATTTGATTTCTTTTTCTTTGGATTTTGTTCGTAATTGGTCTAGATGATGTAGTATTCACCATTAAACCATTTCACATCATTTGGGACAATCAAGCATGGCATTTTCAAACAATCACACATTAATGCAAACTAACATGCATTCATATTCATTTTATTAATAAAAGTTTTTGTTAACCCTAAATTAGGTGATTAGGATTTGATAAACTTGATTATAAGTTTGGGGATGTTACAGACCTTCCCTCATTAAACAAAATTTCGTCCTAATGTAATCTTCTCGCTCCCAGGTAGCTTCTTCTTTACTATGGTTGCTCCATTGGATCTTGAGAAACTTGATATTCCTGGTCCTGGTGGTTCTGAAAGCTTTTCCAAGATACGAATGGGCACTTCATGAGACTTCAGGTCCTTGTTGAGATCTATGGCCCGGTGATCGATATTCTTGAAAACTTTGGTCTTCTCCAGAACTTCTAGGCATTTGCGAAGTAACGAGATATGGAACACATTATGGATGGATGACATCTCCTCTGGCAGTTCTAGTTGATAAGATACTTCTCCTCGGTGATTCAGAATCTTGAAGGGTCCAATATATCTGGGGGCTAACTTCCCTTTCAGACTAAAACGTTGTGTTCCCTTCAAAGATGACACTTTGAGATACACAAAATCTCCGACATTGAAAGTCAGGTCTCGACGTCTCTTGTCAACATAATTCTTCTGTATGGATTCGGCGGTCTTTGGGTCCTCACGAACTTTGTGAACCTTCTCTTCAGCTTCTCGTAGGATGTTGGGTCCGAAAATATGACTCTCTCATACTTGCGACCAATTCAAGGGGGCACGATACTTCCTTCCATATAAAAACTCAAATGGGGCCATTTGCAAACTGGCTTGATAACTGTTGTTGTATGAGAATTATGCGAAAGGCAGACAATCTTCCCATTTTCATCCATACTCTAGCACACAAGCTCTCAACATATCTTCTAAGATTTGGTTGACTCATTTAGTTTGTCCATCGGTTTGCCGGCAATAAGCTGTGCTGAAATTCAACTTGGTTCCCAATCCTTCTTGGACTTCCTGCCAAAATTTTCAGGTAAATTGGGTTCCTCGATCCGACACTATGGTCTTGGGGGTTCCATGTAAACTGACGATTCTAGCAATGTACAACTCTGCTAGCTTCGAACTCTAGTAGGTAGTCTTGACAGGTATAAAATGGGCTACCTTGGACAGTCTATCAACTAGGACCCAAATAGAGTCATTTCCCCTACTAGATGTAGGCAAACCGGTGATAAAGTCCATTCCGATAGAAATCCATTTCCATTCCGGAATCTGCAATGGTTGCAAAAGTCGCTAATGTTCCGCTTTGACTGTCTGACAGATATCACACTTGGCGATGTAGCTTCCGATTTCTCTCTTCATCTTATGCCACCAAAATTGCTCCTTCAAATCTTGATACATCTTTGTTCCTCCTAGGTGGATAGAATAAAGAGTATCATGAGCTTCCTGCATGATAACTTGCTTCAGCTCCGAATCGGCTGGCACACAGATACGTCCTTTGTACCATAAAACTCCTTCTTCATCTTCGGTGAATACGGGTACCTTCCCTGTACCGATACGATGCTTGATTCCGTCAATACTTGCACTTCCTTTCTAGGCTTCCTTGATCTGACTGATCAACATGGGTTGAAGTTCAATGCTAGCTAAAAATCCTTTGATAACTAGCTCCGTTTGAAACTGCTCCAACTCTTCATGCAAACTTGGCTGACCTTCTTTTATCATGGTGTTTAATCTACACGGCAATCTGCTAAGAGCATCCACTAGCACATTGGCTTTGCCGGGGTGATAGTGAATGTCAAGGTCATAATCCTTGATTAACTATATACATCTCATTTGCCTCATATTCGACTCCTTCTGTGTGAAAATATACTTCAAACTCTTGTGATCTGAATAAATCTCACGGCGGTTACCCATAAGGTAATGACGCCATGTCTTCAAGGCTAACACTATGACTTCTAGTTCAAGATCGTGGGTAGGGTAGTTTCGCTCATGCTGCTTCAGTTGTCGAGACAGATATGCTATGACTTTGCCTTCTTGCATCAACACACATCCGAGACCAATCTTGGATGCGTCACAATACACATCAAAAGGCTTCTTGATATCTGGCATAATCAAGATTGGGGCTGAAATCAATCTCTTCTTGAGTTCTTGAAAACTCGCTTCATATTTGTCCATCCATTCAAACTTCTTATCTTTCTTCAGCAATTCGGTCATCGGTCTTGCGATGCTCGAAAATCCTTCATCGAACTTGCGGTAGTATCCCGCTAATCTGCGAAATGCGTGGACTTGGGTTTGAGTGGTTGGGGCTTTCCATTCTTCAACATCTTTGATCTTGGCGGGATCGACAGCGACTCCTCCTGCTGACACAATATGTCCTAGGAATGCTACTTCCTTCAACCATAATTCACATTTGATGAACTTGGCATACAACTGATGTTCTCTAAGGGTTTCAAGGATGGTTCTCAGGTGTAGCTCATGGTCTTCTTATGACTTGGAATAGATAAGAATGTCGTCAGTAAACATAATGACAAACTTATCCAAAAAGTTCATAAAAATCGTATTCATGAGATTCATGAAATAAGCAGGGGCATTGGTTAATCCAAAAGACATGACCGTATACTCATACAATCCATATCTGGTGGTAAAGGCGGTCTTTGGAATATCCGTTGCACGAATCTTGAGTTGATGATAACCAATTCTAAGATCAATCTTAGAGAACACTCTGGCACCTGTCAACTAATCAAATATATCCTCAATCTTTGGCAATGTGTACTTGTTCTTGATGGTGACGTCATTCAGCTTCTGATAATCTGTACATAAACGGTTACCTCCATTTTTCTTATCCACAAACAAAACAGGCAATCTCCATGGCGATGCGCTTGGTTGAATGAAACCTTTCGCCAGCATAGCATCAAGTTGTTTCTTCAGCTCCACTAATTCAGAGGGGTTCATACTATATGGTCTCTAAGATATGGGTCCGGTTCCAGGAATTAGTTCAATGATGAACTCGATATCTCGATCTTGGGGCATACTTGGCAATTCATCTGGGAATACGTAGGGGTATTCACAGACTACTCTGACTTGGTCAAGGGTTGGTTGGGCTAGACTCTTGTTGCACTTGAACTGACGGGGCAAAGTTTTAGATACATGCTCTATTGATACTCTAGAGTTACTAGTCATGGTTATGGCTTTCTTGGCACAATCGATCAATGCTTTATGTTTCGACATCCAATCCATTCCCAGTACTACTTCCAAACCTTTGGTTCCAAGTACTATTAGATTGGCATAAAAATCTATTCCATGAATTCGGATAGGTATAGCCTTGCAAAATTTTCTAGCTTTGGTGGTTGAACCAGATATTTGAACTATCAGAACATGCTTCAATTTTGTTGGTTGAATCTTACTAGTTAATGCAAATTCTTCTATAACAAACAAGTGTGATGCTCCAGAATCAAACAACAATCTTGGAAGTACTAAGTTAACAGAAAACATACCCCGCACGACATCTGGCGCTTCCTGGGCTTCTTCAGCATTCATGTGGAACAGACGGCCGTTGCGGTTGAGCGAATTCCCTAGGGAGAATCTCCTTCGAGGCTGAACACAGCGTTGTTGCTGAGCGGCTGCATTCACATTGGTGGCTGCTGCAAGCTTCTTGGGATACTCGTTGTAGTAGTGACCCTTGACTCCACATTCAAAGCAAGTAATCTGAGACTTGTCTTTGGCTGCAACAGGCACACCATTGCTTCCAGTCTTTGGGGCAGTATTGTTGTTGTTGTTGTTGGACTTGGGTGGTGCACGGTTGAAGTTGTTGGAGTTGCTGGGGTTGTTGTTGTTTCCTCCAGACTTCAGGTTTCTCCACTACGATTGGGGTAGCTTAGACGGGACATAGGGGGTCTATTGTTTCTCGAGACAAATCCTGCAGATGGGTTGGGGCGATACTTCTGAGTGTGGTTGGATCCACTCTGGTTCATCATTTTGTGCTTGCGGTTGTCATTGTCTTGCCTAAGCTTTCCTTCCATCTGAATGGCAGAGTCGACAAGGTCTTCTAGATCTTCAAAACGGATGTTGACCAAAACAGTCTGCATCTCATCATGTAACCCATTCAGGAACCTTTCCTTCTTCTTCGCTTCGGTGTTGATCTCATAAGGGGCATATCTAGCTAGAGACAAAAAAATTTCACGGTACTCCACTACCGTCATCCTTCCTTGCTTCAGTTCTCTGAACTCATCTCTCATTCTGGTGACTAAACCTTGTGGCACATGGGTGCGGCTGAACTTGATCTTGAAGGCTTCCCAAGTCATCACCTGACCGTTGTTCATGGTACGGGTACTATTCCACTAGGCTCTTGCATCTCCTGCCAGATAATGAGTGGCAAACAGAACTTTCTCGTTTGCTTCAACTCCTGCTACTTCCAGATTGTTCTCCATGGTTTGCAGCCAGTCATCAGCATCTAAAGGGTCTTCAAACTTACTAAAGATAGGGGTTGGTATTTTGAAAGCTTTTTAGCTTGGATCCATGGTGATCCTGGTTTCCGTGGCCTTGATTATTGTGGGCCATCTGAGCTATCTGTTGAAGAGTGGCTAGATTGTCTTGGCATTCTGCTCTACTAGCTTCACGGTCGGAAACTAGCATCTAAAGAATCTGCAAGATCGGGTCCTGAGATGCACTGCTTCCTCTGGGGTTTCCATGAGTCATCTGAAGATTGAGATAATGAGATAAGAGGGAAATTTCTAAAGTTCATGGTTTTGTTTTCAAAAGGTTTAAACTTTTGAGTTTGACTCAGGTTTGCCAAACTAACTTCTTCTCATTCATTCATTCAAGGCACACAATACAAACACACACCACAACACAAATGGAAAATAGATGGTTTTAAGAACCATTCTATGAAACTAAGATACAGTGGGACCGATACAACTCCTTCCTACGGTAGTGATGAAGTGCATCTAGTCATCATCGATGAAGTAGGAATAATCATATCAGTGTAGAAATCCATGGCATCCTCTTCTAGGTAGTTGTTTTCATTACTGAGGTACGAGTGAAGGTCTCCCTGGATGTCTTCACCTTCCTCCTCTTCCTCGTTTGCTTCAAGCTGGACTTCCTGTTCACGGATGGTCTTCTCGAGGGCTGCCACCTTCTTGCGGAGACGATCGATGGTGCGATCCTTCTTCTCGCATTGACGACCAAGTGATTGGCGATCCTTGACGAGCATGGCGATGGTCTGGTCCTTCTTGGCAGCAATGGAAAGGTTCTGGTTGGCATAGGCTCGAGCATTGTCCAATTCCTTCTGCCTATCATACAACATGATGTCAAGATTGTCCACCCGGTGCTTCAACTCTGGGTGACGTGGCATCTCCAACGGCATTCCCATAGAATCACGCCTTGCGTAGTGAGCAAAGCGAGTCCCCTGGATCAAGTTGATGTTTTGCCCACAAGGACGGGCAAGAGCTTCATGCATGGCCCTGGCTAATCTATCTAGCCAGTTATTCTCCCTCAAGGTGAATTGGATCTTGTCCGAAGTTGGTGCTTCCATCTTGCCTCTGATATCTGCAACTATCATCCATTGTAGATATCCTCCGATGTGATCATTGAGTTGCGCCCCGAAGAATTCCGGATGCGGGCGCTCCAGATACTCTAACAGTGCATCTAGATCCGTCTCAAAGATTAGTTGGCCTCCGTTGCCCAACTAGTAGAATACGCAATACTGAACTTCCATCTATAAGCATTTAGGATGAGTAAGTTAGTGAAGTGATCAAGTGTGTCAAGTTTTATGTAGAATGTAAGAATTTTTGAGGAACATGATTTTTTTTGAAACAATCTTAAGGATAAGAGGGGGAATAGGTTTTCATAAATACTCACTTCTTTTGTTTTGAAACTAAGTTTTTCTTCGGACGTCCATTCTAACAGGGTCTCCTATGCTCAGGATGGCTCCGATACCAACTTGTGAACACCTGGATTTTTAATCCCAGATGCATGTTATGCCATACCTCGCAATCCCAGGATTACCATTTTTGCGAGACATAACAAATTGGATATCACAGTACATCATCCATTACAAACCATAATAAGGTCTTACACAAATAAAGGATCTCCTGATCTAGTATTAATACAATTCAAGGAGCGGAAATAATAAGCGTAGTAGTGGGCTCCATCTTTAGGGTCACATGCAATGCTGACGATGGGAGATGATCCTAGTTGTCATAGGAATCATGATGTCCATCTTCCTGATAGTCCTCCTCATAGTCTGGCCATGGGAATAGCCAGGGACAAAGCCATGAGTACTCTTTAAGTACTCGCAAACTATCACTAACAAGTAAGGTAGTTCTAGTAGGAATCTTAAGCTCTAGGTTTATTTGCAAAAAGCCAGGTTTATCTAAACTGAGTTTAGAAGTAAAGAAAACTAATTTAATGTTGTAAATCACTTACGTGGGAAACTAGTTTTCATGTTCACAAGCCTGTTGTGGTCAAGTCAAAATCATAGTTCAATTCACAGTATGGCCACTCCAATTGATCATTACCGCGGACCTGGCTATTCGAATAGTTTGACACTCTGCAGAGGTGGTACACTTTCACCACAAAATTCGATACATCCGTCAGGGATAACCCTGAATCATCATACTTAGTATGAGGATAATCAATCATAACCTTTCAATTACACACCCTAGTATAGGAACCTCTCCTATGAGCTTCGCCTCCCAGCCATGGCCATCTGCCATCCTCTTCCGCGAGGGAACCCATACTAATGCATATAAACTTCCGGCTAAGCCCTACCCAATTCAGGTATTGTGGTTGTACGGTAAAATTGGAATTGTATCGCATCTGAACCTAGCCATCAGTGTTTGTAAAAGGGCTAAGGCTCATGCCTCGACATTTTCAGCATCAAACCATTGTGTTTCTCAACACATGTCAATACATTTCAATAGAATGAGGCATCATTCCAAGGTTTTCACAGCCATTTTCACCAAGTATTCCCATCTAAAGTGATCAAGTTTACACTTAGCACTAGCCACTAGGATTAACACTGTTCACTAATGAGGGGTGCTAATCTTCAATCGCATTCCATATAATGACATCTAGTATAGGCCTAGTTTTATTCCCTTTATGCTATCTATACTACTTTCCAATACTCACTAAAACACTAACTAATAGTAAAGAACTTTGTTAAAGTAAAAGAGTAAAGGTTGAAGGTAAATCTTGGGATTGGTATACTCAAAGGTATATAACCAAAGCATGCCTAATGCATCTTGCTTAGGTTAATACTTGCAAGTGTTAGCTTGCCAATAATAGCTTGCAAGGGGCTAACTTGCTTAGTAGTGATGGCTTGCCTTGATTGGTGCAGTGGTTGAAGTTTTCTTCTTCTTCTTGGTAGAACTCCTCCTCCTCGTATCCTTAGTCAGTACTATCGTCTATAAATGAATACGGGGTACACAATCACCAAACAATACATAACTAATTCTATTTAGCACACTAATGCTCACAATTGATGATCTAGCATCATCACAATCATCACATGCATTAAAGAACTAGTTATATTCATTTTATTTAAGAAAAGTAATTTCTACTCATTGAAATTAATTAATATTTAATATTATCCAATTAAAATATGGTATCATGTTCACACATGTCATCACCACATATTCTAATACATGGGAATGTGATTTAAAGTGTTTATCACATTTTATAAAGTTTCAGCTTATCATTTAATGGATTTAAAGTGACTATAAATGCCTTAATAACATTCTTTTGGTACTAGTCCAAAGTTACTTCATGCAAACCTAAATATTTTTACATATTTAGATAGATATGATTAAATGTGATTTTTGAGAGTTGGAATCCACTCAAAAGAATTTATGGTTGATTTTTGAAAAATGTTTGAATTTGCAAAAGTCTTTGTCTTGTTATTTTTGCTATAGATTATCTCTAACTCCAAATTATTTAAATTACCACCCTACCCCTCTCCACCTCCCCCTGGACCAATCCATGGCCAGCACTCCCTCCCCACCATGTCCAATTTGGTAATTCACACCACCTAGCACCCCACCTTGGTATAAATCTAGAAGCACTCCCCTAGCCATCCCTCTACACTCATTTTCCCCCTCTCACTCCCACTTGCCTCCCCCGAGCACCACACCCCCTCCCAGCTTTGTGCTGCCTGAGAGAAGAAAAGGAGGAAGCTTCGGCCTCCTCAAGCAAATCGAGCAAGGCACCTCCCCCTCTACTCCACTCTCTCTGCATGTCGACCCCTGAGTTCTCCTTGCTCTCCTACATCTAACGGTGCCCTCCTTTTTACCTAGGACCATCTCCTCCGCCGTCGTGCCGCCCAGCGATCTACACATCGTCGTCGACCGCGTCGTCCTGCACCGTCCCCAACCCTCCTCGAGCCCTCAGGTGAGCTCCCCGCTCTGCGCCACCCTCTGCTAGGGTTAGACTCGTCGCCGGCGAGCCCCGGGTGGACGATGACGCTACGACGTCCATCGCCACTTAAGCGAACGGCCAGATCTGGCCGATACCGCTTCGGCGCTCTCGCTCGGTAATAGCGGGTCCCGCTCATCAGGTTCGAACCACCTCCTCCCGCGCGTCGTGCTGCCCACCGTGGGCCGAATCCTCCCCCGCAGCCCATTAGCTCCCTAGAGCCGGCCCACTGCAACTCCTTTTCTTTTCTTTTTACAGATCCATTATTCCAGAAAAGTTTCTGCTAGGATTTAATCTAATTAAAATGGTAAATCATTTCCAAACGCCTAGATCTAATTTTCTCGTGGTTCTCTGATGTTTTCTGAAACATGCAGAGGCAACCCCATAGTCAAAATAATTTTCTCTAATTACTAATAATTAATCTTCTAAAATGTGTCTGGAACACTATTTAAATTCTACATAGTGTTTCACATCCCCAATTGAGATGAGCCAACGAACTGCTGGAAGGTATTTGAAGTACCTATCATCCAGCATAGGTCTCATACCCAGGTGAACTGTATTCTGCCTTTAGTAAAAATAACAAAACAAGCAACTTTCTGTCTTAAATAAATTCCCTAGGTCTAACCAAATGTGGTATTGACCTGATTACACCTCCCAGTACACCCCAGAACCAATATCTACCAAACCCCATTAGCTCAGAATTTATTGAGCTCTGGATAAATTTTGGTGATTTAAATACTTCTATAAGGAGTATTTTCACTAAATAAATCACTCTAGGAGTTTGGCGACCCCAAAATGAGTGAATCCAATTCCTACAGAAAGGTATTGGACATACCTATCACATGCCCTTAATACCAACTCAATATCTACTGTAGTTTTCCTCTGGTAATAAAAAGAATCATACATAACTACCTTTAGGAATTTCCTGAGGGCATTCTGGTAATTCTTTTGACTTGATTCCAACCCTGGGTGGTTCAATACAGCAAGTTCTACCAAACCCTCCAAGGAAATAATTTTAGGAGCTCCATAAGTTTTCTGGTGAATTATTTCCTTAAACTAGAGTTAATTCACTATAAAAAGCATAACTACCTCTAGAAAAGTGATAATCAAGTGAAACCACTTGTGTTGGTTTTGATTTGACAAGACTTATCAGAGGTTATCACTCTTGCACATTAAAACCCTACTGACCACAGATCCCTAATCCAAGCTCTTTGTATCTAGCCTTGACAACTATCTTCCAAGAGAAAACACCAAGTGGCAATCTTGTAAATTCCACCCTCTGAATCCCACTTCTCCAAAACCTCCCAAGTCCAGTAGTATTTCTCATGCTTGTTTGCTGTATGATTTGATGTTATATACCTTGTTTTGATTGTGGTATTGTCTGCTTGCATGTGTACCCGATGACGACGATACTATGAGTGTCTGACGACAAGAAGAACGAGTTTTCTTATTATTATATTTGGGTATTCTTGGTCATCCGAAGAAGTTTGGGGACTTATTACTGATCACAGGTAAGCCACCATTCCTGAACTCCTATATATGTCTTACTATCCTTTACCTGTTTATTATCCTCTTTATAAATTGCATTTTTACCTGCATGTCTTGTTTTACAAATACTGCGTTAGTAACTTGGCACCACCAAGTTATGATTTCGTGCCCTTCGAGGCACCACCCCGATGAACCCATCAATTATCCCCTCTAGACCGAGAGTATGATGATTAGCATCATACCTCCTTGGAAACCCTGGTTTTGAGAAAATAAACTATTTTGGGGCTTTACCCCACCAAAAATGTTTCAAAACCTTTTGTAAAACCCTGTGAAGAGGCATCATTACCAGTGAAATATTTTAATAAAAGAAATGGTGATGAGGAGAAACAAGAAGATGTGATGGGATGTTCTATGCCTTTACTAGAACAATTTTTATCCGCGTAACCACATTACCCCAGATTGCTGGGGCTTAACTCCTAGTTTGTCCGTCTTAGCCGAGGCAACTTGTACCATGATTATAGGGAGAAATCCCTGGAATCCCGGGCCGGCGTCCCATATATAGGATCTGAAGCCTGTCGCTTGCCTATGCAAGAATGAGCCTGAACAATCAGGAGTCCGGTGCAACAATTGGGTCTCCCGCGGACGGTATGATTTTGGTAGTACGGAAGGAAGAGGAGTCACCAAATTTAAGGTATACGCCAAGTTACGGCTTGGGTATGCGCGTGTACAAAAGGAAGGACTATGGCTGGGAGCCACATACGCGTTGTAGGGGAGATAAAACCCAAGAGGAAAATCATGCCTTTGCTAGTGTAGAGAAGCAAAAGGTTAGGTTTGATTATCCAGACCCCCATCTACCGTGGTACTGGGCCGTGGTTGTATCCTGGTGGATGTATTGATTCTTGTGGGCAAAGTGTGCAAGCTCTGCAGAGTATAATCTATTCGAATAGCCGTGTCCACGGTCAAGGACGGCTGTAAAGGTGTTGGCTAGGAGTACCCAAATTGTGCTTGTTTGGGGAAACAAGTACTTTGAGGACGAAGGTTCTAGGGGAACCCGAGTTCGAAGGCTTTGTTTTGACCCGTGGGGTCTAAAATGTTCAAAAAGGGTTTTCAACCACAAAACTATTTTCCAAACTCTTTTTTAACACAGATATGGAGATGTCTGGATTTATAAAACAGAAGCATGTTTTCAAAACACTTTTTCAACGAAGATATGGAGATGCCATAATTTCAAAAGTTAGTCTAGGCTTTTCAAAAGCAATCCAAGATAGAGCTACCTCGCCATAGCCATAATTGCATTTCCTTGTTCACTTATCCTGGTGGTTTTGCGAGTACATTCAAAGTACTCACGGTTGTGTCCCTGGCTATTTACTTGGCCAGACTTTTAGGAGATTAAGGTGACGTCCAGCGAGCTAGGCCGTCTTCGCAGTCAGTTCTCTGTAGGTTGAGGCACTACTGGGCTCTATGCTTGGCGTTGTTGCGCTGCTAATGATGATGTAGCCATTATGGCATCTATGTAAGTCTTGTATTTTCGATATGTTTCGGATGTTGTAATGGTACATGTCGGTTATGTTCCACGGCTCACTGATCATGGGAACGTGGAAATATGCATAACAAGGATTTCTTGGGTAAATAATCCGGGGGTCCCACAATCTCCTTAGGTTTTATAGACAGAACCTCAACTGTTCTTATCTGTAGGTTTCCCAAAACCTCTTTTTAAAGCTTTTGAATTCTACCCTTGGTAGAGATACCAAGGACTCTCATCTTATTCAAACTCCAACCCTTTTCAAAATACCCCAACCTTCCCTCAAGCCAAGCTTGATGGTAACCCCAGTAGTTGTTTTGCTTAGTTTATAAGATGAGTTGCCTTAATTTGCTGTCTGATGAATTGGCTTGATGTGCTGCTAGATTTTTCTGCTTAGGAGATAGTATGATCTACTCTAGGAGCTCATCTATAGTATCAAGAGGTTTCCAAATCACCACACCCTAAGCAAGAATACAAAGCAGGATCTAATTTCTAGATACTAGGTGATCATCTAAAGCCCTTAACCAGATCAATTTTGAAGATATCCCTTCTAGAAGCTTCCAAGTCAATGAAGACCAATATCAAGCATGGATCCCTTCTACTCAATATACTCTTCAACCTCATCCACCTGATGATGGTTTGGTATCTTGCTATCCATCAAAAACCTCCCCTCTCATAATCTAGTCAAAAATCCTAAATCTGCCAAATTTGGCTAAGTCTGGAATCTTATTCAACATCACCTTTTTGGATGTCTCCTCTTCCCAACCGTTGTGCATTTTTGAAAATGCATTTGAACCATCTTGTTAAACATCCTAAGGACTACTAAGGCCCACTCTTGTCCTTGGTTAGACCATCTTAAACCCACTCGTTCTTGATGGTTTTGCAGACAAGAAAATAACTTTTCCTGCAAATCTAGCCAATATGCCTACTTTGACAGAAGCTCACACCATCATCCAACCTTCTATGGACCAACTCTCTGCATGGTTGTGTTCTACTCAGATAGGTCTACCAATATCTACTTCACTTGTTCCAAGTGGATCTTGTGCTTATTAAACCAACATAGTTTATAAGGCATCATGTCTCATATGGTATGGCAGCCTTATTTTCAACAAAGTTTACCATCACCTCCAGGCCACCTCAAATATAACTAATCTAAACTCCTTCTTCCATGATCATGTATATGACTTGGTATACCTATACATCTATCCCTTGTATCAAGGTGAGATCTGAGCTCCAAGATCCAACAAGGTTTTGGTGGTATAAAAATAACATCACCCTAGATCCACAACTCCTTGTTTTTCCATCTAAATCAAGTTGGATTTCGAATTACCAAGGTTGCAAATGATTCATACACCTTTTCTACATCATCTACCTTGATCACCAAGATTTATCAAATATTCTCCATAATTATTATGGCCCCAAATCTAGTTAATTCCTTTAATAGACAAAATCTCCAAAACTCCTTCCCCAGAGGAAAGTTTGGTCTTTGCCAAAACACTTCCTCAACTTTTGGCCCAACTGAGATCCCTATATCATACACTAACTTCCAACTTCAAAAATTAATATTTTTGAAGGGTTTTATTAATTATTTTTGCCCATTTTCTTAAAAGGCTAAATTGGAATAATAATTATTTTAAATACTTTTATCTTCCAATAAATCTTGGGAAAATTCCCTTAAGTGTGTATTCACATTTGGGACCATATCAAACCAAAAACCAACCTTGTCCAATGTAAAATTTTCAAATGATCTTCTATAAACTACTTGTGTACTTTTTGAATAAATGGATTTAAGTGGACTTTTAATCCTCTGAAAAATCCCAAGTCAATCCTACCCTTCTACCAGCATACTTACCTCCATTGGTCAAGATCAAAAATCAAGACATAACTCTTGATCATCCTTTATGGCAGATTTGAGAATTTATCCACTGTGAACGAAAACTCCATCAAAACCTCATCAATCTTCACCAGCAAGGCTCCACCACCACACACCTCTGTCCTGGTCGTGTGCACTACAGATAAGTTACTATAAGACACCCCCTCCCCTTGTCTTTTGCCCTTAGAAAGAGAGAAGGAGAGATAGGTAATATCTTGCAAAAGATCTTGCACATTAAAAGGAGTAGCAACCACTCCTCTCTCTCTCTGGTCATGCTTAGGCCCCACACACCACCCCAACACCACCCCTCTTGGCCAATCCCTAGCCAACCACCCTCCCTAGCTTGGCAATGGACTATGCCCACCGTGAGCCTCTCCACTAGAGATAAAAGGGTACAGGCCACCCCAGCCCCTAGCTCCTGGCTCATTTTCCCCCAACCACTCCCACTCACCTCCCCCGAGCTCCCCTTCCCCTCCTCTGCTCTGGTCAAGCGAGAGAGAAGACAAGCTTCTCGGCCATGGACAAGATCTGGCTATAAGACCTCTCTTCCACTCCCCTTTCCTCTGCATGTCGTTGTACTGCGACCCTCTCGTCCTCGTTTATCTAACCATGTTTCTCTACTCGACATGCATGCACCACAGGTGCCAACTTCGGCGAGTACCGACGCAAGCCCCAATGGCGTGGAGTGCATGCGACATGTTCCGACGATAGAACCACCTACACCGCCCCTCTCCCAAACCGTAGTTGTCTTCCACATCATTCCCGCCACTCCTCCGTCATATTCGACGCTCAAGTGGGCCGCCCCGCCGAGCTTCGGTAAAGCTCCCTCGGTCGCCTTCACGCGAGGCACCTTCCCGGGGCCAAACCCTTCACTGCAGCCAATCATCGTGATCCTCGCGCGACGCCGCATCTCTCTCGCCACCTCTCGGTTGCCGTCGAGCCTTAGGTACGTCGTCTGCATCCTCTCCGGTGGAGCTAGGGTTTCCTAGCCCTGTTTCCCCCGCTGGAGGAGGACGACGACTCACCACCCTTCATCTCATTTCAAATCGACGGCTCCTAGCGCCCCTTACCGCTTCGGGGCCCTTGAGGCTCACCGGCGGGCCTTGCGCGGCCATATTCAAACGTGAGCCACGTGCTCCCTCCTGCTCAATGCGCCACGGGTGGTCCGGATTCCCCCAGTAAGGCCCAACTTCGTCAGAAACCAGCCCGCTGCTAGTCCTTCTTCCTTTTAATCATTTTCTTTTCTAGATCTGAAAACTGCTAGTCAGTTAAATTCTCTAATCAAATGTAAAACTATTTGAAATCTCTAGATATAAATCCTACCATATTCTTGTGTGTTTTGTGCAACATGCAGAACTAGCCACTTGCCAAAAATATTTTTTATTATTTACTAACATTAAATCCACTAAACTGTATCTTTTTCACTAAATAATTTCCAAAGTGAGTTGTACATACCCAAATGGTATGATTCAAAGTGCCTATGATAGGTAGTTGATATACCTATCTATTAGCCCATGTCTACAGCTAAGTGGAACTATAGATCTGATGATATAAAAATGACAAGATTAGTTGTATTCCGTCTTTAGAAAATTTTCTAGGAAAATATATGAAGGGTATTGACCTAATTCCAACTCTCTGTCATGTGGTACCCTTAGTACTAGCAAAATCCAGGAGATCCATATTTATTGAGCTTCTGAGGATTTCTATTGAATTAAACAATTCTGTCCATAGTGTTCTCAATAGAATAAATCACCACAGTAGTTCCACAACTCCAAAAAGGATGTTTCCAATTTCTACAGAAAGCCTACCACGTGCCTTTGGAATCAACTCAAAATATTCTGTATGTATAATTTGGTTTAAAAAGACAAAAAACCCACAAAACTACGTTTGGGAATTTCCTGAGGGCATTCTGGTAATTATATTGACTTGATTCCAACTCTCAGTGAACTAGTACATTAATCCTTCCCTAACCACCAAAGGAAATAATTTTTGGAGCTCCAGAACTTTTCTGGTGAATTATTTCCTAAAACTAGAGTCTTATTCACTATAATAATCACTATAAATCTTTGGTAAGTGATAAAATAGGGAAACCAGTTTTGTTGGTTTCATTTTATCAATACCTATCTGTTGGTATCATGTTTTTACAATGGTATCTCATAGAATAAGTCTTTGGTCCAAAACTCTCTCATCCCTAGTTTCTAGACTATGAAACCCATATGGTTTCCTTCAAATGTTCCAAGGCATGCTCCCAATGCTTCTAATCCATTTCCTCAACACCACTAATGATTTGTAATCTTGTATTGTCATTTGCTTTAAATATGGTTTTGATGCTTGAATGCCTTGTTTGATTGTGATCTTATTTGCTTGCATGTATACTCCGTGACGACGATAGTTGCGCTTATATTGACGCCGAGAAGAAGAGGTCTTATTATTATTGGTATTCTTGGTTATCTAAAGAAGAAGTCTAGGGACATATTGCCATATTTTTGATCATCAGGAAAGCCACCTTCTTGCTGATAAGCCTTGTCCTACTATTTTACTCATGCATGTTTTGTCTACTATTTGTGAAACTGCATTGTTTTATTATATGTTGATGTATTTGTGGTAGTGGTTTGGTTCCTCCGAATCATTACACTTTTGTACTATTAAGTACAACCCCCTTGGTGACACCTACTTGTCCCTAGCAGAATAGATGGTAAACTACACCATACCCCTTTGGAGACCCCGATTTAGCCGAAGCAAAACGAGAGGATGGGAACACCCAGAAAAAGTTTAATCAAATGTTTTATGTTAAAACCTTGGTGAGGTGGGACCTCCCAAGAGTTGTTGAGAAATAAAAAGGTTTTCATTTTACAAAATGCTGAAGAAGAGATGGAGGAAAAAGGTTTTACGAGAACGCACCCGGTTCTTTGCAGTTTTGCTAGAACAATTAACCCTGTGCAACCACATTACTCTGGAATGGGATAGGGCTGGATTTGATGTTTGTCTATTCTGGTAAAAGCTGCCTCGCAACTACTATAGGGGATGAAACTCCCTGGAGGGTGGGCCTTCTCTGGACAATGGTCCATGTGAGACATCGACCGGGCGAAGGAACGAAGGGTCTGCAGACCTCCGCGTGTTACTATGAGACCCTCATTGAAAGCACGCACGTGGGACGTGCAATATGCGCTCTTGTTGGTCCTAGGTACCCGACGTCCCGGTTTTGAGGGGATTAACACTCATAGGGTAGGCACTTATATTGGAGTGGGCATCCGGAGAGTCTTGATCGGTTACTCGACCCACGATCGGTAAAGATCATGGTAGTGTACCCGGATGGTGTGGGTAAAGTGTACAACCTCTACATAGTGTAAATCTATTCGAATAGCCGTGTCCACGGTCATGGACGGTTGGGAAGGTTGATGTAGAGCGGTGCTGGTTTTGTTTTCAAAAAGTATTTCGGAAAAGCAAAGGCTTTGAACATATTTTGACCATGGGATGGCCGAAAAGGAGAAAGGTTTTGACCATGGGATGGTCAGAAAGGAGTTTGGTCGTGGGACGACCGGGAGAAAGGAACAAATGGGTGACCCAGTCCTAATGTTTTCCAAAGCTTTTCAAAACGGTTTCCAAAATGTTTTACAAAAGTTTTCAAGAAAGATATGTAGATGCTATATCTACAAGACAAACTAATTGAGAAAAGAACCTCCTGTGAAGCCCTCCTACTACCACAGCCACATTGCATATCTTCTTGCTATTATTATTCTCTTACGGTGGTTTGCGAGTACATTCAAAGTACTCACTGGCATTGTCCCTGGCGATTAACTTGGCCAGATATCAAGAAGAAGATAATGTTGGCGACTATGAGAGCTAGGATGTTCTCCTAGTCAGGTGCCTGTAGGTTAAGGCATGGCTCAGGCTCTGCGCTTGATGAAGTTCCGCTGATGTTGATCGATGTAGCCATAATGGCAGTTAAGGTATGATGTGTATTCGTTATGTATTGGATGATTACTTTGATACTTGTCAGTTATGTGCCACGACTAACTGATCATGGGATCGTGGTTGTATGCATAGCAGGGATTCTCGGAGGATTAATCTAGGGGCCCCAGAGCACAGCACAGCGGGCTGCTGACAGAGGGGGTCCACTCGTCAGCGAGACTAAAGACCCGAAGCGGTATCTACGCATTTGGGCCGTGCGATTAGAAGACAAATCAACGATTGGGAGTCGTCGTCGATGACGAACTGCTCCGGCGAGATTTTAACCCTAACGCGGTGGTGGAGGTCTGGCGGGGCTCACCTGGGCTCCAGCTATGGTCGCCGATGGGGGCAATCGACGTGGTAGACGACGGCGAGGTGAGGCGCAGTCACGGCAGGCCTTGGGGTGGTCGAAATCAACGGCGCCCTTCTCCTCCAGCAGCGGCGTGCTCTAGTGCATTTCCAGCGTGGTGGTGCTCGCCTTGCTCCGGGAAGAAGTGTGGGAGGGTCAGTGAGAGGTGGTGAGTGGATTGGTGTGGAGAATCGAGGCTGGGGTGGCCTGCTTTTATACTGCGGCAAGGGGACTGAACGACGCAGCGTGAGCTTGATGGTGGCGTCGCTACAGGCGGGTATTGTCGTGGCGGAGGTAGGCGGACGGTGCAGTGTTTCCTGGCGGTTCTCACGGGAATAATGGCGTGGCATGGGGCGGCGTTGTTTGGTCGGGAGCGTGCGATGCTCCGCATGGACGCAGAGGTGTTTCTGATGGCGTGCGGCAGCTGTGGGTCACGCGGCGGCGAACGGGGTTGTCTGTTGGGTTGCTGTGATCATGGCGAGCGTGAGCGTGTGCGGCGAAGACAAGGCGCGGACTAGGCAAGCTAGTGGGGGGCGGCGAGCTGGTGCACTCTGGACATGGTGCAGAGGCACGGTGTGTGGCGTAGCTAGGGTGGTCTAGGGCTTGGTTGGGGTCGAGAATGGGACAATGGGCGGTGATGGACCGAGGCGTGCTTCTTGGACATCATGGCTAGCTATGGTGGTGTCTGCTGTGAGCTGGCCGTGGTCGGCCGGCGATGACCAAACACGGGTGGCGCTCCACTGTGCACACGGCGAAGGGGGGATGCTGTCCACTGCTTGGTTAGATGCTGGGGAGACCATAGAGTGAAGAGGGGACATAGGGGTGGATGATTACTGCTCCAAAATAGTGGAGTTAGGCAGTACTTTGTTAGTGTAAGCAAGGTGTTTGTGAAAATGGCCGCAAGAAACTTACTTTGGAAATTCTGATTCAAATTTTTTGAGTGATCTTAATTTAAGCTTGAGAGTCTAAGTTTGCTTGCAGAGGTCAAGCGGAAATGATTTGATAGGTTTTTGAAAAACTGGCCTCGTGGTTTACTGTTGTCAAAATGACCATTTGGTTTATTTATTCATATTTGATTTCTTTTTTCTTTGGATTTTGTTTGTAATTGGTCTAGATGATGTACTATTCACTTTTAAACCATTTCACATCATTTGGAACTATCAAGAATGGCATTGATGCACTCGACGATCGACTTAGAGCTCGTTGGGAACCCCAAGAGGAAGGTATGATGAGCACAGCAGAAAGTTTTCCCTTAATTATGAAACCAAGGTTTAATCGAACCAGTAGGAGCAAGGAAACACCCCAAAGGTGTTACTAGCTGAGCTTTGGTAGGGCGCACTACCGGTGCTAGTAGCAACGTGGAGACCTGCACAACACAACCACAGAACTTTGTCCCCAACTTGCGATGAGGTTTTCAATGTCACCGTGTTTTGCAGAAAACAAAGGATTAAACGTATCAAATGGAAAGAAGTAAAATTTTGCAGAAAGTAACCACAAAGAAGTAAACAGTTGTAGACTGTACGTACAGTAAAAGGACCGGTATCCATAGTTCACTAGAGGTGGCTCTCCTTAGGTAGATAACATGCTGGGTGAACAAATTACAGCGGGGCAATTGACAAACACCGAGAAAGCAATACATGCATATACTAATCATCTTGACTCCTTTGAGACTTGATTGGGCATTACAACATAATACATAGACCGCCATCCAACTGCATCTATGACTATTAATCCACCTTCAGGTTATCATCTGAACCCCCTCCAGTATTAACTTGCAAGCAACAAATTATTGCTTTACGGACTGCGTGTAAAGTAAACAATACAATTGTTCTATGAACAAAAGGATCGTTCTTTTCTCCCTAGTAGCAACAACACATCTAGTACCTTAGAGATTTCTGTCACTTCCCCAGATTACCAGATGCATGAACCCACTATCGAGCATAAATACTAACTCTAGGAGTTGCTAGCATATACTTGGCCAAGATAGCTACTAACAACAGAAAGCATGCAAGATCTCAAATAACAAAGACATGATAGAATCAATAATCAATCTGAAATAGCATCTCAATATCCATCGGATCCCCGCAAACCAACATGTATGAATTACAAATAGATGATCTTGATCATGAACGAAGCTCACAAGATCTAAACATGAAAGCACAAAGGAGGAGAAACCAGCCATCTAGCTACTACATGGATCCGTAGTCCAAGGATGAACTACTCACGCATCACACCGGAGGCTTGCATGGTGGTGAAGAGGACCTCCAGGGTGAATTCGCCTCTCCGGCAGGGTGCCGGGAAGAGCTTCAGATCCCCCCTGATCTAGGGACAGAGACGACGGCGGCTATAGACTCTTTCGTGGGATTTTGATAGGGTACTTAGGGTTTTTGTCTTGAGGGCAACTTATAGTCAGAAGGAAAGGCCGAGGGGGTCCCTGGCATGGCCACACCACCCCCTGGCGTAGGACAGGCCTAGCCGCGCGGCCAGGTGGTGTGGCCGCCCTCTGGCCCCTCTCTGTCTCGTATTCTGGCACTTGATCACTTCCGGAAAAATAGGCACTTTGGCTTTTGTCCCGTCCAATTCCGAGAATATTCATTTTCTGACTTTCCTGCAACCAAAGATAGCAGAAAACAGGCAGCTGGCACTGTGGCTCTTGTTAATAGGTTAGTCCAAGAAATCATATCAAAAGTACTCCAAATTTGGAACAAAACACAAGAAAGTGGATAAAACTAAGCATGGAACATCAAAAATTATAGCTACATTTGCAATGTATCAACATCCCCAAGCTTAAATCCTGCTCGTCCTCGAGTAGGTAAGTGATAAAAAGAAATAATTTTTGAGGTGACATGCACCATCAAATACTTGATCAAAGTATTTGCAAAACTCAAAGCTGGGATCATAGTACTTCAATCATAACATGAAAGACAAAGTTCTAGCAATCAGCAAAGAGACTATGATGCAACATGAAAAGGTACAAACAAAAGATTCATGAATAACATGCCTTGCAAGACGTTTGTTTGTTTCACATAAAGAAAACATAGCATAAAAGTATTCAGCTTGTCCCTCAATAGAGTAGCAAATATAAATGCATATGACACCTTCAAAGTTCATAAGAGTGACTAGATACAATAGTTTCAAACAAGCAATAACAAGTTATGCATCAATCAACTAGTCTTGGGACAATGCACGTAAAACTAAGAATGGCCACTATGCTCTCAAAGTAGGTGCATAAAGATAGAAGGTGGAGACTCAATATAATGGTGGAAGAAAAGCCTTTTGTAAAAGGAAGCAGGGATTCAAGTCTCATAAAGAGCTTCCAAAAATTATGGTGCTTATAGCTTTCATCTCTTATTGCCCCTATCATAAGCATCTTTAAGGTGATTAAGGTTAAAGTGACACAACTAAGATGATATGCTTGACAAGTTATAAACCAAAATCTCATGCCCCTTACTTACGAAGACCGAGCCTCATGCTACTCAACTTTAGTCACGAGTAAGCTCTTGTCATTGTAAGTATATATGTGTATCATTAAGAACCGCCAACGGGGTACCCCTTGCACATGATACGGGAGCTTTCCCGTAATCAAAATGAAAAGGCAAGCAGACAATGAGCATCTCAGCGATCTTTTTATTTGCTATTTGCATAGGTTTTTATTAAGGATGCTTCATAGAGTGCTCATTATGGTGATGCTGCAAGTTTCCACCATGATTAGGCATGGCTTAGGCTAGCGGCCCAGGCGTTTCTCTAACACACATAAAAACTCCATGATCTTACAAGTTCCACTTTTATTTCACACCGCCGGGATCCGTAAGCAAAAGATAATAATATTAACGGGGTACAAAGTACAAGTGCAGTGTTGAAAGTGTTCCCCATGAAACATGGTTCTGCTAATTTCAACTTATAAAGCGCAAGCATATACGCAACAAAGAAGGACCCAATGGTTCAAGTTTATTAGAGGCAATAAAGTAAAGTGTGCCATCAAGTTCGTGAGAGCTTTAATCACTAGTTTTCTCATAACAAGTGAAAGGTAAACAAAAGCATGAATATACTTGGAATAGCATCAGCTAGTAGGTAGGTATGGTGGACTCTTTGGAAAAACTTGGTTTAGGGATTTGGATGCATGAGTGGAACTCATACTTTGTTGTGGAGGCTAGCAAAAGACTGGGAGCGACAAACTAAGAGAGCAATAATGGTCATAATCATGCAGAGCGACAAAACATCATTGATCAAAGCATAAAGTGATACTACAAGTTGAAAACTAAAGGATCATAAATGCTATGGTGACTTTGGATAGTCATAACATGGTGTGAGCATGCACCAAGTCAACCCAAATAAAGCATCAAAGGAGAATACCACTATACTATGCTTTAATATGCGAAAACAACGCATGATTCATGCAAGGCACATTAAGCAATCTCAATTTTTTATAACAATTCATGCTACAACAAAGAATACTAAGCATAAAGCCAAAACAATATCAAGCATGGCATGACAAAGCATGGCCACAGTCAAAAACGAGCTCTTTTTACCACATAAGCATGAACTTTCCTACTCTTGTCTAAACCAAACCAAACTATTTGCAAACCAAAGTGTGAAAGAGGGGGTCCAACCAATTTATTCAGAAAACTAAGCAAACAAAAGAAAACGAAAACCAAGTAAAAAAGAAAAAGAAGACGCTCCAAGAAAAACACAACTGTGCATGAAACAATAAAAATGAAGCGTTTGGAAGAAACCTGGATTTTTATTGATGAAGAAGGGGATGCCTTGGGCATCCCCAAGCTTTGACGCTTGTACTTCTTGGATGTTTATTGGGGTGACACGCGTGGCATCCCCAAGCTTGAGCTTTAGTCCATCCTTCATCTCATTACTCATTCCTTCCATACACCTGAAATTTTTCCTAAATACAAAACTTCACACAATCTCATTAGCAACATTAGTGCACTTAAGATAAATAAGTCTCAAGGTTCAGTTTTAACACCAAATAAACTTCCATTAGAACACTAGCTACTGTAGCACTTCCCTCAAAATCCTCAATTCCCCAAAGGAACTCAAGAAGGAACTAACAAGAAGCAAATGCAGAAGATGGCAGAAATCTGTGAAAACAGGCCAGCAGGTAAAGAAGAATTTTTTCGAAGACCTTCTGTTGCTCAAATCAAAAAGTTTTGATCTAACGAAAGTTAGATAACAACCTGGGGCACAAGCACACAAAAAATTACGGCTCAATCTGACATACAGAGCTCTCTCAGGAATTTTTACGGTGAAGCACATAAATCTGTTTCGGGACAGCAACTTTCCCAATCATTACTTCACTCTCATTAGAGGTTACTCTTGACACAAAAAGCAAATAAAAAGGATAAGGAGAGGTTATTACAGAGGTAATAACTTCCAAGACTCATCTAAAACTCTTAGGTTACCTCCCAACAAGTACTTTTCTTTAACGCCTTTAAGTTAAGCATAAGAACCAAAGAAAGAATCAAGTGTTCTCAAATGAAGAAGCATTAAACCAAATTTTGTTTTCATAGGAGAAGCAAAAGAAGTCTTTTCTCTCTTTTTAGGGAGGTGTTCTATACCTTTCTTGAGTGGGAGTTGATATTTAATGGTGCCTTCTTTCATATCATTGATGGCACCAATAGTTCTAAGAAAAGGTCTTCCCAAAGTAATAGGACAGGAAGCATTATATTAAACATCCAAGACATAGAAATCAACGGGGACATAGGAATCATTAACCATAATAACAACATCATTAAGACTCCCCATGAGTTTCTTTTTAGCATTAGCATCAAGTGGGACATTCAAATAACAATCTTCAAGAGGGGGAAAATCAAGCATATTATAAATCCTTCTAGGAATAATAGAAACACTACTATCAAGATCACACAAAGCTTTGAAATCAAAGTCATTCACTTTCATATTAATGATGGGTTCCCAACCATCTTCTTGTTTTATAGGGATAGAAGCTTTATGTTTCATCTTTTCTTCTTTAATCTTTATGAGAGCATCAGTAATGTGTTTTGTAAAAGCCATGTTCATAGCACTAGCATTAGGACTTTTAGCAAGCTTTTGTAGGAACTTAATAAGTTCAGATATGTTGCAACCATCAAGATCAAAATCAACTTTATCATCTAAAGAAGTAGAACTGTTGTTAGCCTCAACACTAGTGGTGGTGATAGTAGAAACACTAATGTTTCTAGCAATTTCATCTTCTCTTTCCACCTTAGCATGTAATTCAGCTAATAGTCTAACATTTTCATGAATTCTTACTTGTATAGCATTAGTAGCTGCAAAGGGATTCTCATTAGTTTCAGGTTTAGCAGCCATTTTATTCAAAGTAGATTGAGCTTCAGCCAAAGATGCTATATTTCTTTCAGCATTACAGAGTTTTTCCTCAATAGTTTTATTGAAAGCAGTTTGTTTACTAATAAACTCTTTAAGCATAACTTCAAGTTCAAAGGGTGCACTCTTATTATTGTTGTCAGAATTTCCATAAGCATTACCATTGTTGGGAGGATAAGATTTATAATTATTGTTACCAAAATTGTTCCTATAAGCATTATTACCATAAGCATTGTTGCCAAAATTGTTATTTCTTATGAAGTTCACAACAACTTGCTCTTCTTAAGCAACCAAAGAGGCTAAAGGAACATTATTTGGATCAATATGGGTTTTCCCATTAACAAGCACAGACATAATTATATTAATCTTATCACTCAAGGAGGAGGTTTCCTCAACAGAATTTACCTTCTTACCTTGTAGAGCTCTCTCAGTATGCCATTCAGAATAATTAACCATCATATTATCCAATAGTTTTGTTGCAACACCCAAAGTGATGGTCATAAATGTACCTCCAGCAGCAGAATCCAATAGGTTCCTTGAAGAATAGTTCAATCCTGTATAAAAAAGTTTGGATGATCATCCAAGCAGTCAGTCCATGAGTGGGACAATTCTTTACCAAAGATTTCATTCTTTCCCCATCTTGAGCAACATGCTCATTATCAAGTTGTTTAAACTTCATTATTTCACTTCTCATGGATATAATCTTAGCAGGAGGATAGTACTTTCCAATAAAAGTATCTTTGCACTTAGTCCAAGAATCAATACTATTCCTAGTTAAGGAATTCAACCACTCTTTAGCTTTTCCTCTCAAAGAGAAAGGAAACAATTTCAGTTTAATAATATCACCATCTATATCCCTATGCTTTTGCATCTCACAAAGTTCAACAAAGTTATTTAGATGGGAAGCAGCATCTTCATTACCAATACCAGAAAATTGTTCTCTCATAACAAGATTGAGCAAAGCAGGTTTTATCTCAAAGAAAGTATTTTCAGCCACAGGTGGAGCAATAGGTGTGCTCATAAAATCATTGCTGTTGGTGCTAGTGAAGTCACACAACTTAGTGTTTTCAAGAGTAGTCATTTTTTGGGTTTTCAAATAAGTAAGCAAACAAGTAAAACTAATTTTTTTTGGATTTTTGAAGAACAAAACAAGTAAACAAAGAAAAAAGAAACTAAGCAAAACAAAAACAACAAAGTAAAGAGATTGGTTATGAGGGACTCCCCTTGTGAAGATGTCCTTGACTCCCCAGCAACGGCGCCAGAAAAGATTTTGATGCACTCGACGATCGACGTAGAGCTCGTTGGGAACCCCAAGAGGAAGGTATGATGAGCACAGCAGAAAGTTTTCCCTCAATTATGAAACCAAGGTTTAATCGAACCAGTAGGAGCAAGGAAACACCCCAAAGGTGTTACTAGCTGAGCTTTGGCAGGGCGCACTACCGGTGCTAGTAGCAACGTGGAGACCTGCACAACACAACCACAGAACTTTGTCCCCAACTTGCGATGAGGTTGTCAATCTCACCGTGTTTGCCAGAAAACAAAGGATTAAACGTATCGAATGCAAAGAAGTAAATGTCTGCAGAAAGTAAACACAAAGCAGAAACAGTTTATAGATTGTATGTAAAGAAAAAGGACCGGGATCCATAGTTCACTAGAGGTGGCTCTCCTTAGATAAATAACATGCTGGGTGAACAAATTATAGCGGGGCAATTGACAAACACCGAGAAAGCAATACATGCATATACTAATCATCTTGACTCCTTTGAGACTTGATTGGGCATTACAACATAATACATAGAACGCCATCCAACTGCATCTATGACTAATAATCCACCTTTAGGTTATCATCCGAACCCCCTCCAGTATTAAGTTGCAAGCAACAGATTATTGCTTTACGAACTGCGTGTAAAGTAAGCAATACAATTGTTCTATGAACAAAGGATCTTTTCTCTCTAGTAGCAATAGCACATCTAGTACCTTAGAGATTTCTGCCACTTCCCCAGATTACTAGAGGCATGAACCCACTATTGAGCATAAATACTAACTCTTGGATTTGCTAGCATCTACTTGGCCAAGATAGCTACTAACAACGGAAATCATGCAAGATTTGAAATAACAAAGAAATGATAGAATCAATAATCAATCTGAAATAGCATCTCAATATCCATCGGATCCCCGCAAACACAACCTGTATGAATTACAAATAGATGATCTTGATCATGAACGGAGCTCACAAGATCTAAACATGAAAGAACAAAGGAGGAGAAACCAGCCATCTAGCTACTACATGGATCCGTAGTCCAAGGATGAACTACTCATGCATCACACCGGAGGCTTGCATGGTGATGAAGAAGACCTCCAGGGTGAATTCCCCTCTCCGGCAGGGTGCCGGGAAGAGCTTCAGATCCCCCCGATCTAGGGACAGAGACGACGGTGGCTACAAACTCTTTCATGGATTTTTGATCGGGTACTTAGGGTTTTCGTCCCGAGGGCAACTTATAGTCAGAAGGAGAGCCCGAGGGGGTGCTTGGGCTGGCCCCACCACCCCCTGGCGCGGGCCAGGTGGTGTGGCCGCCCTCTGGCCCCTCTCCGTCTCGTATTCTGGCACTTGATCACTTCCAGAAAAATAGGCACTTTGCCTTTTGTCTCGTCCAATTCTGAGAATATTCATTTTCTGACTTTCCTGCAACCAAAAACAGCAGAAAACAGGCAGCTGGCACTGTGGCTCTTGTTAATAGGTTAGTCCAAGAAATCATATGAAAAGTACTCCAAAGTTGGATCAAAACACAAGAAAGTGGATAAAACTAAGCATGGAACATCAAAAATTATAGATACATCTGCAATGTATCAGGCATTTTCAAACAATCACACATTAACGCAAACTAACATGCATTCATATTCATTTTCTTAATAAAAGTTTTTGTTAACCCTAAATTGGGTGATTAGGATTTGATAAACTTGATTATAAGTTTTGGGGTGTTACACCACGAAAGTGAGATCTTCATGGAAGAAAGAAATGAGATTGACGAGATTCTCCTTCGTCAACCCAAGATGCTTAAGCATAACTTACTTGTGGAAGATTTGGGTACCACATTACCACCTAAAAAGGATCTGGTTTTCGATCTGAAACCTTTACATGATGATCTTAAATATGCTTAAATTGATGATAAGAAAATATATCATGTTATTATTAGTTCTAAAATTTCAGGAAAGGAAGAGGGAAGACTATTAGAAGTTTTGAAGAAACACCGAGGAGCTATGGGTTATACACTTGAGGATTTAAAGGGTATTTCTCCAACTATATGTCAGCATGCTATTAATATAGAACCCGATGCAAAGCTAGTCGTATAACATCAACATCGTTTAAATCCTAATATGAAGGAAGTGGTAAGAAATGAGGTATTCAAACTCCTTGATGCTGGTATTATTTATCCTATTGCAGATAGTCAATGGGTTAGTCATGTTCACTGTGTCCCAAAGAAAGGAGGAATTACTGTTGTGCCTAATGAGAATAATGACCTTATCCCCCAAAGAGTAGTAGTTGGTTATAGGATGTGCATTGACTTCACAAAGGTTAACAAAGTTAATAAGAAAGATCATTACCCACTGCCTTTTATTGATCAAATATTAGAAAGGTTGTCTAAGAAGACTCATTTTTTTGATGGATACTCTAGGTTCTCTCAAATTGTTGTTAAACAACAAGATCAAGAAAAAACTACTTTTACGTGTCCTTATGGAACTTATGCTTATAGGTGTATGCCTTTTGGTTTGTGTAATGCTCCTGCTACTTTTCAAAGATGCATGTGTGCTATCTTTCATGGTTTTTGTGAGGAAATTGTGGAAGTATTCATGGAAAATTTTTCCATCTATGGAACTTCTTTTGATAATTGTTTCCACAACCTTGATAAACTTTTTCAGAGATGCGAAGAAAACTAACCTTGTTCTTAATTGGGAGAAATGCCACTTCATGGTTAACGAAGGAATTGTCCTTGGACATAAAATTTCCGAAAGAGGCATTGAAGTTGATAGAGCCAAAGTCGAAGCAATTTAGAAAATGCCCTGTCCTAGGGATGTAAAAGGTATTCGTAGTATCCTTGGTCATGTTGGTTTCTATAAAAGGTTTAGTAAAGATTTCTCGAAGATATCAAAACCTCTCACCAATCTTCTCCAAAAAGATGTACCTTGTGTTTTTGATGATGATTGTAAGGAAGCTTTTGAAACTCTAAAAAAATCTTTAACTACTGTTCCTATTGTCCAACCACCTGATTGGAATTTACCCTTTGAAATTATGTGTGATGCTAGTGATTTTGCTGTAGGTGCTGTTCGTGGACAACAAATAGATAAAAAGTTGAATCTTATCCATTATGCTAGTAAGACTCTTGATGTTGCTCAAAATAATTATGCTACTACTGAAAAAGAGTTTTTAGTTGTTGTCTTTGCTTGTGATAAGATTAGACCTTATATTGTGGATTCAAAAGTTACCATCCATACTGATCATGCTGCTATTAAGTACCTTATGACAAAGAAAAATGCTAAACCTAGGATTATTAGATGGGTGTTACTTTACAAGAGTTCGATCTACATATTGTAGATAGGAAAGGTGCTGAAAATCATGTTGCTGATAATTTATCTTGATTGGAAAACATTTCTTTTGATCCTATGCCTGTTAAGGATAGTTTTCCAAATGAACAGTTAGCTGCAATAGGGGTAAGCTCGCGAGAGAGTCCTTGGTATGCGGATTATGCTACTTTATTGTTTCGAAGTATTTGCCTCCAACTTTTATAGCCCAGCAAAGAAGGAAATTCTTTTATGATTTGAGGCATTATTTTTGGGATGACCCACATATATATAAAGAGGGAGTGGATGGTATTATGCAAAGATGTGTTCCGGAATATGAACAAAAGGAGATATTGTGGAAATGTCATGGTAGTGCCTATGGAGGAGAATATCATTTTGTGGCCCGAAAGTTGGGGTCTCTAGGCAACGCGGTACCCAAGTTCCCTGAAATCATTCGCGTTGACTATAGTTGGTGTGCCAAACACTCAGAGGGTCTTTTTTGGCATGAATTCAACTTTATGTTTCAATACAAAAAATCAGGCTAACGACCATCAAGTTGGGCCCCTCTTGTCAGTTCCCGTTATGTCGCTCCTGTCGCTCTCATCGCTTAGGTGTCAATTAGGCTTGCAGCGTTGGCGCCTGCATCCATTACGCGTCTTCTTCTTCCCCGGAGCGTAAATCTGTCGGGCGTCGCAGCCATGGCGTATATCATTAAAAGATCAGAAACAATTCAAGGATCATATATGTAGTTCCATATGAGAATAAATCTAGGGCCTCATAATTTTTTTCAAAGATGGAGTTGGCGAACCAAAGTACCAACATCACAACCTATATTGTTTGTGTGCATTGCTGCCTCATGTTCACCAACCCATCCCTAAAACATGACACCATCATGTGTCTCCCCTTGAACTCTTTTGGGGCAAATTTCAATCATCGGCCTCGGTGACAAACTAAAATGTAATTCTTATACACTGAATGGTTGGAATAGGTAATTCGAATATCATAGTTCTATGAATGTAAAATAAAGATTAACGCCTCATAAGTTTCTACATGGATGGTGTAAGTAAACCAAGTAACAATTGGACAACCTATATTGTTCTTGTACATCGCCCCAGGTTCACTAACTCGTCCCTGAAAAAATCTGACACCAATGTGTCTGCCTCTCTTTTGGGGAAAATTTGAATCATTGACCACAATAAGTAATTGAAATGAATCGTACAAAACATTATTCAGGGATATACATAGTCAGGTATAAAAACAAGCCTAGATATTGTAATTATAAATAAAAAACTAAACAATTAATCTTCAGGTACATGTTAAAAATAATTATGATCAAAACCATTCATATACATATGCATCATACCAATCATTAAAAGATCAGAAACAATTCAAGGATCATATATGTAGTTCCATATGAGTATAAATCAAGAGCCTCATAATTTGTTTCAGAGATGGAGTTGGAGAACCAAAGTACCAACAGCACAACCTATATTGTTTGTGTGCATTGCTGCCTCAGGTTCACCAACCCATCCCTAAAACACGACACCATCATACGTGTCTCCCCTTGAAATCTTTTGGGGCAAATTCCAATCATCGGCCTCGGTGACAAACTAAAATGTACTTCTTATACACTATGAATGCATGGAATAGATAATTCGAATATCATAGTTCTATGCATGTAGAATAAAGATTGCGGCCTCATAAGTTTATTCAGGGATGGCATGAGTGAACCAAGTAACAATTGCACAGCCTATATTGTTCTTGTACATCGCCCTAGGTTCACTAACTCGTCCCTAAAAAAATCTGACTCCAATGTGTCTGCCTCTCTTTTGGGGCAAATTTGAATTATTGGCCACAATAAAAAATTGAAATGTAATCGTACAAAACATTATTCAGGGATATACATAGTCAGGTACAAAAACAAGCCTAAATATTGTAATTATAAAGGAAAAACCAAACAATTAATCTTCAGGTACATGTTAAAAATACTTATGATCAAAACCATTCATATACATATGCATCATACCAATCATTAAAAGATCAGAAACTATTCAAGGATCATATATGTAGTTCCATATGAGAATAAATCAAGGGCCTCATAATTTGTTTCAAAGATGGAGTTGGAGAACCAAAGTACCAACATCACAACCTATATTGTTTGTGTGCATTGCTGCCTCAGGTTCACCAACCCATCCCTAAAACACGACACCATCATACGTGTCTCCCCTTGAATTCTTTTGGGGCAAATTTCAATCATCGGCCTCGGTGAAAAACTAAAATGTAATTCTTATACACTATGAATGCATGGAATAGATAATTCAAATATGATAGTTCTATGAATGTAGAATAAAGATTGCAGCCTCATAAGTTTCAACAGAGATGGTGTAAGCGAACCAAGTAACAATTGCATAGCTTATATTGATCTTGTACATGGCCCCAGGTTTGCTCACTCATCCCTGAAAAAATTTGACACCAATGTGTCTGCCTCTCTTTGGGGCAAATTTGAATCATTAGCCACAATAAGAAATTGAAATGTCATCGTACAAAACAATATTTAGGGATATACAAATGCATCATACAACGCATTCATAGATCAAAAACAATACAAATATTATATATTTAGGTTCCATATGAGAGAAAAAATTAGGGCCTCATTTTTTTAGTGATGGAGTCGGAGAACCAAAATACCAATAGCACAACCTATATTGTTTATCTGCATTGCTGCCTCAGGGCCACTAACCATCCCTAAGAAAACGAGAATAGAAATGTAATGTTATAGGCCTGCTGTGTATCGAAATCAACACTCAACTAGCAAACTCAACTAGATGGCAGATGAGTAGATTTGGGTTTTGTGACTAGACGGATTGGGGTTTTCTGACTAGATGGCAGATGCATCAATCAACTGATCCAATCATATAAATACTACCCTACTTTAAGAGCAAAAGAATCTGTACACGATTGAGCAAATCCTATGTATGAACAGTGAAAACTGCGGCTGCAACTAGAGAAGCTAGCAATGTAGTACCTCGGACTCCTCATCAGGGACCTCCTCCTCGAACTCATCATTCTCCGCGACTGCGTCGAAGATTTCTTGAACGGCGATGGGGTCGTCGAAGTAGATCACCAGATTGCCTCTGCCTGCCGCCAGCCCCCCATCCAGATCTGCCGCTGGCACCACGATGTTGTCAGCCACGACGTTGTCGGCCACATGCTGCTCGGCGAGGACGGCTACTACCTGCTGCTCGGCGGCAATGGCTACCACATGCTGCTCGGCGGCGACGGCTACCACCTGCTGCTCGACGGCGACAACTACTGGCTGGACGGGTGAGTTCGCACCCTCAACGGAACGGCGACGAGCGGCGTTCATGCCCGGAGAAGACGCCTCTGCCTGCTTGGTGATGACCGAGCCATCTGCTGCTGCGCCTTCAACTGACTTCACCTTTGGATCGTCTCCATGCGTACGCTTCATGGCGCATCAAGGGAAGGAGGTAGTGCAAACGAGGGAGCTTCGGCACGCGCGGTAGGTGTAGATTAGGGTTTTGGGACTAGACAGACTGGGGGAATGACACGAGCTCATGGAAGAAGAAGGTCGAGGGGGGTTATAAACACAGGACCGTTCGTAGTCCTCGAGTGGACACGTGTGGTGGGCGGGGGGCTACCACGATCTCCACCTTTTTTTTCAGTTCCCTTTTTTTAAACAGCCACGGTCTCCACTTTAGAGTTGCATTGAAAACACGCTCATGGCAGACCTCGATTCCACTGCATGCAAGTGGCGCGAAACAATTTATAGCAACATTAGATCTACTCTAGGGGGCCCTTGACTCATGGAATTTACTAGCGGTAGGGCCCAGTTGGAAGTGAGATTGAGAGCGCTGCGTAAAAATGGGATATGTCTTATTAAAATCAAGTGGCAATAAATTGCAGTGTCCCATCGACAACCGTGCACTCGATGACCCTGTTGCCCTGTGCATGAGTTGTAGTAGTAGTAGTTGGCTTTTCATACTTGATTAAACTTCACATGACCACTCGACGACTTTTTCCATGCACGGCATCGTGTTCCTTCCTGTAGAAGTCTCGCGGAGGGAGACGTCCGTGCTGTCTCACGTTGTACTCTGAAGGGCACGACATGTGCAACGATCATCGTTGGATCACACATAATCAACAGTTGGTGCGCACGATCCACGTGACAACTGTGATAACCAATCAGAGAGTAGCAGACAGGGTGAGCATAGGTTAGGGCTTCTACGAAAGATAGAGAGAGGGGTCCAAAACTTAGTAGTACCACATAAAACCAAGGGCAAAACTGAGTAGTATAAAAATGGAAAGTGTCTTTACAATGAAAAACATCGTGGAATACATAAAATTATGCCAAGATAGATCCACTAGAGTTCATTGGATGTGTCTTCTTCTCATAAACCACACATGGATCCACCTGTGTGATTGCATGTCTATTCCTCTAAACAAACCACATAAGGATCCACCAGTGGCATTGGATGTGTGTTCTTCTAATCAACCACACGTGGATCCACCGGTGTCATTGCATGTCTGTTCCTCTAAACAAACCACGTAAGGATCCACCAGTGTCATTGCGTGTCTGTTCTTTTCATGAACCACACCCAGTGTCATTGCATGTGTGTTCTTCTAAACAAACCATATAAGGATCCACCAGTGTCATTGCATGTTTGTTCCTTTCATGAACCACACCCAGTGTCATTGCATGTGTGTTCTTCTAAACAAACCACATAAGTCATTGCATGTCTGTTCTTTTCATGAACCACACCCGGTGTCATTGCATGTGTGTTCCTCTAGACAGACCAGATAAGGATCCACCGATGCCATTGCATGTCTGTTCCTCTAAACCAACCACACCAGGATCCACCAGTGTCATTGGATGTGTGTTCTTCTCATGAACCATAGATGGATCCACCGGTGTCAGTGCATGTTTGTTCCTCTAAACAAACCACATAAGGATCCACCAGTGTCATTGCATGCCTGTTCTTTTCATGAACCACACATAGTGTCATTGCATGTGTGTTCTTCTAAACAAACCAGATAAGGATCCACGAGTGTCATTGCATATCTGTTCTTTTCATGAACCACACAAGGATCTAGCAGTGTCATTGGATGTGTGTTCTTCTCATGAACCACATAAGGATCTACTAGTGTCATTGGATGTGTGTTCTTCTCATGAACCACATGTGGATCCACCGGTTGAACGAAATATGCCCTAGAGGCAATCATAGAGATGATTGTATTTCATTTGTATCCATGAGTTTTTATAATGTTCCTTGAATATCCATATATCAGGCAACTTGTATTGATTGGCAATTATGTGAATTGCTTGTGAAACTCTTTACTTGTATGGTTATCAAATAGTTGTCCCTAGTCGGAGTTCATGTGAGGACACACGTGAATATTAGACTAGCACATCGATTGGTTGATGACTATGTTTCGCAAGTCATAGACATGGAGATGTCAAACCAATGATGTGGACACATGTTATGAACATGGGGTTGGACTGACACAACTTGAGACTAGCAATAATACTTGCAGCTCTCTCTACACATCGTGTACGTTTTGTCCTTAGACCTGAGATTGTCGCATGTACTTGAGATGTGGATCGACCTACTTTGGGGCTATCAAACACTACTCCGTAACTGGGTAGTTATAAAGGTAGCTTTCGGGTTTGTCCTGATACATGCTGCAAGGCATCGGTCAATCAAGATGGGATTTGCCCCTCTCTACTTGAGTGAGATATCTCTAGGCCCCTCAAGTGATCGGATGCAGAAATGCATGGCCGTGCTACATATGGTTAAGAGTTAACCTAGTAAAGGGATTCCGAATCATAGTATCGAGAAAGAGAGGTCAGCTTGGAGCTAGATCAAATATCATGAGGCAAAGGGAAAGATATGTACTCTACCTTGTGATGGTTCGTCCGAATGATCTTCATATGCGTTTAGGAGTTGGCACGTCTTGCTAGAGGCCGCTACCAACTATTGACGGAGTAAGTGTACTCGTGTCATGTCTATACGTGTATGAACCTATAGGGTCACACACTTTAGGGTCTAGAAGCCTAATGAGGATTGGATCCGAATTAGACCAGGCTTATGCTGCTAATGGGATGCTAAAGTAGAAGCCCACCAGGGATGCCTGTATAAGAGAGAGTGAGGCGAGCTGAATAGGGTTGAGCATTCCACCCAGCCACCACTCCTCTTCCGCCTGTGTTGCACGTGCATACCTAGCAGTCTAGCGTGTGACGGCTTCCACTCCGAACGTGTGGATACCTCGGAGGTGCTGCATCTGTAGCACTTGGATGAGCCATGCAAAGGGGAGCTGCTCGTGGTACGAGGGTAAGGAGGAGACGTAGATCATCTACACTGTTCCGACGTGCTTCATCGAGTTCCGTACCTACGCGTCTAGCGGTAATCCCGTGATCTATGACAATAGTATTCCTGGATGACGTGGTAGAAAATTTTGATTTTACGCTAGTGTAGCCTACCCATAACCCTACACTGGTGTCATTGCATGTCTATTCCTCTAAACAAACAACATAAGGATCCACCAGTGTCATTGCATGTCTGTTCTTTTCATGAACCACACCTAGTGTCATTGCATGTGTGTTCTTCTGAGCAAACCACATAAGGATCCACCAGTGTCGTTGCATGTCTGTTCTTTTCATGAACCACATAAGGATCAACCAGTGTCATTGCATGTTTGTTCTTTTCATGAACCACATAAGGATCCACCAGTGTCATTGCATTTCTATTCTTTTCATGAACCACACCCAGTGTCAGTGCATGTATGTTCTTTTCATGAAGAACACCCAGTGTCAATGCATGTCAGTTCTTTTCATCAACCACATAAGGATCTACCAGTGTCATTGGATGTGTGTTCTTCTCATGAACCACACGTGGATCCACCGGTGTCATTGCATGTCTATTCCTCTAAACAAACCACATAAGGATCCACTAGTGTCATTGCATGTCTGTTCTTTTGATGAACCACACCCAGTATCATTGCATGTGTGTTCTTCTAAACAAACCACAAAAGGATCCAAAGTGTCATTTCATGTCTGTTCTTTTCATGAACCACACCCAGTGTCATTGCATGTGTGTTCTTTTCATGAACCACATCTAGAGTAATTGCATGTATGGTCTTTTCATTAACCACACCCAGTGTCGTTGCATGTCTGTTCTTTTCATGAACCACACCCGGTGTCACTGCATGTCAGTTCTTTTCATGAACCACATAAGGATCCACCCAGTGTCATTGGTTGTGTGTTCTTCTCATGAACCACACGTGGATCGACCGGTGTCACTTCATGTATGTTCTTTTCATGAACCACACATAAGGATCCACCAGTGTCATTGCATGTCTGTTCTTTTCATGAACCACACCCATTGTCATTACATGCGTGTTCTTTTCATGAACCACACCCATTGTCATTACATGCGTTTTCTTTTCATGAACCACAACTAGAGTCATTGCATGTCTGTTCTTTTCATGAACCACACCACCATTGTCAGTGCATGTATGTTCTTTTAATGAACCACACCTAGTGTCAGTTCATGTCTTTTCTTTTCATGCACCACACCCGGTGTCACTGCATGTCAGTTCTTTTCATGAACCACATAAGGATCTACCAGTGTCAGTGCATGTGTGTTCTTCTCATGAAACACACGTGGATCCACCAGTGTCATTGCATGTCTGTTCATCTAAACAAACCACATAAGGATCCACCAGTGTCATTGCGTGTCTGTTCGTTTCATGAACCACACCCAGTGGCATTGCATGTGTTTTCTTCTAAACAAACCACATAAGGGTCCACCAGTGTCATTGCCTGGCTGTTCTTTTCATGAACCACACCCAGTGTCATTCCATGTGTGTTCTTCTAAACAAACCACATAAGTCATTGCATGTCTGTTCTTTTCATGAACCACACCCGGTGTCATTGCATGTCAGTTCTTTTCATGAACCACATAAGGATCCACCCAGTGTCATTGGTTGTGTGTTCTTCTCATGAACCACACGTGGATCCACCGGTGTCACTGCATGTCTATTCCTCTAAACAAACCACATAAGGATCAACCAGTGTCATTCCATGTCTGTTCTTTTCATGAACCACACCCAGTGTCAGTGCATGTGTGTTCTTCTAAACAAACTACATAAGGATCCACCAGTGTCATTGCCTGTCTGTTCTTTGCATGAACCACACCCAGTGTCACTGCATGTCTGTTCTTTTCATGAACCACACCCAGTGTCAGTGCATGTCTGTTCTTTTCATGAACCACACCAAGTGTCACTGCATGTCATTTCTTTTCATGAACCTCATACGGATCTACCAGTGATATTTGATGTGTGTTATTCTCATGAACCACACGTGGCTCCACCGGTGTCATTGCATGTCTGTTCCTATAAACAAACCACATAAGGATCCACCATTGTCATTGCATGTCTGTTCTTTTCATGAACCACACCCAGTATCATTGCATCTGAGGTCTTCTAAACAAACCACATAAGGATCCACCAGTGTCATTGCGTGTCTGTTCTTTTCATGAACCA
Source organism: Avena eriantha (assembly GCA_910589775.1). NCBI lineage: Eukaryota > Viridiplantae > Streptophyta > Magnoliopsida > Poales > Poaceae > Avena > Avena eriantha. The sequence goes on along the minus strand of OU342745.1, from coordinate 170,248,092 downwards.
CACCCAGTGTCATTGCATGTCTGTTCTTTTCATGAACCACACCCAGTGTCATTGCATGTCTGTTCTTTTCATGAACCACACTCGGTGTCACTACATGTAAGTTCTTTTCATGAACAACATAAGGATCCACCAGTGTCATTGGATGTGTGTTCTTCTCATGAACCACATGTGGATCCACCGGTGTCATTGCATGTCTATTATTTTCATGAACCACACATAAGGATCCACCTGTGTCATTGCATCTCTGTTCTTTTCTTGAACGACACCCAATGTCATTGCATGCGTGTTCTTTTCATGAACCACACCCAGTGTCAGTGCATGTCTGTTCTTTTCATGAACCACACCTAGTGTCACTACATGTCAGTTCTTTTCATGAACCACATAAGGATCTACTAGTTTCATTGCATGTATGTTCTTCTCATGAACCACACGTGGATCCACAGGTGTCATTGCATGTATGTTCCTCTAAACAAACCACATAAGGATCCACCAGTGTCATTGCATGTCTGTTCTTTTCATGAACCACACCCAGTGTCATTGCATGCGTGTTCTTCTAAACAAACAACATAAGGTTCCACCAGTCTCATTGACTTTCTATTCTTTTCATGAACCACAGCCAGTGTCATTGCATGTGTGTTCTTCTAAACAAACCACATAAGTCATAGCATGCGTGTTCCTCTAAACAAACCACATAAGGATCCACCAGTGTCATTGCATGTTTGTTCTTTTCATGAACCACACCTAGTGTCATTGCATGTGTGTTTTTCTAAACAAACCACATAAGGATCCACCAGTGTCATTGCCTGTCTGTTATTTTCATGAACCACAGCCAGTGTCAGTGCATGCCTGTTCTTTTCATGAACCACACCCAGTGTCACTGCATGTCAGTTCTTTTCATGAACCACATAACGATCTACCACTGTCATTGGATGTGTGTTCTTCTCATGAACCACATGTGGATCCACCGGTGTCATTGCATGTCTGTTCCTCTAAAGAAACCACATAAGGATCCACCCGTGTCATTGCATGTCTGTTCTTTTTCATAAACCACACCAAGTATCATTGCATGTGTGTTGTTCTAAACAAACCACATAAGGATCCACCAGTGTCATTACATGTCTATTCTTTTCATGAACCACATAAGGATCCACAGTGCATTGCATGTTTGTTCTTTTCATGAACCACACCTAGTGTCATTGCATGTGTGTTCTTTTCATGAACCATAGCTAGAGTCATTGCATGTCTATTCTTTTCATGAACCACACCCAGTGTCATTGCATGTTTGTTCTTTTCATGAAGCACACCTAGTGTCACTGCATGTTAATTCTTTTCATGAACCACATCTGGATCCACCAGTGTCATTGGATGTGTGTTCTTCTCATGAACCACACGTGGATCCACCAGGGTCATTGCATGTCTGCTCTTTTCATGAACCACACCTAGTGTCATTGCATGCGTGTTCTTTTCATGAACCACAGATAGAGTAATTGCATGTCTGTTCTTTTCATGAACCACACCCAGTGTCACTGCATGTCTGTTCTTTTCATGAACCACACCTAGTGTCACTGCATGTCAGTTCTTTTCATGAACCACATAAGGATATACCAGTGTCATTACATGTGTGTTCTTCTCATGAACCACACGTGGATCCACCGGTGTCATTGCATGTATGTTCCTCTAAACAAACCACATAAGGATCCACTAGTGTCATTGCGTGTTTGTTCTTTTCAGGAACCACACCCAGTGTCATTGCATGTGTATTCTTCTAAACAAACAACATAAGAATCCACCAGTGTCATTGCTTGTCTATTCTTTTCATGAACCACACCCAGTGTCATTGCATGTGTGTTCTTCTAAACAAACCACATAAGTCATTGCATGTCTATTATTTTCATGAACCACACCCGGTGTCATTGCATGGGCGTTCCTCTAGATAGACCACATAAGGATCCACCAATGTCATTGCATGTCTGTTCTTTTCATGAACCACACCCACTGTCACTGCATGCTAGTTCTTTTCATGAACCACATAAGGACCCACCCAGTGTCATTGGATGTGTGTTCTTCTCATGAACCACACGTGGATCCACCGGTGTCATTGCATGTCTGTTTGTCTAAACGAACCACATAAGGATCCACTAGTGGTAGTGCATGTCTGTTCATTTTATCAACCAAACCTAGTGTCATTGCATGTGTGTTCTTCTAAACAAACGACATCAGGATCCACCAGTGTCATTGTATGTCTGTTCTTTTCATGAACCACACCCAGTATTAGTGCATGTCTGTTGTTTTCATGAACCACACCTAGTGTCACTACATGTCAGTTCTTTTCATGAACCACATAAGGATCTACCAGTCTCATTGGATGTGTGTTCTTCTCATGAACCACACGTGGATCCACCGGTGTCATTGCATGTCAGTTCCACTAAACAAACCACATAAGGATCCTCCAGTGTCATGGCATGTCTTTTCTTTTCATGAACCACACCCAGTATCATTGAACGTGTGTTCTTCTAAACAAACCACATAAGGATCCACCAGTGTCATTGCATGTCTGTTCTTTTCATGAACCACATAAGGATCCACCAGTGTCATTGCATGTCTATTCTTTTCATGAACCACACCTAGTGTCATTGCATGTGTGTTCTTTTCATGAACCATAGCTAGAGTCATTGCATGTCTGTTCTTTTCATGAACCACACGCAGTGTCATTGCATGTCTATTCTTTTCATGAACCACACCCAGTGTCACTACATGTAAGTTATTTTCATGAACCATATAAGGATCCACCAGTGTCATTGGATGTGCGTTCTGCTCATGAACCACATGTGGATCCACCGTTGTCATTGCATGTCTGTTCTTTTCATGAACCACACATAAGGATCCACCAGTGTCATTGCATGTCTGTTCTTTTCATGAACCACACCCAGTGTCATTGCATGTGTGTTCTTTTCATGAACCACAGCTAGAGTCATTGCATGTCTGTTCTTTTCATGAACCACACCCAGTGTTAGTGCATGTCTATGCTCTTCATGAACCACATCCGGTGTCACTGCATGACAGTTCTTTTCGTAAACCACATAAGGATCTACCAGTGTCATTGGATGTGTGTTCTTCTCATGAACCACACGTGGATCCACCGGTGTCATTGCATGTCTATTCCTCTAAACAAACAACATAAGGATCCACCAGTGTCATTGCGTGTCTGTTCTTTTCATGAACCACACCTAGTGTCATTGCATGTTTGTTCTTCTAAACAAACCACATAAGGATCCACCAGTGTCATTGCCTGTCTGTTCTTTTCATGAACCACACCCAGTGGCATTGCATCTGTGTTCTTCTAAACAAACCACATAAGTCATTGCATGTCTGTTCTTTTCATGAACCACAGCAGGTGTCATTGCATTTATGTTCTTCTCATGAACCACACGTGGATCCACCGGTGTCATTGCATGTATGTTCCTCTAAATAAACCACATAAGGATTCACGAGTGTCATTGCGTGTCTGTTCTTTTCATGAACCACAACCAGTGTCATTGCATGTTTATTCTTCTAAACAAACCACATAAGGATCCACCAGTGTCATTGCCTGTCTGTACTTTTCATGAACCACACCCAGTGCCATTGCATGTGTGTTCATCTAAACAAACCACATAAGTCATTGCATGTCTGTTCTTTTCATGAACCACACCCGGTGTCATTGCATGTGTGTTCCTCTAGACAGACCACATAATGATCCACCGATGTCATTGCATGTTTGTTCTTTTCATGAACCACACCCAATGTCACTGCATGCCAGTTCTTTTCATGAACCACATAAGGATCCACCCATTGTCATTGGATGTGTGTTCTTCTCGTGAACCACACGTGGATCCACCGGTGTCATTGCATGTCTGTTCCTCTAAACAAACCACATAAGGATTCATCAATGTCATTGCATGTCTGTTGTTTTCATGAACCACACCTAGTGTCATTGCATGTGTGTTCTTCTAATCAAACCACATAAGGATCCACCAGTGTCATTGTATGTCTGTTCTTTTCATGAACCACACCAAGTGTCAGTGCATGTTTGTTCTTTTCATGAACCACACCAATTGTCACTACATGTCAGTTCTTTCCATGAACCACATAAGGATCTACCAGTGTCATTGGATGTGTGTTTTTCTCATGAACCACACGTGGATCCACCGGAGTCATTGCATGTCCGTTCCTCTAAACAAACCACATAAGGATCCACCAGTGTCATTGCATGTCTTTTCTTTTCATGAACCACACCTAGTATCATTGCACGTGTGTTCTTCTAAACAAACCACATAAGGATCTACCGGTGTCATTGCATGTCTGGTCTTTTCATGGACCACATAAGGATCCACCAGTGTCATGGCATGTCTGTTCTGTTCTTTTCATGAACCACACCCAGTGTCATTGCATGTGTGTGTTCTTTTCATAAACCACAGTAGAGTCATTGCATGTCTGTTCATTTCATGAACCACACTATTGTCATTGCATGTCTGTTCTTTTCATGAACCACACCCGGTGTCACTACATGTAAGTTCCTTTCATGAACCACATAAGGATCCACCAGTGTCATTGGATGTGTGTTCTTCTCATGAACCACACGTGGATCCATCGGTGTCATTGCATGTCTGTTCTTTTCATCAACCACACATAAGGATCCACTAGTGTCGTTGCATGTCTGTTCTTTTCATGAACCACACCCAGTGTCATTGTATGTGTGTTCTTTTCATGAACCACAACGAGAGTCATTGCATGTCTATTCTTTTCATGAACCACACCTAGTGTTAGTGCATGTCTGTTCTTTTAATGAACCACATCCGGTGTCACTGCATGTTAGTTCTTTTCGTAAACCACATAAGGATCTACCAGTGTCATTGGATGTGTGTTCTTCTCATGAACCACACGTGGATCCACCGATGTCATTGCATGTCTATTCCTCTAAACAAACCACATAAGGATCCACCAGTGTCATTGCGTGTCTGTTCTTTTCATGAACCACACCTAGTGTCATTGCATGTTTGTTCTTCTAAACAAACCACATAAGGATCCAGCAGTGTCATTGCCTGTCTGTTCTTTTCATGAACCACACCCAGTGGCATTGCATGTGTGTTCTTATAAACAAACCACATAAGTCATTACATGTCTGTTCTTTTCATGAACCACAGCCGGTGTCATTGCATGTGTGTTCTTCTCATGAACCACACGTGGATCCACCGGTGTCATTGCATGTCTGTTCCTCTAAACAAACCACATAAGGATTCATCAATGTCATTGTGTGTCTGTTCTTTTCATGAACCACACCTAGTGTCATTGCATGTGTGTTCTTCTAATCAAACCACATAAGGATCCACCAGTGTCATTGTATGTCTGTTCTTTTCATGAACCACACCAAGTGTCAGTGCATGTTTGTTCTTTTCATGAACCACACCAAGTGTCACTACATGTCAGTTCTTTCCATGAACCACATAAGGATCTACCAGTGTCATTGGATGTGTGTTCTTCTCATGAACCACACGTGGATCCACCGGTGTCATTGCATGTCCGTTCCTCTAAACAAACCACATAAGGATCCACCAGTGTCATTGCATGTCTTTTCTTTTCATGAACCACACCTAGTATCATTGCATGTGTGTTCTTCTAAACAAACCACATAAGGATCTACCGGTGTCATTGCATGTCTGGTCTTTTCATGGACCACATAAGGATCCACCAGTGTCATGGCATGTCTGTTCTTTTCATGAACCACACCAAGTGTCATTGCATGTGTGTGTTCTTTTCATAAACCACAGTAGAGTCATTGCATGTCTGTTCATTTCATGAACCACACTAGTGTCATTGCATGTCTGTTCTTTTCATGAACCACACCCGGTGTCACTACATGTAAGTTCTTTTCATGAACCACATAAGGATCCACCAGTGTCATTGGATGTGTGTTCTTCTCATGAACCACACGTGGATCCATCGGTGACATTGCATGTCTGTTCTTTTCATGAACCACACATAAGGATCCACCAGTGTCGTTGCATGTCTGTTCTTTTCATGAACCACACCCAGTGTCATTGTATGTGTGTTCTATTCATGAACCACAACGAGAGTCATTGCATGTCTATTCTTTTCATGAACCACACCTAGTGTTAGTGGATGTCTGTTCTTTTCATGAACCACATCCGGTGTCACTGCATGTTAGTTCTTTTCGTAAACCACATAAGGATCTACCAGTGTCATTGGATGTGTGTTCTTCTCATGAACCACACGTGGATCCACCGATGTCATTGCATGTCTATTCCTCTAAACAAACCACATAAGGATCCACCAGTGTCATTGCATGTCTGTTCTTTTCATGAACCACACCTAGTGTCATTGCATGTTTGTTCTTCTAAACAAACCACATAAGGATCCAGCAGTGTCATTGCCTGTCTGTTCTTTTCATGAACCACACCCAGTGGCATTGCATGTGTGTTCTTATAAACAAACCACATAAGTCATTACATGTCTGTTCTTTTCATGAACCACAGCCGGTGTCATTGCATGTGTGTTCTTCTCATGAACCACACGTGGATCCACCGGTGTCATTGCATGTATGTTCCTCTAAACAAACCACATAAGGATCCACCAGTGTCATTGCGTGTCTGTTCTTTTCATGAACCACACCTAGTGTCATTGCATGTGTGTTCTTCTAAACAAACCACATAAGGATCCACCAGTGTCATTGCATGTCTGTTCTTTTCAGGAACCACACCCAGTGCCATTGCATGTGTGTTCATCGAAACAAACCACATAAATCATTGCATGTCTGTTCTTTTCATGAACCACACCCGGTGTCATTGCATGTGTGTTCCTCTAGACAGACCACATAATGATCCACCGATGTCATTGCATGTTTGTTCTTTTCATGAACCACACCCAATGTCACTACATGCTAGTTCTTTTCATGAACCACATAAGGATCCACCCATTCTCATTGGATTTGTGTTCTTCTCATGAACCACACGTGGATCCACCGGTGTCATTGCCTGTCTGTTCCTCTAAACAAACCACATAAGGATCCATCAATGTCATTGCATGTCTGTTCTTTTCATGAACCACACTTAGTGTCATTGCATGTGTGTTCTTCTAAACAAACCACATAAGGATCCACCAGTGTCATTGCATGTCTGTTCTTTTCATGAACCACACCAAGTGTCACTACATGTCAGTTCTTTCCATGCACCACATAAGGATCTACCAGTGTCATTGGATGCGTGGTCTTCTCATGAACCACACGTGGATCCACCGGTGTCATTGCATGTCCGTTCCTCTAAAGAAACCACGTAAGGATCCACTAGTGTCATTGCATGTCTTTTCTTTTCATGAACCACACCTAGTATCATTGCATGTGTGTTCTTCTAAACAAACCACATAAGGATCTACCGGTGTCATTGCATGTCTGTTCTTTTCATGGACCACATAAGGATCCACCAGTGTCATGGCATGTGTGTTCTTTTCATGAACCACACCCAGTGTCATTGCATGTATGTTCTTTTCATGAACCACAGCTAGAGTCATTGCATGTCTGTTCTTTTCATGAACCACACAAGTGTCATTGCATGTCTGTTCTTTTCATGAACCACACCCGGTGTCACTACATGTAAGTTCTTTTCATGAACCACATAAGGATCCACCAGTGTCATTGGATGTGTGTTCTTGTCATGAACCACACGTGGATCCACCGGTGTCATTGCATGTTTGTTCTTTTCATGAACCACACATAAGGATCCACCCGTGTCATTGCATGTCTATTATTTTCATGAACCACACCCAGTGTCATTGCATATGTGTTCTTTTCATGAACCACAGCTAGAGTCATTGCATGTCTATTCTTTTCATGAACCACACCCAGTGTTAGTGCATGTCTGTTCTTTTCATGAACCACATCCGTTGTCACTGTATGTTAGTTCTTTTCATAAACCACATAAGGATCTACTAGTGTCATTGGATGTATGTTCTTCTCATGAACCACGCGTGGATCCACCGGTGTCATTGCATGTCTATTCCTCTAAACAAACCACATAAGGATCCACCAGTGTCATTGCGTGTCTGTTCTTTTCATGAACCATACCTAGTGTCATTGCATGTTTGTTCTTCTAAACAAACCACATAAGGATCCACCAGTGTCATTGCCTGTCTGTTCTTTTCATCAACCACACCTAGTGGCATTGCATGTGTGTTCTTCTAAACAAACCACATAAGTCATTGCATGTCTGTTCTTTTCATGAACCACAGCCGGTGTGATTGCATGTGTGTTCCTCTAGAAAGACCACACAAGGATCCACCGATGTCATTGCATGTCTGTTCTTTTCATGAACCACACCCAGTATTACTGCATGCCAGTTCTTTTCATGAACCACATAAGGATCCACCCAGTGTCATTGGGTGTGTTTTCTTCTCATGAACCACACGTGGATCCACCGGTGTCATTGCATGTCTTTTCCTCTAAACAAACCACATAAGGATCCACCAGTGTCATTGCATGTCTGTTCTTTTCATGAACCACACCTAGTATCATTGCATGTGTGTTCTTCTAAACAAACCACATAAGAATTCTCTAGTGTCATTCCATTTCTGTTCTTTTGATGAACCACATAAGGATCCACCAGTGTCATTGCATGTCTGTTCTTTTCATGAACCACACCCAGTGTCATTGCATGTCTGTTCTTTTCATGAAGCACACCCAGTGTCATTGCATGTCTGTTCTTTTAATGAACCATAGCTAGAGTCATTGCATGTCTGTTCTTTTCATGAACCACACCCGGTGTCAATGCATGTAAGTTCTTTTCATGAACGACATAAGGATCCACCAGTGTCATTGGATGTGTGTTCTTCTCATGAACCACACGTGGATCCACCAGTGTCATTGCATGTCTGCTCTTTTCATAAACCACGCCCAGTGTCATTGCATTTGTGTTCTTTTCATGAACCACAGCTAGAGTCATTGCATGTTTGTTCTTTTCATGAACTACACCCAGTGTTAGTGCATGTCTGTTCTTTTCATGAACCACACCCGGTGGCACTTCATGTCAGTTCTTTTCATGAACCACATAAGGATCTACTAGTGTCATTGAATGTGTGTTCTTCTCATGAACCACCCGTGGATCCACCGGTGTCATTGCATGTCTGTTCCTCTAAACAAACCACATAAGGATCCACCAGTGTCATTGTGTGTCTGTTCTTTTCATGAACCACACCAACTGTCTTGCATGTGTGTTCTTCTAAACAAACCACATAAGGATCCACTAGTGTCATTGCCTGTCTGTTTTTCATTAACCACACCTAGTGTCATTGCATGCCTGATCTTCTAAACAAACCACATATGTCATTGCATGTCTGTTCTGTTCATGAACCACACACGGTGTCATTACATGTGTGTTCCTCTAGACAGACCACATAAGGATCCACCGGTGTCATTGCATGTCTGTTCACTCTAAACAAACCACATAAGGATCCACCAGTGTCATTGGATGTGTGTTCTTCTGATGAACCACACATGGATCTACCGGTGTCATTGCATGTTTGTTCCTCTAAACAAACCACATAAGGATCCACCATTGTCATTGCATGTCTGTTCTTTTCATGAACCACACCCAGTGTCATTGCGTCTGTTTTCTTTTCATGAACCACAACTAGAGTAATTGCATGTCTGTTCTTTTCATGAACCAAACCCAGTGTCATTGCATGTGTGTGCTTTTCATGAACCACACCCGGTGTCATTGCATGTCTGTTCTTTTCATGAACCATAGCTAGAGTCATTGCATGTCTGTTACTTCCAAAAACCACACATGGATCCACCAGTGTCATTGCATGTCTGTTCTTTTCATGAACCACACCTAGTGTCATTGCATGTTAGTTCTTTTCATGAACCACACCTAGTGTCATTGCATGTCAGTTATTTTCATGAACCACATAAGGATCCATAAGTGTCATTGCATGTCTATTCTTCTCACAAACCACGTAAGAATTCACCAGTGTCATTGCATGTCTGTTCTTTTCATGAACCACGGCCAGTGTCATTGCATGTGTGTTCTCCTGACAAACCACATATGGATCCACCAGTGTCATTGCATGTCTGTTCTTTTCATGAACCACAGCAGTCTTCTAGAATGCACACCCTAACAAAGTTGTTATGCTTGACTATTGTTACATACCGTTCGATTGGGGCGCTTGGACGATTGGGATGGTCTTCGTGAGAGCGATCCACGAGTAGGCTGTTCTGCGGCATGATTGGCCACATTTGCTCTAGACAAACTGGCAACACCGGGCGCTCCCCTGTTGCGAGTGTCATGTCTCACGAGTTCAGTGGGCCACATCCCAATGTCATGTCCCCATTACTTCTCTTCCTCCCCGTACTTCTCTTCCTTACCCTCGAAGCCACTTTCCCCACTTCACTCCCATCCTGCCGTAGCCGCAAGCCGACGGCGCCTCCATCCCAATCCCCTCTCCGACAGCCACCCCCCTCCCCTCTCTCCATGGGTTCAAGGGGATACGGCGAGGAAACACGACGTGACGACAGGGACGGTGATTTTGATGTGAGTCGTCTCATCTATATTTCTATCATCTGTGGCCAGTTATCTATTTTTTTGAGCTAGATCTAATCTGTTTACTCATGCGCGTATGATGTGTTAGGCCAACCAGGTGATGTATGACTCCGACTATCACGGTTTAGAGGATGAAGATAGTCCTCTGGTATGTAAACATGGATATGTTCCGGCTAAATTTGTAGCGTTCGTAGGACGAAACGCATGCAAGGCGGAAGTTGCGGTGTTGTCAAATGGGTAGATCCAGAGTGGCCCAAATCGATGCAGAAAACGCTGGACAAACTATGGGAAATGACTGTCGGGTTGAAAGAATCCGTATTCAGCTCACTTCTTGACAGTGTTGAGACGAAGCTATGGGAACCAGTTGACACGACCAAGCATAAGCGAGATCTCAGGTGGGTGCAAGACAAGGTTATCAAAGTCAAGAAAGAGAGGGACGCGGTGTTGGCCCTGGAGGCTAAAGAAGAGCAAGAACTGACTCAATCAAGGAATGATCTCCACCAGACCAAAGTCCTGCAGTACTGTACTGCGAGTATTGACAAGTGCATGAGAAAAAATGCAGAGAAACAATTGAAGCTGTGCAAGGAAGCTGCTAAAAGGAAAGAGCAGACAATTCGATCCTTGCTCTCGCAGGAAGATGCGCATCAGGCCAAGATTAGGAAGATCAAGGAGATGTGTGATAACTAGTTCTATTTCGCTTAAGCTCCGTGCCTTTTTAAGTTGTAATATTTGTACTTGTTGACCTAGCGGTCTGAACTATTGGTCCCGGATTTCAGGGAGGAAAAAAATCGCTCTGACCCTGCATTACTTCTTTTGTGTGACCCCGCATTACTTCTTTTGTCTGACCGTCGCTTCGTCGTCCTCGTGTACAAATAGGAGGCACCACAGCGCGTCGATTCGTCGTCCATCCCCTCGTCCTCTCCAATCTCCATCGCGCCGCCATGGAGATGCCCGATCTGAACTTGTACGAGGCGGTGATGTTCGCGAACTTCGACATCCTCGCGCCGCCAGCCGCGAAGGTGCCCCACGGATGGCGCATCAGCTCTGCAGGGGTGTCGGTGGCTCCGCTACCTGGCCGAGCCGAGATGGAGAGAGAAATCACGCGCGCCGCCGCCAGATGCCCGTGTGGAAGAGGGCGCTGCCCCGGTACGCGGCGGCTAGCCGTACTGGCCAACGCTGTTCAAGAAGGAGCGAAAGGCCAAGATTGGCAACCGCATCGTTAACAGGCGCGTGGTGCACCGGGATCTCCTCAACTGAGAATGGCGGGAGAGGTTCTGGTCCTTCCCTGGACGGACCAAGTACACCATCATGGCCACCGCTCGACGCGAAGAGGTGCTCCGTCTCACGAACAATGCGGACATTGTGGAGGTTCCGTCCGACAAAGATGAGGAAGCCGGCGGCTCAGAGGACAGTGGCAGCGGAAGTGAAATTGTTGAGTAGTGGTTGAATTAATGTAAGATGTGAAATCACACCTTTGTTTAGAAGAATTTGTGGTTGAGTAATGAAATGCCTCGATTTAGATCTCTGTCTCGATTAATTTGTGGAAGAATTTGTGATTTACATCAATTTCTGCCTCGATTTAGATCTCTGTCCTGGATTGGGAACGTGACCGTGGACCAAAGACACCTTTTCTACTAGTGTATTCTAACATTGGTGGTTTGTTTAAACGTAATCTACGTGGATTGTGCCGCATGCAAATGGCACAACCACAATTTATAAAGTGGAAGCACGTACACCCGGTTAATGGAGATCCTGGAGCTTTGCCAGACGCAGGGGATGCAGTAGCAGGGAGGCGGTGAGATAGACGGGCTCAAGATTAGGCCAGAAAGTGGTACCCATTTCCTCCTCACCTGGGCATTATCGGTGATAACATTGCTCTTTATGTTGCCACGTCATTGCGTAGCATCTGAAATAAGTTACTGCTTCGTGGAGTGTGGCAGCTTAAATAATTTATTTCTGTGCCACTTACATTCTATCGTATTTGGAGACCTCCTGCCCCTCAGCAATCGTGGAACCGGTGGATTCTTGTTTTCAGATATTAGTGGCACAATCACAATTTCGGATTCAACTACTGACTCGGGCATTTCCAAACCCTAAGTCGCCGTACATTTTACTCAAGGAACATGGGTAGATTGTTTCGCCCAGCAACGTGCCACACACAGAGCGATCAGAATTTAACATAATTACATATATAGGTTCAAGTTCAACACATTACTATGCATCTTCATTGCCAGCAGCCTTCTTCCGCAGCCTGGGTCCCAAGCCTTCATGTCCAATGGCTTCTTCATTTCCTGCCTTCTTCCTCTTCCTGGGTGCCAATTTTCTTACCTTCACGTACTCTGCGTCGCCGGGACAATGGGCACCAGAATCATGTCCAGCATCATCTTTCCACTCGTTTTTAATTTCTTCAGGCAACAAAATGTCAGCTTTCCACTCGTCTTTAATTTATTCAGGCAGCAAAATGACTGACCCGACAGTCATGTTTCTAACCTTGCGGCGCTTCCTGTCAAAGAAACAAGACTGTTGCATAACTGCCCAATATCTACAGAGTAAATAAAACAAAAAATACAATTCATCACAAATATGCGAACCCCAAGAGACCTTTGCTTACCAGGAGCTAATTGGGTTCGAGCAACCACCCTATCCAAGAATAGAAGGGCGACTCCTAGTTGCAGCAGCTTCCACATCTAGTACATCACATTTCAGCTCAAACATGGCAGCCGAAGCATGCCTTTTCATCAACCCAATTAGCTGACTGTCACAAGTTATAGGAACCATGATGCCATGTTCATCCATGAAGCCGAACTTTGCAGTATGCTTCGGCCCTAATTCAACATGATTACGCAGAGCAGCAACCATACCAGATATAGTGCAGATCTGCGCAGGCACTTCTTCCATCGTGAAACAATGGTGTCCATACCTCTTGCCCTTAGAGTCATACCTACAGAGGACTACCGTAACCCGGTAAGGAGGGTCCATGCAGATCCCACTTGACAGAAAACTGTGGACAAAATATGCTTGTCGGCATTGGGCTAACAAACAATTTGAGGTTCAGTAGCCAGCTAGCAGTTGTAACTAGTGCGAGTAGCAAAGAGAAGGGTAGATCACCCGCTTGTAGATAGAACTTCTTCTTCCTTGATAGTAGGATCTGCCATCCTCCGAGCTGCTCGGCTCGTCGGTGGCGGAGGCGGGCTAGAGCCTCACAACGGAAGGTACGACATGCGCCATTGTCGCTCGGGATCAGCGACTGGGCGCAAGAACTTGGCGTCGGAAGTCAAATGTCCGAACGGATCGTCCGGCATCGAGGGTGGATTCCGACGCTGCCGGTGCTAGGGGAAAGCTGGGAATGGATTTGTGAAATTGGTCAACGCATCCAATCCACTTAGCTGCTCGATTTACCTAAGAGGTTGCCTCGTTGGCGCCCGCGTCACGGACAGATGACCGACATGAGGGTCCCGACTGTCTACTTCACGGGGCAGTTTAACGGAATGTTTGAATTTGGCAGGGGTGAGATGAGTTTGCCTCGAAATAGCCCCTCTCAGTAGTTGGCGGCCCAACTTTTCGAAACACGGTAATTTCAGGCAACTTAGGTACCGCCATGCGCTGGCCTGCGAACTTTGGTACCGCAGACGAATAAGCCCCCTATGGAGGGCATCATGCTGGAGATAGAACCACACAAAAGGGTTTACAATCGGGTTTCCATTGGCCTACCCTTTTTAAAGATGCAAGGAAGTTTCTCTTATCATGTTATGAATGTCAACGAGTTGGTAAATATTTCTGGATGCAATGAAATGCCTATGAGTTACTCTACTGTTATTGAACCATTTGACTGTTGAGGATTTGACTTTATGGGTCCTTTTCCTCATTCAAAAGGTTATACTCATATTCGTGTTGCTGTTGATTATGTTACTAAGTGGGTAGAAGCCATACCTACAAAAAGTGTTGATGGCGAGACCTCTTTAAAAGTGCTTAAAGATGTTATCTTTCCTAGGTTTGGAGTGCCTAGATATCTTATGACTGATGGAGGTTCGCATTTCATTCATGGTGGGTTTAGGAAGACCCTTGTTAAATTTGACGTTAATCATAGAATTGCTTCAGCTTATCATCCCCAAACTAGTGGGAAAGTAGAACTATCAAATAGAGAAATTAAATATATCTTGCAAAAGACTGTTAATTGATCTAGAAAAAATTGGGCTAAAAAGTTGAATGATGCTTTATGGGCTTATAGAACTGCTTATAAAAATCCTATGAGAATGTCTCCTTACAAAATGGTTTATGGAAAAGCTTGTCACCTGCCTTTAGAATTAGAACACAAAGCTTATTGGGCAGTTGAAGAACTAAATAGAGATTTTAAACTTGCTGGTAAGAAAAGATTGCTTGACTTGAGTTCTTTAGATGAGTGGAGAAGTGAGGCTTATGAAAATGCTAGACTCCTTTAAAAAAAGTTAAAGGATGGCACGATAGGAGAATTCTTAAGAGAGAGTTTCATGTTGGTGAGAAGGTTCAATTGTATAGGTCTCGTCCCAGATTTTTTGCAGCAAAACTACTTTCAAAATGGGAAGGACCTTTTGTTATTGAAGAGATGTATCGTTCAGGTGCAATAAAAATTTCTTCCTTAAGAGACAACACTGCACAAGTGGTGAATGGTCAAAGACTCAAGCACTATATTTCTGGATATTCTTACAATGAAGATATTGATGTTATTCAAGTGGTGACTCCAGAAAAATTTATTAAAGACAAATTTAGAAACCTACAGAGTCCGCCTTCGAATAGGTAATAGTTCTGGTAAGAAAAGGCCCACAAAAAACCTTCTAATTTATATTTTTGCAGTTTTTATCTAACGTGGAAGATATTGAGTCGAAAGAGGGACGGAAATGGAGTCCGGGGGCTCACACCACCCCGTGGCGTGGGCCCACCTGGCCACGCCACTAGGGGGTGTAGCCACCCTGGAGCCCATCTCCGACCCGTTTTCTCCCTGTACCTTCCTTTTGTTGTTAAACTTTGTAATATATAATCCACCGGATCCCCCGAGCTCTGTATATCATGTTCTCATCATGTTTTCATTTCGATTTGTTTCTGATGGGCAGATTCAAAGTCTTCGAGCTGCAATGTCTTCCTCTGGATCACCCAAGGAGGATTCCTCCAGGGACATCATCAACCCGTACATGTATGAGTTGAAGATTCACCCCAAGGAGTTGTTTCTCAAATATGGGGAGATACAAATAAAACAGGTTCAGGGCCCTAAAGGATAAGGTAGTCTGGAGGACAGGATGGAAGCATTGGAGCAAGAAGTCTTTAGGTACAAGAAGATGGCAGAACACAAAGTGGATATCATCCATAAGATTAGTTTGGAACTCATCGCTGAGCATAAGAAGGAGATTGCTGAGGTTAGGGATGAAATTCTCTCACTCCATCGAACAACCAACCAACTACAAGCACATCTCTACGATGTCCAAAATCAAAACTATGAGTATGAGGCTAGGTTTAAACACATAAGTTCTGCAGCTAGTTTCAGGATGTCTGAAAGCAAGATGTCCTTTGTTGATGGGGAGCTCTTACCTTGGAAGTCGGATGATGACGAGATAACAAAACCACCACCAAAGGACTAAATCGTCAACAGGTTTAGGCATCCCCTTGGTTTGTTCCAAGCTTGGGGAGTGTCGCGGCATCACATCTTTATCTTTCATCTTTTTACCTTTTTAGTAGAGTCATATAATGAATAGAGAAGTTATCATATAGGATGGTTTGCATTGTGGAAGTATCTCTCCTCTAGCTATGTATCCCTTGGTGTGAGTTGCCGTTATGGAATATTAATGAGAAGTTCTATCATTTACTTTTTGCACATCTTATTTTAGTTTACAATTTCTGTTATATGATTGATCTTGTAGTTAGTATTAGTATCACTTTGGGATCATTAAGTAAATTTAGTTGGTTTAGGAAAACCGAGCTCTGGTTAGTAGCAACACTATTTGAGAATATAATGGAAAAGAGAATATATAATTTCATTATCTTTCTTTCTTGTTTGGCTCATAAGTTTAGTATTCTCTAGTTAAGATCTTTTGTGCTTCCAAGGAAGATTGCATGATTGTTTCTATCACTTGTATGTTAGTTTGTTTCCTTCAACTCTTATTGCTTGCTACCCAGCCTTGCTAGCCAAAAACCTGTACTAAGAGGGAATGCTTCTCATGCATCCAATCCTTAAATCAAAACCTATGCCATTTGTGTCCACCATACCTACATATTAGCATTATTGCCATTCCAAGTATATTCACGTTTTATCTACCTTCTAAATTAAACTTGTTATGTGAAAACTAGTGATTAAAGCTCTCACAAACTTGATGGCACACTTTACTTTCTTGCACTTAATAAACTTGAACCATTGTGTCCATCTATGTTGTGTATATGCTTGCGCTTTATAAGTTGTGAATTAGCAGAACCATGTACCATGGGGAACGCTTTCAACATTGCACTTATTATTTAGTTGATATCATGTTCTTTTGTTTATGGATCCCGACGGTGTGAAATAAAAGGGGAACTTATAAGCTCATGGAGTTTCTATATGTGTTAGAGAAACGCCTGGGCGGCTAGCCTAAGCCATGCCTAATCATGGTGGAAACTTGCAGAATAACCATAGTGAGAATTCTGTGAAGCATCATTAATAAAAACCTATGCAAATAGCAAATAAAAAGATCGTTGAAATGCTCATTGTCTGTTGCCTCGTCATTTTGATATGGGATAGCTCCTGTATCATGGGGCAAGGGGTACCCCGTTGGTGGTTCTCCATGATACACATGTATTTACAATGACAAGAACTTACTTGTGACTAAAGTTGAGTAGCATGAGGTTCGGTACTCGTAAGCAAGGGGCGTGAGATTTTCAACATATAACTTGTCAAGCATATCCTCATATTTGTGTCACTTTAACCTTAATCACCTCAAGATGCTTATGATAGGGGCAATGAGAGCTGAAAGCTAATAAGTATCATAATTTTTAGAAGGTCTTTATGAAACTTGAAATCCCTGCTTCCCTCTGTGAAGGGCCTATCTTTTACTTTTCAGTTGAGTCAGTAAACCCATTCCTTTCTATCTTAAGCAAGTATTTGAGTTGTTGTGATTCAATCATTCATATGATAATTTATTCAATCATGTTTCTTCTGTTCCTTGCTTTGCACGCTCTTCTTGTCTTAGTGAATATTACTTTGAAAGCTATCATTGAAAACCCCATCATGTTTAACTCCTGCAACTTATTAACCGTTCTCTAACCAAGAATGAAGTTTGCCATTACCAATTATGATTTACTTTGTGTATCTTTATTGTGTTTCCTTTACTGATTGCAAGTTAAGTTATATAATAGTGAGTTGTTTTCTATTATGATTTGTGTATTGATGAATGTGATGCTTCTTGTCCGTATTCTCTTTATCGACACTTCACTCCATAAACCTGTGGTCATGTTTATTGAGCTCAGTTTTCGCTTGGGGACAAGCGAGGTCTAAGCTTGGGGGGAGTTGATACGTCCATTTTCCATCACTATTCTATATCATAATTTGTTGTTATTCATTGATATATTTCATATTAAGAGATGATACTTATGTTATTTCATCTTTTTTGCATGATTGATGACTTTTGGAGGATGAACCACTGGAGTCATGATTCTGATCGAATAAAGCACTGTCTGGATGCAAAATTCGCGAAGATCAGAAAATCCCAGAAAATATATGGAAATTCCTATTTTTCTAGAAGACGAAGGAGGCCTGAAGGAGGAGCGGAGATGGGCCACAGGGGGCCCACACCACCCCCTGGCGCGGGCCACCCCTAACCGCACCACCAGGCAGTGTGGCCACCCTGTCCCACCTCTGGCATCGCCCTTTGGCGTATATAATCCCCTCGAAACCCTAAGACTCGGGGAGCAACCACAGAAAGGTTCCACCGCCTCTGTGGGGCAGAAACTATAGTGAGAGAAAGAGCTCTTCAGCAGGCAGAAATGTGCCATGGAAATTCCTTCCTAGAGAGGGAGATCGTCGCCATCAACACCATCATCAAGCTAGACTTCATCGGGATCATCATCATCACCAGAACCATCTCCACCACTTCGTACTGCTGTAACAATTGGGTTGAATCTTGCATAGTACTTAGGGAAACTTTCCCGGTGTTGATTAGTTGTTGTAGTTGATGCTATTGAGTGGAACAATTGAATTATTGTTCATGTTCAGATTGTTACTTATCATTATTTCATCTCTGATCTTGATCCATATGATGTCTCGTGAGTAGATCGTTTAGTTCTTGAGGACATGGGAGAAGTCATGTTATTAGTAGTGGAATTGTGTTGAGAAAGATTCGATGGTTTCATATTTAAGTTGTGGTGTTATTCTTTTAGTGGTGTCATGTGAACGTCGACTACATGATACTTCACCTTTATGGGCCTAGGGGAATGCACTGTGTGTCGTGGTGGTGTCACGGCAGATGCCAAGGATAGGCTAAAGGTGGGGACTAAATGCACTAGGGGAATCTATGGAGGGATAGTGTGGTGATTCCACACACATTTGCTTCGTATTCGATTCACTTCGAAGGTTTACAAGTGCTCCTTGAGCTGTATTGGGGAGAGGAGGAAGAAGAACTCTCATACTCTCACCACTAGCTGGCCCTCAGGAACACACTAGTAAACCATAACCCACTCGAGATCAACCAGAACAACCAACCCCATCTATACAGGCCCTAGCCCTCCTTATATAGGGGTAGCTAGGTCTCCAATTAGGGCATACGTGGAGGCATATTCCAGGGAATATGCCTCTTCCCAAAATAGTAAGCCGACCGGGTCACTTAAGCCCAGCGTCATCCATGCAGAGGATACGTGAGCCTCTGCGGCGCCTGCGTCATCCGACATTGGCATCGTCACCTTTGTTGGCCACACCTCGGTGGTCCTGGCCTCTGTCTTCTTCGCTCACGCTCTACACACAGTGGTCATCCTTTGACCAGCGAGATACCTTTCTTCTCTTACAAGCTTGATATAACCCAGATCGTACCTAGTTCATCTGGCCACATCCGTACCTGCATATAAGTTAAATACATCTTACCGACATACGGCATAAGTCGGTTGAGACCCAGTTAGGTGGACATCCCCTGGTCCGGGTTACTCCGTGATTCGGCCTGCCTTGAGGTGACTCGGCCAGCACTTGCTTTGACCTTGCCGTACCTCGGCTAACTCGGCCTTTATACCCCGGCGTGACCCTACCCGGAGGTATCCCCCCAACATTAGTCCCCGAAGCTGGTGCGGTCTTAGCTACCGTAGCTGCTAAGGCCACAGTAGGTTTAATTTCACCGAGCTTTTTGCTCATTTTCTGAGTTACCTCCTATCTCGGATTCCATAGGTTTACTTTCCCTTGGCACATTCCGAGTTTTCACTCGCTGGCCGGGTCACTCAGACTCATCCGAGTCAATCTTCCTTCTCTCATACGCTTCCCCACGTGGAGGCTAACCATTACTTTGCCTCATTTTAAGGGCCTGCGACATTAACCGCCGCAGTTATTGTCAGAATTTACTGTAGCACACGTCACATCGTGCCTTCCTCCTTGTTAACTGTATCATAACGTCGCGTCATGGGATCCGCTGCGTCCTGTGGCCCTTCCTGTGGCTCGTCGCTGATTGGTCGATCCGGGTCATACACGGCCACACCGTGTGGCCCGTCCGCACAGCGCGATCCCACTACCCCCTCAAGGGAGTGGTTAAATAGGGAAGGGGAGCGCCCCTTTGGTCTTTTCCCCACTTCCACGCCCCTCTGCCTCTTCTTCTTCCTCTCCCTTTCCAGCGACAGCGCCGCCGCATCTGCTTAGCCTCTCCGCCGCCGCACTGCTTCTTCGCGCACCAGTGTCGCCGCCACCTCCACGCATCTCCTCCACCACAGGTCCTCGCCAGTCCAGGCCATTGCCTCCCACCGCTGCTAGCGCCAGTGAGGATAGTGACATTGAGATGAAAGAGGAGGAGCTCGCCATCGCGGAGCAGGAAATGGAGGAGTACGCGGCGAACACCGACCGCGGCGCCTGGGCTGGGTCATGGGTTTGCCAGGATGATCTGGACTGGCTGTATCGCACCAGGCGCATCCCGGAGGGCGTCATCGCATGCCTTGCCGCCGCCGAGCTTGCCCCCTCACCCAATCCGGGTGAGTGTGTGGTATTCCTCTCCCACTTCCAACGTGGGTTGGGTCTCCCTGTTAGTGATTTTTTCCACAACAGGCTCAACACGTATGAGCTTGAGCCGCATCATCTTCCGACTAACACCATCACCTCTCTCTCCGCCTTCGCTTCCACCATTGAGGGCTACGCCGGACTATGGCCCACGAAGGAGCTCTAGATCCGGTTCTTTGGCATCCACCGGAACGTGATTCCGAACATAGAGCTTAATCCGGAGGACAAACAGCTCACGCAATTCGGCGCATCCTCCATTTCTCCTAGGAAAAAGTCAATGTTCCCCCGAGTCACGGGGCTTGCCTCTTGCAAGGAATGGGCTCGGACCTTCTTCTATGTTCGGAACAACACAAATGAAGATCTGATCCAGTTGCGCCCCTACGCTCTGGGCCCTCCTAATGCGGATCTGTGGGACAAGATCCCCAAGAAGCCCACTGTCCTGGCAAACCAAGTCAACAAGAGGTTCCAGGAGCTGAAGGATCTTGGATTGTGCAATGAGGATGCAATGATCACATTTGTCCGCAACCGGATCTCCCCCGTCCAGAAACGCACGCATAAACTCTGTCACATGAGTTGGGGCCATGACCCCAACCGGACCTCCTCATTCGAGTTGAGCAACACCGAGATCTTCCGCCGGGTCAAGGCCCTCTTCACCACTCACAAGGACTTCTCTGCTGAGTGGACGTGGGGGATCGAACACTTATGCCGAGATAAGCTTCCCCCTGCGGTAAGTCTCGTGCCCCAAACCTTTTCCGAATTAAATCATACGTCGGTTTTTGTTGTAGGTTTAATCCTGTTGCCTTTTCTTTCCCTTGGATGTTTCTTCAGGAAACCATTGAGGATGGCACCGAGCCTTCTCTCAAATGGGCGCCTGACCGAGATACTTCGGACGACGAGGAACCGGATCAGGAGATGTTCCTACCGATGGCTGATGCGACTAAGCGGCACACCGGTAAACTCTCTTCCATTAGAGACTGGCCCAACGATGAAGATGATTCGGATGTTGAGGTGATGGAGGCATTTGATGTTATCCCCCTTTCTTATGCTTTTCTGGCATCAGCTAACCCCGGTGGGCAGATCCATGAAGACCCTCCCCTTGCCACGGGTGAGCCTATCCCGGTCGCACCGAAGAAGAAGAGGGGGGCCGCATCTGCTTCTTCCTCCGAACCTTCTCAGCCAACTAAAAGGCGAAAGAAGTCCGCGGACAAAGCTGCCACCAAGCCTACAACCAAGGCCATAACCCGGAGGGCTCGGAAGCCCAAGGAGCCTTTGACCTCGGATGAGTAATCCACTTCTCCCTTTGCTATTCATTTGGTCTTCCTTTGTTATAGTTTCTCATTATTCATGATTTGATTCGACAGGGCCACGGTGGAGGTCCCTTAGAGTGGATCCAGTATTGCTTCACCGCTCCAGCATAGCCCTTCTCCCCCTCGTGGCGACGATTCATGCCCGTTGAACCCCATTCAAGAGGGTTCAGCGGTTGCTCCGGGTTCTAGCCCACCTTGTCAAGAGGAGGGCAACCTCGGAGCGGGGGAAACTAACTCTGCCGAGGCAGCGGCAACCACTACTTCGGCTTCGCCGCAACTAGCTTCATCCGAGGTACCCACAGCACCTCCGCCAAAACAAAAATCAGTACCACCATCAGCTCAAGCACTAGCAGCAATAGCAAAGGCACCAACACCAGCGCCAAGCCCCTCCGCCTCGTCCTAGTCTTCCAAGACTCGGCGAGAAGGCACCAGCAGCACCAAGGCAAGCCCCAAGGCAGCACCCAAGGGCAAATCCGCCGCAGCAACTTCCACCTCACAGCAGCAACCCAAGGGCAAAAAGGCTCCTCACGCCGCCAGGGCAGCGTCAATCGAGGCTGGACAGCGCACACTTGCGTCGATGCTCCCGAAAAAGACTCCATTGCCGAAGGATGCCCCTGCCGAGCTAGCTGATGCGCAACTCGTTTTGCACACTAGCCCCGCCATTGCCCAGGTTGAGAGGAGGGAAGCTCACGCTAAGGGTCTAGTTGCACCCCACATGCTCAGCGGCGAACGATACCCTCCGACCTTGATCGAGTTCGTTAACAACTGGAACAAGGCGGAGTTCGTCCACAATGATGATCTCCTGGAGAAGTTCGGTCCCGCCGAATTTGCTGCGCAAATGAATACTGCTGCCAAGGCAATTAACCTTGCAGGTCGGATGATGGAGGTACTTTACTTCACCCTTTCCTTAGCATTTAGTGATATAGCCATTAGTCCTGTAACTACCTCGGTGAATTATGCTCTTAGTTGCATGCCTGGATGAGGGAAAGTGGTTAAAATAGTACGGTGGGGCCCGGGGCCACTCACGGTAGACATTTCGGCCATCCTAACCACTTCCAGAACATCGGGACAAGAACGAGTGGCGTAATCGGCAGGCGAAGGGATCAACTACATACACAAGTGAGTATGTATGCAAGCCACCATACAACTATTCACAGAGCCATTCCTTCTAAAAGAAATAGAAATATTGCAACGCCATACGGCAAGATTCAAATATCCTAGATAGAGATAATATTTTAGGATAGCTCCTCATACATCAAACATCAGAGTATCAGGCGGAAGCGGAAAACAATATCCGAGTACGGACAAGAAGCAAATCGGCATAAGAGGCCACATAAATAAACACATCCCACCCACAGATCCCACGGATCCCCGTTCTCGAAATCTCTACACCGAGTGATCGTTGCCAACATCATCTGTCTCCTCCACCCAGTATCTATCTTGCGAGTACACCTGTTCATCTGAATCAAACAATTTATCGTGTGAGACCCTAGGGGTACTTAGCAAGTCTTTATGCCGCTAAAGGGGACACAACCTGGGGTGACGCAATTGCAGTGAAAGATAATAACTAACAAGTCTATAGATACTCGCTAACCATCCGCCTAACCAATGATAGACGGATGTCCGTGAATTTAGAACAACAGTTATAACAGTATAATATCAGATCCATCCTCCTCCTCGCTTACCAACGAGGAAGCGGACGAACAACCCCCCATCCGTTGGCAGTTCTAATAACCATTCCATGAGTATTGCACTATTTACTAGTCAAGTACTTAGTCAAATTAAAAGCGGTACTTTAGTTATACTTGTCTATGATCGAGAAACTGTGCTCCAAGTCGCCCATAACTGCGGACACGGCTTTCAAAAAGATTTACCCTACAGGGGTGCACGAATAGCAACACACACTCGATCAACCTCGAAAAAACCAACTCAAAACGCAATGAGGCATTCACGACAAAGCGATCACCGGATTCAGAAATATTTCAGGGGGCCACCCCTATAAGCTACCCGCAACAAAGTTGGCCGGCTCCGAGACAGACCCAAGGTTTGTGTGGACGGCGGTAAACGACTGGGAACACGAAAATGTGACTGGGCTTGTCGATACAGCGAAAACGTGTCACGATCCAAAACAGTACAGGTGCTCCACGCACAATCTTAATAAACAGTAACATGGCATAAGTACAGGATAGTAATAAAGCCCCAAACTAATTGTGGCCCCAAGAAATAAGAATGAATCAAGCTCTAGCTCAGGGGGGTCCATAAGGCCTCCCGGATGTGGATAGTGCGAATAAACAAGGAACATGAATCAAGTACTCGGGGTCCTACGGGACACAAGTGAGCATGAAAAACCAAATAGCAGATATTGCTCACCGGTGCCTCTTTCATTAGTTATCCCATTACTACTCAGGTTACGTTGTTTAGGTACCTCGTTATTCCTCACACACTCACATACCCTACACATGCTTTTCTATGACTCGCATGGCTCAAACAACTCCTGTAGTAATGGCTCATGGGATGGAGGAACAAGCTTCGGTGGGGTTTAAAAGTAAAGGCTATGTAGTACTTGGGATTCAATTTAATGCAATCGCGACTCAATGGTGCAAGAATAAGATAGAGGCAATAGGTACTATATGTATGCAAGCATGTTTTAGTGCTTGCCTGGTAGCTCAGTTGAAGCGATAGATGGATCTGGGTAGTACTCCTGTGATTCCTGGTAATTCTCCTGTTGGGCGTCTATTCGAAGAAGAACCAAACAAACAAGGGACAACATGAATAAAGTGCACAAACATAGGAGTTAAAATGAGACAAGCAAACGAGCATGCCATGATGAATGATGCACAATTTACATGGCAATAAAGTAGGATGGCAAGGGTGAGGTGTGGGGTACAAGAATAAAGCATTTTATTAATTATTTAGCCAAGTATTATTGTCATAAACAGTTCTGAATTGTAATAATGACATGATGCATGCTTCAATTCAGAACAAGGAGTGCTTAGATAGAACGGGCTCATCGCGCTGATCCATTTAGACATATTATTTGCCAAATTTGGAGTTATAGATTTGAAGTTATTAATTTATTAAGAAAAGGGCATTTTATTGTAATATTAATCACCTCGAAATTTTAAAGTGCTCAAATAATATTTTGAATGGCCTATTTGAATTCCTCACATTTTTCTGATTCCAAAACATATATCATATGTATTGTTTGGATTTATAATTTGAAAGTTATTTAAAATCTGATTTGAATTTGGATTTAAACAATTTCTAGAAATGTTTATTTTAAAACAGAAAAACAGAAAACGTTTTGTACTCAGACAGACCCAACCCCAGACGCTGACGGGTGGGGCCGGTCTGACTGGGACTTAGCGCGCGGAAAACCTTTTTACACCGCGGGTTGGCCTAGCCGCTGCGATTAACAGGTGGGCCAGTGGACTAGGGCCCATGTGCCAGAGGCCGAACCCCGCAGCGGCTGACGGGTGGGGCATGCTGGAGCGCGGGTTGATCCGGTAGAAACGCAGGTGCCTTTTTATAAATAGGGTAGGGAGGCTGACTGGTAGGGCTCATGGGTTTAGGACCGCGGGTTTAGGAAAACAAAAGGCTAGGGGGATAATTGCAAAACGCGCGCGGCTACTGTTCTTCTTCTCCTCGATCTGACGACTGACAGCGAAAAACGCCGCGAGGCGCGGGACGGGGACTTGAACCGGGGATCTGGGCGTGCGCGCTAAGGGGTGGAACCAGTGCGGCTGAGCTATGGGAGTTGACAGGAGGGTGGTTGGGGCCTAGGTATGTCGTGACGCGGCGCGGTGACGAGCAAACGCTGGCGGCCGCCGCGCACCGAGAGCGCTCGGTTAAATGCCCGGCAAGGCTAGCGTGCGACGGAGGAAACGAGGATGTCAGAGAGGTTAAAGGGGTCACCGCGGAGAGGTTGCCGGTGGCGGATCGGGACGAGGCACAGCAGGGCGTCGGCGGAGCTGGCGGACCAGAGATCTAGGGTTTCATCGGGGCGGCGCTGGTCCTGGCGATCCTGGTGCTCCTCCTCCTCGTTGGCGCGTATAGGGAGCAGCAGGGAAAACTCCACGGTCTCCTCGACCACCTCCATGACGCGCGTGCTGGCCGGAACAGGGAGATGCCGGTGGTACTGGCGGTGACCAGCGAGAGGAGTTGGCATCGGTGGAGAGGAAGGAAGGGAGAGGCAGGGACCTGGGGTGGATCTGGCGTTGCCAGTTGCGTGAGGCGAGGGAGTAGATAGGGAAGGGGGATGGGGGTAACGTGCGGTAGTGGGGTAGAGATAAAGGTGGCCTCGGCCACCTTTTGCTCCTCCTTCTCACGTGCATGTCGAGAGGGGCTAGGGCAAGCTCGGGTAGAGAGAAGGAGAAAGAGAGAGAGAGGAGATTGTTAGGGTAAAGTAGATTTTAGACTAGAGCTAGGTTTAGAGAAAGAGAGGTTAGAAAAAGGGGTTAGGGTTTAGGTTAAACCCTATGAGCTTGAACATGGAGATGGCAAGGTGACATGGTGGAGTTGGAGAGAGGAGAAAGGGAGAGGAGGACATGGTGTACGATTTTTCATGATTAAAATCAAGCTTCACCAAGTGTGGTTATGACATGGAGGTAGGGATGGGAGAAAAGGTGGTGAGGGGAATAATCTCATATGTCCAAATATGGGTGCATGCACTTGTGAGAGAAAAAGAGGAAGAAGGATTGATGCACATGGCCAAGATACAAGATCAAGGTGGAGAGGGGTTTAGTGGAAAAGAGAGCTCAAGAAAAATGATCCACTTAAAAATCAAATAATAACCAAAAGAGAAAACACATGGTGGTGATAGTTGCATGGCCCATGCAAAGTATTAAATGCCATGTGTTATTTTGTGAAAACAATAATAATAATATGGCATTATTCTTATGCATTCCTAAGAAGTGGAATAAAGGTCAAGCAAAAAGAAGTTAGAATTAGATCTACATGTGCTAGAATAAATATCAAAAGAGAAAGAAATACAAGCTCATGGGTAAATGGAATGGTGGAATTATAAGGTGGTGAAAAGAAAGGTGATGGAGTTGAATAAAAGATATGCCCCCAACTCAACTTGGGTATTAAACAATATATCAATAACCAAATACAATATCAAGAGGCAAATACAATTAATAATGCATATGAGAGAAGAATCAAAGAAAAAGGGTTTTATATGATGCTCAAATGCAAGGTGGCATGACATGAGCATGATATAATTATGATGCAACAAATATTTGTAGGAAGTAGCCATTATATTACTAGACCAAGTAGCATTACAATTGTTAGACAATCGGGACGCTACAACTCTCCCCCACTAAACAGGAATCTCACCCCGAGATTCTAGGAAAAAGAAAACAACACAAGGAGAGGCGGGTGTTCGGAACGAAGGTGACCCTCACGTTCCCAAGTTGATGAACCACGGAATGGTGCGACCACTACACCTAGCAAAACTTGCTAGACTTGTTGCGAGTCTTGCGTTTTGCTTGAGAAACAACGGGTTAGAAGAGTTGAAGGATTGTCGTGAGACAAGAAGGATAGGATGAACATAGCTTCGGTTTTTCGAGAAACAAGATAAAAGAATAGAACCACTTGTGAAATAAATAGAAAGGACGGTGTATCAGGGAGAAAGAAACGACACACCATTAAGATTAAAGATTTACCGATACGAGAGAGGATGAATCTTTGTCTCGCCGGAAGAAAAGAGCTAGATTGGAGAGGTTTTGAACCACTATGACAATAGCATTGTATCTTCTCTCGAATTTGAGAAATGAAGTCTAGAACAATATTGCCTTCAAACAATAGAGTTCCTTGATATCAACGGAAAGATTGAGTTAGACATTGTCAGATTAGATTCTTGTTACACCGGTAAGAACCAAAGGATCACGCAATTGAGGTGCGCGGATATATCTTCACGACAAGGAGGTGATGCTAGATTATGGTGGGATCCCGAGAAGAAAGAATATAGAGGATCTGGAGTTTATTGTAGGGATACTTGTTGCTTTCTATAAACTTGAGGCTAATGCAATAGCTTTGCGGCCGATGGCATCAACCATAATTGGCTTTACCACAAAAAAAGAATTGATGAAACAAAGAGAGAGATATTCTCCTCCATCTTTTTTGGGAATGTCGAGCACCGGTAGAAAGACGACGACAGAAAAGAGTTTGCGTGTATTCCAACCAGATAATTAAAGATTTTGCTCCATGTAGAAAGGGTGAGATCACCAACAAGAGATTATTGATTACTTTCTTCGAGGGAGCACTCCGGAACAACAAAGACGAAAGTAAAAGTATCTAGGGATAAAGGCCACTTCTATCTTCCGTGGAATGAGTGGAATCACATTAATTCACCAATTCAATGTACAAGAGCGAATGATAAGAGTAGTGGTATGGTAGCTACTCCATCCCGCACTCAAAGCATTACTCCGTACATGAATAAGAAAATCATGCAACCCAACTACTAAACAGACTAAAGGTATTGACAAGAAGAGCTCATGGAACTCCGTAAGAAAACAAAGATTGATGCAAACGATTCGCCGGATCCAAGATAGATAAGGGTGATGATGTTGTCGTCATATGAGAAGTAACAATCCACCGGAAAGATATAAAGGAAGATCACGGAGACAACTGCAAGATTCCACAAATAAAGAAAAAGATAGCACCACTTGAATAAAATGATTACAAAAGATCTGAAAAGTGTTCATGGCCTCCGGTGGATTGAGCATAGACGATAGAATGAGAGGGTTTCAACAGATTACTTAACGAGACAGAGGTGAAAAGAACTCCACGTTCTTCTTGAAATGATTGAGAGATTTAGCAGTCTTGAGGAAATCTTCAGCGGAACGACGATGATAACTTGCCAACAAGGAAAAACTCCGGGTTGGTTGAAGATGGAAGATGGAATTAACAATGGGCTTGCTGATTCCAGAATTGAAGTGATGTATTTAGCAGAAGGACGTGGTCGAGATAGGTGACTTCAAGAAGCCAGAATTCATACTTTGAGAACTTTGCACACAAACGGTGTTCTCGAAGCTTGAGATAAAGAGACATAGATGATCTTCCATGTTCTTCCATTGATATAGAATAAGAAAGCATATCATGACGATATACCACCATTGATTAACAAGATATTCCCAGAATACCAAGTTCAAGAGGCGAGAGAAACAAACAAATGCTCGAAACACTTCCTGAGCTCCACGCTCTTTGAAAGATCAATATTAAGAGCACGGAATCGTGTTGAAGAAGATGCACTGGCAGAATAGATTATCTGGTCCTTCGGAAGAGAACAGGAAATGCCAACTGGTTCACATCATCGATTGGATCGCCGGTTACAAAGATAAAGAGATCTTGGATAAAGGAACGATGATAGCTCATACCTTAAGAAAAGCTATCAGAGGCGAAAAGATGCAACTCCCTCGTATCAAAGAGAATTTTGCGGATATGGAGTTCAAAAAGATGTGAAGCATGATAAACAGATGATAGACCATCGTAGTGCCTTGCGAAAACTCCGGATCGCCAAAGATACTTGAATATGATAAAGATATGATCACGGTATAACTAAAAATCACAGGAGATAACCGCCATCATTTGGAGGATGCAATTGATAGCATTAACCATACTTCACTCCTGATAAGTGTCATATAGATATGCCGAGAGCCACTTTACAATCACAAGCATCGGATCGACACTTGTTATGTAATTAGCCCAAGAGAATTGATGATGAAGTAGAACTCCAGGATTAAGCATCGGTGACAAAGAATGAGTTAGCATGAACATGCCAATAAAAAGGAAGATAGATAATGTTTCACACACGACTGAAGAGGAGTGTGGAAACACAGATGTATCAAAGAAAATTTTCTGCATTTTTCGGCATTAAAATACCAATAGATGCGCAAAACCACTTATCAGATAGAAATTTGCAACTCCACATTCTGTGAAAGCATGCTGGAAGGAAGAACACCCTTAACAAGGTTGCACCGGTTAACAAGGAGTAAGACAGATCGCGCCGGTATACAACGAATCAGATAGATCGCGTCGGTTTACAAAGGCCTGTCGGTATGGAATGTACCAACAGTTGATAACCAAAAAGGCAGATAGCGATAACAAGTTGGATGCAACAGATAGACAAAGAATTCACACACACACACACAACCTATGGTACTACGGAACCCAGAACACGTGAATCCTAGTTTGAATTTTAGAAGAGGATTGAAAACGTTACACTTCCTTACCAGAAAAGGGTGGGTGGGTGGGTAAGAAGAAAAATGGAAGCAGTCCTACTCTCACGTTTTGTTTTTCCCTAGTATACATAGCTACCAAAAATATTTGCTAGACTGACAACGACCATTTTGGCTGAGACCCTGAAGGGCGGGATGGCTCTGATACCAATTGTAACTACCTCGGTGAATTACGCTCTTAGTTGCATGCCTGGATGAGTGAAAGTGGTTAAAATAGTACGGTGGGGCCCGGGGTCACTCACGGTAGACCTTTTGGCCGTCCTAACCACTTCTAGAACACCGGGACAAGAACGAGCGGCGTAATCGGCAGGCGAAGGGATCAACTACATACACAAGTGAGTATGTATGCAAGCCACATACAACAGTCCTCAGAGCCATTCCATCTAAAAGAAATAGAAATATTGCAACGCCATACAGCAAGATTCAAATACCCTAGATAGAGATAATATTTTAGGATAGCTCCTCATACATCAACCATCAGAGTATCAGGCGGAAGCGGAAAACAAGATCCGAGTACGGATAAGAAGCAAATCGGCATAAGATGCCACATAAATAAACACATCCCGCCCACAGATCTCATGGATCCCCGTTCCTGGAATCTCTACACCGAGTGATCGTTGCCAACATCATCTGTCTCCTCCACCCAGTATCCATCTTGCGAGTACACCTGTTCATCTGAATCAAACAATTTATCGTGTGAGACCCTAGGTGTACTTAGCAACTCTTTATGCCGCTAAAGGGGACACAACCTGGGGTGACGCAATTGCAGCGAAAGATAATAACTAACAAGTCTATAGATACTCGCTAACCATCCGCCTAACCAATGATAGACGGATGTCCGTGAATTTAGAACAACAGTTATAACAGTATAATTATCAGATCCATCCTCCTCCTCGCTTACAAACGAGGAAGCGGACGAACAACCCCCCATCCGTTGGCAGTTTTATTAACCATTCCATGAGTATTGCACTATTTACTAGTCAAGTACTTAGTCAAATTGAAACCGGTACTTTAGTTATACTTGTCTGTGATCGAGAAACTGTGCTCCAAGTCGTCCATAACCGCGGACACGGCTTTTAGAAATATTTACCCTGCAGGGGTGCACGAATAGCAACACACACTCAATCAACCTCGGAAAAACCAACTTAAAACCCAACAAGGCATTCACGACAAAGCGATCACAGGATTCAGAAATATTTCAGGGGGCCACCCCATTAAGCTACCCGCAATGAAGTTGGCCGGCTCCGAGACGGACCCAAGGTTTGTGTGGACGGCGGTAAATGACTGGGAACCCGAAAATGTGACTGGGCTTGTCGATACAGCGAAAACGTGTCACGATCCAAAACAGTACAGGTGCTCCACGCACAATCTTAATAAACAGTAACATGGCATAAGTACATGATAGTAATAAAGCCCCAAACTAATTGTGGCCCCAAGAAATAAGAATTAATCAAGCTCTGGCTCAGGAGGGTCCATAAGGCCTCCCGAATGTGGATAGTGCGAATAAACAAGGAACATGAATCAAGTACTCGGGGTCCTATGGGACACAAGTGAGCATGAAAAACCAAATAGCAGATATTGCTCACCGGTGCCTCTTTCATTAGTTATCCTATTACTACTCAGGTTACGTTGTTTAGGTACCTCGTTATTCCTCACACACTCACATACCCTACACATGCTTTTCTACGACTCGCATGGCTCAAATAACTCCTGTAGTAATGGCTCATGGGATGGAGGAACAAGCTTCGGTGGGGTTTAAAAGTAAAGGCTATGCAGTACTTGGGATTCAATTTAATGCAATCACGACTCAATGATGCAAGAATAAGATAGAGGCAATAGGTACTATATGGATGCAAGCATGTGGTAGTGCTTGCCTGGTAGCTCAGTTGAAGCGATAGATGGATCTGGGTAGTACTCCTGTGATTCCTGGTAATTCTCCTGCTGGGCGTCTATTCGAAGAAGAACCAAACAAACAAGGGCCAACATGAATAAAGTGCACAAACATAGGAGTTAAAATGCGACAAGCAAACAAGCATGCCATGATGAATGATGCACAATTTACATGGCAATAAAGTAGCATGGCAAGGGTGAGGTGTGGGGTACAAGAATAAAGCATTTTATTAATTATTTAGCCAAGTTTTATTGTCATAAACAGTTCTTAATTGTAATAATGACATGATGCATGCTTCAATTCAGAACAAGGAGTGCTTAGATAGAACGGGCTCGTCGCGCTGATCGATTTAGACTAATTATTTGCCAAATTTGGAGTTATAGATTTGAAGTTATTAATTTATTAAGAAAAGGGCATTTTATTGTAATTTTAATCACCTCGAAATTTTAAAGTGCTCAAATAATATTTTGAATGGCCTATTTGAATTCCTCACATTTTTTTGATTGCAAAACATATATCATATGTATTGTTTGGATTTATAATTTGAAAGTTATTTAAAATCTGATTTGAATTTGGATTTAAACAATTTCTAGAAATGTTTATTTTAAAACAGAAAAACAGAAAACGTTTTGTACTCAGACAGACCCAACCCCAGACGCTGACGGGTGGGGCCGGTCTGACTGGGACGCAGCGCGCGGAAAACCTTTTTACACCGCGGGTTGGCCTAGCCGCTGCGATTAACAGGTGGGCCAGCGGACTAGGGCCCATGTGCCAGAGGCCGAACCCCGCAGCGGCTGACGGGTGGGGCGTGCTGGAGCGCGGGTTGAGCCGGTAGAAACGCAGGTGCCTTTTTATAAAAAGCGCAGGGAGGCTGACCGGTGGGGCTCGGTTGGACCGCGGGTTTACGAAAACAAAAGGCTGGGGGGATAATTACAAAACGTGCGTGGCTACTGTTCTTCTTCTCCTCGATCTGACGACTGACGGCGAAAAACGCCGCGCGGCGCGGGGCAGGGACTCGAACCGGGGATCTGGGCGTGCGCGCTAAGGGGTGGAACCAGTGCAGCTGGGCTAGGGGAGTTGATAGGAGGGTGATTGGGGCCTAGGTATGTCGTGACGCGGCGCGGTGACGAGCGAACGCCGGCAGCCGCCGCGCACCGAGAGCGCTCGGTTAAACGCCCGGCGAGGCTAGCGTGCGACGGAGGAAACGAGGATGTCAGAAAGGTTAAAGAGCTCACCGCAGAGAGGTTGCCGGTGGCGGATCGGGACGAGGCGCAGCAGGGCGTCGGCGGAGCTGGCGGACCGGAGAACTAGGGTTTCATCGAGGCGGCGCTGGTCCTGGCGATCCTGGTGCTCCTCCTCCTCATTGGCGGGTACAGGGAGCAGCAGGGAAAACTCCACGGTCTCCTCGACCACCTCCACGACGCACGTGCTGGCCTGAACGGGGAGACGCCGGTGGTACTGGCGGTGACCAGCGAGAGGAGTTGGCGTCGGTGGAGAGGAAGGAGGGGAGACGTAGGGACCTGGGGTGGATCTGGCGTTGCCATGCGCGTGAGTCGAGGGAGTAGATAGGGAAGGGGGATGGGGGTAACGTGCGGGAGTGGGGTAGAGATAAAGGTGGCCTCGGCCACCTTTTGCTCCTCCTTCTCATGTGCAGGTCGTGAGGGGCTAGGGCAGGCTCGGCTGGGACTGCAGGATGGACCAGGCAAGGAGGAGAGAGGGCCAGGCTCGGGCTGGGGCCAGCACGGCAGGGAGAGAGAAAGAAAAGGAGAGAGGAGGCTCGGGCGAGCTAGGGTTAGCTAGAGGGGAGGCTCGGGTTAGGGCTGGTTAGATGGGGTAGGAGGGTAGCTAGGGTGGGGCCAGCATGGTAGAGAGAAGGAGAAATAGAGAGAGAGAGGAGAGTGTTAGGGTAAAGTAGATTTTAGACTAGAGCTAGGTTTAGAGAAAGAGAGGTTAGAAAAAGGGGTTAGGGTTTAGGTTAAACCCTATGAGCTTGAACATGGAGATGGCAAGGTGACATGGTGGAGTTGGAGAGAGGAGAGAGGGATAGGAGGACATGGTGTAGGATTTTGCATGATTAAAATCAAGCTTCACCAAGTGTGGTTATGACATGGAGGTAGGGATGGGAGAAAAGGTGGTGAGGGGAATAATCTCATATGTCCAAATATGGGTGCATGCACTTGTGAAAGAAAAAGAGGAAGAAGGATTGATGCACATGGCCAAGATACAAGATCAAGGTGGAGAGGGGTTTAGAGGAAAAGAGAGCTCAAGAAAAATGATCCACTTAAAAATCAAATAATAACCAAAAGAGAAAACACATGGTGGTGATAGTTGCATGGCCCATGCAAAGTATTAAATGCCATGTGTTATTTTGTGAAAACAATAATAATAATATGGCATTATTCTTATGCATTCCTAAGAAGTGGAATAAAGGTCAAGCAAAAAGAAGTTAGAATTAGATCTACCCCAACCCACATGAGCTAGAATAAATATCAAAAGAAAAAGAAATACAAGCTCATGGGTAAATGGAATGGTGGAATTATAAGTTGGTGAAAAGAAAGGTGATGGAGTTGAATAAAAGATATGCCCCCAACTCAACTTGGGCATTAAACAATATATCAATAACCAAATACAATATCAAGAGGCAAATACAATTAATAATGCATATGAGAGAAGAATCAAAGAAAAAGGGTTTTATATGATGCTCAAATGCAAGGTGGCATGATGACATGAGCATGATATAATTATGATGCAACAAATATCTGTAGGAAGTAGCCATTATATTACTAGACCAAGTAGCATTACAATTGTTAGACAATTGGGATGCTACCCGAGACTCCGGGGGAATAACTAGTTACTCGGCCGGATGCTCCTTAGAGAACTAACGTAGCTCCTTAATAGCCTCAAATATGCACACACCTAGAGCCGAGTTAAGTTCCACTTGGCCCGGATCTTGTACACTTCGAATATGCACACACATAGAGCCGGGTTAAGTTCCACTTGGCCCGGACTTTGTACACTTCAAATATGCACACACCTAGAGCTGGGTTAAGTTCCACTTGGCCCGGATTATGTACACTTTGAATATGCACACACCTAGAGCCGGGTTAATTTCCACTTGGCCTAGATTTTGTACACTTTGAATATGCACACACCTAGAGCCGTGTTAAGTTCCACTTGGCCCGGATTTTGTAAACTTCGAACATGCACACACCTAGAGCCGGGTTAAGTTCCACTTGGCCCAGATTTTGTACACTTCGAATATGCACACACCTAGAGCCGGGTTAAGTTCCACTTGGCCCGGATTTTTTACACTTCGAATATGCACACACCTAGAGCCGGGTTAAGTTCCACTTGGCCCGGATTTTGTACACTTCGAATATGCACACGACTAAGCTATCTTTTTGTATTTTTTTAGGTGACCACCAATCGCCGGAGCGCTGACTTTCAGCGTCTCTTGGATACTGACAAGATGTTGCGCGCAAAACATAGTGCGCTTCTCACCGAACACGAGAAAAGGGGTAAGTTTTCTCTTTGTCTTTTTTACATTTATGTTTGTCTTTTTCCGCTGAACTAATCCATCATTTGGATTTCGCAGCTGGAGTGGAGGCTGAGAATATCCTCATGAGGAAGAACTTGGACTAGATAAAGGGTAAGTCATTCTTGCTCAACCTTGCTATGCTCTCTATCACCTTTTCTCCTTGGCTCGGCAAATATTCATACCTCGGCTTTGCCGGGTCAACAAACCATTTCAGCCTCTCTTGAAGATAGTGTGCCCGTGCCTGACATGATGCTGCATTTTCTTGAACATGTAGGGCAGCACCAAGCTGAACTCAAGAAGAAGGACGACGAGCTTGCCCTCCTCCGGACCAAAGACGAAGAAATTGCCAAGCTTAAGGTAGACATGAAGAAGCTCAAGGCGCAGCACAAATACGAACTGGAGAAAGCAGGCCAAAACTTTACTGAAGAACGAGAGCGCCTCAACCTCCAGATCGCTAAGGACCAAGAACTTCTTAAGGAGGCCGACGTCAAGCTTGAGTCGGCGAATACTGAACTTGCGCAACTCCGGAAAAGGCGTGATGACTGTACCAAGGAGTTGACCCGGATCCATAGCCACATTTCTCGTCAGTTCTTTTCCTTCATGTGGCATTAATTTCTCCGGGTTGCTTCACTTGTCTTTTCCTTATTTGCTTCACTTGCCTTGTTTTCAGGCAAATTTCCGGAGGGCAATGCCATTGCAACCACGTTTGTTGCCAAGTTCCGCCAGTAGAGGGGTACCCCCATTTCTCCTGACGCTGGAGAAAGTCCTTATGACATGGAGGACCTGCTGGTCAGCTTGTCGTCTCGCGTTGAAATTGTTAAGAATTATGGCAAGGACATTCTTGACGTGGCAATCCGGATCTTCAATGCCTTTTGGCCTGATGAAGATACTCTGGAGGGGACCGCAGCTCTCATCGCCAACCTAATGGACTGCGAAACTCAGCTCGACCTTTGGAGAGAATCTGCCAGACGCGCTGGAGCTGAGATCGTTCTCCACTACGTGCTTACGTGGTATGAGAAGATCAACCTCGACCTCCTTGAGCGCATGCGCACCAGATCAAGGTGGTCCACTGACACGGAATGAATAGCTCGGTGCAAGTCTTGCGCACATAACTTCATTCAATATGCCCCCGTTCACCAATGGAACGAGGGACCAAGTTTCCTAGGCGCCGCCGAGGACGAAAATGCCGAAAATGCTAAAGATGATTCAGGTGAGGACGAAGAGGATGAAGCCTCCGACGTCGAGGAAGATGAAGATGACGCTGAAGCTCAGGCTGGAGCTGCATCTGCTGGCGCCGAATTACCCCCCTGTTGCTCCTTGAGCGGAAACACTTTAAAATTTATCAGATCCCCGGTATGTCGGGTGCAATTGTATCAAGCACATAAGTGATATTTTGCTACTGGGCTCTTTATGCTGGATTTACTTGGGCGTAGTCCCCGAGTTTTATTTTCTTATTTCTCCAATTTCTTGGCTCGGCCCGTGTCCACCTTGGTTCGGTTTTATGACTTACGAGTCTGAGTTCCAAAAATTGACTTAACAATACTTGGAAACTTTAGGATTAGCTCAAAATAATTTAGCAAAGTAAATTTAAAGTAAGGATAAGGTTAGTCTGAATAACAAACGTCGGCTCGATTAAGTTTCTTTCCTTAGTCGTTTTTCATGTGCTACGCAATTCCAAACTTGTTCTCTTGCTTGCCATGAAGCCAAATCTTGTTGGACAACAGCAAGTCGAAGAGTTGGGTTTTTGGTGCTCACACACTACTAATCTGGCTTAGGTAGAAGCAACTTACGCCAGCCGACATATAAATAATAAATACAGAGGACAACAAATATTATTAAGGCAGTCCCCGAGTTACTGCTCGAGGTGCCGACATTTCATTGATAAGATCATTGCCAGCATACATACCGACATATGAGAGAATCGGATACATACACTTCTTTGATAAGTGTAGAAAGGACGAAGTAGAGCTACATTCCATGGACGCTTAGATTCCTCGCCGGACCTGTCCGCCTTGTTCTTCTCTTGCGGTTTTGCATCTATGAGATAGTATGAGTCATTGTGCAATGCTTTGCTCACAATTAATGGCTCTTCCCATCGGGGGATAACTTATGCATGCCAGTAGTACGTTGTACCAACCGGAGTACCAGATCACCTTCCCGGAAAACTCGGGGGTTTACTTTCCGGTAATGATAGCATCGGAGATTTTGCTGATATATGGCGGATCTGGACAATGCCAATTCTCTCGCTTCTTCTAGCAGATCAACATCATTTTGCCGGGCTTCTTGCACTTCGGCTTATGTGTATTGGGTGACCCTAGGCGAGTCATGCTCTATGTCGGCTGGTAATACACCTTCTGCCCCATATACCAGAAAGAATGGCGTATAGCCTATTGATCGATTCGGAGTTGTTCTTAAACTCCACAGTACCGCTGGTAGTTCTTCTATCCAGCACCCTGCTGATCTTTGCAGCGACTCAATGATCCGGGGTTTTATCCCGGATAATACCAATCCGTTGGATCTTTCCACTTGTCCGTTCGATGCGGGGTGAGCTACCGAGGCTATGTCTAGCCGGATCTTCTTATCCTGGCAGAAACGTGCAAATGCTCCTTCAGCAAAATTTGTGCCATTATCTATTATGATACTCTGAGGATAACCGTATCTCAAGATAATATCTTTGAGGAATGTCACGGCAGTAGCTCCATCACATTTTCTTATTGGCTTCACCTCAATCCATTTTGTAAATTTGTCAACCATGACCAAGATGTGGGTCATGTTCCCTCTTGCTGGCTTGAAGAGGCCAACCATATCCAAACACCATACGGCAAACGAACAGGTAATTGGTATGGTCTTTAGCTCCAACAGTGGCATATGTGTCTTTGTCGCATATCTTTGACAACCATTGCACTTTCTTACCAGATCTTCTGCTTGTTCCAAGGCACTTGGCCAGTAAAACCCATGATGGAAAGCTTTTGCCACCAAGGCCCTCGACGAGGCGTGATGCCCACATTCCCCTTGATGTATATCTCGGAGGATGTCCAGTCCTTCCTCTAGGTCAACACATCGCTAGAGGACATTAGTCACACTCCTTTTGTATAGCTCGGAATTGATGATCGTGTATGCTTTTGCTCTCTTTGAGTTTGCCTAGAAAGCACCTCCTCAGCGGTTAAAGTTCCATCTTTTAGAAATTGAAATATAGGCAGTGCCCAAGCTGGTACAGCTCGCACAGGGAACAGATCCTCGTTGATTTCCATTTGATCCACCGGCATAACCTCAGCCGGATCACGTTGAGCAGTCCCTTGGTCTTGCGAAGTAGCCCTCGGGTTTCGCGAACTACTTCCCACATCAATGTCCATGGGTACAGCTCCGGACTCCGTATCTTCCGGGACGTAGATTGAGTCGGTTTCTGGGGACGGCCTGATAGATGGTTTTCTGAGGTGTTCTAATGCTACTCCTGGTGGAATTGCTTGTCGGGTTGATCCGAGTTTCGACAATACATCAGCAACCTTGTTTTCCACCCGAGGTACATGGTGAAAATCGCATCCGTCAAAGTAACCAGATATTTTCTGCACATGAAATCTGTATAGTGCTATGTTTGGATCAAGAGCGTCCCACAGCCCTGAAACTTGCTGAACTACCAAATCCGAGCTGCCAAAGCATTGGATCCAACGTATCCCAATTTCTTTTGCCACTTTGAGCCCATGTACAAGTGCCTCATATTCTGCAACATTGTTAGATGCTGCGAAGTGGATCTGCAACACATATTTTAGCTGGTCCTTCTTGGGCGAGGTAAGCACAACTTCGGCGCCTAACCCGGTTTTTGTTTTTGACCCATCAAAGTTCATTTTCTAGTAGTTCGAATCTGGTAATGGTGGTTCATATTGTACTTCGGCCTAATCCACGAAAAAGTCCGCCACAACCTGAGATATGATCGCTTCTCTTCTGTCCTATTGTGGCACATAAGGAGCTAGCTCAATTGCCCATTTTGCAATCCTGCCACTTGCATCCTTGTTACTCATTATCTCGGATATGGGAGCCTCACATATTACTTTGATGGGGTGCTCCTCGAAATAGTGCTTCAGCTTCTTAGCTGCCATATACACACCATATGCCACTTTCTGATAGTGCGGATAATTTTGCTTCAATGCGGATAATACCTCGCTTAGGTAATACACTGGCCTTTGCACTGACTTGCCCTCTTTGTCGCGCTCTACCACAATTACTGCACTTACAACTCAGTTGGTTGCGGCTATATAGAGCATCATTGGCTCTTTTGATAGTGGAGAGGCTAACACTGGTGTAGTGGCTAACATTTTCTTTAAGTGGATAAAGGCTTCATTGTCCTATGGCGTCCAGATGAACTTTTCCTACTTTTTCATGAGTTGATACAGAGGCAGTGCCTTTTCTCCCAGCCGACATACAAACCGACTTAAGGATGCCAGACAACCAGTGAACTTCTGGACATCGTTAAGACACTTTGGCAGTTCCATTCGCTCTATGGCCCGGATTTTAGTTGGATTAACTTCGATACCTCGGCTGGAGACAAGAAATCCGAGTAATTTTCCAGCCGGGACACCGAAGGTACATTTCTCCCTGTTAAGCTTCATTCGGAATCTTCTCAGGTTCGTGAACGTTTGCCTGATATCGTCAAGGAGCGTTTTGCTTTCCTTGGTCTTTATAACAACATCATCCACATATACCTGCACATTTTGACCAATTTGATCGTGCAAACATTTCTGCATACATCTTTGGTACGTTGCCCCTGCATTACATAAACCAAAAGGCATGGTGAGATAGCAATAATCCCCATACAGGGTGATAAACGCAGTCTTTATTTGATCACTTGGGTTAAGGGTTATCTGGTGGAAACTAGAATATGCATCAATGAACGACAACAACTCACACCCAGCAGTAGAATCTATGACTTGGTCTATCCTTGGCAGTGGGAATGGATCTTTTGGACACGCCTTATTCAGGTTCGTGTAATCAATACACATACGCCAAACCACTGCCACGTTCGTATCGTCCTTCTTCTTCTCCACCAGCACCGGATTAGATAGCCAATCCGGCTAAAGCACTTCCATGATAAATCCAGCAGCCAACAACCGAGCTATCTCATCTCCTATGACCTTTCTCCTGTCTTTGGCGAAGCAGTGGAGAGGTTGCTTCACCGGCTTTGCTCCGGGTCTTACATTGAAAGAGTGCTCGGCCAACTCCCTCGGAACACCTTGCAAGTCCTGTGTGGACCAAGCAAAAATATCCTGATTCTCATGGAGGAAGTTGACGAGCTCGCTTTCCTATTTGTCATTTAACCCGACACCAATTGTTACAGTGCGCTCTGGGAACATATCATCAACAGGCACTTTCTTGGTATCTTTTGTTGCTTGGAATGAGACACTACCAAGTGGGTTACTCAGTGCCGGCATATATTGCTGCACGGACTGAGCCAACGCCGCCACCTCTTGAATCTTTCTTTTTTCTTGCGCAATCACGAGTGACTCGGCCTGGTTCGATCCGGCAGACGCACACTCAATGGAACGTCGGAAATCCCCAGCTATGGTAATTACACCATTTGGCCCGGGTAGCTTCATCTTCAAGTAACTGATGTGACAACTTGCCATGAACTTGTTTAGGGCTGGCCTGCCGAGCAACGCGTGATACACACTCTCCAAATTTACAACCTCGAACTCCAAATTCTCAGTCCGGCAGTTATCTCTTGTGCCGAACAATACGTCAACCCGGACTTTGCCTATGGGCTCACAAGAAATGCCTGGCACAATGCCATGGAAAGTTGTCCTTGTAGCTTGGAGCATGTTCTCCGAGATACCCAACTTGCGCATCGTGTCCACATACATGATGTTGATGCTACTACCATTGTCAATTAGCACCTGTGAGAACCTCACATTGATGTTAGGCCCAATGAATGTCGGATCCAACACCAGCGCATACGAACCAAGAATTGGCATAAGCTTCGGATGATCTTTGATGCTCCAAGTAATCTCCTGATCCGACCAAGGCATATACCTCGTCACGGCTGGCATCACTGCATTGACCTCCATATGTCGGCGCTGCAAGCTCTTTCTGTCTGTCTCTTCTGTGGTGAACAAACAGTAACTCTGATGATGCTCTCTGTACTCATTCCTCCCCGCGTTCCTGGGGTGCCTCTGATCCGGTTGATGCTGATCTTCCACTTGATGCACTACATCCCTTCTCTCATGGTTGTCATACCTCGGCGGAGGGGGAGGCAACATTAATTGTTGCGTGTTCGCTCCGGAGAGCAATTGCTGCCGGGGTAACTCCTACCGAGGTTGATCATTCCGAGGTGCCTGAGCATTCCCCGAACCACCTTGTTCTGTCTTTCGCATCCATTCACATTGCCTGGTTGTGTGTCCCGCTTGGTTACTCGGATTTGGCGTGTGAAACTTACATGGCTGATCCAACATTGCCTCATAGGTATACCTCGGACGATCCTTCTTTTATTGCCGCTATTTCTTCTGCTCTGGCGTCCAAGTTCTCTTGCCATCATTCCTTGGGGTCCATTGCTGTCCTCCAGTTTTCTGACGTTGGTTGCTTCCTGCTCCGTGCTGATCTTGATTCACACCCGCAACTTATTGCGAACTGTACAGGTAATCCGGTCTATCATCTCTTCTTTTACCCCGGTAATCATTTCTCCGGGATGATCCAGCTCCATCTCGCTGATACTACTCTTCACTTGACTCGTTTGACATGAGCCTAGGCTGAGTCGGATCACCCAAGGCATATGAATCAGTGATTCGGATCGTTTCTGCCAAGGTAGTTGGCATATCTCTTTGCAACCTTTGCCATAACATGCTTGCATATATGCATCCTTGCGAAAACCAACCTATGGCCTCTGACTCAATTACGCCCTCACATGAGTTCCGCACTGTGCACCAACGAGTTAAGAACTCCCGGTCTGTCACATTCGGTCTCTGCTTGCACATTGCTAGGGTTTGCGGCCTGTTGGGCCTCTGATATGTGCTTGAGAAATTGCTAACAAACATTTCTTCAAAATCGATCCAACAGTTAATACTTCCGGGTGACAAATTGTTTAGCCATACCCTCGCTGGCCCCTCCAACATCTGGGGTACATATTTCACAGCCCATCTCAAGTTGCCTGTAGCAATTTTCACAGTTGTTGCATAGTTAATCAACCAATCTTCCGGGTTAGTGTTGCCGTCATATGTCTTTGTGCCTCTAGGTAACTGAAAGTTAGGTACTGGAGGTTCCTTCGTGATCCGGGGCCCAAAACATGCTGGACCCGGAGGACCTTGACACTCAATTTGCTCCGACCTATACAGTCGATCCAGTTTCAACCTGGCATCGTCAGGCATCAAATTCCTGCTTCCCAATCTTGACCCTATCACGTGATAGTCCGGCCTGGGATACCCAGCATTCACCATTTCCGAATCGCCATCATTGTATCTATCTTGCTACTGTGGAGGTGCTCTCTGTTGCATACCTTGGCCGACACTACGCTCTTGCCATGGTATATTCCGCTACTGCGATTGCCCTACACCTACCGAATTACATTGTCTGGCGTTGCCGTTTACAGCGTTCCCTTGACCGGCATTGCCTTGGTCGCGGTTACCTCGGCCAGCCTCACCTCGGCTCACACTTCGTCGATCCTAATTTCTCTGTACCTCTTTTCCTTTCCCTGCCCTTGCCGAGTCATATGGGACTATCTGCTTATTCCTCCTGGCCGAGGTTACTACCTCTTCTCTCCTAGGACCACTATGAGGAGACGATGCAGCTCCAGCGGATTTCTCCAGGTTACCCATCGCTGAATGAACGATTTTGGAGACCCGAACTCTCTCCGGGTTAGCCTTGAGCAATTCCTCATTTTGCCTGTTCGCGATCCGAACCAACTCATTGACCCTATCTTGCTGTCTCTGATAGGCTTCACCCGTCAGACCCTCTAACTCGGATGCAGCTGCATCTGCTGCCCTGAGGTTCTTTGCCGGGGGTACTATACTTCGGCAGCCCCATGGATAGACAGCTTTCTGATTC
The DNA here is from genome assembly GCA_910589775.1 of Avena eriantha. Classification (NCBI taxonomy): domain Eukaryota; kingdom Viridiplantae; phylum Streptophyta; class Magnoliopsida; order Poales; family Poaceae; genus Avena; species Avena eriantha. The sequence goes on along the minus strand of OU342745.1, from coordinate 170,204,325 downwards.
CTCAATCCTAGTAGCACCCTCTTTGTTCATTTCACTCATGAGGTTTCTCCCCTTCACTTTTATAGCATCTACCTTATTTGCCTTCGCGTACTCATGCAGTGTCATGTTCAACGACTGTTGAGCCGCAGCTATCTTTTTTGCACCCTCTAGTATTTTTTGCCTAGTCTCCTCTAGCTCGGCCTGTGCCAGAGCCGGATCTACTGTTGCCGCTACCGCGTTTGCCAGGCTATCCATCGCCAGCTGCAGCACATTCTCTGGCCTTTCTAGAGGAGGACCTCTACTTTTCCTTGGTGCCTTAGGCGTTACCTCCGGATCTGGTGCTGGATCCTTGCTTGCGCCAGCGCCAGGCACGATCATCATCACCTCAGCGTGGTCCAGGGAGCGAGTGATACGAGCCCCGCGAGCCGCGCTTAGGGGTGTCTCGCCCCCTTCGATGACGTGCCGCGGGTGAACGCATGACACATCGACATCAACGTAGAACTTGTGCATTCCGAGCTTGACGAAGAGGCCGTTGCGCGAAAGAGGACGCTTGCTGAAGCAGCCAGCATTGTCGCTGACGAAATCCAGTGCTCCAAAGCGCTGAACGAGCCCAGAGACGATGCGTTCGCCGATGCCGATGAAGTTTCCCGTTCGGATCTTCACCCTGTTAGCGCCGCTAGCTCCACGGTTGGCGCCAACTGTCGTGGTGGTGTCACGGCAGATGCCATTGATAGGCTAAAGGTGGGAACTAAATGCACTAGGGGAATCCAGGGAGGGATAGTGTGGTGATTCCACACACAGTTGCTTCGTATTCGATTCACTTCCAATGTTTACAAGTGCTCCTTAAGCTGTATTGGGGAGAGGAGGAAGAAGAACTCTCTTACTCTCACCACTAGCTGGCCCTCGGGAACACACTAGTAAACCACAACCCACTCGATATCAACCAGAAAAACCAACCCCTTCTACAGAGGGCCTAGCCCTCCTTATATAGGGGTAGCCAGGTCTCCAATTAGGGCATACGTGGAGGCCTTCCAAAAATAGTAAGCCGACCGGGTCACTTTAGCCCAGCGTCATCCATGTAGAGGCTACGTGAGCCTCTGCGGCGCCTGTGTCATCCGACATTGGCATCGTCACCTTTGTCGGCCACGCCTCGGTAGTCCTAGCCTGTGTCTGCTTCGCTCACGCTCTGCACACAGTGGTCATCCTTTGACCAGCGAGATACCTTCCTTCTCGTACAAGCTTGATATAACCCGGATCGTACCAAGTTGATCTAGCCATATCCGTATCTGCATATAAGTTAAATACATCTTACCGACATACGACATAAGTCGGTTGAGACCTAGTTAGGTGGACATCCCCTGGTCCGGGTTACTCCGTGATTCGGCCTGCCTTAAGGTGACTCAGCCAGCACTTCCTTTGACCTTGCCGTACCTCGGCTAACTCGGCCTTTATACCCTGGCGTGACCCTACCCGGAGGTATCCCCCCAACACTGTGTATTTGGCTACCAATCGAGGGGTTGCCGGAGTGACAGAAACTTGAACCCCCATTAGGAAACCTTTGCATAAGGGAGTGTAGGATCTCAAAATTTAAGGCTATGGTTAGGTTTTTATCTTAATTACTTTCTTGTAGTTGTGGATGGTTGCAAGGGGTATAATCACAAGTATGTATTAGTCCTAGGAAGGTCAGTACATTAGCATAGGTTCACCCACACAACACTTATCCAACCAAAGAACATTAATCAGCTATATGAAGTGAAAGCACTTGACAATATTCCCATGTGTCCTTGAGAACATTTGGTCATCTTAAGTAATACCATCGGCTTGTCATTTGCTAAAGAAAGGATGGGGCCCTTGGTGCAATTATTATTATTTACTTTTATTTACTCGCACTTTATTTATCTACATTATCAAAAAACCCTTAAAATCCGTTTGCTAAGTATTTACAGAGAATTCCTGATCCATACCACTTGTCAACACCTTCTGCTCCTCGTTGGGTTCGACACTCTTACTTATCAAAAATACTATGATACACCCCCTATACTTGTGGGTCATCAGATATCCCTACTGAGTTTCTATCTTCAACTCCTAATGGAGTTGTCAATGTTGCTGCCAAGATTAAGTCCAATGACATCAGGATTGGAGCCATTACTAGAGCTCGTGCTAAGCTACTTGAATAATAGGTGAATTCACTCCCAAATGAATCTGTTGTTTTTATTGATGAGAATTTTATACTACCTAAGTCTTTGCACTTATGTATGATCAGGTTCGTTAAATAAGTAAGCATGGCACGAGGAGGAGAAGGGATGATGCAAGAGGAGCCTGACGTGATGATCATCCAAGGATGTGGGATGGAGGAGCGGGAGGCAGGCGCACGGGATCAGGACAAGATCATCGACACGAATGACGCGAAGTTTCCTGAAGAAACCGAAGTGTCCGGTGTGTACCACCCGGACAGTCAGGCCTGCCCGAGAAGCATTAAGGTGGCAGCCATTTCGAAGGCTAAATCGGAAGCCACCTGAACACTGGCCGGAAACTCTGAAGTTTCCGCCAGGATCGGAACTTCCGGTGCATTCCACCCAGAGTGCCGGCCTAGCCAAAATATCCAGTGCGTACCAGCCGGAATGTCCAGCTGCCGACCAAATCTAGTCCGAGTCGACTAGTATAAATTTGAGTCAAACACGTCTCTGTTTCATTTTCTGGTCATTCCAGCCACCCTTATAAGCCCTGGAACGCCCCCTTAGCTCAGTTTAAACCATGTTTAAAGTACACCCTAGATTTGTTGAGTTGCTACTTGCATCCAGTTGAACCCCTGCACCAATTTGTATCAATCTGGTGTATTTGCTACTATCAATCAAGTGTGATTAGTTGGTCCATTGGGATTAAGCCAGTTGCAAGTTTCATGTGATCTGCTATTCCATTGGGAATTGGAAGGTTACAAACTGCTTCGTGGTCAGCGGCTACGTGTGCAAGTGTGTGAAGTTGCGAATATCTACAAGGGTTAAGAGCTGTTGCATTGGCATCATGGATCAATCGAGAGGTTCGTGAGTGGCATACAAGTTATCTCCATCGATTATCATCATATATCCACCTCGCTTACTAAGAAGATCTGGCCACCCCATATCATCTCGTAACAGATTCCCAGCATTTCCTCGGTAAGCATCCATAGATCCATCCATAGTTTAGTGTTTTTTCATCCTATACATAAAAAGGAATACAAAAAGATTGAGGTTAGTCTTTGCCATAGCCTAGATTACATCGGATTTGAGTCGTAGTTGCTGGCCGTTGTCGTGTCTTTGATCCGATCTCTTCCAGTATGAGTCGTCGTGTCTAGGTTTTCTTCATTATTTTCATTTGTTCTTTGCTTTCGAGTTGTTCATCAATGTTTACTACTTAGTTTACTTTTACTCACTCGAGTCAAAATAGCATACCATTGTGTCAACTTAGCTACAGCCTTTATATAGCATATGTGCCTAGCAACGTACATACGAGACTAGTTCCTTTGCTCTGAATAGGCTGCTCATTATGGTTTTGAAGTGCAAAAGTTTCGGCCAATTTAAACCAGAATATCTAGCCATTTGCCCGGTGATAGGGAAAATATGTCTGATCTTTCGATGAGATGGTGATAGTAAATTTGGGTGGATTTCAGGCTTGACAATCCAACTACACGTGCGAGCATGAGCTCCAACGCAATCACTAGGCCCTTGTCCTAGAAGTTACCAATCTTGTAGAAACATGATCAACCTGACCAACGAGGGTCTTAATTCCTAACTGAAATTGAAAACAGGTAATAACTAGTATTGCAATCAAGATATAGCGGATTAAGATGAAACCTTTATTGAAAAGGTGGGATCCTGAATAGGTATGAAGTACAGAAGGTCTCTGCGACACTCAAGCCTTGGCGAAGTTGCAATGATGGCTAACTTCTAGTCTAAAAATAATCCGAGACTAAAGTGACGGTTATGAGGGGTATTTAAGAAGGAAAAGGTGGTGTTTTGTCCATCCATAGGTATGCTGGCTGAATCCAACCCTAGAAGGTTTTTTCCTCTCTAATACGGACTCTAAAAAGTGGCTATTTAAATTCCTGCAAAAATAACATGGTCCTGGCCCATAATAAAGGTGACGCAGCACCATATTAAGCTATGTATGAATCCATGAAGTAATATTCTTGAATATTTCGTCTAAGTCTTCAATCATCATTATGGTGGCTTGAAAGTTCTGAAATCTCCACTTGTGGAGTCCTCTTCAATCCTCACAAGTTTGTTTCCATCTCCATGCACGACCATGCTCCAATTGATAAGGGGTGACCTCAAGGGAGGCCCGATATTTATGTATCTTGTGGTCAAATCGATGGGAAAGCGAGGGGAAAGGGAGAAGGTAGCGGAAGCGGACTCACACCTCGCGAAGAACACAGTCAACACACACAAAACTCACACAATACAAGGCCGATTGCTCCCGCCGGTGGCCACCGGTCTGATAGAATCCTCGCAAGGAATGATCTTTCAACATGCTCCCTCGATCCCAAGCGGAGAGGGAAGAACACCTTGGAGAGGGTCTTGACGATTATGCTCACGCCCTTGCAAACATAGGCCTTGTACAACGAGGGAGGCGCGATGCAAACTCAAAGGAGGTGTTGACGATAGTCGGTCCCCTTTGGTAAGGGGATGAGGAAAAACTAGAGATTCCATAAATGGGGTGTATTTAGTCTATCATCTATGCCTAAGGGATACATGAGGGTGTGGGGGCTCTATTTATAGGGCAGCCACAAGTTCAGCGGTAGTTTAGGCATAACCTAGGGTTTGGGCGGAATAAGGGGAACATGGGACAAGGGCCTAGCTAGCGGCGTGCAGGCCCATCACTTAGGCTGGAGACTATGGTGTAGTTGGGCCGGAGACTCCGGACGGAGTCTAGGAGCTTGCTGACTTGGTAGTTGGGGCTTAAACCGGAGACTCCGGGTGCGTGTGGGCGGAGACTAGTCTGGGCGGAGACTCTGGGCGATGTCAGTGGAAACTCCGGCCCTTGTTGTCCCTCTCGTCCATGCTAGGTCCATCATTCCTAAGAGTAACAAATACATCTGATTTAGGCAGCATCATATTCTCATGTATATGAGGAATAGTTCGAAGAAATGCATGTACTTGATAGTTAAGTTGTTTGGCACGAGCTCGAGTGATAGGACCTTGTATTTGTGTATCTGTAGGTACATCAGTTGTATCCATAGATGGGATGCCCTCTTCATGCAACCCTTATTGAATTAAAGTCATCCTCGACGCAATCTCATCTTCCTCACCAAAGTAAGGCTTCAAATATGCAATGTTAAAAGTAGGACTAACCGTACCAAAATCTGCAGGTAGCTATAGTTTATATGCATTATCATTTATTTTCTCTAACACCTTAAAAGGGCCAGCAACGCGTGGCATTAACTTAGACTTTCGCAAATCAGGAAAACAATCTTTGCACAAATGCAACCAAACAAGATCACCAACATCATACACAACAGGCTTTCTCCCTCTATCCCCAGCAAGTTTATACTTAGCATTCATGTGTTCTATGTTGTCTTTAGTAGTCTCATGTAATTTTAATATCACTTCAGCATGTTGTGTAGCATCCAAATTATTTTTCACTAAAGAAGGTAATTGACATGGGTATACCCTACAGGTACTCGAACTTGGTATATACGGCCTGAATACAGCGGAAGCCCACGGTGTCACCCAGGCCCAAACGGAGAACTCGAGTAGCCTACAGACTCTTGATTGCTTGAAGAACAAGAAGAAACTAAAGATAGAAAGTTCAAAGGGGAAAACCCTAACTTGTAACCGACTCGACCTGCTACCCGGGACCTAGCCTATCTATATAAAGGTTAGGAGGGGGCGGCGAGGAGGACACACGCAACCCTAGTTTAGACAACCCTCGCCAGATTGCATCTGCGCACCATTGTAATCCTCGATTCCTTCAATAATTCCATGAGCAGACAAGCATGAGTAGGGACCTCTGCGAGGCCTGAACCTGGGTAAATATTCGAGTCCCCTGTGTTCTTGTTTGCTAGCCGATAGATGTCTCCAATGCTCCCTCCTTCTCCAAAACCCAAGTCCATAACAATGGGCATTGATGAGTTCAACCCTCGTCAATTGGCACCGTTTGTGGAATTGGGAGTGCTGATGTTGCAGCTTCTTTGGCCCCATCAACTGCGATCTACAACTCCGCAACAGCGGAGATCCGTGAGCTCTTTGGCACGTTCGACTTCACCGTCCACACGCCAGCCACTCGCCCAGCTTTCGAGTCCATGGGCGATGGCATCAGCTTGGCGATCAGGAGCTTCCGCTTCCAAGTTGGTCAGATGGGCACGCTTCGCATGCCTGATAAGCCGACGATACCGTCGATTACTCCGGCATCCTGGTTTCCCCTGCCGATCGGCACCCTCAGCAAACTCAATGCCTCGACAACAGTCAAGAATACGGACAGCGACAGTAGTCACGAATCCGATCTGGGCGATCTGGCAACTGAAGATGGAGCCTACGGTTCCGGATCTGAAAGTTGTGGGAGCAGCAGCTTTCCCAACCACTTCATGTGTGCTGTCATCAACGCAAGAGACTCCTCCGCCAATCGCGACAACACGGGCAATGGCGGGCATAGAGCCGATCCGCCAAATGGTGGCATATCCAATGGCGGACCACCACCAAACGGTGGACCATTGCCAAACAGCGCCCCTATCAACAACGGGGGAGCATTCGAACCTCCAACTATAATAAACGAGCAGACTGGCGAACGCGTCGTGATCAAGCTCAACGAACTTGAATGGGCTTGCTGCCGTGATGCCCTACGGGGCAACCCTCTACCCTTTGGCTCCCCACAAGAACTGCTAATGGGCTACCATTGGCTCCTGAAGGAGGAATTCTAGCGCCAAGTGCAAACAATCGCGCAACTCGAGGCGCGCAAAAAGGCGGCAGATGAGTCGAGTCTTCGACGTGCCGGGCTCTCCTCGGACGGAGGATCCTCATCAAAGGGCAACGAGCACATCGAAAACAAGAGGCGATCCCGGATGGCCCATCTCACCGAACAAGAACGCATAGAAGCTGCAAAGGTCCTCGACTTGAGCTCTATGACAGTCGACACACGGGGCAATGTGGTCCCAAAGACGCCACAAGATGCACTGATGGCAGCCACCATGTACCTCCTAAACAACCAGCCGCCAGCTGGAGATCCCCGAGCCGCCATGCACCGATCTACGATCGCGGGCTTGGGACTAGTCGAGGCCGCTCTCGATAAGGAGCCCACGCTAGAGTCGAAGAAAGGCAAGGCTCTAGCAAAACGCTATTCCTCGCCCTCCTCCAGAGATGATAGCCATGACCTGTCTCGACGCCGTCGCTCATGGCGACACGATCATGACTACGACGCGCGTGATGACATCACGTAGCGCAAGATCGACAAGTCAAGGGCGCGACGTTCCCGATCAACTAACTCAGAAGACGAAGATGTGGAGCTCTGTGGTGCTAGATGCTTCAGCAGGGCCATCAGGAAAAAGCGAATGCCCAAGGGGTTTAAGCTTGACGGCCTGCAAGACCCGAAAATCTGGTTGGAGGACCACATCTCCTCCGTCAGGCTTCACGGAGGAAGTCGAAGCACGGCCATGCAATGCCTGCAGCTACAGCTACAGGGCGCCGCCCGAGCATGGCTCAACAACCTCCCATGCGGATCCATTCGCAGTTGGGAAGAGCTGGTTTACAGCTTTGTGCGCAACTTCAAGGGCACCTACAAAAGTCCTGCATCAATCGAAGAGCTGAGATGCTGCCAGCAAAAGGTCAGGCGAGTCGCTACACTCATACATCTAGAGGTGGTCCATCATCAAGAACTCTGCAGCAAATATCTCGAAGGACCGCGCAATCAACGAATTCAATGACGGCGTTTTCCTCATAGAGCTCAGGGAGGAGCTAGGCCGCTCAAAGCACAAGACCATCGACCACCTAATAGAAATCGCGAATCGGTGGGCTGATGATGACCCACAAGTATAGGGGGTGTATCACAGTATTTTTGAGGGAAGTGAAACCCAATTTATTGATTCGACACAAGGGGAGCCAAAGAATATTTATCAGCCTTAACAACTGAGTTGTCAATTGAGCTGCACCTGGAAACAATCTTGCTCACAGCAGTTTATCAGTAGCAACAGTTTTGTAGTAGGGATAGTAAAGTAACATCAGTAGTAAAGCAAAGAAAGGCATGGACAAGACAATTCACATAGGAATTAGAACACAGGACAATTACAGATAAATAAGATAAACCATCCAAGTACTAGATAATCCTAGGCATGTGTTCCATATATAGTCATACGTGCTCGCAATGAGAACTTGCACAACATCTTTTGTCCTGCCAGCCTGTTTGCAGCGGGGCCTCAAGGGAACTACTGGCAATTAAGGTGCTCCTTTTAATAGAGCACCGGAGCAAAGCATTAACACTCCGTGAACACATGTGATCCTCACATCAAAGCCATTCCCTCCGGTTATCCCGATTTCTGTCACTTCGGGGCCATTGGTTCCGGACAACAACGTGTGTATACAACTTGTAGATAAGACCAAAAACAATACTATCATAATGAAACAATAACATGTTCAGATCTGAAATCATGGCACTCGGGCCCTAGTGACAAGCATTAAGCACAACAAGTCGCAACAAAGTCATAAAGCACTAATAAAAGATACTAGGCACCATGCCCTAACAATCTGATGCTATTACATGAACGATCTAATGCAATCCCTACCATCCCCATGGCCTACAGCGGGGGATTACTCACTCATAGATGGGGGAAACATGGATGGTCGATGGAAAAGCGATGGTGATGATGATGGCGATGATCTCCTCCAATTCCCCGTCCTGGCAGGGTGCAGAACAGTGTTTCTGGTGCTGTTTCGTGGAATCTGGTGGTGGCGGCGGAGCGGAACTCCTTCTGGAAAAACGTCGAACCCCCCGGAGTTTTTAGGTCAGAAGGCATCTTATAGGCGAAGAGGGAGACCGAGGGCGTTCCTGGGGCCACCACACCATGCCCTGGCATGGCCAAGCCCATCCCGCGCCTGGGGGTGGTGTGGCCAGGCCCTGGCAATCCTCTATCTCGTATTCTGGCTCCGTGAGTCTTCTGGAAAAATAGGCACTTTGGCTTTTGTCCCATCCAATTCTGAGAATATTCATTTTCTGACTTTCCTTGAACCAAAAACAGCAGAAAACAGGCAGCTGGCACTGTGGCTCTTGTTAATAGGTTAATCCAAGAAATCATATGAAAAGTACTCCAAAGTGTGGACAAAACAGAAGAAAGTGGATAAAACCAAGCATGGAACATCAAAATTTATGGATACATTTACAATCTCAGTTGTTAAATATGATAAAACAACGCATGATTCATCCAAGGAACATCAAAATTTATGAATACCACTATACTATGCTTTAATATGCTAAAACAACGCATGATTCATCCAAGGAACATTAAGCAATCTCAGTTGTTTATAACAAGTCATGCTACAACAAAGAATACTAACCATAAATCCAAAACAATATCAAGCATGGCATGACAAAGCATAGGCCACAGTCAAAAACAAGCTCTCTTTACCACTTAAGCATGAGCTTTCCTACTCTTTCCCAAACCAAACCAAACCATTTGAACACCAATGTATGAAAGAGGAGGTCCAACCAATTTATTCAGAAAACTAAGCAAACCAAGCAAACGAAAACCAAAACGAAAAAAACGAAAAAGAAGACGCTCCAAGAACAACACAACTGTGCATGAAACAATAAAAATGAAGTGGTTGGAAGAAACCTGAGATTTTTCTTCATGAAGAAGGGGATGCCTTGGGCATCCCCAAGCTTTGACGCTTGTACTTCTTGGATATTTCTTGGGGTGACACGCGTGGCATCGCCAAGCTTGAGCTTTAGTCCATCCTTCATCTCATTACTCATTCCTTCCGTACACCTGAAATTTTTCCTTCATACAAAACTTCACACAATCTTTATTAGCAACATTAGTGCACTCAAGATAAATAAGTCTTAAGGTTCAGTTCTAACACCAAATAAACTTCCATTAGAATCCTAGCTACTGTAGAACTTCCCTTAAAAATCTCAAATCCCCAAAAGAACTCAAAAAGGAACCAACAAGAAGCAAATGCAGAAAATGGCAGAAATCTATCAAAACAGACCAGCAGGTAAAGACGAATTTTTTCGCAGACCTTATATTGCTCAAATCAAAAAGTGTTGAATTAATGAAAGTTAGATAATAACCTGGGCAGAAGCACAAAAAATCACGCGTCAAAAGGACGTACAGAGATTTCACACGAATTTTAACGGTGAAGCACAGAAATCTGTTTCAGGACAGCAACTTTCCCAATCACTACTTCTATCTCATTAGAGGTTACTCTTGGCACGAAAAGCAAATAAAAGGATAAGGAGCGGTTATTACTACTGAAGTAATAACTTCCAAGACTCATCTAAAACTTTTGGGTTATCTCCCAATAAGTACTTTTATTTAACTCCTTTAAGTTAGGCATAAGCAAAAACTAAAATGGATAGAATAGAATTAAGCAGAGATAATCATGGTGAAAACATTGTTTTGTTCAATGAAATCCTTTTGTTAACAAGGTTGATCAGGTCTTGCTACCAAAAAAATTCCATATGAGACAAAACTTTGTATTCCACTTATGATTATGTTACCTCAACCTTGATAGCAATGGTCCCAATCATAATAGTTTCAACTTTTCCTCTTGGTATGGGACAATATATTTCTCCAACTTGAATGCCCTCAATATGTTCAATTGAATTCAAAACCATAAGTCCTATCAATCTTCTTGCGGAAATAGATAGTATGTTCCTTGTCATTAACAATGAAGGTCACCTTCCCTTGATTACAATTAATAATAGCTCCTGTAGTATTAAGAAAAGGTCTCCCAAGAATAATAGACATATTATCATCTTCAGGTATAAAATTTTGAGAGGATGCTCACATAAGAAATATGAATTGAAGTAAAAGAGAGCATCAAGAAGCAAATCAAAAACACATTTAAGTCTAACCCACTTCCTATGCATAAGAATCGTGTATGCTAATAAATTCACAAAGAACAAAGTGACAGGCATAGGAAGATAAAACAAGAGTAACTTCAAAACTTTCAGCACATAGAGAGGTGTTTCAATACCATGAAAACTTCTACAACCATATTTTCCTCTCTCATGATAATTTTCTATAGCCTGCTGAATAAACTCAACAATATAACTATCACATAAGGCATGCTTTTCATGATCTACAAGCACTAGAGATTTATTATAAACATCTTCAAAAGAATCCTCAGGAACATAACATTCATCCTCCTTTAGTAAGCATGGAGGACAATCAAATAATGTAAGGGATAAAGAGTTACTCTCATTAGAAGATAGGCATGGGTAGCTAATCCATTCTTCCTCCTTTTGTTCATCACTCTCCTCCTCTTTTTCATCTAAAGAGATTTCAGGTTCATCAATTTCTTCTTCCATAGTATCCTGCAAGGCATTAGTCTCTTCCATTTGTCGAAAGCATCTATTAAAATATTCAAGAATATAGCCATTTTTGTCCTTGTAATTATCAAAGCAAAATTTAAGTATACCATAAACCTCATATTTGTAAGGTGAATCATCAATATTATCAAGCAAACTAGCAAGTTCAAAAGCACCCTTCCAAGCAATAAATTCTTCAATTTGTTCCGCATCATAAAAGTCATAAATTCCTTTAGCCTAAGAAGATATGGTATCATTATAATTATACTCGCATTGAAAAGGGAGGTGTTTATACCTCTTTATGCGGTAGGCATAGGGATGGATGGACGGGCGTTGCATGGACAAGACAATTCACATAGCAATCAGAACATAGGGCAATTGCAGATAAATAAGATAAAGCATCCAAGTACTAGATAATCCTAGGCATGTGTTCCATATATAGTCATACGTGCTCGCAATGAGAACTTGCACAACATCTTTTCTCCTGCCAGCCCGTTTGCAGCAGGGCCTCAAGGGAACTACTAGCAATAAAGGTGCTCCTTTCAATAGAGCACCGGAGCAAAGCATTAACACTCCGTGAACACATGTGATCCTCACATCAAAGCCATTCCCTCCGGTTATCCCGATTTCAATCACTTCGGGGCCATTCGTTCTAGATAACAAAGTGTGTATACAACTTGTAGATAAGATCTAAAACAATACTATCATAATGAATCAATAACATGTTCAGATCTGAAATCATGGCACTCGGGCCCTAGTGACAAGTATTAAGCACAACAAGTAACAAAAAAGTCATAAAGCACTAATAAAAGATACTAGGCACCATGCCCTAACAATCTGATGCTATTACATGAACGATCTCATCCAAACCCTACCATCCCCATGGCCTACAGTGGGGGATTACTCACTCATAGATGGGGGAAACATGGATGGTCGATGGAGAACCGATGGTGATGATGATGGCGATGATCTCCTCCAATTCCCCGTCCTGGCAGGGTGCCAGAACGGAGTTTCTGCTGTTGTTTCGTGGAATCTGGTGGTGGCGGCGGAGCGGAACTCCTTCTAGAAAAACGTCGAACCCCCCAGAGTTTTTAGGTCAGAAGGCTTCTTATAGGCGAAGAGGGAGACTGAGGGGGTGCCTGGGGCCACCACACCATGCCCTAGCACGGCCAAGCCCAGCCCGCGCCTGGGGGTGGTGTGGCCAGGCCCTGGCCCCCTTCTATCTCGTATTCTGGCTCTATGAGTCTTCTGGAAAAATAGGCACTTTGGCTTTTGTCCCGTCCAATTCCGAGAATATCCATTTTCTGACTTTCCTAGAACCAAAAACAGCAGAAAACAGACAGCTGGCACTGTGGCTCTTGTTAATAGGTTAGTCCAAGAAATCATATGAAAAGTACTCCAAAGTGTGGACAAAACACAAGAAAGTGGATAAAACCAAGCATGGAACATCAAAAATTATGGATACATTTGCAATGTATCAGTTGACGGAGAAGATTCGGTGAAAAATCGCATTCACTCCAACGAGGAAGCAGAACTCAAGCGTAGACGCGACCGCCGAAGCAAACACCGCATGCGCATCTACGATGACAGCAATGACGTTAACATGGTCGCAGCCTGCTACGCCGATAGACGCGACGACAACCGCAACAACGGCTACCACAGCGGTGGATACCGTGACTCCGGGAAAACCACACAAGTATGGCAGCGCTGCAATCTCGACGAGGCACCCGCAACATCCATTGATGACAAGCTGTCTGGGCCATGCAGTGTGCACTTCTACATCGACAAGCACGACGGGAAAAAGAAGTCCAGCCACCTCCTCAAGGACTGCCGCGAGTTCCTCAAACTGCATGAGGGACTGGCTCGGATGAATCGCAACATAGTCGAAAGAGGCTACGGAGCCGCCCCAGGCGCCGTGGCACATGGAGCTTCGCCACCACCACCTGGACCACCCCCAAATGCAGCTGTGCTGGACCAGCACCACGGAGGCGAACCGTACCCTCGGGCCATGGGCACCATGATGATCCAAAAGGGTCGCCCCTCCAACCGGGTGTAAAAGGCCATCACTCGCCAAGTCAATCTGTCAACAAACTCGCCACCATCTACCACTGAGTACCTCAGTGGAAGCGAGTCCTAGATCACCTTGGACAAGCGCGACCATCCGCCCCAAGTACCTCGTCTAGGCCACTGTCCCCTCGTACTCGAGGTGCAAATTGGAGGCTTCGACATCAGCCGTGTCTTCATGGACGGCGGAAGCGGCATCAACCTTATATTTGCGAGTACCTTGCGAGCAATGAGGAACCCTCTGACTTGCTTAGAGGCCTCAGACACAACATTCCACATCATCGTCCCAGGCAAGGGCGTGTACCCCCTTGGCAAAATCAACCTTGACGTTATATTCGGCATGCCAAAAAACTTTCGGCGCGAGCGCATCAACTTCGAGGTCGTCGACTGGCCCTCACAGTATCACTGCATCCTCGGACATGTCGCGTTCGCGAGGTTCATGGCAGTGCCACACTACGCCTATCTGCAGATGAAAATGCCAGGCCCTAATGGCGTCATCACAGTCAACGGGAGCTTCGAAAGGTCCGATAGTTGCGACAGGGAATTCAACAGAATTTCTCAATCCTTCGACATGAAGGAAGAACTCGCGAGACTAAAGGAGTCGACAGACAACAGTCTGCCTCCCCTGAGCCTCCCAAGTTCACCTGACCTATCTTTCGACTCATCGGTGCACAGAAAGAAAGTTTAGGTCCACCCATCGGATCCCGCCAAGACTGCCCTCATCGCCAACAACTTGAGTCCCGCATAGGAACTCACGCTTGTCAAATTCCTCCCTGAGCACTAGGAAATCTTCGCTTGGTGTCCAGCGGACATGCCAGGGGTTCCTAGGGAATTTGCCGAGCACGCACTCAATGTCAACCTAGACGCAATGCTAGTCAAACAAACAATTCGGCGACTATCTGAACCAAGAGCAAAGGCAGTTGGAATAGAGATCAATAGACTCCTCGATGCCAAATTTATACACCAGATCAAGGAAAGAACTTGGCTCGCCAACACGGTGCTAGTACCAAAAAAGGATACGGATATCCTGCGGATGTGCGTGGACTTCACCGCTTTGAACAAGCATTGTCCGAAGGACCACTTCCCGCTACCACGAATCGACTAGATCATTAACTCCACCGCGGGAAGCGAGCGCCTCTGCTTCCTCGACGCCTACTCAGGCTATAACCAGACTCGAATGAAGGAGGAAGATCAAGAAAAACAGCGTTTACAACGCCCTTTGGTGTGTTCTGCTACAACACAATGCCCTTAAGTCTAAAGAACGCAGGAGCCACCTACCAGCGGTGCATGCAGGCTTGCCTCAAGAACCAACTTGGTCGCAACATTCAAGTCTATGTTGACGATATAGTAATAAAGACCAAAGAGGAAGCCTCACTAATCGATGATCTGCGTGAAACCTTTGCCAACCTCGACCGCTACCAAATCAAGCTCAATCCGGACAAGTACGCCTTCAGCGTACCATCTCGGTAACTACTCGGGTATCTTATCTCCGCGAGAGGGATCGACGCGAACCCGAAGAATAAAAAAGCCATACTGGCCATGGAAAAGACAAAAAACATAAGAGGTGTCCAGCAGCTGGCTGGGCTAATCGCGGCTCTCAGTCGATTCATCAGTCGGATGGGTCAAAAGGCACTGCTCTTCTACCAACTCCTCCGCAAAGCTGAGAAGTGCGAGTGGACCAATGAGGTGCAGGAAGCATTCGAAGACCTCAAGCGCCTGCTATCCACCTCGCTAGTACTGGTGACCCCACGCGAAAGGGAACCATTGTTGCTATACATCTACGCCACCAACCAGGTGGTCAGCACAGTGCTTGTAGTCGAACGAACCGAGGAAAACAAGGTCCACGGGGTACAGCGCCCAGTCTACTACCTCAGCGAGGTACTTACACCAACAAAACATCGGTACCCACACTACCAGAAACTAGCGTACGGTGTCTTCATGATGGCCCGACGACTGCGCTACTACTTCCAGGAACACCCAATCGTGGTAGTCAACGACGCCCCGCTTGGGCACATCCTCAACAATCCCGACGCCACCGGACGAGTCGCACTTTGGAGAATCGAACTGTCTCCACAAGACATCACATATGAAAAACGCGACACAATCAAGTCGCAAGTTCTCCCTGACTTCCTCGTGCACTGGATGGAGAATCAGCTCCCTGAAAAACCAGATATGTCCTACCTCTAGACAATGCACTTCGACGGATCCAAGCGGAAGGACGAAGCTGGTGCAGGTGTCATACTGACATCGCCCCAGGGAGACAAGATGAAATATATTATGCGAATGCAGTTCATCGCCTCCTACAACGAAGCCGAATACGAGGCCCTGCTACATGGGATAAGGATGGCAAAAGCCTGCAGCGCCAAGAGGCTCATTATATAAGACGACTGCAAGCTGGTCGTCAACCAAATAATGCACGAGTGCGATGCACTCGAAGGGGATTTCGACGGTTGCGAGCTACGGCACATAGGTCATGAAAGCAATGAAGAGGCGGACGCACTCGCCAACATAGGATCCACCTGCGCCCCCATACCACCTGGGGTATTTCTCGAGTGCATCTGCGAATGCTCCATCAAGCCAAAGGCCACAAAGAAGAAAACAAGCGCAACAACGGACTCGGGGGCTACGCCGCCCAATGAGCCAATGGCACTCGACGACCTGGAGCCGGACACAGGACTCGAAGGACCAATGAGGGTCATGATGTTCGAGACATCCTGGACCCAACCATACATTACGTACCTCCTCAGCAAGATGCTACCGGATGATCCGACTGACGCCCGAGACAACGCACGGTGCTCCAAGGCATTCGTTGTTATCAATGGTGAACGATACAAGTGCAGCATCACAGGAGTACTCCAACAATGCGTCTCCATGGCCGATGGAAGAGCTGTCCTCCTCGACATCCATGAGGGGACCTGCGGGAACCACGCCGGCAGTCGTGCCCTCGTCACCAAAGCTCTAAGATCTGGATTCTACTGGCCTACGGCCATGCGTGACGCCAAGGACATCGTCCAAAAATGCAACGCTTGCCAGCGATTCGTGGACAAGTCGCACGCACCTGGCGCAGAACTCCGACCAATTCCATTGGCCTGGCCCTTCGCGCAATGGGTACTCGACATGGTCGACAAACTCCCAAGGTCGTCGCGCGGATGGTACGTCTACCTCTTGGTCGCAGTCGACAAATTCACCAAGTGGATAGAGGTCATGCCAGTGACTAATCAATCAGGATACAACGCAGTCAAGTTCTTCGAATCCATTCTATCGCTTCAGAGTGCCACACATCATCATCATGAACAATGGGACGAACTTCACATCCAAGGAGTTCCAAGAATTCTGCGAGAACCTAGGAATCAACGTCAGCTATGCCTCCGTAGCACATTCACAGACCAACGGTCAGGTCGAAAAAGCTAATGGGCTCGTCTGCGGCGGCATCAAGAAGCGACTCCTCAGGCCACTCGAGCAGGCTGCGGGTTGCTAGCCAGACAAGCTGCAGTCAGTACTTTGGATCCTACGCACAACTCCAAACAGTGCCACAAGGTACACCCCGTTCTTCATGGTGCACCGAGCTGAAGCGGTGCTATTTAACTATTACAAGATACAAGTACTGAGGAGCGATTGGCTTCTTCGACTTCGACTTTGGTTTTGGGGGCCTCGTCGAGTCTGTGGCAGTATCAGATGCCACAGACTTCCCGTTGGCCCCTGACATCGCAGCCTTCGCAGCCTTCTTGGCTCACTGAAGCTCCTCAGAGTACTTCGCAACTGTAGTGATCAGCTGCGGGCCATACTTGCCACAAGCAGTCACGAATGGAGCGAATACTACCTGCTGTCCATCAGTGCTAACAGGCATCGCCTTGGAGACCGCCGCAGGATCAACTTCGACTCCATGGGCTTGAACCATTGCGAGCGACATCAAAGCGCCATCCGCACAGAATGAGTTTTTGAAGCTTGCAGGGACGCCCCCGGCAAGGGACTCCACTAACTCGTCCATATTCTCGATCAGCTCAGCCTTGGGCACCAGCTCTTCCCGGAGGCGACTGAGCATGCCCTTGGCCTTGGAGAGCGTCCCTTGAACGGCAGCGCTGCGATCTTCGACTACCGAAATGGCACCCGCCAAGGCGTCGTCACGGCGAAGTGCCTGAGGGTCGAAGCTGAAACCACTAGCATCTATATAGAACCCAAGAATGGGCACGAAGGTCAGCACCAATGAAAAATTCGAAAGAAGAAAAACAATGAAAATCCAGAAAAGGGAATACCTGAGAGAGCCTTGGCAATCGAGAAAAGCTGTTCCTCGAACAACTTCTCTCTAGCCACGATGGAGGCACGCAGATCCTCTTCGCGTTTCCGCGACTCATCACGTGATGTGATTGCCTCATCGCCACTCTTTACCACCGTGACAAGCGCCTTTTCAAGGGAAGCAGCGTCGCGGAGGAGTGCATTATTCTCAGCTATGAAACAAACAAAGATAGGCTATCAGCCGGATATATCACAAGGAGGACGAAGAAGAAGCAAGACACTTACTTTCAACTACGCGGTGGCGAGTATCCAGCATTGCATGCTGGCGACCCATCACAAGAACTTGCTCCGCTAAGCGAGTGGCTTCCTTCACAATAAGCTGCGACAGGAGAAAACAGCAAAGGATAAGTATATGATAGAAGATTATACATTCGACTACAAAAATAGAGGAAACAAATACTACACTTACATGATCCTCCAAAGACTCCGAAGTCGATGGATTCGCAGTCGTCTGGATAACCATCTAATGCTCCACATCGTGCGGAGAACTCGATGAATTATGGCCAGAGTGGGCCGCCAATGGAGGAGAAAGAGTGCGCTCAACCACTTTCTTGGCCTTGGAGGTCGCGACTCCAAATTCTTTCAAAAATTGGACGTTGCTAGAAGATGACGACGCCGGCTGACTGCAGAACCAAACCAACATCAAGAAAAGGCAACCCCAAAGAAGAACCAAATGGAAGACTCGTATACTTACCAATCAAACTTGTCAAAATCGAAGGTTTGATCCCCCGACTCTGACGACGACTCCTTCGGCAGCTGCATCTTCTTGCGAGAGGATGGCGCCACGACACTCACAGGAACGGCAGGTATCGGCAACTCTGCACTAACACCCGAAACTTCTAGAGTCGAAGGGGACGACGCATCCGAATCCTCGCCGCGCGAACGCTTGCGAGTGTCCGGACCACTCGACTCGGGGGCTTCCTCCTCCACATCAGATGGGACGGTCGACTCCGACTCGTCCTCTTCCAAGGCTTCACGAGGGATAACCCCCTCGGGAAGAAGGGGCATACAGGGTGACATGTAACGACCTCAAATCAGCCCTATGCAAGTTTTAGCGATTCCCGCCAAACCCGCATAGAAACGATTCAAGGACGCCCACCAGGCACTTTCGTGCAGGTGGTAAACGAAGTAATACCATTACACATCAGTCCTCGATGGGACCCACATATAACTTTCTATACATCAACGACTCCATGAGTCAAGAATACAGATATACAATACAAAGATCCAAATCACCTTGAAACAATAGAGCGTCCGGGTACGGACAAGATGCAAATGGGGCTAAGAGCCCTGAAGAATAACTAATGGCGTCCATAACCCTGCCCGTGTCTGAAGAGTAACACGGCATAAGTACAGGATAGTAATAAAACCCCAAACTAGTTTGTGGCCCCAAGAAATAGAAATGAATCAAGCTCTGGCTCAGGGGAGTCCATAAGGCCTCCTAGATGTGGATAGTGCGAAAAATCAAGGAACATGTATCAAGTACTCGGGGTCCTACGGGACACAAGTGAGCGTGGAAGAACCAAATAACATCTATTGCCCACCGATGCCTCTGCATTTGTTATATCTAGCATTTTAATGGTTGTAATTAAAGTCATGGTCATCTCCACCAATATGCATCTCGACCATTAAGCATCTGCCAGCATTTCAACAACTGTGGTACTTGACAACACGGGATCGCATATGAGCAAGCAACTACGACTCGCATGGCCAGCTATCTACCAAACACAGGTAATAGGAGGTGTCCAGGGCAATATAGAGGCTGCACGGAATATAACTGGGGTACGGAAGCTAAAGCATCGCGACACGGATAGCAATAGATCAACAGGAGGAAGTAAAGACTATAAATGCAAAATAGGTAGAAGGGGGAGAGATGCTCTCCTGGGAAACACTGCCGAAGGTTCATAACCGGGGAACTTGTCGATACTCGCATCAACTCATCGGCATAATCCGCGAAGAAGCAAAGCACTAAAAGAAACACCGGATAAAATATTTAATACGACGGCAGAAGATCCGGCATGATTATGATATGATGCAGATGCGGTGCAATTAGGCAATAGTAAGCGGAACCGGGGTCCCGACAGTTAATTAAACGGTTCAAGTTATTTAGAACCCCCGCAATTTAAATGTTGTCTCGACAAGGCAAAACATGTCATCGGTTCGCTACACAAATTTAAATGAAGACAATATAAGACTAGAAAAGCTCTCATATAGTCTCCATATTTAATTTAGGTGAATCATCAAAATACCCTCAAGCACCCACAAATTGAATACCAACATGCTAAATTAATATGCAACAAGTTTATGTCATAAATTATAAAAATAGGGGTCTCGGAAAGGGGATCACATTGGGGAATCGTCTTCGGGGTCTCGGGGTTCGACGGGGATCGGTCTTCGGCTCCGGGAACGGTCATGGCAGCGATGAAGAAGGTCATGTCGTTCTGAAGATCTTACCGGGGATCGAAGCACTCGTCACGGGGTCGGTCTTCGGGTCATCGGGTCCAGGAGGAGGGTCTCGCGATATCGGATCCGGTAGAAGTTCTTGGTGTTCCTTGTCGGAGAACTCGGGGTTTCATGATGGCGGCCTCGTGGTTCCGTGATGAAGATCTCATATGCCGAGGGTTCGGTCCCATGAAGTCTCGAGGTTTCGGCTTTCGACTTGGATGTCTTTAGGCTCCCTAACGAAGATCTCTTGGGCATAGCCGCGGACACAGACACGAGCATGCACGGCTTCGGGAAGATCTTGTGTTGAGGCAAGTACTCTACTTTCGAAGCCTTGTCAAAGAGTGGAGTGGCTTCGGTAGGAAACCCGAGGGGCACAGGAACGAACGGCCTCGAGCTGTTATCGGGCCGCAGCTGTAGAACATGTAGCGGGCGATGCTGCTTGCGTGCTTGGCGGCGACCTGCAGAGACGCTAGCAGCGGCGCCCGAGGAGAAGGCCGTGAGGCGGCGGCGTGACGCGACTGGGGCAAGGCAGGCCTTGGGGGAACCGAGGATGGGCCCCCAAAGGCGGCTCGGTCAGCCCGCGGAGGCAGACATGCGAGAGGCACTGGGAGGCGGCGGCGACCTCAGCGGAGGAAGGAGCTGGGCGGCGGGGCGCCGGCATGGCCGCGGACGGCAAGCTGAGCGACGGCGGGGGTCGACGACAAGGAGACGCGGGCCGGCGACGCGCTGGAAGGCGGTCGAAGACGACTCGCAGGGGGAAGGTGACCTCCGGGCCGGAGTGCTGGCAGCGGAGAGGAAGGGGCCCGGCGTAGACGGGCGAGCGGGGCGTGGGAGAGGAAGACGACGGCGAGAAGGATGGTGGCGGCGGCCGCGCGGGAGTCCGAAGAGGCGGGCTCGCCGGAGGAGACGCGGCGAGGTCGGCCGGGAAAACCGCAGGCAGGCCTAGCGGTGGCCAGATTCGAGGAGGGCCGCGGCGGCGCGAGGTAGGAGGGCTGCGTCCCTGGCGGCAGACCGAGAGGGAGGCGGGAGCACCTTGGCGGAGGATGCGGATCGGGGTCCGGCCAGCGGCGGGGAAAAGGGGAGAGAGAGAGGGTCCGCGGTCAAGGTGAGGTGGGCCCGCGGGAGGGGAGGGGATCGAGGGAGGAAGCGGTCGTGTGGTCGGCTGGGTTCGCACGGGGCGGGCGGGAGAAAGGGCGGCTCGGGGTGTTGGTTTGCGCGACTAGGCGGAAGTGTGTCCACGCATGGGGCCGGGCAGTTGGTGGGGTGGGACCTAGGTGGAGACGGGTTAGGGAGTGCGTTTGGCTGGTTGGCTGATGTGGCGCTCCAGGAGTGGTGGAAGTGAGGTGGTCGGCGGGCTGGGAGGGACGCGCAGAGAGAAGGGAAGCGGTGAGGGGAACGTGGACGGGGCGGTTGTTGCGGGAGTGGGCCACGCGGGTGGGGGTGGGGGTGACGTGTCGAGTGGGCTGGCTACTCGCGGTAGGTGGGTGTTGGGGCAGGGGTGGCGTGCCTGCAGGCGGAAGCGGCAGGGCGGCGGCAGGAGTTGGAGCTGTGCGCCTGGGGTGTGGGTATAACTAGGGTTTGGTTAGATGTGGGGCTAGGATTAGCTAGGGTCTTTCTTTGATAGGGGTAGTAGGCTGGCTGGCTGGGCCTTTGGGCCTGGCCGGCTGCCTCCCCTAATAAAAACTTAAACTTTTATTTTATTTTTAAAACAGACTTTTGTAATTTGTTTTTAGGCAAATAAAATATCTATGAAGACCTGGTTTTATAATTTGAAATTAAAGGAGGAGTAATTGGAAAACAAAATAGGGTTTTATAAAAGTACTCTTATGAACAAACATGCATGATGATGTCATGGTGATGCACAAAGTAGTAGACAATTCAAGCGATTTTCTGGTAGTGATTTTAGCGGGATGCCACAATTCGACACCACTAACAATGGATCTCGCCCTCGAGATCCGACTCATGGTACCGGGAAGAAGGCTGACGATCTGAATCTTCTCGCTTCGTGTAGATTCTCGCGACACCACTAACAAGAGGTCGTTGTCCGTGATCGTCGAGAGAACACTCCGGGAACAAAAGGCGAAGGTAGAGGTATCCACAAATAAAGCCACCTCTAGCTTCCGTGGACGGTGTAAAATTTCTGGATCCACCGATTCGATATACAAAAGCGAATGATAAGAGTAGTCGGATGGTGATCAGTCCATCGCGCACCCAAACCATTACTCTGCACACGAATAGGAGAATTATGCAACCAACTCTCGGAATCAGATTGAAGATCTCGACAAACGAGGGTCGGAAACAAAGGAGTGATGCAGGCTCTGCATCGGATCTGGCGTAGAGGATGTCGTCGCGTCGGAAACACCGGCAGGCACATCAAGGAACAAAGAGAGCTCAACAGATGAAGGGTCCCTCAGATAGCAAGAAGACCGGAGGTAGAAGCTCCGTTACCAAAGGAGGAAGCGAAACCCTGATGGTACGACGGAAAACCCACCCCGAGAAATCCTGGACTAGAAGAAGGTAAGAGAGCAGATTCAAAACACGTGAAGGTAAGAGGAGAACAGCAGAGGGGTAAGGAGTAAAACATACCTAATCAGATCTATCCAACCGATTTTGCAAAAATAGTTTTGACACTCTACTTCGGCCATTAGATAGGCTATCCTACAGGCTGGACTTGTGGGGTATCACAACTGCTGGGCTCTGATACCACTCTGTAACACCCTCAAATCGGCCCTATGCAAGTTTTAGTGATTCCCGCCAAACCCGCATAGAAACGATTCAAGGACGCCCACCAGGCACTTTCGTGCGGGTGGTAACCGAAGTAATACCATTACACATCAGTCCTCGATGGGACCCACAGATAGCTTTCTATACATCAACGACTCCATGAGTCAAGAATACAGATATACAATACAAAGATCCAAATCACCTTGAAACGATAGAGCGTCCGGCTACGGACAAGAAGGAAATGGGGCTAAGAGCCCTGAAGAATAACCAATGGCGTCCATAACCCTGCCCAGGCCAAGCCGGAAGGGTAACCCTGCTAATGACGGCGATCTCAAACCTGCTAAAACAAAGGGGGTGCCGACAAAGGGCGAAGGAAAAAGAGGAGCGTCAGTACTGAGGCTAGTACACGACGAGGCTAGAATTCGGCGGCTCTCGCCTACATAGGTATGGTGGGCTGAAGTCGCAGCGCAGCGGCACTAAACAACCTATAGAGACTCAATACAACTGGCGGTTACCAGAGAGGGATAAGAAAGACCTATTCGGATCCAACCTGAAGCTAACACCAAACAAACCCATCCTGGTATTTTCCCCCTCGAGACCAAACGAGGAAGTCGGACCAAGGAACTCACACAGTTGGCAATTTTACTCATTCCATTATAGTTGCAGCAATTACTAATCAGATATAGCTAGCATGAGTCATCCTGAAGCATAAGTATTGGGCAGTTTTAATCACCAATCCATTGTAGTTGGGACATTTACTAGTCAGATATAATTGTCCTCAGGAATCCCAAAACCCAACAGTTGTTGACACTTTTATCACATTCCATTGGAGTTGCAATACTTACTAGGCATATAGCATGTCACGAAACAACCCAGATTCACCAGTTGTTGGCATTTTTAATATCCATTCCGTTATACTTGAGCTGATTACTAGTCACATATTAAGTCAAATTTATAGCACTACTTTAGTTATGCTTGTCTATGATCGAGATACTGTGCTCCAAGTCATCCATAACCATGGACACGGCTTTCAGAAAGTTTTAACCTGCAGGGGTGCAGAAATAGCAACACACACTCGATCAACCTCGGAAAAACCAACTCAAAACCCAACGAGGCTTTCACGACAAAGCGATCACAGGATTCAGATATATTTCAGGGGGCCACCCCACTAAGCTACCCGCAACGAAGTTGGCCGGCTCCAGAACGGACCCAGGGTTTGTGTGGACGACTGTAAACGACTAGGAACCCGAAAGTGCGACTGGGCTTGTCGATACAGTGAAAACGTGTCACGATCCTAAACAGTACAGGTGCTCCACGCACAATCTTAAATAAAACAGTAACATGGCATAAGTACAGGATAGTAATAAAACCCCAAACTAGTTTGTGGCCCCAAGAAATAGAAATGAATCAAGGTCTTGCTCAGGAGGGTCCATAAGGCCTCTCGGATGTGGATAGTGCGAAATATCAAGGAACAGGTATCAAGTACTCGGGGTCCTACGGGACACAAGTGAGCGTGGAAGAACCAAATAACATCTATTGCCCACCGATGCCTCTGCATTAGTTATATCTAGCATCTTAATGGTTGTAATTAAAGTAATGGTCATCTCCACCAATAAGCATCTCCACCATTAAGCATCTGCCAGCATTTCAACAACTGTGGTACTTGACAACACGGGATCGCATATGAGCAAGCAACTACGACTCGCAAGGCCAGCTATCTACCAAACACAGGAAATAGGAGGTGTCCAAGGCAATATAGAGGCTGCACGGAATATAACTGGGGTACGGAAGCTAAAGCATCGCGACACGGATAGCAATAGATCAACAGGAGGAAGTAAAGACAATAAATGCAAAATAGGTAGAAGGGGGAGAGATGCTCGCCTGGGAAACACTCCCGAAGGTTCATAACCGGAGAACTTGTCGATACTCGCATCAACTCATCGGCCTAATCCACGAAGAAGCAAAGCACTAAAAGAAACACCGGATGCAATATTTAATACGACGACAGAAGATCGGGCATGATTATGATATGATGCAGATGCGGTGCAATTAGGCAATAGTAAGCGGAACCGGGGTCCCGATAGTTAATTAAACGGTTCAAGTTATTTAGAACCTCCGCAATTTAAATGTTGTCTCGACAAGGCAAAACATGTCATCGGTTCGCTACGCAAATTTAAATGAAGACAATATAAGACTAGAAAAGCTCTCATATAGTCTCCATATTTAATTTAGGTGAATCATCAAAATACCCTCAAGCACCCACAAATTGTATGCCAACATGCTAAATTAATATGCAACAAGTTTATGTCATAAATTATAAAAATAAGGGTCTCGGAAAGGGGATCACATTGGGGAATCAGCTTCAAGGTCTCGGGGTTCGACGGGGATCGGTCTTCGGCTCTGGGAACGGTCTTGGCAGCGATGAAGAAGATCATGTCGTTCTGAAGATCTTGCCAGGGATTGAAGCACTCGTCACGCGGTCGGTCTTCGGGTCATCGGGTCCAGGAGGAGGGTCTCGCGACATCGGATCCGGTAGAAGTTCTTGGTGTTCCCTGTCGGAGAACTCGGGGTTTCATGATCGCGGCCTCGTGGTTCCGTGATGAAGATCTCATATGCCGACGGTTCGGTCCCGTGAAGTCTCGAGGTTTCGGCTTTCGACTTGGATGTCTTCAGGCTCCCTAACGAAGATCTCTTGGGCATAGACGCGGACACGGACACGAGCATGCATGGCTTCGGGAAGATCTTGTGTTGAGGCAAGTACTCTACTTTGGTATCCATCTCAAAGAGTGGAGTGGCTTTGGTAGGCAACCAGAGGGGCACAGGAACGAACGGCCTCGAGCTGTTATCGGGCCGCAGCTGTAGAACATGCAGCGAGCGATGCTGCTGGCATGTTTGGCGGCGACCTGTGGAGACGCTGGCGGCGGCGCACGAGGAGAAGGCCGTGAGGCGGCGGCGTGACGCGACTGGGGCGAGGCAGGCCTTGGGGGAAGCGAGGATGGGCCCCCAAAGGCGGCTCGGTCGGCCTGCGGAGGCAGACATGCGAGAGGCGCTGGGAGGCGGCGGCGACCTGAGCGGAGGAAGGAGCTGGGCGGCGGGGCGCCGGCGCGGCCGCGGAGAGGTCGGGGACAGCGAGCTGAGCGACGGCGGGGGTTGATGACGAGGAGACACGGGCCAGCGACGCGCTGGAAGGCGGTCGGAGACGACTCGCAGGGGGAAGGTGACCTCCGGGCCGGAGTGCTGGCGGCGGAGAGGAAGGGGCCCGGCGTAGACGGGCGAGCGGGGCGTGGGAGAGGAAGACGCCGGCGAGAAGGATGGTGGCGGCGGCCGCGCGGGAGGCCGGAGAGGCGGGCTCGCCGGAGGAGACGCGGCGAGGTCGGCCGAGAAAACCGCAGGCGGGCCTGGCGGTGGCCGGATTCGGGGAGGGCCGTGGCGGCGCGAGGTAGGAGGGCCGCGTCCCTGGCGGTGGACCGAGAGGGAGGCGGGAGCACCTGGGCGGAGGACGCGAATCGGGGTCTGGCCGGCGGCGGGGAAAAGGGGAGAGAGAGAGGGTCCGCGGTCAGGGTGAGGTGGGCCCACGGGAGGGGAGGGGATCGAGGGAGGAAGCGGTCGCGTGGTCGGCTGGGTTCGCACGGGGCGGGCGGGAGAAAGGGCAGCGCGGGGTGTGGGTTTGCGCGCCCAGGCGGAAGCGTGTCCACGCGTGGGGCCGGGTAGGTGGTGGGGTGGGACCTAGGTGGAGACGGGGTAGGGAGTGCGTGCGGCTTGTTGGCGGATGTGGCGCTCCAGGAGTGGTGGAAGTGAGGTGGCCGGCGGGCTGGGAGGGACGCGCAGAGAGAAGGGGAGGGGTGAGGGGAACGTGGCTAGCTGGGCCTTTGGGCCTGGCCGGCTGCCTCCCCTAATAAAAACTTATAACTTTTATTTTATTTTTAAAACAGACTTTTGTAATTTGTTTTTAGGCAAATAAAATATCTATGAAGACCTAGTTTTATAATTTGAAATTAAAGGAGGACTAATTGGAAAACAAAATAGGGTTTTATAAAAGTACTCTTATGAACAAACATGCATGATGATGTCATGGTGATGCACAAAGTAGTAGACAATTCAAGCGATTTTCTGGTAGTGATTTTAGCGGGATGCCACATGACACCGCCCAATCCTGCATACAGAAAACAATTTAGCACAAAGACATGCAACAATAAAAAAGTAGTCGACAAAGAAAAGCTACTATGTAGCACAATTGCACCTCAAGAGGAGGGTTAGCAGCATCGAACGGAGGAACGTCTGGATCATTAGGAAGAACATCCTTGGCGGTGTACTTGGTGACCAGTCGAACCCTTTTATCTACCTCACTCGTGGAAATGCCATCGGCGGATACGCGAGTGACATCGTCCGCGCCAGCCCACTGGAACATAGGGTGGACTCTGGCCTGCAGGGGCTGGACGCGGCGGCACAACCATGTGCGAAAGGGCGCAGCCTCCCTCCTCTTTTCCCATGCGACTCTCGAGGTCGCAGACGCGCTTGTATAGCACATTTGTCTCTGTGGACTCGTCAGGCATCACTACGTTCTTCAAGGAGCGCCTCCTCTTGCACGACGTCGCGGGATCGAAGGGCGCGAGTCGGAAGTGGTCTCCGTCGGCCTTCACGTCGCGGATGTAAAACCACTTGTCCTTCCACCCTTGGACGGATGCCCTTCTTTTTCCGGTGGCGGCGGTGCTGGTGCCCACAGCGGTGGAGCCACCCTTCTTCTTCATAGCAACCGCGGCGGCGGCGGCATCGGCCGTGGCACCTCCCTTCTTCTTCCCCATTCCGCGGCGGCGGTGTGACCAGAGGAAGTAGCTGGAAAATACGCGGAGCTGGTCTAGCGCCGCGAAAGAGAGGAGCGCAAAGGAGCAGAGGAGTAGCAGCAATGGTGACGGAGGCAAAGGCAGAAAAAAGAAGCAGATGTGAAAATTACCGTCGCTGCATCGCTACTCAACCCCCTGGAAGATGCAATCCAACGGCCAAGAAAAACACTATCAGACGCGTGGCATTCATCGTGCTCGACACGTGGAGGACCTGAAGCGCGAACCGTCCCCCACTACCCCCATTACGCGCGGAAATCAAGGAGGCACAGTTAAAACAAAGACTACGCACGCCCGGTCAAATCAGAGTCAGAAAATGGGACCCACCGCTCGTCACGTCCCATCAAACTAGCTCACACGGGCAACTGAGGTCATCGCATCGTCAGCACTGACGTCATCCAAAATTATGCAGCAGAAGACTTTGATTACTTTAGTCCTTGCTCGAGTCTTCAAGTCCACCAAGCACTCGGGGGCTACTCCCATAGGGAGCGCTGGTCGCGCACCCTATGATTTTTTTCTTCTTCTTTTTACAGGAACATGGACAGTCAAAGCAAACCCAACAACTCGAACTACAATTCGACTATTGACGTGGGTTAATCCCATAGGGAGCGTCGGAAGAAAATTCGACTGAAACAAGCAACAAAAGACGATAGCAGTCACAAAGTTCTTTAGTCCCTGCCTGAGTCTTCGACTCAACCAGGCACTCGGGGGCTACTCCCATAGGGAGCGCTAGTCCCGTACCCTATGATTATTTGTACATTGTACTACGTATTGATAACATCCACACTCGAAGCTTATGGCGACACCGCCTCAAGAATTTTCCCTACAAAGAGAGTGGGTCTCCTGGGTCAACCGAATCATCTCCGCGGTGACAAAATTCGGATGCCATGCTTGCAGCGTGAACATAAGACCTGAATAAGGCCTGGCAACGCATTCGCTGCGCACTACCAGAAATATATCCGTACTTACAGGTACGATGAACATGCCTTGACAGACGCGTTGAGTGCTCACACCCATATACTAGAATTCGACTCCTGTAAGACCTCCGCGGCTTGAGTCGAATTACTCCACCACTTTTCCGGATTCGAGTCCCGCGACTCGAGTTCGAGTAGATGGCGTTGTTTTACCCTAAGGTAGTTAACTGCTACTGATGCATCGGTTAAATCAGGCATGCACATCAACAATCCCTATGACATAAACAGAGCAGTCGAAAAACACACTCAGTCACCCACTCGAAAGGCTTCATAAAGTCCCAGTCGAATATGCGATTCCACTGGACACTCGGCGCTACTGACCTGCTTATACCCTACAGGTACTCGAGCTTGGTATATACGGCCTGAATACAGCGGAAGCCCATGGTGTCGCCAAGGCCCACACGGAGAACTCGAGTAGCCCACAGACTCTCGATTGCTTGAAGAACAAGAAGAAACTAAAGATAGAAAGTTCAAAGGGGAAAACCCTAACTTGTAACCGACTTGACCTGCTACCCGAGACCTAGCCTATATATATAAAGGCTAGGAGGGGGTGGCGAGGAGGACACACGCAACCCTATATTCCACAACCCTCGCCAGATTGCATCTGCGCACCATTGTAATCATTGATTCCTTCAATAATTCCACGTGCAAACAAGCAGGAGTAGGGACCTCTGCGAGGCCTGAACCTGGGTAAATCTTCGAGTCCCCTGTGTGCTTGTTTGCTAGCCGATAGATGTCTCTAGCGCTCCCTCCTTCTCCAAAACCAGACTCCATAACAATGGGCATTGATGAGTTAAACCCTCGTTAGTAATGGTAATAAATCAATAGGTGCACGTGGAAAAAAACCATACATAATCAAAAATGGGCACATCTTTGTGGTAAAATGCATCGAATGATTATAAGAAAATTAAATATGAGGTAAACACTCTTCCCACAATATTAAGTTCTTCCTTAAAACAGCCCGCAACATAGTAGACAAAGTTCTATTGACTACTTCAGTTTGTCCATCAGTTTGGGGATGACATGTAGTACTAAACAACAATTTTGTCCCCAACTTAGTGCATAAACATCTCCAAAAGTGGCTAAGAAATTTAGTATCACGGTCAGAAATAATAGTATTTGGCACACCATGTAAACGAACAATTTCATGAAACAACAATATGCGCAACATCATCAGTCTTGTAACAAGGAATAAAGTGTGCCATCTTAGAAAACCGATCCACAACAACAAAAATGATATCCCTCCCCTTCTGTGTACGAGGCAATGCCAAAACAAAGTCCATTGAAATATCCTCCCAAGGGACACTAGGAACAGGAAGAGGCATATATAAACCGTTTGGATTAAGGTGAGACTTTGCTTCTTGACAAGTAGTACAGCGTGCCATGAATCTCTTAACATCTCGATGCATGCATGACCAAAAGAAGTGTGTAGCAAGAACATCCTCCATCTTCTTTATACCAAAGTGACCCATCAGTCCTCCTCCAAGCGCCTCCTATAATAGCAAAATACGAACGGAACTATCTAGGATGCATAGTTTGTTAGCGCGGAACACAAATTAATCATCAAAGACGAATGTGTTCCATGTTCTACCATCTGTAAAATTATGCAACACATCTTTTAATTTAGCATCATGCACATATTGTTCCTTAATAGTTTCCAATCCAAACATTTTGAAGTCAAGTTGAGATAACAACGTATAACTGCGCGACAAAGCATCAACAATAACATTATCTTTACCCTTTTTGTGTTTGATAACATAAGGAAAAGACTCAATAAATTCAACCCACTTTGCATGGCGATGATTCAGCTTAGCTTGACTACGAATATGCTTCAGACATTCTTTATGAGAATGTATAAAAAATTCTTAGGCCATAAATAATGTTGCCATGTTTCTAATGTATGAACCAGTGAATATAATTCTTTATCATAATTAGAATAGTTCAGACTATCCCCACTCAATTTCTCACTATAATATGCAACAGGTTTGCCCTCTTATAATAACACGCCTCCCAAACTAATTCCACTAGCATCAAATTCAAGCTCAAAAGTCTTATTAAAATCAGGAAGTTGGAGTAATGGAGCATGTGTTAACTTATCTTTCAATATCATGAAGTCTTGTTGTTTTGCATCGCCCCAAACAAAGGGCACATCCTTATTTCTAAGCTCATTCAGCGACGATCCAAAATCTTTTATAAAATGCCTATAAAAACCAGCAAGGCCAAGAAAACTCACTTGTTTGATCGTCTTGGGTTGCGGCCAATTCTCAATTGCTTCAATCTTGGATGGATCCACTTCAATACCCTGTGATGTAACAACATAACCCAGAAATGCAACTCGATTGGTGCAAAAGGTGCACTTCTCAAGATTAACAAACATGCATCATGTAAAGCATTGAAAACATCATGCAAATGTTCCAAATGATCCTCTCAAGATTTTCTATAAATCAGAATATCATCAAAGTAGACTACCACAAAACATCCAATGAAAGCACATAAAACTTCGTTCATTAATCTCATCAATGTGCTGGGTGCATTAGTTAAACCAAACGACATTACTAACCACTCATATAAACCAAACTCAGTTTTAAATGATGTTTTGCATTCATCTCCCAATTTCATACGAATCTGGTGGTAACCACTACGCAAATCAACTTTAGAAAACATGGTAGAGCCACTCAATTCATAAAGCATATCATCTAAACGTGGAATAGGATGACGATAACGAATAGTAATATTATTGATAGCTCTACAACCAGAACACATGCGCGAAGAACCATCTTTCTTAGGTACCAAAATAATAGGAACATCACATGGGTTAAGGGACTCACGAATGTGATCTTTGTCAAGTAGTTCCTGAATTTGGCAATGTATCTCCTTTGTCTCCTCGGGGTTGGTTCTATATGGCGCACTGTTGGGCCATGTGGCACCAGGAATTAAATCAATTTGGTGCTCGATTCCTCTAATAGGAGGTAGTCCTGGTGGCATCTCAGCTGGAAAAACATCCTCATACTCCTGCAAAAGGTTAACAACAGCAGGTGGCAAAGAAGGAGGCATATGCTCAAATGAAAACAAAACCTCTTTGCAGACAATTGCATAACATTGAGTATTGTTCACATCTAGTTCAGCAATATCAATTTGATTTGTAGGTGATACCTAGAAACCTCTTGCCATGAGACACATGACATTCTTGTTGTAGATATTGTTATTTGGAGAATCAAAGAGTGAAGCGGTTGGTGTAGAAGTAGTGGCTATTACAGCCACTTCCCTTGAACTATCATCACCTTCTTCATCTTTGCTTGTGGATGAGTACTCCTCTTGGGCTACCAATACAATCTTTGGTTTTTTCTTGTAAGAGCCATTCTTCTTGACAAATGGCTTCTTGCAAGGAGCCTTTGAATTTTCTTTGAGAATTAGTCTTCCCATGGTCTTCTCCACTTTGATAGGGCATTCAGCTACAAAGTGCATATGGTCACCGAAATTGTAGGAAGACCCCAGTTTTGAACCATTTTCTTTCCTTCCACTTGACCCATTCTTGCGCTCAAGTTCAGATTTTGCTTTGGCCGGGTCCTTCCAAAAATTTCTTACATAGAATGCCATTTACTTAGCATGAGCATGCTTGACCTCCTCGGGATAACTCAAGCAGACTATGTCAAAGCTCATATTGTCTTCATCTTGCTCAATGACATTGGCCTTCAGTGCAGCATTAACACCTTTTTGCATTCCAATAGTTCGGGCACGAGAATCTGTGGCGTTCTTTGCCGCAAGTTTGAATGCAACCATTTCTTGCATGACTCTGTTGGAAGTCAATTGGCGATAGTTGTGTCTACCTTATAAGCTCTTCAGATTGGTGGGCTCAAATGGCATGAGAGCACTCACATATTTCCTCTTGATCCACGCATCATCAACATATGTGGCACCATGCTTTCTAAATGTTGTGTCAATGCCCTTAAGCCTTATATACATGTCTTCGTGATCCTCACCATCCAACATATAGAACCCTTCGGCTTCATTGCTTTGAGCATCATACCCATTTCTTCTCATTCTCTCATTTCCAATGAATAAGTCGGTGAGGGTATCGCAAGCTTCCTTGGCGGTGTTGAAGTGTTCAATGTGCGGCATGTCCTTGGGACCCACACCAAGCTGAATCATGTGTATAGAGGTTGCAATGATTTAACTATCAACGACTTCTCTTCTTCTTAAGTTCTTGGGATCCCCAATGTGGATACCGCCTTCAATGATCCTCCATAGCTCAATGGACGAACTGCACACACGAGATTTCATTAAGAATTTCCATTGATTAAAGGAAGATGTAGTAAGATTGGGTGAATCACCCCTATTATTTATATGAGGGTGAGGGATTGTTGGATCAGGTGAATATAAGTGAGAGACCTCACTATAGTCCTCCTTAACACTTCTCTTTTTGGAGGAGGAGCCATTATTTTTATTTTCACCTTCCAACTCCTTGTCTTTGGAGTTAGCCTTGGCTTTGTCCTTAGAAATAGGAGTTTAAGCCTCAGTAATAGATGGGGGAAAAACCGTGGGTGGCGACATACGCGCTATAATTTCATGTATCTCTTGCAATTGGGTCTCCATGGTTTTCACCAAGGTTGTTTCCAACGACTTGAGATCATCCATGGTGACCTTCTCCACGGCCTCACAACCATATCCCTTAGTACCCATACTCTCTTAGGCGGTAAACCCCAAATAAAGAGCTGAGGCTCTAATACCAATTGAAATGGATCGTATGGGTACGTAGAAGGGTGAATAGGCGCTACACCAAAATTTTAGTTCTTTTTCGATTTTAGGCTTAACACCAAGGTAAATTCTCTAGATATGCAACTACGAGAAATTTTCCTATATGTAAACCTAACAACTAAATTAGTAAAGGCGGAGAGAGTGGAACGAGGTAACTGTACTGAAGCACGCGGAGACACGGGATTTGTTTTACCGCAGTTCCGTCCTTGATAAAGGAAGTACGTCTACGTTGGAGGGGTTAGCGGTAGTAAGACCACCACGCCACAATAGGCCTCACCATGTTCTCTGATGGATCTTGCCACCAAAGGCCTGATCCATCTTCCACTATTTGGCACCCCTCTAGGCGGGAATCGATGCCTTTAAAACTCTACCAGGGCACGCATCCACAACTGAATTGGAGGCTCCCGTGATGGCAACAGGCTGCCACAAGAACAAGTTAATCAATAAACGAAATTAAGATCTA
Organism: Avena eriantha; assembly: GCA_910589775.1. Taxonomy (NCBI): domain Eukaryota; kingdom Viridiplantae; phylum Streptophyta; class Magnoliopsida; order Poales; family Poaceae; genus Avena; species Avena eriantha. The sequence goes on along the minus strand of OU342745.1, from coordinate 170,170,297 downwards.
GAGATTTGCAAGAAACACTAGATCAAGAATCCTCCAAGTGAATGGAGGGGAAGTGAAGATCTTGATGGATGTCGATGTAGATCAGAGTCTCCTCCTTCGATTCCCCAAAGCACAGAGCCTTTGAGTGGTCAAAGATGGAGATTATGCTTGAATCGATATGAAATGGGAAGAGCTTTTTCGTAGGATCCAAGAGATCTGAAATGGGGATATAAGGGGCTATTTATAGCCCCACTTGAAAAGATATCGTTGGACGATTTGGGGGCCAGATGATCTGGCCTAAGTGGGGGACGGAATAAAAGTATGGGCCCACACAGCGTGACGCGCCTAGGTTGCCTTTGCCAAAAAACCTAGAGGGGCAGAATATCTGCCCCCTGGATGGGCGGATTATCCGCCCTGGGCGAATGCTCCGGCCATGTCCGGTTAATCCGGGGAGAAACTCTGCCCCCATATACCATGACGCGCCTTGGTGGCATTGGCAAGCTCCTAGGTGCGGATTATCCGACCCTCTAGAGGAGCGGATTATCCAGCCTAGATGAATTCTCTGGCCCTAGCTGGTTAATCATGGGAGAAACTCCGCCCCCTTACTGCATGACATGCATTGTTGGCTTTGGCGAACTTGGTGGGGCGGATAATCCGCCCCTTGGTAGGGCGGATAATCTTCCCGCAAAACCCTGGTTTAGTAGTATTTTGGTGGAAACATTGTTCTGCACACTAAACACACAATATATAATCCTTGGCACTCTTATCTAACGCACAAAATACTAGGGATCATAAAATGTTCTTTCACCTCTCGAAAGAGATCATGGTCTTGAGCCTCATGACGTGGTTGGCGTTGCTCCACATGTACAATTTGGTGATCCATGTCTTGATGTGGTTGAGGAGGCTCTCCATGGTGTCCATGGTGTCGACGTTCGTGTTCATGACGGTGATGAAGACGAGGAGGGTGTTCAAGTGCTTCACGTTGACGACGAGCTTGTTATTCGAAATTGGAGTCATCACTTGTTGTTGAATGAAGGTCTTGCAAGTGTTGACGATGAACTTGAGGTCCCACTTGAGGTTTTTCATGTGGTTGATCTTGTTGGATCACTGGTTACTTTGCGTGATGACGATGTTCTTCTCGCCTTTCTTGGGGCCTTGAGGAGAAATAACCGTCATAACTTGATGTTGTGGCATGCCATGGAGAAGTTACATATTGTGATGAGCTCACGGGTTCAAGAATGGAGTCTTCATTGCGTCTTGGATCACTTTCATGACGGTCTTAGCAATGAGGAGAACGATGGTGTGACGAGCTTGATGCACTTGAATGGTCTCTTGAAGAGCTTGGTGCGTGGGAACACGGTCTTGTGTTTTGTGCGAGCTCGGCCAATGTCCTTTGTAGAGCTTCATATTAATTGGCAAAGTTTTTGTGCATGGCCCTCATCTATTGATAAAAGATCCTTAAGTAGTTGTCAATTTGCTTGAACTGCATTTGATTTTCTCTGAATTGCTCGTCTTGGCATGTCTTAGGGGCATTGCAACAGTCACAGAACTCTCGTCAAATGATGAAGTGGCTCGCTTGTGTCATTTACGATCCTTCTTATTCTTGGGGAGGTGGTTGGCTCGCCTCACCATGGCTATCCATGATGCAAGACAAACAAGGATTCTATATGGAATGTAATATGTGGTGGGGGTTAGCCTTTTACTTCACCTTTATGATTGTATCAAACTAGTAGCCACACGTGGGAACTGTAAACTTGCAAAGTGAACTCGCAAAGAAAGCTCACACTAAAGAAAGAACAAAAAATTTGAAAATATTTTGGTGGAAGGTTAGGATGGTGGAATGCGAAAGAAACAACCACACAAAAAGGATAGTCGAAAGTGGAGAAAATCCAACAAAACTCAAATCAAAGGAAAATGTCAACTCAAATGGGTGACGGGAACCTATGACTATACACATGTGGAGATTATTGGGATTACCACAACTATGAAAATATGCACAAAAAGTCCTAACGAAGACGATGCTCGGTTGTAGTGCCAATGCAAGGAGAGACGGTGGCCTATTTGTAAAGAGAAAAATGAGCAAAGAATTTGTGCACTTTCCTTGGGTGCTCTTATTTCTCTTGCTTACAATCTTGAGACTCTCATATGCTATGTGAGACTATTTTTATTTTTCCTTGTATCTGTTATTTTTCTCTTTTTCTCTTTTTGTTTAGTTTTGATCTCCGTTGATGCTACCAAGTCACTCTTGATTTTCCTCTCACACTCTCACTATCCAAAGACAAGTACACAATGCTCAAGAAAATATAAGATGAGTCATGCTCTTGGTGGGATAGGTACACACAAAGGAAGATATGGGTTAAGAAGGTGACGCAAGTTATACCTTAGTTGGTGAAGATGTACTTGCGGTTGGTGGTGCGGGATGATCTTGAGTTCCGTGGTGTCGATGAGCATGGATGGTGTTGCGGAAGCTTGTTGTTAGTTGTTAACGCACACATGAAACACAAACAACAAAGGAAAATTAGAACAAATGGAGAGGCGGCAAACTGGTAAAAAAAGGCAACAGAGCCGGGAACTCCAGGGTCGGGGATCAGTGATACGTCCATTTTGCATCACTATTCTATATCATAATTTACTGTTATTCATTGATATATTTCATATTAAGAGATGATACTTATGTAATTTCATGTGTTTTTGCATTGTTGATGACTTTTGGAGCATGGACCGCTGCAGTCAGGATTCTGATGAAAAAGGGGCTGTTTCGAGGAAAAATTCGTGAAGATCAGAAAATCCAGAAAAATACATGGCAAATCCTATTTTTCCAGAAGTCGAAGATAGCCAAAAGGGGGAGTGGAGATGGGCCACAAGGGGCCCACACCACCCCCTCGCGCGGGCCATCCTAGGTCGCGCCACCAGGTGGTGTGACCTCCCTGGTCCACCCTTACTATCCCCTCTGGCGTATATTATCCCCCCCAAAACCCTAATCCTCGGGGAGCGACCACAGAAAGATTCCGCCGCCTCTGCAGGGCGGAAAACACTGAGAGAGAAAGATCTCTCCGGCAGATAGAATTCTGCCAGGGGAATTCCTTCCCGAAGAGGAGAGATCATCGCCATCAACACCCCCATCAAGTTGGACTTCATCGGGATCATCATCATCATCACAACCATCATCTCCACCAGCACCATCATCACCACCATCATCTCGCTGTAACAATTGGGTTGAATCTTGCATAGTTCTTAGGGGAAACTTTCCCGGTGTTGTTTACTCTTTGTAGTTGATGCTATTGAGTGAACCATTGAATTATTGTTTATGTTCAGATTGTTATACATCATTATTCCATCTCGGATCATGATCCATATGATGTCTTGTGAGAGTTCATTTAGTTCTTGAGGACATGGGAGAAGTCATGTTGTTAGTAGTGGAGTTGTGTTGAGAGAGAATCAATAGTTTGTTAATTAAGTTGTGGTGTACTTCTTCTAGTGGTGTCATGTGAACGTCGACTACATGACACTTCACCCCTATGGGCCTAGGGAATGCATTGTGTATTTGGCTACTAATCGTAGGGGTTGCCAGAGTGACTGAAACCTGAACCCCCGTTAGGAAACCATTGCACAAGGGACGTAAGGGTCTTAGAGTTTAAAGTTGTGGTTAGGTTTCTGCCTTAATTACTTTCTTGTACTTACGGATGTTTGCAAGGGGTATAATCACAAGTATGTATTAGTCTTAGGAAGGTCGGTACATTAGCACAGGTTCACCCACACAACACTTAGCAAGCTAACGAAGATTAATCAACTATATGAAGCGAAAGCACTTGATGATATTCCCATGTGTCCTCGAGAACGTTTGGTCATCTTAAGTAATACAACCGGCTTGTCCTTTGCTGCATAAAGGACTGGGCCACTCGCTGCATTTATTCTTATTGCCTTTTATTTACTCGTACTTTATTTACTTGCATTATCAAAAACCCCTAAAAATCCGTTTGCTAAGTATTTGCAGAGAATTCCTAATCCATACCACTAGCCATCACCTTCTGCTCCTCGTTGGGTTCGACACTCTTACTTATTGAAAATACTACGATACACCCCCTATACTTGTGGGTCATCAAGACTATTTTCTAGCACCGTTGCCAGGGAGTGAAGCGCTATTGGAGAGTGGAACTGGTAAAGGAAACATCTACTATGAGTATTGTTTACTTCTATTAGTTACTTCATTTTCATTATGGATAATTCGTTGAGTTTCTTATTTCATAATGCTACTACCACTGCTAAGGTAGTAGATGAACCACCACCTGCTGAGAATGATGCTTTTCAAATACCTACAAGAATTATTGATCGTGTTATGGATAACTATTATGTTGGAGATGGAACTGTCCATCCCGGTGATGATTTGCTCTTTATACACGAATTATGCAGGTTGTTCAATGCAGGTATTACTACAGATCAAGTTAAGAAGAAGTTACTCTCATTATCACTAAAAGGAAGAGCTGAGGACTGGTATAAGCTGCTGAAGAATGGTCAAGCTCTTGAATGGGAGGAAATAGTACCTCTGTTTTATTCAAAGTTTTATCCTCCTAGTGAGATTCATAAAGATCGGAATCAATATACAACTTTTGGCCTCTTGATGGAGAGAGTACAGCTCAAGCTTGGGGGAGACTGAAGTTACTAATGCTCAAATGTCCCATTCATGATCTCCCCAACAATATTATTATCAATAAATTTTATGCAAGGCTCCCTCTACATGATAAGGATTTATTGGATGCCTCTTGTGCTAGATCATTCACTCGCATGGAAGAAGAAGCTAAATGGGATCTTCTAGACCGTATTCAAGACAATGCTGAAGCATAGGAGAATGACAAAGGAAGAAAGTCAGGTATAAATTATGATTATGAATGCATTGAATGTTTTATGGGAACTGATGACTTTCAAAATATTAAAAATGCTTATGGTCTAGACTCTCAAGCTATTGCAATCTATTTTAAGGCTTTTGCTTCCTATATGGAAGTGCCTAAAAAAGTGGAATAAGTGCTGGTGGAGAGCTAAGAGTGTTCCTAAGAGCTAAGAGTGCACCTTATAAAGACGTTGCTAAGAGTGTTCCTGCAAGAAATACTGAAGTTTATACTACTAATCATGTTTCACCTGAGCCTTACATTGAGAAAATGCCTTTCCTAGTTAAGATAAAGGAACATTCTATGATATATAGTATAGTTAATGAAAGTACAAATAAAGCTGTTGAACCTGATAAACAAATGGATGGTGAACCTATAATAGCAAATGTGAAAGACTTTGTCACTAAATATGTAGAAGAGGGACACACTATCCTTTGTAAGGATCCTTCTAGTATTGTTTCACAAAGTAGTGTTATGAGAGCTAGTATTCCTGTGTTTTCTGTTAGAATAAGTGATCATTGCTACGACGGTTCTTGTTATAGCTATATTGTTAAGTTTATGCATGATACTGAAATTTATTATGAGAGAGGGAAAAGTGTTCTTATGCATCTCAATAATATCAAGTTCCCTAGTTTTATGCTTAAAATCTTTATGTTGCACTTATTTTGGCTTCCTATGCTAGAATTTTCTGGTTTCAAAAATTTGTTTGCTTACAAAATTCCCTTGCATAAGAATTGGGTTAGACTTAAACATGTGTATTTTTTCTTCTTAATGCTCTCTTTCACTTCAATTCATATTCTTATGTGAGCTTCATCGAAATTATCATGCCCATCTTAATGGCTATAAAAAAATAGCTTTTTGGGAGACTACCCAATTTATTCTTTCTTTCAGTTTGCTTTTGTTAGTTTGAGTCTTGGAAGTTATTACTTCAGTAATACCCTCTCCTTATCCTTTTTGTTTGGTTTTTGTGCCAAGATCAACGTCTAATGAGAGAGAAGTAATATTTGGGGAAGTTGCTGTAACGAAACAGGTTTTTGTGCTTCACCGTGAAAAATCGTGAGAGATCTCTGTATGTCGGATTGAGCTATAATTGTTTTTTATTCTAACCCAGATTGTTATTTAACTTTCGTTAGATTTTCACTTTTTGATTTTAGCAACAGAAGATTTTCGACAAAATTGATCTTTGCTTGCTGGTCTGTTTTGACAGATTTTGACCACTCTTGCATTTGCTTCTTAAAATCGATTTCCTTTTTGAATTATTTTTGGGTTTTCGGAAGGAGTTACTTCATTAGCTTATGTTTTGATGGTTTTCAATTGAAATTGGACCTAAGAGGTTTTATCACTTCACTTATACTAATGTTGCTAATGAGAACTGTGTGAAGTTTTGTGTGAAAGAAATTTCCAGGTTAGTAGAGAAAATGGTGTCATAAGAAAGAGAAAGGTTTCATGAATCAAGCAATTTTTGTATGAAGATGAAGATATTGATATTATTCAAGTGGTGACTCCGGAAGAATCTACTAAATACCAAGTTCAGAGACCTGCAGAGTCCGTTTTCAAATAGGTAATAATTCTGGTAAGAAAAGTTCCACGAAAGATCTGTCTAGTTATATTTTTGCAGTTTTTATCCAACAAGGAAAGCTACGAAGCGAAAAAAGGACGGAAACGGAGCCTGGGTGGCTCACACCACCCTGTGGCACGGGCCCACCCTTGGCCGCACCACTAGGTGGTGAGGCCGCCCCGGACTCCGTCTCCGATCCGTTTTCTCCCAGTACCTTCCTTTTGTTGTAAAACTTCGTTATATATAGTCCCCCGGATCCCCCGAGGTTCGTATATCGTGTTTTTATTTCGATCGGTTGTGTTCAGATGTCGTTCAAAGGTTCATCTTCAAAGGATTATGAGCTGCCATGTCGTCGCGAGCTTCATCGCAACCTTGAGCAAGAGACTCTCGTGGGACGGGTGAAACAAGAAAGGATAACAACTAGGTGCCAAGACATGGATCGAAACGTCGGAGAGGAAGTAAAGGACATGACAGCAGGCATCAAGGGGCTGATACCTCCAGATCTCAATTCCTGCTCTGTAGTAGTGGAAGCTCTGCGGGTAACTGATGATTTTTGCGACAAGTACTGAGCCTTGAGGAGGAAGTGGATATGCTTCAAGAAGAGAATAACAAGCTTTGCAAGATGCTAGAAGATTTCCTCACACCAACTGAGAGAACACCATCACCACCGAAGGAGTAATTCGTTATCCGGTTTTGGCAGCCCCTTGGTTTGTTCCAAGCTTGGGGGAGTGATGCGGTATCATATCACTATCTTCTATCTTTTTACCTTTTTAGTAGAGTCATATCATGAATAGAGAAGATATTGTGTAGGATGTTTTGCATTATGGAAGTGTCCCCTCTCTCGTTACATATGTATCCCTTGGTGTGATCTGCCGTTATGGAATATTAATGAGAAGTTCTATCATTTACTCTTTTGCATATCTTATATTATTTTTCAATTCATGGTTATATGATTGATCTTGTTGTTAGTATTGGTATCACTTTGGGATCATTGAGTTAATTTAGTTGGTTTTGGCAAACCTGGCTCGGTCAGTAGCAACACACCTTTTAAGAGTTGAATGAAAAAGATAAAAGTACTCTAAAGAAATATAATTTCATCACCTTTCTTTCTTGATTTGCTCATAAGCTTTGTATTCTCTAGTTAAGATCTTTTGTGCTTCCAAGGAAGATTGCATGTTTGTTTTTATCGCTTGTATGTTTGCATGTTTCCTTCAACTCTTATACTTGCTACCCAGCCTTGCTAGCCAAAAACCTGTACTGAGAGGGTATTCTTCTCGTGCATCCATTCCTTAAACCAAAACCTATGCCATTTGTGTCCACCATACCTACCTATTAGCATTATTGCTATTCCAAGTAAATTCTTGTTTTTATCTACCTTCCAAATTAAACTTGTTATGAGAAAATTAGTGATTAAAGCTCTCACAAACTTGATGGCACACTTTACTTTCTTACATTTAATAAACTTGAACCATTGGGTCCTTGTTTGTTGCGTATATGCTTTCGCTTTATGAGTTGAAGTTAGCAGAACCACGTATCTTGGGGAACGCTTTCAACACTGCATTGGTACTTTGTACCTAGTTGCTATCGTGTTCTTTTTCTTATGGATCCCGACGGTGTAAAATAAAAGGGTAACTTGTAAGATCATGGAGTTCATATATGTGATAGAGAAACGCCTGGGCCACTAGCCTAAGCCATGCCTAATCATGGTGGAATCTTTCAGCATAACCATAATGAGCATTCTATGAAGCATCCTCAATAAAAAACTATGCAAATAGCAAATAAAAAGATCGCTGAGATGCTCATTGTCTGCTTGCCTTGTCATTTTGATTATGGGATAGCTCCCATGTCATGTGCAAGGGGTACCCCATTGGCGGTTCTCTATGATACACATATATTTACAATGACAAGGGCTTACTCGTGACTGAAGTTGAGTAGCATGAGGTTCGGTCTTCGTAAGTAAGGGACATGGGACTTCAATTTATAACTTGTCAAGCATATCCTTTTAGTTGTGTCACTTTAACCTTAATCACCAAAATATGCCTATGATAGGGGAATGAGAGATGAAAGATAATAAGTATCATAGTTTTTGGAAGATCTTTATGAAACTTGAAATCCTTGCTTCCCTCTGTGAAGGGCCCTTCTTTTACTTTCTAGTTGAGTCAGTAAACCTGTTCCCTTCTATCTCAGCAAGTATTTTGAGTTGTTGTGTTTCATTCATCCATATGATGATTTGCTCAATCATGTTTCTTATGTTCCTTGTTTTGCACATTGCTCTTATCTTTGTGTTTACTACTTTGAAAGCTATCATTGAAAACCAGTTATTTGTGAAACTCCTGCAAATTGTCAACTATTCTTCGAGTAAGAGCTAAGTTTGCCATTACCAATTATGATTTACTCTATGCATCTTTATTATGTTTCCTTTACCTATTGCAAGTTACGTTATATAATAGTGAGTTGCCTTCTATTATGATCTATGTATTGATGAATGTGATGCTTCTTGTCCGTATTCTTTTATCGACTCTTCACTCAATAAACCTGAGGGCATGTTTATTGAGCTCAGTTTTGCTTGGGGACAAGCGAAGTCTAAGCTTGGGGGGAGTTGATACGTCCATTTTGCATCACCATTCAATATCATAATTTACTATTATTCATTGATATATTTCATATTAAGAGATGATACTTATGTAATTTCATCTGTTTTTGCATGGTTGATGATTTTTGGAGCATGGACCGCTGCAGTCAGGATTCTGATGGAAAAGGGGCTGTTTGGAGGTGAAATTCGTGAAGATCAGAAAATCCGGGAATATATATGGAAAATCCTATTTTTCCAGAAGATTAAGATAGCCAGAAAGGGGAGTGGAGATGGCCCACAGGGGGCCCACACCACCCCCTGGCGCGGGACATCCTAGGCCGCACCACCATGTGGTGTGGCCGCCCTGGTCCACCCCTGGCTCTACCCTCTGGCGTATATTATCCCCCCGAAACCGTAAGACTCGGGGAGTGACCACAGAAAGATTCCGCCTCCTCTATGGGACGGAAAACACCGAGATAGAAAGATCTCTCCGGCAAACAGAATTCTACCGGGGGAATTCCTTCCCGGAGAGGGAACATCATCGCCATCAACACCACCATCAATCTGGAGTTCATCGGGATCATCATCATCACCACCATCATCTCCACCAGCACCATCATCTTGCTGTAACAATTGGGTTGAATCTTGCGTAGTTCTTAGGGAAAACTTTCCCGGTGTTGATTACTCTTTGTAGTTGATACTATTGAGTGAACCATTGAATTATTGTTTATGTTCAGATTGGTATACATCATTATTTCATCTCTGATCATGATCCATATGATGTCTTGTGAGTAGTTCATTTAGTTCCTGACGACATGGGAGAAGTCATGTTGTTAGTAGTGGACTTGTGTTGAGAGAGATTCAATAGTTTGTTAATTAAGTTGTGATGTACTTCTTCTAGTGGTGTCATGTGAACGTGAACTACATGACACTTCACCTATATGGGCCTAGGGGAATGCATTGTATATTTGGCTACAAATCGTAGGGGTTGTCGTAGTGACAGAAACCTGAACCCACATTAGGAAACCATTGCACAAGGGACGTAAGGGTCTTAGAGTTTAAAGTTGTGGTTAGGCTTCTGCCTTAATTACTTTCTTGTACTTACGGATGTTTGCAAGGGGTATAATCACAAGTATGTATTAGTCCTAGGAAGGTTGGTACATTAGCACAGGTTCACCCACACAACACTTAGCAAGCTAACAAAGATTAATCAACTATATGACGCGAAAGCACTTGACGATATTCCCATGTGTCCTCCAGAACGTTTGGTCATATTAAGTAATACAACCGGCTTGTCCTTTGCTGCATAAAGGATTGGGCCACTCACTACATTTATTCTTATTGCCTTTTATTTACTCGTACTTTATTTACTTGCATTATCAAAAACCCCTAAAAATCCGTTTACTAAGTATTTTGCAGAGAATTCCTGATCGATACCACTAGCCAGCACCTTCTGCTCCTCGTTGGGTTCGACACTCTTACTTATTGAAAATACTACAATACACCCCCTATACTTGTGGGTCATCAAATTGCTTCTCGAACTTCATTGTGTTCTTGAGGGGAAATCCACACCTTGGGGACTCAAATCCATGAAAATTTGGACAAAATTGGGTTGGAAACGCAGGCAAAAGTTGGACCAACACCTTAGACAGGATTTGGTTAGATCAAAACCACAAAAAACACTCCCAAATGAGAGATTATCCAAAGGTAAAATTGGGGCTCTTTTTCAGGGATTTTCAAATTTATGATGGATAGAAGAAAATTTTGTGGAGAAATTTTGGTCAACGAAGTTCTTGAGACTAGTATGTCAGGGGTGACCCCTTAAGGTTACTCGATCTTTCACGAATCTCCATGGAAATTAAGGTGAAGGCGAGTGGGGGTGAGGGAGAGAAGGAAATCCACGAACACACACGCGTAGAACATGATGAACACACTCAAACGTGATACAAGATATAAGCATATAGCTCACGCTGATAACAACCAGTCCGACACAATCCCTAGGATCAGTGGAGGGCAAGAACACTCTCTCTCTCACGAAGTGCCATGATGAGCGGGAGGATTGGTGAGATCTTGACAACTTGGAGAAGGTACACTGACTCCTAGGCCTTGTATAACTTGGTTACACTACACAAAATCCAAGATGTTGGGGGATAATTAGTGCTTCTTGTCAAGGAGCATGAGACTCAAATTAGATAGATCGTCAAATGGGTATCTTCTAATTAAATTATCCAGCTCGAGAGTTACAGTAAGGAGGTGGTATTTATGTAGGCCAACAACTAAACAGGGGTACTTTAGGCATAAAACTGGAAGATTGGGACGAAATTGGGGATTACACGGGCCAGACCCAAAAGGCCTTAACATGCCAGTCGTCACTTAGGCTGGAGACTCCAGGGTTGCCGGAGACTCTGGGATGGTCTTCAGGGTCGCCGTTGTTGCCTCTGTATGGGTGTCTGGAGTCTGGGCCGGAGACTTCATGCTCACCGTGGAAGTATCCGGGGAGGTGTACTAGGTGCTCTAGGTCCTAGTCTGGAGTCCTTGGGGAGGAACACCAGAGAATCCGGTGTTGGAAGTTGGAGACTCCAGGATTTAGGGCCAGAGACTTTGGTGCTTCATCCTCTATTGCGACATCTTCTTGTCCAAATACTGGTTCTTCTTTTGAGGGGGCTTGTCGATACATTGGGGATTCTTACCTAAGTATGCACAGTGTAGTGGCAAGAAGTAGTAATCCATTCAAGGGTGTATCAAAATCAAACGAGGAGAGGAGCGAGTTAAACTTATCTTGTATGAGTTTGGCTCGAGCACATGTGGTTGTTCCACTTGGGGGACTTGGTGGTAAGGATGTAGAGACATCCGTAAGACGGGGTGCATCAATTCAAGCTATAGAGCCATCATAGACCGAACATGTTTTTCACGGCGCACTCTCTGTTAATAGGTGTGCTATTGTTCACGATAAACTGTGGACACCTACAATGTATGCTGCCAGGCATGCCCTCCGCCGCAAGAAAACACGTATGTCCAAGGCATACAATGTCACATCGGATGTCCGGGGGCCCCTCCACCACGAGAAACCGCGGCTGGCTATAGTCTACCGCGCCACGTCGTTTGTGGACAGGCTATGTATATTCGAGAAACCGCATCCAACATGGGTTAACAACACCATGTCAGCTCTGGACATCTTTGGATGGGCCCCACATACGAGAGAAAAAGCAGCGAGCATGGGCTCATAGCACCACATCGGCTATGGATGTTCCCTGCGTCCGCGAGGAACCGCGGCAGCATAGGGTCTACAACACCACACTAGGTATGGGCTTGCCTGGAGTACGTGAGAGCCAGCAGCCGGTATGGGCTCATGCTGCCACGTCGTCTCTCGATGGCCCCTTCCACCCTACGGGTGCGGAGGCCTGTCGTACCAGGAACGCCTCTCACAGAGCATGGTCCAACCCGCGTAAGCTGACGGCAGGCCTATGGACTGTGCGGCTCCCAATCCAGCGATGCAGGCTATGACAGTGTGCGGTACACCTGTCTATGGAATGGAATCTCTTGCCCTGGCCTGTGGCGGGACCCACCTCACGAGATATCACAGATCCGTTGTAGCACCAAGGTAAAACCACTACTAGAAAATCGCTGAGTTTGGTCTTTGTGCATCATCATGATTGAATGCTCATGTCATCATGCCATATTGCATTTGAGCATCATGATTGCATCATCACGCATATGCTTTCCTAAACTAGTTTTTTTTGTCTAAACTATTTATATTTTTTTATTAAAATAAATCAAACGCTATATTCCCAGACGTATTCCCAGATGAATTGCCCGGTATGCCCCTGGATAGGGATATTGAGTTCATTATCGAACTAATCCCCGGAACCAGACCCATAGCCCAGAGACCCTATAGCATGAACCCCTCAGAGTTAGTAGAATTGAACAAGCAGTTGGATACTTTGTTAGCAACAGGCTTGATTCAACCAAGCGCATCGCCATGGAGATCACCAGTGTTATTTGTCGACAAGAAAGATCGAGGCAACCGTTTGTGCACCGATTACAAAAAGTTGAATGACGTGGCCATCAAAAACAAGTACACACTTCCAAAGATAGGGGATCTATTTGATCAGTTGACTGGTGCCCAAGTGTTCTCAAAGATTGATCTTAGGACTGGTTATCACCAACTTAAGATTCGTGCAACGGGTATTCCGAAGACCGCCTTTACTACTCGTTATGGATTATACGAGTATACGTTCATGTCTTTTGGATTAACCAATGCCCCTGCTTATTTCATGAATCTCATGAATAAGATCTTTATGTATTTTCTAGACAAGTTTGTCATTGTGTTTATCGACGATATCCTTATCTACTCCAAGTCAGAAGAAGAGCATGAGCAACATCTGAAAATCATCTTGGAAACCCTGAGAGAGCATCGGTTGTATGCCAAGTTCAGCAAATGTGAGTTTTGGCAGAAGGACGTAGGATTCCTAGGACATGTAGTGTCTGCCGGAGGAGTCTCTGTTGATCCCACCAAAATCAGAGATGTCGAAGCATGGGAAACCCCAACCACTGAAAACCAAGTCCATGCATTTCTCGGATTAGAAGGATATTACCGCAAGTTTGTAGAAGGATTTTCAAGAATAGCTAGACCCATGACCCAATTGTTGAAGAAGGACAAGAAGTTTGAATGGACCGACAAATGTGAAGCAAGTTTCCAAGAGCTCAAGAAGAGATTGATTTGAGCCCCAATATTGATCATGCCAGATATCAAGAAGTCGTTTGATGTGTATTGTGACGCATCCAAGATTGGTCTCGGATGTGTATTGATGCAAGAAGGAAAGTCATTGCGTATCTGTCTCGACAATTGAAGCAGCATGAGCGGAACTATCCGACCCATGGTCATGAATTAGCAGCCGTAGTTTTGGCATTAAAGACATGGCGTCATTATCTTATGGGAAATCGCTGTGAAATTTATTCAGATCGCAAAAGCTTGAAGTATATTTTCACTCAGAAGGAACTGAATATGAGGCAAAGGGGATGGATAGAGTTAATCAAGGATTATGACCTTGACATTCACTATCACCCCGACAAAGCCAATGTGGTAGGGGATGCTCTTAGTAGATTGCCGTGTAGGCCAAACACCATGATCAAGGAGAAGCAGCCAAGTTTGTATGAGGAGTTGGAGCAGTTTAGAACTGAGCTGGTTAGCAAAGGATTTCTAGCTAGCATTGAACTTCAACCCACTTTGATTAGCCAAATCAAGGAAGCCCAGAAGGGAAATGAAAGTATCGACGGAATCAAACGTCGTATTGGTACAGGAAAGGTACCTGGATTCACCGAAGACGAAGAATGAGTACTGTGGTACAAAGTACGTATCTGTGCGCCAGCAGATTCGGAGCTAAAGCAAGTTATCATGTAGGAAGCTCATGATACTCTTTATTCTATCCACCCCAGAGGAACGAAGATGTATCAAGATTTAAAAGAGCAATTTTGGTGGACCAAGATGAAAAGAGAAATCGGAAGCTACATCGCCAAGTGTGACATCTGTCAAAGAGTCAAAGAAGAACATTCAAGACCCACAGGACTGTTGCAACCATTGCAGATTCCGGAATGGAAATGGGATTCCGTCGGAATGGACTTGATCATCGGATTACCTACTTCTAGTAGGGGAAATGACTCAATCGGGGTCATCGTTGATAGACTATCCATGGTAGCTCACTTTATACATGTCAAGACAACCTACCAGAGTTCGAAGCTACCAGAGTTATACATTGCTAGAATTGTTAGTCTGCATGGAACCCCCAAGACCATAGTATCAGATCGAGGAACCCAATTTACCTCAAGATTTTGGCAGAAATTCCAAGAAGGATTGGGAACCAAATTGAACTTCAGCACCGCTTATCACCCGCAAACTGATGGACAGACTGAGAAAGTCAACTAGATTTTAGAAGATATGTTGATAGATTGTGTGTTAGAGTATGGATCAAAATGGGAAGACTGCCTGCCTTTCATAGAATTCATACAACAACAGTTATCAAGCCAGTTTGCAAATGGCACCATTTGAGTTCATATCGGAAGAAAGTGTCGTACCCCTTTGAATTGGTCGCAAGTAGGAGAGAGTCAGATCTTTGGACCCGACATTCTCTGAGAAGCCGAAGAAAAGGTTCACAAAGTCCGTGAGCACCTCAAGACCGGCCAATCCAGATAGAAGAGTTATGCTGACAAGAGAAGGAGAGACCTAACTTTCAATGTCGGAGACTTTGTGTATCTCAAGGTTTCGCCATTTAAGGGAACCCAACGCTTTAGTCTGAAAGGAAAGTTAGCCCCCAGATATATCGGACCCTTCAAGATTCTAAATCGCAGAGGAGAAGTATCGTATCTACTGGAACTGCCAGAAGAGATGTCAACCATCCACAATGTGTTCCATATCCCGTTACTTCGCAAATGCCTAGAAGTGTCGGAGAAGACGGAAGTTTTCAGAACATTGATCACCCAGCTATTGATATCAACAAGGATCTGACATATCATGAAGTTCCCATCCGTATCTTGGAAGAAGCTTACAGGACCACCAGGACTAGGAGTATCAAATTTCTCAAGATTCAATGGAGCAACCATACCGAAGAAGAAGCCACATGGGAGCGGTTAGATTACATTAGGACAGAGTTCCCAGATCTCTTTAGTTCCTAGTTTTCTTTCATAAATCTCGGGACGAGATTTTGTTTAAGGGGGGAAGGTTTGTAACATCCCAAAACTTAATCGAAAGTTAATCAAGATCAAATCTACCCAATTTAGGGTTAACAAAAAACTGTTCCATTTAAAAATATTTAGGCATTCATATGTGTGTGCATTTAAATTAGGAATTGTTTTGAATTGCCATGTTTGAGTGATCCATTGTTGTAAAATGATTCTAAGGTGAATTAAACATCATCTAGATCATCCCCAAACAAATCCCAAAGAAAAAGAAATCAAAAAGAATAAAATAAAGAAATGGTCTTTTGTGCCATTTTAACTAACTAGGACACTATGGGTGTTCCTAGGACTCCAATGCCAATAGAGATAATTGTGGCTCTTTGCACCCCTTGCTAGTACTAGAAATGATGTGCCAAGGCCCACTTTGTGATCTTCCAAAAACATTCAAACTCTCTTTTAAATGACATTTGAAAATTGAATCTAGTGTAGGTATCAGGATCACACTATTTCAGAAACCACTCAAATGAACTCCATTTTAAAATCCCAAGCACACCTAGATGCTTAAGCATAAGATACATCACTTCACCAAAAATCAGCCCAAAATTCAAACAAAAGTTTCTTGCGGCCATTGTGTCGAACAGTTGGCAGGCAGACAAAAAGTGGCCTACCTAATACTATTGCACATTGATCCCTTGTCCCCCAATTGACCCTCTCTACTCTCCTGTGTCTCCCCTTGTTCCAACCAAGCCATCAACCAGCCCCCCTTCTCCACTAGAAGCAGTGGCGCGCCGCCCAAATGAGGTCACCGCCAGCCGAGCATGCGTAGCTCGCAGCAGACCGTGCCACGCCATTCCAGCGTGCCCGATAGCACCGCCTAACCCTACCACCACTCCCTGTCCACCCCTCGATCAACCCCAGCCAATGGACCACCCCACAGCCTCGCCGCTCTTTCTCTCTGCGACGTGCGTAGCGCACGCCAGAGCGTGATCGCCGCCAGCAAACAGCAGACCGCGCCTCGACAACAAATCGTGCACGCCACTCCGCCTTGACACCCACACCCCGCCAGCCACGGCCGTGCACCGCCGCGCGACCCACAGTCTCCATGATCACCGTCGAGCATTGCCTTTGTCCCCCAGAGTGCATGAAGTCCCCGACCATATGCCACCGCCCCTATTCGCGCCATCGTGTTGTAGCTGACCGCCAGCAGACCGCCCACCTCACCCACGCCGGTAGCCCCCTGTTTCACCGTCACAGACGAGCCGCGCCCATGCCTCACTGGCTTGCCGTCGAGCCTATATAAGGAGGCCACCCCAGTACCATCTCTTCACACCATTCTACTCCCCTCTCTCCACTGACCATTTCCCCTCTCTCGTCGGAGCCGCTCGAGCCACCGTTCGCCAGAATTCCATCGGAAGTAGCCGCTCCAGAGGAGGAGAAGTCCTCGTCGATTTCGTCCACCTCAGCCACTGCCACGACTTCACCTGAGCTCAGCATCGTCCACCAATTCGTTTTCCCGCCTCGCCGCACTAGCTGCAGCCCTATTATGTCCCCAGTAGAACTCCCTAGCCGCTTAGGGTTCAGTCTTGTTGGCGACGAGTCTGTCGTCGATGACGACTGTGGACCGTTGATCTATGTTTTAATCATAGCGCCCAGATCGTCCCGTATCTCTTCGCGTTTAAAGAGTCACTGACAGGCAGGACCCCCTTGTCAGCAGCCCGCTACGCCACGGAGCACCACTAGGCCGGCCCATTTAGTTTCCTGCCCGACCCAGTTAATTCAAATTAGGTTTTTCTATTTAGATTTAGAATCAATTATGTCCCAAATTGAGTGATTCCAAGTTATGTCCCAAATTGAGTGATTCCAAAAATCAATTCAGCAAGATTTACTACACCAAATTGAGTGATTCCAATTTTGTTGGAAAGCTACTAAAATTATCTATCCAAGCCCATTGGATTTAAATCCTTTAGAGTAAGAGATCTCTCCTTGTAAAAATAACAAGACAAAAGCTTTTGCACATTCAAACATTTTTATAAAATCAACCATAATAGTTTTTGAGTTGATTCCAACTCTCAAAAATCACATTTAACCATACCTATCTGAATATGTAATAATATTAAGGATTGCATGGAGTGACTTTGGACTAATACCAAAATAATGCTATATAGGCATTTATAGTCACTTTAACTCATTAAATATTAAACTTAAACTTATTAAAAAGTGATCCAACCCTTAAATCACATTCCCCTATGTTAGAATATGAGATGATGACATGTGTCCACATGATCCCATATTTTAATTGGAGAATATTAAATCTTAGTTAAATTTAATGAGTAGAAATTAATTTTCTCAAATAAAAGAAATAAAACTAGTTAATTAAACCTTTTGATGCTTGTGATGATAATAGATCATCAAATTTGTTCCCTAGTATGCTAAGTAGACTAGTTAAGTATTCTTTGGTGATTGTGTATCCCGTATGTATTTATAGATGATAGTACCGACCAAGCTTTCGAGGAGGAGGAGTTCTACCAAAAGGAGGAGGAAGAAAACTTCAACCACTTTACCAACCAAGGCAAGCTATTGTTAGCAAGCTAGAATTAAGCTTGGTAACCTAAGCAAGATGCATTAGGCATTCTTTGGTTATACCACTTTGACTATTACCTACCCCAAGTTTTATTTCCAAGCTTTAGTTTCTTTACTTTATTAAAGCCCTTTACTTGTTTGAAGGTAGCATAAAATTATAAAACTTGACCTATCTAGTGAGATTTAGATGTCATTCTATGGCATGAGATTGAGCTTAGAATCCCACATTGGTGAACACTCTTAACTTAGTAATTTAGAGCTAAATCAAAACTTGATTCTCTTTAGATGGGAATACTTGGTGAAAATGACTTGTGAAAACCCTAGAATGATGAGTCATTCTATTGCGATGTTTTGACATTTGTTGAGAAACACAAATGGTTTATGATGATGAAAATGTTGAGGCATGAGCCTTAGCCCTTTTACAAACTCATGCTTTGTTTCGGATGTGATACCATTCCAATTTTACCGTACAACCACAATACCTGAATTGGGTAAGGCTTAGCCTGAAGTTTATATGCATTAGTATTAGTTCCCTCGCAGGAGAGGTTTGAGCTATGGCTACCTCTCGATGTTTTCCACCTATGTAGTGCCCAAGATGACAGATGGTCATGGTTGGGAGGCCATACTCATATGAGAGGTGCTTATTCTAGGGTGTGTAAAGGAAAGGTTATGTTAGATTATCGGCATACTAAGTATGATGATTCAGGGTTACCTCTGACAGATGTATCAAATCTTGTGGTGAAAGTGTACCACCTCTGCAGAGTGTCAAACTATTCAAATAGCCGCATCTGTGGTTATGGACAGTTGGAGTGGCTATACTGTTCCATTGTCAAATGTTTTCAAAACAACATATGAAATGAATTGTGACATGACTTGACCACAACAGAGTTGTGACTATGACAATTTAGTTCCCACTTAGGTGATTTCAAACTTTATTTTATCTTTCTTTGTTTCTGAACTCAGCTTAGGTTTCAAACTTAACTTTACAAATAAACCTAGAGTTAGCATTTTCCCACTAGAACTATCTTACTTGTTAGTGATAGTTTGCGAGTAATTAAAGAGTACTCATGGCTTTTGTCCCTGGCTATTCCTATGGCCAGACTATGAAGGAGACTACCAAGATGAAGAACAGCAGGACGGCTATGATAACTAGGACTATCTTCCATCATCTGCATTGCCTGTGCCCCTGAATATGGACCCTAACGCTATGCTTATTAATTATTCTGCTCCTTGTTGTATTAAGACTGGATCATGAGATCCTTTATTCGTGTAAGACCTTATTATGGTTTGTAATGGATGTGTACTGTGATATCCAATCTGTTATGTCTCGCAAAAATGGTAATCCTAGGATTGTGATGTATGGCATAACAGGCATCTGGGATTAAAAATCCGGGTGTTGACACTCATCTACTTGAATTGAATAGAAGAAATTTTCATCCCCTAATACCTTATTCTCCATGTATTCTAACACTCCCCCTGTGTCACCTTCCTTTTCTTTTATTGTTCTCTTTGAGTACAATCAATTTTTCATATCTTCATGTGTACAACCAAGGTTTTCAATTCCACCAACTTGTTTGGCCATTAGATCGATTGTTGCTTTGTTTGAAATACCTACAGACTTTGCAACCTCTGCATTCGCTATATGCGCTTCTGTTACTTTTCTTTGGGATCTCAAAAAGTGGGCCATGGTTCCAGGAGAAAGAAGGTGGTTATGTGACGCCTCAAATTCATACACTTCATAAAATCCATTTCTAAAGCTTATCTTCATACGGGCAGTACATCCACCTCGTGTTTTAGGCCTGCTGTAGCCGAATGTGTACTCTCTTTTATCATCCCCACGATAGCCTATAAGTTATAATAATTTTGTTAGTGCATGAAGATATGGTTTCAATCGTAAAAATGCATATAGCCACTATCTTCACGAGAGCATGTAAATGTCTGTTGTTGCATTGTAGAGGAGTTCTACATTTTATGGGCACTATTTCTTCTAATGCTAAAACCGATAGTTTGAGCATACTTATTATAAAAGGAATAAACTTCCTCTTCTGATAAAAATAGCATGCCCAGTTTTGGTACCCTTCCGTCAACGGGATCTGCTGTAGTTTCCTGAAAATCCTGTATCGATCAAGATTCATAGTCAATACACAATGTGGCATTCTAGTGTTATTTAGTTTCAGTATGTACATAGTAGTCAAGCAGTTATAAGGAAATGAAAACAGTAGTGAACTTTTGGTTCAACTAAATAGTCTGTTTGCATATGCACAATCTCAATGTTTTCAGTATATGTTTATCTTATATGGAAGCCTCCATGTAAATCAGCCTCAACAAACTTAATTAGAATATTAGATAACGATTTCTGGGGCTAGGATTATGACAGAACATAATTTAGTTGAGATCTGCACAACAAGAGAAGATTTATTCCCTCTATTTTGCTAGTTCATGGATTCAACATCAACACATTTCAGTTAGAAAACATATGCCTTATTTCCTAAAGTAATTATCATTTGGTCTTGTGTATGCAGGTGTTCATAGATATTATGCAAGGATTTACTGTACATCTAAGGCAGTGGATTGTCCGACGAAGGAATGAAAGGAAGAGGATGGCAGGATTGGAGGAATTCCCACAATCGGTTCAAAAAGAAGAAATTGGAAATTTTGACTATGATTCATCGTGAAGATAAAAGAGATAGGGTCAGATCACTTATAGTCCGTGTGTGAGATTGATCGATATCATGCCCATGATTACTTGATTCCATCGATGATCATTGTTGATTGATGTACTATTCAATTATAGCCTATGTATCAGGTCACTATTCCGTCGCTGATCATTTGGAATTTGCCTCTATTGATTATTGATTGCTGTGCTTTTATCTCCTCCCTGATTTGCATTAGCTTGAGATTAGATTTTCGTGCCTAGCTGTATGTTCTGCGCGATGTGTTCCCGCGCGACGTGCGTGTATGACGGTGGGAATCTGTAGTCCGGTACGCATACGGGGTTGTGTATTTCCGGGTTTTTTTTACAGAAACATCAGCTGGGGGTGCGGGGGGGGGGGGGGGGGGCAGAGCCACGGGATGGCTGCCATGCGTGCCCTCATAGGGATGGTCGCACGCACACGCAAGCCGCGTCCGGTAGAATGGAGCCTTCTTTTCGAAGGGATTTTTCCCTTTACCCTCTCCCTTGTCAGAATTTTTGGCTTCCACGTCTTCATCCATATCACTTGATTGCATGGACTCCTCCTCCTTCTTCTTCCCTTTGCCCTTTCCGTGGGGTTTGTTTTTCCGACTTTGCTTGTAGCCGGACTCAGGGTCTTCCTTGAGGTCGTTGACAAATTTGCATTGGCGGTTGGTGTGGGTTGCTTTTCTGTTTGCGTCTAGGTGGACGAAACACGGCATATCATGGTACTCTTCGTAGGTTTGGGTAATGTGGGGCGTTGAGGGTGTAGAATCACTCCTCTGCTGGCCATTGCCAGTCCCTCGGCCATGTCCATGTTGTCCGCCTCCGCCAGTGAACGCTACGGCAACCATGTCGGCTTCCTGCGTTTCATCAGGCAGATTCTTCCGCTTGTTATTGTTGTTCTTCTTAGCCTGGGTATGAATTTCTATTGCCAGCAATGATCCATGTGCTCGTCATTAGCATCGGCAAACTCGTTAGCAATGGTGATCGTTGCATTGAGGTTGAGCTCATTGTTGTCTTGCTTGCGCTTCAACGTATGCCAGAGCAAAGTTCCCTTTTCCAGACCGTCAATGAAGGCAGCCATAGCGGTTTGTTCGTGCACCCCTGCACAGGAATTTTTCATATCCAACCAGCGAGAGACGTAGGCATGAGAGGTTTCATCCTTTTCTTGCACGCACCACTGTAGGTCTCCGAAAGTGCAAGGATGTTTGTATGTGCCCTCGAAGTTCTTGGTGAACGCTTCATGCATGTCCAACCAATTGCATATTGATTTCTCCGGCAAGTCATCAATCCATTGTCTGGTGGTACCATTGAGCATAAGTGGGAGGTACTTGACAGTGACATTAGGGTTTCCCCCTGCGATGTGAATTGCTTCGCTGTAGTCCTGCAACCAAGTAATTGGTCTGGTGGTGTCGTCATAGGGTTTGATGGTCGTGTCTATCCGGATACCCTAGGAGTAGGTTGTGGCCCATATTACTGCTCGAAAACAGCGTGGCCCAAGGTATGGGAGCTCCCGAGCTTCTCGGATCTTGTCCAGCCGTGAACGTGCGTCGTATGGCTCTGGATGCTTCCCTTTTCCGTCATGGTGAGGGGAGTTGTGGCGCAATCTATGAGATCCACAGTGCCCTCCACCATGATGGCTGCTAGGTGGTGATAGTGGTGGTGGGGGTGGTGGGTTAGCCTTCTTGCTGCTTCCCTCCTACGACTCCTCACGCCTGTCGCGTCTGCTTGTTGGACGTGGCGGCTCCTTGTGGGACCTACTTCTATGTCCTTCAATGTCGCTGCGCTCTCCGGCATGTCGGGGTTGCTTGCCCTGGTCGCGTATAACTATGCCAACCTGGGGACACCTAGGCGGTGGCATGCTTGTACGGTGGCACGACTATGGTTCCTCGTGACGCCGAGATGGTGGTGGAGGTCGTAACCGGCGAGGACGAGCCTTTTTTCCGTGATCAGAGGATATTGGTATGGCGTCAGTCCTGTCGCGTGCCTCCCCCGTCTTTGCTCTATGGAGCATGTATGGGATCCCTCGTCATGGGGAGATTTTGGCCTTCTGCGGCTGTTCAGGGTTGACTGGCAAAGCTCTGGGTTGGACTCAAGCCTCTGCGAGGTAGCCTTTTCCTATTCCTTGCATGCCTTGGTGACGAGGTCATACACCTGAGCAACTGCTTTTGGCAACCTGTCCTGTTCCAGGAGGGTCTTAGTGACGACAATGTTGAGGGCGGGAGTTGGCATGACTTGCCTCCCCTCTGAATCAATGTATGGGGTGGCTTTTGTCGTCTTAGACCCGTCATACTGCAACCTGCACCAAACGCCAGGATCTTCGACGACGTGAGCTAGTGCTTTCTTTGCCTTTTGCTTCAACAACAATTGCTTATACTCAGCCTCCATAGCTCTTGTTGCCTTAATGGATTTTTGCGCCTTGGCCATGTCCTCGTCTAGCTTAGCTCCCTGCTCCCCAATGCACCTGATCTCCGCTAGGATTGCCGCACGCTTCTCATCAAGCTACGTAACGCTCCGGATATGGGCAAAGGTAATAGGCCCAATGAGGAGTGTGCCGTAGATTGCCTTATCGGCAGGAGTAACCAATGGGTTGCCAGCTACAAACATTGACGATGGAATTGGTGGCTGGTTTGACTGTCTGGTAGTACTGGGAGCCGTGGTGAGTTCCTGCGCTAATTGCGGGCGGATAACCGGAGAGGACAAGGCCTTGGCCGGAGCTAGAGGCTCGGCGACTTGCTTGGCTATTGCTGCTCTGGTAACCGCTGGCATGGGTGGATCTCTCTCACGTTCCGGTTCTTGTCTGTATTCTTCTATCACACTCCCAATGGCGACTAGCACCTAGTGGATGTGTTGGCCTTCTCGGCGCACTCCTCCTTCTCGATCTCCTGCTCGATCTCCCTCATAAAAGCATCATATTCCTCTGAGTTAGCGTCCGAGTCGCTGCCATCCATATTGATGTTGGCGTATAGCGTTTCCAGGACGGAGTTGGAGTTAGCTTCAGTGTTAGCGATGGTGAATATAGAGGGTGATGGAGGTCAGCCATTGTTGTTGTTTCCTCCTTTGGCTATGACGACGATCGCAGCCTCAGCCTCCTCATTGGCGTCCGTGTATTCATTGACGATTGCGACCAAGGGTGAGAGGACCCGCGGCCTATCACCTTTGGAGGGTATGCCGGAGGAGTGTTCCAGGTCTGAGCCCTTCCACCAAGTGTTACACGAGCTCATCGACACAGTCGCCCTCTAGGGTTTCCCTCACCCTCATCCATCTAGCAAGGTATTCGTAGGGAGGTTTTCCATCCTGTTGAACGCCTCTAGCCAGATCAAAGATGGTGACTTTGCTGACAAAGTGCGACATGCGCATCTCTAACACTAGGGTAAGCCAAGCGTATTTGCGGGGTCCTTCCACCTTTATATCCTGCACATCGGCGGTTTCGGTGGGCCTTGAATTTTCCTGATCTGAGCCACTAAACTCCAAGGAGAGATATGGCCCAGATCCTTCAGTGAACGTGTCCTGCTCATAGGCGGTCCTTGCGGGGCTTGAAGAGTTTTCGACTTCCTGGGAGCTAAGACCTGAGTCGGTTTTGCCAATGAAGATGTGGATGTCTCCGAAGGGGATGATGGAGCAGCGCGCAGGGTTCGTCTTTGCTGACACCTAGAACTCATTTGAGGGATGATTGGGACGTTGCTGGATGATGGCTCAGTGTTGATATAGAGCTCGTTGGGAACCCCAAGAGGAAGGTATGATGAGCACAGCATCAAGTTTCCCTCAGTTATGAAACCAACGTTTAATCGAACCAGTAGGATCAAGTAAACACCCCAAAGGTGTTGCTAGCTAAGCCTTGGTAGGGCGCACTACCAGTGCTAGTAGCAACATGGAGACCTGCACAACACAACCAGAGAACTTTGTCCCCAACTTGCGATGAGGTTGTCAATCTCACCGATTTTGCTGAAAACAAAGGATTAAACGTATCGAATGGAAAGAAGTAATAGTTTGCATAAAGTAAACACAAAGCAGTAAACAGTTTGTAGATTGTATGTAAAAGAAAAGGACTGGGATCCATAGTTCACTAGAGGTGGCTCTCCTTAAGATAGATAACATGCTAGGTGAACAAATTACAGCGGGGCAATTGACAAACATCGAGAAAGCAATACATGCATATACTAATCATCTTGAATCCTTTGGAACTTGATTGGGCATTACAACATTATACATAGACCGCCATCCAACTGCATCTATGACTAATAATCCACCTTTAGGTTATCATCCGAACCCCCTCCAGTATTAAGTTGCAACCAACAGATTATTGCTTTACGAATTGCGTGTAATGTAAGCAATACGATTGTTCTATGAACAAAGGATTGTTGTTTTCTCCCTAGTAGCAACAACACATCTAGTGCCTTAGAGATTTCTGTCACTTCCCCAGATTACCAGAGGCATGAACCCACTATCGAGCATAAATACTAACTCTTGAAGTTGCTAGCATCTACTTTGCCAAGATAGCTACTAACAACGAAAAGCATGCAAGATCACAAATAACAAAGACATGATAGAATCAATAATCAATCTGAAATAGCATCTCAATATCCATCGGATCCCCGCAAACACAACATGCAGAATTACAAATAAATGATCTTGATCATGAACGGAGCTCACCAGATCTCGACATGAAAGCACAAAGGAGGAGAACCAGCCATATAGCTACTACATGGACCCGTAGTCCATAGATGAACTACTCACGCATCACACTGGAGGCTTGCATGATGATGAAGAAGGCCTCCAGGGTGAATTCCCCTCTCCAGCAAGGTGCCGAGAAGAGCTTCAGATCCCTCCTGATCTAGAGACAGAGACGATGGCGGCTACAGACTATTTCATGGATTTTTGATCGGGTCCTTAGGGTTTTTGTCCCGAGGGAAATATATAGGCGGAAGGAGAGGCCGAGGGGGTGCTGGGGTCGGCCAGACCACCCCCTGGCGTGGGCCAGGCCTAGCCGCATGGCCAGGTGTTGTAGCTGGCCTCCAGCCCTTCTCCGTCTCGTATTCTGGCATCTGATGACTTCCGGAAAAATAGGCACTTTGGCTTTTGTCCCATCCAATTCCGAGAATATTCATTTTCTGACTTTTTTGGAACCAAAAACAGCAGAAAACAGGCAGCTGGCACTGTGGCTCTTGTTAATAGGTTAGTCCAAGAAATCATATGAAAAGTACTCCAAAGTGTGGACAAAACACAAGAAAGTGGACAAAACCAAGCATGAAAAATCAAAAATTATAGATACATTTGCAATGTATCAACATCCCCAAGCTTAACTCCTGCTCGTCCTCGAGTATGTAAGTGATGAAAAGAAAGAATAATTTTTGAGGTGACATGCACCATCAAAGACTTGATCAAAGTATTTGTAAAACATTTAATGTTGGGATCGTAATACTTCAATCATAACATGAAAGACAAAGTTCTAGCAATAAGACAAAGAAACTATGATGGAACAAGAAAAGGCACAAACAAAAGATTCATGAATAACAATGCTTTGCAAGACATTTGTTTGTTCCACATAAAGAAAACATAGCATAATAGTATTCAGCTTGTCCCTCATAGAGTAGCAAATACAAATGCATAGTACACCTTCAAAGTTCATAAGAGTGACTAGATACAAATAGTTTAAAACAAGCAATATCAAGTTATGCATCAATCAACTAGTCTTGGGACAATGCACATAGAACCAAGAATGGCCACTATGCTCTCAAAGTAGGTGCATAAAGGTAGAAGGTGGATACTCAATATAAAAGTGGAAGAAAGGCCTTTATAAAAGGAAGTAGGGATTCAAGTTTCATAAAGAGCTTCCAAAAATTATGGTACTTATAGCTTTCAGCTCTCATTGCCCCTATCATAAGCCACTTGAAGGTGATTAAGGTTAAAGTGACACAACTAAGAGGATATGCTTGACAAGTTATAAACCGAAATCTCATGCCCCTTACTTACGAAGACCGAACCTCATGCTACTCAACTTTAGTCACAAGTAAGCTCTTGTCATTGTAAGTACATATGTATCATAAAGAACCGCGAACGGGTTACCCCTTGCACATGATACAGGAGCTATCCCATAATCAAAATGACAAGGCAAGCAGATCAGTGATCTTTTTATTTGCTATTTGCAAAGGTTTTTATTGAGGATGCTTCATAGAGTGCTCATTATGGTGATGCTGCATGTTTCCACCATGATTAGGCATGGCTTAGGCTAGTGGCCCAGGCGTTTTTCTAACAGACATACAAACTCCATGATCTTACAAGTTCCACTTTTATTTCACACCGTCGGGATCCATAAGCAAAAGAACATGATATCAACGGGGAACAAAGTACAAGTGCAATGTTGAAAGCGTTCCCCATGATACATGGTTCTACTAATATCAACTTATAAAGCGCAAGCATATACGCAACAAAGAAGGACCCATTGGTTCAAGTTTATTAGAGGGCAAGAAAAGTAAAGTGTGCTATCAAGTTCGTGAGAGCTTTAATCACTAGTTTTCTCATAACAAGTTTAATTTGGAAGGTAAACAAAAGCATGAATATACTTGGAATAGCATAATCTAGTAGGTAGGTATGGTGGACTCTTTAGAATAACTTGGTTTAGGGAGTTGGATGCAAGAGTGGAACTCATACTTGGTTGCGGAGGCTAGGAAAAGACTGGGAGCGACAAAATAAGAGAGCAATAATGGCCATAATCATGTAGAGCGACAAAACATCATTGATCAAAGCATAAAGTGATACTACAAGTTGAAAACTAAAGGATCATAAAGGCTTAGGTGACTTGAGATAGTCATAACATGGTGTGAGCATGCGCCAAGTCAACCCAAATAAAGCATCAAATAAGAATACCATTATGCTATGCTTTAATATGCTAAAACAACGCATGATTTATCCAAGGCACATTAAGCAATCTCAATTGTTTATAACAATTCATGCTACAGCAAAGAATACTAAGCATAAACCCAAAACAATATCAAGCATGGCATGACAAAGCATAGGCCATAGTAAAAAACGAGCTCTTTTTACCACATAAGTATGAACTTTCCTACTCTTTTCCAAACCAAACCGAACTATTTGCAAACCAATGTATGAAAGAGGGGGTCCAACCAATTTATTCAGAAAACTAAGCAAACAAAAGAAAATGAAAAACCAAAACAAAAACGAAAAAGAAGACGCTCCAAGAACTACACAACCGTGCATGAAACAATAAAAATGAAGCGTTTGGAAGAAACCTGAGATTTTTATTGATGGAGAAGGGGATGCCTTGGGCATGCCCAAGCTTTGACGCTTGTACTTCTTGGATATTTCTTGGGGTGACACGCGTGGCATCCCCAATCTTGATATTTAGTCCATCCTTCATCTCATTACTCATTCCTTCCATACACCTGAAATTTTTTCCTTCATACAAAACATCACACAATCTTTATTAGCAACATTAGTGCACTCAAGATAATAAGTCTTAAGGTTTAGTTCTAAAACCAAATAAACGTCCATTAGAACACTAGATACTGTAGCACTTTCCTCAAAAAGCTCAATTCCCCAAAAGAACTCAAAAAGGAACCAACAAGAAGCAAATGCAGAAAATGGCAGAAATCTGTCAAAACAGACCACCAGGTAAAGACTAATTTTTCCGAAGACCTTATGTTCCTCAAATCAAAAAGTGTTGAACTAACGAAAGTTAGATAACAACCTGGGGCAGAAGCACAAAAATTTACGCCTCAAAAAGACGTTCAGAGATTTTACACTAATATTTATGGTGAAGCACATAAATCTGTTTCGGGACAGCAACTTTCCCAATCATTACTTCTCTCTCATTAGAGGTTACTCTTGGCACAAAAAGCAAATAAAAAGAATAAGGAGTGGTTATTACTGAAGTAATAACTTCCAAGACTCATCTAAAACTTTTGGGTTATCTCCCAATAAGTACTTTTCTTTAACGCCTTTAAGTTAGGCATAAGAAGAAAGAAAAAGAATCAAGTGTTCTCAAATAAAGAAGCATTAAGACCAAATTTTGTTTTCATAGGAGAGGCAAAAGAAATCTTCTCTATCTTAGGGAAGTGTTCTGTACCTTTCTTGATTGGGAGTTGATATTTAATGGTGCCTTTTTTCATATCAATAATGGCACCAACAGTTCTAAGAAAAGGTCTTCCCAAAGTAATAGGCCAAGAAGCATTGCATTCAATATCCAAAACATAGAAATCAACGGGGACATAAGCATTGTTAACCATAATAAGAACATCATTAAGACTCCTCATGAGTTTATTTCTAGCATTATCATCAAGTGGGACATTCAAATAACAATCTTCCAGTGGAGGCAAATCAAGCATATCATAAATCCTTCTAGGCATAATAGAAACACTACTATCAAGATCACATAAAGCTTTGAAATCAAAGTCATTCACTTTCATATTAATGATGGGTTCTCAACCATCTTCTTGTTTTATAGGAATAGAAGCTTTATGTTTCATCTTTTCTTCTTTAATCTTTATGAGAGCATCTGTAATCTGTTTTGTAAAGGCCATGTTCATAGCACTAGCATTAGGACTTTTAGCAAGCTTTTGTAGGAACTTAATAACTTCAGAGATATTACAACCATCAATATCAAAATCAAATTTATCATTTAAAGTAGTAGAACTATTACTAGCCTCAACACTAGTGGTGGTGATAGTAGAAACACTAATGTTTCTAGCAATTTCATCTTCTCTTTCCCACTTAGCATGTAATTAAGCTAATAGTCTAACATTTTCATCAATTCTCACTTGTATGGCATTAGTAGCTACAAATGAATTATCATTAGTTTCAGGTTTAGCAACTATTTTATTCAAAGAAGATTGAGCTTCAGCCAAAGATGTTATATTTCTTTCAGCATTAGAGAGTTTTTCCTCAATAGTTTTATTGAAAGCAATTTGTTTACTAATAAAGTCCTTAAGCATAACTTCAAGTTCAGAGGGAGCATTCCTATTATTGTTGTAGGAACTTCCATAAGCATTACCATTGTTGGGAGGATATGGCTTATAATTGTTGTTACCAAAATTATTCCTATAAGCATTATTGCCAAAATTGTTATTTCTTATGAAGTTCACATCAACTTGCTCTTCTTGAGCAACCAAAGAAGCTAAAGGAACATTATTTGGATCAATATGGGCTTTTCCATTAACAAGCATAGACATAATAATATCAATCTTATCACTGAAGGAGGAGGTTTCCTCAACAGAATTTACCTTCTTACCTTGTGGAGCTCTTTGAGTATGTCATTCAGAATAGTTAACCATCATATTATCCAGAAGCTTTGTTGTAGCACCCAAAGTAATGGTAATAAAGGTACCTCCAGCAACAGAATCCAATAGGTTCCTTGAAGAATAGTTCAATCCTGCACAAAAAGTTTGGATGATCATCCAAGTAGTTAGTACATGAGTGGGACAATTCTTAACCAAAGATTTCATTCTTTCCCAAGCTTGAGCAACATGCTCATTATCAGATTGTTTAAACTTCATTATTTCACTTCTCATAGATATATTCTTTGTAGGAGGATAGTATTTTCCAATAAAAGCATCTTTACACTTAGTCCAAGAATCAATACTATTACTAGTTAAGGAATTCAACCATTCTTTAGCTTTTCCTCTCAAAGAGAAAGGAAACAATTTCAGCTTAATAATATCACCATCTACATCCCTATGCTTTTGCATCTCACAGAGTTCAACAAAGTTATTTAGATGGGCCGCAGCATCTTCATTACCAATACCAGAAAATTGTTCTCTCATAACAAGATTGAGTAAAGCAGGTTTTATCTCAAAGAAAGTATCTTCAGGCACAGGTGGAGCAATAGGTGTGCTCATAAAATCATTGTTGTTGGTGCTAGTGAAGTCACACAACTTAGTGTTTTCAACAGTAGTCATTTTTTGTGTGTTTTTGATAAAGAAAGAAAACTAGTAAAACTATTTTTTGTGTGTTTTTGATAAAGAAACAAGCAAACAAAGCAAAAGAAACTAAGAAAAACAAAAATAACAAAGTAAAGAGATTGGTTATGAGGGACTCCCCTTGTGAAGATGTCCTTGACTCCCCAAGAAACTACTCAAAGCAAAAATAACAAAGTAAAGAAACTAAGCAAAACAAAAATAACAAAGTAAAGTGTTGATGTAGAGCTCGTTGGGAACCCCAAGAGGAAGGTATGATGAGCACAGCAGAAAGCTTCCCTCAGTTATGAAACCAAGGTTTAATCGAACCAGTAGGAGCAAGGAAACACCCCAAAGGTGTTGCTAGCTAAGCCTTGGCAGGGCGCACTACCGGTGCTAGTAGCAACGTGGAGACCTGCACAACAAAACCACAGAACTTTCTCCCCAACTTGCGATGAGGTTGTCAATCTCACCGGTTTTGCTGAAAACAAAGGATTAAATGTATCAAATGGAAGGAAGTAATAGTTTGCAGAAAGTAAACACAAAGCAGTAAGCAGTTTGTAGATTGTATGTAAAAGAAAAGGACTGGGATCCATAGTTCACTAGAGGTGGCTCTCCTTAAGATAGATAACATGCTAGGTGAACAAATCACAGCGGGGCAATTGAAAAACACCAAGAAAGCAATACATGCATATCTAATCATCTTGACTCCTTTGGAACTTGATTGGGCATTACAACATTATACATAGACCGCCATCCAACTACATCTATGACTAATAATCCACCTGCAGGTTATCATCCGAACCCTCCAGTATTATGTTGCAAGCAACAGATTATTGCTTTACGAATTAGGTGTAATGTAAACAATATGATTGTTCTATGAACAAAGGATTGTTGTTTTCTCCCTAGTAGCAACAACACATCTAGTACCTTAGAGATTTTTGACACTTCCCCAGATTACCAGAGGCATGAACCCACTATCGAGCATAAATACTAACTCTTGGAGTTGCTAGCATCTACTTGGCCAAGATAGCTACTAACAACAGAAAGCATGCAAGATCACAAATAACAAATACATGATAGAATCAATAATCAATCTGAAATAGCATCTCAATATCCATCGTATCCCCGCAAACACAACATGCAGAATTACAAATAGATGATCTTGATCATGAACGGAGCTCACAAGATCTAGACATGAAAGCACAAAGGAGGAGAACTAGCCTTCTAGCTACTACATGGACCCGTAGTCCAGAGATGAACTACTCACGCATCACACCAAAGGCTTACATGATGATGAAGAAGGCCTCTAGGGTGAATTCCCCTCTCCAGAAGGGTGCCGGGAAGAGCTTCAGATCCGTCCCGATCTAGGGACAGAGAGGACGACGGCTACAGACTCTTTCGTGGATTTTTGATCGGTTCCTTAGGGTTTTCGTCCCGAGGGAAATATATAGGCGGAAGGAGAGGCCGAGGGGGTGCGGGGGTCGACCAGACCACCCCCTAGCGTGGGCCAGGCCTGGCCGTGCGGCTAGGTGGTGTGGCTAGCCCCCAGCCCTTCTCTGTCTCGTATTCTAGCATCTGATGATTTCCGGAAAAATAGGCACTATAGCTTTTGTCCCGTCCAATTCCGAGAATATTCATTTTCTGACTTTCCTGGGATCAAAAACAGCAGAAAACAGGCAGCTGGCACTATGGCTCTTGTTAATAGGTTAGTCCAAGAAATCATATGAAAAATACTCCAAAGTGTGGACAAAACACAAGAAAGTGGATACAACCAAGCATGGAACATCAAAAATTATAGATACATATTCTATGTATCACTGGAGAAGAGAACACATCCGATGGCTATGGTGTCGCCGATTCCCGTGAAGAGATTGGACTTCGCCCGGTGTAGACCTCGAAGTGCCTGTTGCCCCAAGGTAGGCACCAACTGTCGTGGTATTGTTAACGAGTACGCCATGGTGGGATCATCACAGTGCATGTTTAGAGATGTGGGTTAAGGCGGAGAGTTGGCAGGTACGAGGTAACACAGCTTACCCAGGTTCAAGTCCCACAATGGTGGCAGAAATCTACTGCTTCTATAAATCACTATAATGGCAATACGTCGAGTTACAGAGATAAGTTCGTTGTGCAAGGTGTTGCACGTGGTACATAGCAATCTAGGTTGTGCCCTAAAGGCCCCCACAAGTCCGGCTTATAAAGGCGCCAGAGCCTAGGGTTTACAGGAAAAGGTCCTTTCCAGACAAGGTAAATAGTCCTACACTAATACGAGCAAGTCTTTCATGTCTTTCACTCCAAGGCTCCGATTACGTCGGTGACTCCTGCGTAGCCTTCCTTTATACGGCATGGGCCTCCCTTCTGGTTCCATCTAACTGGGCTGCCCAACAGTCCATAAGCCTTGCTACCAACTATGGATCACTCGGGTTAGCCAGCATAAGGACACGCTATGGTGATACCCATTTAGCATATCCCCAACAACCCTTGTCGATCTCTCTAGTTATTTTCAAATGCTTCTTTTCTGAAGGAGAACTAAATATCCCCCGCCTCATTGGAGTTTTCATCGTGCCTCCCTTGTTGTACAAGCCCTTGGCATCGGAGCCCTTTGCCAAGGTGTCAAGATCTCATCGGGACTCCCACTCGCATTGTTAGTTCGAGAGAGAGAGAGAGAGAGAGCTTCGCTCAAAGTCGATCCTAGGGATTGTGCCGGACCGGTCATCACCAGCGTGAGTTATTGGCTTGTATCGGGTCTTTGCATGACTGTGTTCATCGAGTTCTTCGTGCGTGAGTTCGTGGTTTTCATCCCCTCCCTCTTTTCCTCCCACATCCCCCTCGATTTCCACAAGAATTCATGAAAGATCGGGCACCCCCGATGTTAGCCCTCAACACTACAGTCATAGTCCGATGGGATGGCAATTGCCTAGATTGTGTTAGGTTTGGTTTTAAAAATAGTTTTTGTAGAAAAAAGTGTTTTGGTCATGGGATGGCCGTAAATGGAGATGTGAGGGTCATGGGACAACCCCGGAGGATTTGAATTTTGACTTTGGGAAGGTTGCTTTTCAGAAAGCTCTATTCACCCAAGAAGTTTACAAAGAGAAACTTGTTTTGAAATGTTTTTCAACAAATATATGGAGACATACTATATCTAGAAGAGAACCTATGTTTTTACAAAGAAACCAGCCCTAAGTAGAGCCAACTTTATACCACATCCTTGTTGTAGATGTCGTTGTTGATATCCTCTTATGATGGTTTGCGAGTACATTCAAAAACACTCACTAGCATTGTCCCTGGCTATTTACTTGGTCAGACTTCGAGAAGACTATTATTGAAGAAGAAGGTGACGTTAACAACTATAGAAGGTATGATGTTCTCCTAGTCAGTTGTCAGTAGGTTTAAGGCGTGACTTTGGCTCATCGTTTTGACAAAGTTCCGATGTTGATGATTGATGTTAGCCCGTCAAGGCTTATGGAAGGTATAGCCATAATGGCATTAAGGTATGACTTGTATCCACTTATGTAATGTATGTTTACATTGTTACTTATCGATTATGCTCCACGACACACTATTCCTGGGGTCGTGGTCGAATGCTTAATCTATTCTCGGATGGCTAATCCGAGGGGCCACATACTTGGTATCAGATACATCCTAATTATAGGAGACCTTAGTTGGCATGGTTGTTAGAGAGGAAAAACAACTATTTTGAAAGACGGGTATTTGAAACCTATTTTCTCAAAGATTTCGAAAGATTCTACATCTTATACTCTCCTGTTTTAAGTTGTTTTGACTAATGGCTTATTCTATCGCTCATCCAAATTTCGAACATATGGATTTAAAAAAAAGTAGGACTCAGAACTTTGTGAATACGATGATAAAGAGATGAAGAGAAGCATGTGCAAGCAAACCAAAGGAAACTACAGTATTGCCCTACCAACGGTATCCTCATTGACAAAATAATAGAGTGTTGCAAAGAAGAGAAGCTTCCAATTTCTACGATAAGCTCCTCCTATGCAAGACAGTAATCAAGACTCCAATAAAGTTGATAGTTAGGATCAATAGTCCTAAGATAGGATTCCCATATACCGTGAGTAGTTTACTCTTTGGCCTCTACATTATGTCATGTTTGCTTGCCTAAGTGCACAATGTGTTGTTTGTCGCGTGTTGTTTACATTTCTCTGTTTAAGCCCTATCGGCCTTAGTCAAAAGTGTTGTTTGGTATTGATACACCATCTAGGAAACAATTCTAAGATGATATTCCATCTCCTCAATTTTTCAACCGAATGTGAGTTGTCACTAGCGACACCCCATACTAACCTAGGGAATATAACAAGTAGCCGCTAATAAGAAAGCATCTCAAGACCCTGAAGTTTGACATCATCAAGATGGGAGCAACTTCAAGACCTCACATCCGCAGGATGCCAACGCCATAATACTTTGTCGACTTCACTTATACAACTCGTCATTATCCCTACATGCCATCTTCACCTGCTAACCATAGCAAGAGTCCAGTTGAAGTCTAAAGTTCCCTACTAGAGGATCAATCTCAATAACCAGTAGCCATGACAGGAAATGAATGGCAGACTTCCCTAACATTGTGTTTAATAGGGTTCCCGACAGATCCAAATGACTAACTACTATAAGACCTCCCTGCCCGTCTTGTGAGGGAAAGTTTCTCTAAGGAAGACAAGAAGATCCACCTGCTAGAGAGATGAAGGCATGAAGACAACGAGTCTAATCTTCAACTGAGCTTAAGCAACGCAAAGCATATAAGTGAAGACAGTCGTTCTCAAACCTTCTATCTCTAGCTAGACTGAAGGCAAGCAAGGAGCGTCATCAATCACTAACATGCTAAGAGCTAACATTTTTGAAGTATCATGAGAACACCACTATCAAAAAGGTGCTAGCAATAAGGTGTCTTTCGAAGATTTTGACTCAATATGGAAGATTTACAACATTCATATAGCACCAAGCAATCACAATAAGATGGAAGATCAACACCCTCCGTGATCATCCTTAGTAAAGTTATAAGGTGGGTATATTGTGTCTTCCCACTTTATTCAAGTAAATTATCAACCAGAAGATACTTCCAGAAGATTTTAATCTGATGCAAGCATCACTTTGCTAGCCACCGTCTACTGAAATAAAAGAACATTAACCCCGGAAACAAAGTCAGACGTCTACTCAACTCTCTTTGTGCCCAAGAAGCTCAGAATCAAGAAGGAAATAATACATGAAGTCGACAAGACTACTCTCGAACTGGTATGAACAAGCATAAAGAGTCAAGATTAGAGAAGGTTTTACGAAGGCACTCATTTACTACTTCAGCTAAAGACCAACAAGGAGAGTCGTCAATTCACTAACCCACTCAGATGTAACCTGTTGGAAGCTATGCTAGTCGACCCTTTCGATAGGCTACCTACAAATAGAAGTAGTATATGAGCCTCATAAGATGTAGCTTGCACAACATCCTCCGGAGATTTCATTGTTGGGTTCGCAGCATAGAAAACAAAAAAATCCTACGATGAGAACTATACGCCAAGATCTATCTACTAGATACAGAGCAATGGGTGGATATACATCCATGGAGAACTTACCCTCGAAGACCACCGAGTTTTGTTAACGAGTTGGAACTCATGGATGACGTAGTCGTACGGTTGCCGATCTCAAGATCGTGTGGAAGTCTGAGCGCCTCAAATCAGCAGCGCATCCGTCCTCGCACACACGTTCAAGCCACCGAACAACCTCCACCTCCTCGCTCTAGCGAATCAGTGGAAGCAGCAACTCCTTCCAGACGCAAGGCCACCGGGAACATGTATCTCGCTAATCGGAGACCATGGGGGAACATATCTAGAGGGGGAGAGAGATCCTTCACGAGGAGGTGTGTGGAAGAATGAGTGAGAGGGGGCCTTTTATAGGAGGAGGGGGTGCCCCTCCCCATGGACGGCGCCTCATGGGGGTGACCCCTCACCTCCCCCATTCATGTGGTGGCAACTCCTCCACATTAAAATGCCCCTTCACATTCTCTTTTAAAGTCTCCACTTTAAATGCATTAAATTTCTCCAAATTTAATGCTCTCTCATTTAATAAAACTCTTTTATAAAATTTATTCAGATTTTTTTAATTACTTTAATGAATAAACATTCACGTAAAACCCCTTGCAACATTTCAATATCACATGCAGAATCACTTTCTGCAATTTCACCAGAAACAATTCCGGTTTCTATCGAAACAATTCCTGCGCTTTGCAATCCTTTCGTCTGAAACATATGTGCTCCAAAATGGTGTCCGGCAACCCTTAAGTGCGTCACGCTATGGTTTACGAATAATGCAGACATGATTGAGACTCCTCTCAGATCAATAATCAGAAGTAGGACCTGGAGATCCATACTGACTCCTGCACATTCAACGATGACTTCTGTGATCGTGAGAACCTTTAACGCTAGTAACTTAATCCCTTTGTCTCATGATATAATACATGTCTGAGATTCGATCATCGGTATCCAAATACCTAGTTTGATCTCGTTACCGGCATGCACTCTTTTCTCGTTCCCATGATATAACATTCTAGGGATCACATCAGTTGCTTGCAAGCTATCTTAATGTGATATCACCGAGAGGGCCCAGAGTATATCTATCCGTCATCGGGATTGAAAAATTCCACTCTTCATCCATGAGCCTCAACATAACACCTTCGTAACACTAAACCCACCTTTATTGTCACCATGTTACGGTGTGACGTTTGATGTTATCAAGATACTCTTTCGGTGTTAGCAATTAACATGATCTCATGGTCTATGGATTAAGATTACTTCGTATGATGTTATAGCAATGTAAACATAATGACTTTGATCGTAATGCTATACTTCGGATGAATGTTCATCACATCATTTCACAAATGTTGTGACCTCGTTATTAACAACATCCAATGTCCATGATCAGGAAACCTTGATCATCTTGTTAATCAACGAGCTAGTCTGAAAGAGAGGCATAACTAGGAACCCCTTTTTGTTTACTAAACACACATGTATTGATGTTTCCTTTCAA
Source organism: Avena eriantha (assembly GCA_910589775.1). Taxonomy (NCBI): domain Eukaryota; kingdom Viridiplantae; phylum Streptophyta; class Magnoliopsida; order Poales; family Poaceae; genus Avena; species Avena eriantha. Next base: position 170,132,430 of record OU342745.1, on the reverse strand, counting down.
TACAATTATAGTATGCAAACTAAACATCTATCATATACAAGGTATACATAATAACAACTTTATTATTGCCTCTTAGGGCATATTTCCTTCATTCAACTCCGGACGAAAGGCTCGTGTCATTCTTCCAACATCACCTTGAGATTTCAATAAAGAAGATTCACATCATCTCCAAGATCCATTAGTATAACCCTAGGGAGGGAATACTAAATCTTCTCACTAACATAGAGTAACCCTCCTCTAGAAGCTACCTAAGGCGTGACTTGGGCTCGACACTTCGATGGAGTTTTGCTGATGATGATTGATGTTGTCCTATCAATGGTTATGTAAGGTATATCCATAATGGCATTGAGGTATGACTTGAATCCTCTTGTGTAATGGATGTTTACTTTGATACTTGTCGATTATGCTTCACGACACACTAATCCTCAGGTCATGGTCAAGTGCATAAGTTATTCTCGCACAGCGGATCCAAGGGTCCCACAATTTTTCCTGGAATTAATTGGTGTCTAGAAAGTCCCTGAAACAGCAAAATATGAAAAAGGAGGTTTTCTGCCTCCCAAAAAGTAAATACCTAAACAAGGGACATTGTAGAAAAGTCCCATAAATCATCTAAAAATTGCATAAATAATGATATAACAATAATGATGATATAGAATGCAAGTATCACTTGGTTCCGGCTCCTATGGTGTCCCTTTACCATTATAAAACAAGGCCAAAGCCGATAGAAGAAGAAGGTTAGATAAGTTAGAAGTAGGGAGTACATCCCTGGGAACAATCTCTATAGCCAGTTCATCATCCACCAGAAAGATCATAGTTGTAAAATGTAGGGTTTCACACAATGTGACCTTAACTTGTGTAAAAAACATGTGTATTTATGTTCTTATGCATTCTTCTCGATCGTCGATCGAGCTCACTCTACTTTGCACCCCTGTCCAAACTCAAAAGGCAACCTCCCATCCCCGTTGTCAAAACCTTGGACATGACAATTTTCTCAAGATGGACGAGCGTGGTAAAGTGCACCTTCATGGTATAGTCAAATGATGATGGTGGAGGTGGAAGATCACACTCTTCCCCAATCTTAGATTGAACTATAGATTCTCCATTTCCTTTCTCATACATTTCCATCTCAAAGTTTATGGTTTTATCACCTTCTTCATGCAAAATATTAGTACTCTCTTGAGCAGCAAGGCCTTTAATATGAAATTCAATAACATAAGCATTCTCTTCGAAATTTTCAATGCAATACTTAAGGATATGAGAACTTGTACTTTTAAGTTTATGCCCCACATCACAACTTTCATAGTTTTCATTAATAAACAAATCTGCCTCAATAAGCTCGATAGAAAGTTACAAATTTCTCTACTAACCTTATGTCAAGGTGCATAAATTTTGTCTTTTGATAAGAGGCAATTATGGAGTTACTACTTCACTTCCATTGGTAATAAAGGTGTTTATAATATAGTTCATTTTAGAAAGATATATCATGTAATTCACATATCATTTTGAAAATATCATTCAAACAACTTATCAAACTTTCCATATAATATCCCTCTTTTGAGGAACAATACTATGTATATAACTGAAGAACTTGCACACGATCATGTCCCGTAAAGGTTCTAAAAAGCACCTCCATATCTGAGCATACATATTAAAAGCTACATTATTTATAGTATTTATGTGTATATGGAAAAGGTAAAAACAAGACTGAAAAGTAAACAAACAATAATAACAAGAAAAAGATGAAACCAGGATAAAAGGAAATTGCTTTGTAGGTCTAATGGACAAGAGAAGCTCATAGTGCTGCAACCTCCCCAAACCAAGGTATTTGCACAAGTCGATGATGATGCTAGAAAATTTTCTGACAGTTGTTGTGCAATATGAACTATGCTCCAAGCTTGATGATGATGCTACTATGGTGTTGTTCCTCAATTCCCTGAAAACGGCACCAGAAAATATTCTAATGGTTGTCGTGGGAGATGATAACTATGCTCCAAGCTTCATGATGATGTTATTGTGGTGTTTCTCCTCAAGTCCCTAGTAACAAAACCAAAAATATGTTCTTGATGGGAAAAAGTCTGTGTGTACAAACTTGTTGAGACTTGATAGCTCCAAATTTCAACACTTTTTATCATTGTTTTTCCTCTTGTTTGTTGTCGGATTTCACTGAAGTTTACTCGTTCTACTAATGTTAACATCACAATTAGAGAATCCTTGGTTTCTTGTGATGGTTTTCAGGCAATGAACATTTTTGGAAGATCTAATAACATTTATGGGATAGTTACACCTAAAGAAGCAAATCCCCAATTGGAGCCTCTTTCATTGGAGGCATTCATAGTGCATAATGACCACTGGTACGATCGGCATGCGCTCGTACTGTCCACCCGTACTACTTGCCGCCTGCTCCATTATATCAATACAAGAAACTTTCATGAAGGAGAGACAACAAAAAACATAACATGGTTTCCGCAAACTCATGTAGAAGGGGAGAGATCAGATCTGGAGTAGGAGAAGAACATCGTCCCATTCTTCGACCATATTTAGCATCTAAACCATTCACTCCACCATCATCCCCATTGGTACTTAGAGAGAGAGATTGGAACTTGTCAGATTAGCGTTTGATACTTTGATCTACCTTGGTTTGTACTTGATTCGATCTTCAACTGGTATTGTGGCTTGCTACGATAACTTTGAGATGATTCCCATTTGCAATATAATTATGCCTTTGATTTATCTTCCTCTCATCTCTGATTAAATACCCATAGGCATGGGAGATGTAGGGTATTGGTGAGATGTGATGTGCCTTCTTTAATTCCATCCATTTGTGATTGTTGTAGTGTTTATTAAATTGTGAGAATGTTTATCTATGTTCGCGTAATGCTTGTTATCTAATTTAAGGGCCCAGGTAAGATGATACCGAGATCTCATAGGTATGAACTTATATCCTAGCGAATCGGCGACCCTTGAATGACACGACCGATATCAATGAGGAGCTAGTACTACTCAAGTACAAGAAGGAACCATCAAGATTAAAGCCTTGATCCAGTCGAAAGACCTTAATTAATGTGATGACCATTGTCGTGGTAACAGGTAGACGAATCATTGGGACTGGGAAGAATTGGCCATGAGGACTCCTAGTTGGTATATGGGTTGCTTGACTACTCATTTTTAAATAAGAAATATCACAATCACTTATTCCACTTTATTCATCTGGAACTTTCACTATTACCATTAACCATTTTCTCTGTGCCTAACTTCTCATATACAGGAACCTCGAACACCTTTCTCATCTTTAATTTTATGCTATTTAATTTTCTCTTTTTTCCTTACACAAGTTTCCTCTATTATGCACTCACAACCTTCAACAATTGTAGTCAATTCACTCAAGACCGGTGACACCTTGAGTGCAACAGAAGTGCTGCATAAAAACACTTACCTAGGCTCGAGTGCGATAGAAATGCCGCATAAAAATACACCGCATAAAAACACTTGCAGGCCATAAGGTCTCCAACTAAAGAGTCTTGTAATAAGCGTATTTTCCCACAAGGGTGACTCGAGGTTTTATATCAAACTCTCAGGGAATTGCAGGAACTTTTCTTTTGTTCCCTTCTAGCAACCTACAAAACAAAGTTTTTGTATTGTGTCCCCAACTCCACCGTGTGGTTGTTAAGTACAAGGTTTCATATTAGTGAGACTTAAATAAAATAGTGAAGTAAATAGATAGTAAAGTAAACTATAACTTAGAACAAGGAAGTGACAAAAAGGAAAGTAAAGTTCTTTCTGGGATTTTGTTTAGTCAAGGAGAAAGTAAAAGTATTTTTTCGGATTTAATTATTACAGAAAATGTACAAGAGAGTAAACCAAAGTAAAGTGGTTTCTTGCGATAAAAAGTGGACCAGGGTTCATTGTTTCACTGCCTACTCTCTCATAAACTGTGCTAGACATAAAACTTCTCATAGATGATATAATATTTCTTAGAATTTCAGTATGTGCTTGATTAGCATTCATATGGGCATCACATCCTAATATAAAAATCATGCAACACATCTCACTTATAATCCTATAAAAAGAGAAAACTCCATGCAATCTAGAATTAAGAATAAACAAAGTATATCCTTAGGTACTTTGACATGATGTTTAAATACCAAATACGCTACCTTGAAAAAACAAGACCATCTTTTCTCTCACAAGAAGAACATACCACATTCATTAACTTAATCCCTAATGATGTAACAAAAGAAAGGTAAAACCATAACAAATCTCAAACAATCACCACCCCCATCTTACTCCATCTAATACACACGTTCCCCCCACACATGTTCTTGCATACAAGTATGATTAGAACAAGTACTCAAGAACAAGGTACATAATATACATCTACCAATACATCTTACAAATAATAGAATTCCAATCACAAATATCATCTCATAAAACAAAGATCCACCACATAGGAATTACATATATGACTATAATCATGTTGGGAACCTCATATGGTTCTAAACAACGATAGGATGAGATAGATAGAGATCAATCTACTGCCACAAACCCATAGTACAGAGGTGTACTACTCCCTCTTCACTGTGGAGACGGTGTTGATGATGTTGGAGAGGGTGAAGATCAAACCGGGGATGGTTCCGGTGGCGTTTCCCCTCCAATCTTTGCTTATTCTGGCACTGTTTCATGTTTTTGTATTTTCTCCGCCTCCCCTCTGAGATCCCGATAGGGGGCCTTTTTGTAGGCGTTTTAGGTCATGACTTTGCACAGGGCACATGATGGACGGTTAGAGATGCTCGAGGAAGGAAAGTGATGTAGCCTGACCTATGGTTGTTACCACATCAAGGTCTCCAACTTATGCCAAGTGGTCATGGACTCCAAAGGTGAATCATATCCTCTATGGGAGACCACTTCCTACCCTACTGAATGCTATACTACTTCATACTATGTTCCATTATCATGATAGGGTCACACTGACAAGTGCGGAGGCAAGGGAGGAAGACCAGAGCACCAGGCCAAACAAGACGGAGGCTTGGAAGAGGAGACAGAAGAAGCAGCATCAAAAGCACCAAAGTCTCTAGCCGTGATGTCCAAAGTCTTTGGCCTCCAGCCCTGGAGTCTCTGGCTAGGACTCTGGACTGGTTTCTAAACGCCTGCCTGGAGCTCCGAGTACACCTCCCCGGAGGCAAGCCTGAAGAGCAATGACCAGAACGGAGTCTCAGTCCACTCTGGAGTCTCTGCCCCTAGACTCCGAACAAGACTCTGGCCGCCTGCCTGGAGCTCTCTGTCCGCCACCCTGGAGTCTACCTCCAGAGATCGACGCCTACCCTAGAGTCTTCGCCCGCCCCCAGAGTCTCCAGCCCCTGCACCCTGGAGTCTCTGGCGTAAGTGAATGGGCCTATGTGCCAACAGCTGGGCCCTTGCCCCATGTACCCCTCTAGTCCATTCCAAACCCTAGTTTTATGCCCAAACTACCCATTTTCTAGTGGCTGGCCTATATATAGTGCCCCCACCCATCATTGTATCGCTTAGGCATAGATGAGACTAAAGACAACCCCCTTTGGGGAATCTCTAGTTTTGCCTCATCCCCTTTACTAAGGGGACCGACTATCATCGCCAACCTCATTGGAGTTTGCATCACGCATCCATCGTTGTACCAGGCCTACATTTGTGAGTGTGTGAGCGTATTTTTCAAGAACCTCTCCAATGTGTTCTTGCTTCTCCGCTTGGGATTGATGGGAGAACGTTGACCGATCTTTCCTTGCGAGGATTCTGTCGGACCAGTGACCACCAGTGGGAGAGATTGGCCTTCTATCATGTGAGTTTTCCGTGTGCTCATCGTATTCTTCGCGAGGTGTGTGTGTCTATTTCCTCTACCTTTTCCCTTTCTCCTAATTTTCTCCATCGATTTGACCACGAGATCCGTGAAGATCGTGCCACCCTTTAGGTCACCCTTTAACAGAAAGAGATTAGGTGGCATGGGCCCCATCCTGGGCCACGCCACCTAGGCTATTTTAGGCCTTGGGCCTCCTCTCGTGAAATTCTAATGCTCCAGAAGGTTCTGGTAATGAAAAATGTTCCTCAAAAATTTCAGGTCCATTTGACTTTGTTTAGGCCTCTAAAACTTAAACTTACAAAAAACGGGGTTTTCCTGTCTGCCGGGTTATAAACCAAATAAAATGGATCATTGGTAAATCCTCATAAATAAATGTTAAACATGTATATAACATTGTATATGATACAAATATGTTGTAATATGTGACAATAAACTACAAAATTCATGTATGTATTTTACATGCATCAGCATGGAGTAAATACAACGGCACCTCTCATGTACAACTGGTGGCACACTGACGAAGGCCCACGCCCTCAGTAGTTGCCTCTAGTTAAACGTGCACATCCCACAGAGGTGGTGGTGTTGCCTCTCGCAGCTTCATGCTTCCAATGACATGTTATCAAAGGCCTTGTCAAGTATTTTGCGCAGCAAGTTGTTACAGCTGCGCATACACGTGCCGGTGTGCTACCGATAGGGTGTCACATTTTCCTAGTAGTGTTAACATTAGAACCGTAATAGTTCAACATAAACAATAGGAATACATATATAGGGTAGCCAATGTCTTCACCATCTTCGCGTGCTTCTTTTTGGCAGCAACCAAGTTCACTTATCTTAACACATGATATAGGATCTACAATTTTTAGCTTTCAAAAAATCACAAGAGACTGACGGTTCACACTCTTGTGTCTTATCTTGACAAAATAGTAGGTGCACCTTTAAAGATCATAATATTTATATTAGTTCGAAGTTTCAGAAATAAATCTATTGATACATTGATGAGAAGAGCCGTGATGTTTAATGATTTATTTCATTGATGGCTCAGTTTTAGCACTTGGTTAGTACCTTCCTAAATAACTCGGTCATCTAGACTTTGCTCACGATATTATAAATTTTGATATAACCTCGATACATGTACAAGCTTAGTATTGAGTGAAGTAAAAGTTTTGGGTTGAGAAGATGAATAGCTTATTAGGTGTTGACAGACTAAAATGAAGAGAGCTTGGCATGGATGTATCTCAAGAAATTTAAATATATATATTAGGTTTTAGTTTCCTTTCCGGTGGATATGATCTTCTCAATTAGCGAGAATGAAACTCACAAATGCTACCTTGAATCAGTTAAACGTTTTCCCTTATGGTTGAATCAATTTGTTCTTGACTTAAAAGGCCTACTCTGATCACGAGAGGCACATGCTTACATGATCTTTGTAATTATGTCCAGAAAATGGATTGCTTCAGCCTCTAAGGTGTTGAAAAAATAATCAATTCGTTGCTTTATATAATGGTGGTAGCCTAGCCTGCAGTTTATATGTAATTTTTTTGACTTGTTTATATGTAATTTTTATGCACCACATCTTGCTTAAATTAATTTGCACCTTGAGATTTTATAGGTGTGTCATAAATTCATGCATGACATACATTGACACATAAGGTCATGATCTTGCACAACTACCGTTTCTTTCGATGTTGCATGTTGCATAAAACCTTAAAGTGTCCCCATGTATTATGATAGATATTAGTGATTTTCTTTCTATTGGGCTCATGTGATGTTACTAAATTGATGTTATGTATGAACTATGATGTTCTAAAAACCTGATTCTGTTAATATACATCAAACATTTATCATTACTTTTTGGCAAGTGCATTTCAGAATTATGACATCAACTAAGTTTCTGTTTTTTTGGTGTTTGGGATTCATATTCGTAATGTTATGATCATGACCATTCAAGGATGCTGCAAAACAATGAGGTTGCTAATGAGAGTGCCAAGTGTCAATTCCTGATAGTTGATCGTCACTATTAGGTGGATTTATAAGAAGTTTTTCTCATATCTGCCAGACTTTTTCTTACTATATCTCTACGAAAATGGTCTCTCATTAGGTGTGTGTTTGGTTACCGTGCGAGTTTTTTCCCACGGATGCAACTTGCACACACGGGGACTGCACGCGCAGATCAGGCTCTAGGCCAAAATATCCCAGTTATTTGGTAGCCCGCATTGGCACTATTTAGGACTTGGGCAGAAACGAGGCCTTATCATTTGGTGGGCTGTATTAGGCCTGGGAGAAAGGATGGCGCATGTTTTCTTTTAGCATGCTCGTGTGGTCTAGTAACCTCTTCCTCAGATAGTGAGCTTACCAGACATAACAAGTAAGGCTAAACCACAACAAGCACACACCAATATGCACAGAACGAGAAAAATATATATCAGCACAACATATTTAACGATGCAGCATGACATAAATATTGTAGCAAGGCAACGACATGGCATAAAGACAAAGTTCACAGCAAACAAAGACAATTAATTAAGCTTCTACTCGTTGATCATGGCAAGGGCTGGATCATGCTGCGGGCACTTCTTCATCACTCCAGTCATGGTGTAGTCGAAGATGGTGACCTTGAATAGGTCACCCTTTAGCAGCCTGAAGGTCATGAAGTACCCGATCTTGATCTGGTGGGAAATGGCGAAGCCAGCCCACCCCTAGTCAAGGCAAACCCTATCGCTAACATCTCTGAGCTTCATCATCCAACTGCATCCAATGTTTGTCTTTAGCACGACTATCCTCCGGATAGTGCCTAGGAATGGCCTGAAGCCATATGGAATTGGGAGCAACTCCAGCCCAGGTGCCAAGATGACCTTGATGAAATGGGTTGGACCTAATTGATCATGGAAATGCCCCACCTTCATAGACCTACCCCTCGAGATTTTGGAGCCGCTTCCCTCACCACACTTGGCCTCCCTCTTGGAGGCACTTCCCTCACCACCATAGTTCCTCGAGCAAGAAAAATAGAATGATCATTGGCCAAAGCAAGCAAGCAAAACACAATCATTGGCCAAAGAAAGCAAGAAAAAAATCATCAGCCAAAGCAAGCAAGCAAAACCAATCCTGAGCTTTAGAATAACTAGCACACAAATGTAGAGCTACTACTACGGGAACCTAGAGGAAGTGCACAACCAATTCTATACATACCATTGGGTCCTTATATCACCAGCTCTAGGATCACAATGTGCCTGAGATTCATCATAAGGTGGGTGACATATATGAGCCTCATATATGATGTGCACACAAACACCGGGGAGATGATTCTATACTACCGAGGATGATGCACAACATTGTTTGCAATGAGAGATTCAAGGTACTACAGATTCACCCCCAGTCACATTTGGTGATAGTTTTAATCATCGACCAAAACTAAACAACAAACACAAAATCTTGCCTCATATTTCAGAGCACATACAATAGGAAGCAGTGATCCTGCCAAAGCAAGTTCCATAATTGAGAATAGATGGAAGAATAAGGTTCGAAAGGGTCATCCCTTCCATTTCATTGTGTTGCATATTTAATCATTGGCACTAGCATAGTTGTAGAACAAATATTAGTGCCTCATAGTAGGCATCGTGTGTCCAAGGTCAATCATAAAAGGCATGCTTACATGCAATCCACTGGGATCTTGGAGAAAGAATGCATTGTAATCATCGGCCAAGGAAAAAGAAGATGAACAGTGCAAAATCCCCATTTTTTCCTATCGGTGGAACCCTAATGAGAAAATCTACCTAAATCTAGCCAGTTACAAGCATAGAGGGAACAACTTTATCTATAGATCTAGTGCTCAATAAGGCACCAGTTGCAGTACAAGGTCATCTAAGAAAAAACCCTATCAAATCGGCTAAAAGAGCGAAAAATGGGCAAAAATCTATCGTGCATGTCGATTATATGCTCAGAGCTACAAGGTAACATTCGGATCTGTGGTGCAAAAGCAAAGATAGTGTTATGGGTCTCTTGTGGGGTTGGCCCTTGGGTGGCTCGATCTTCGCGGATTTGATGCAGGGAGGGAGGGGAAACCCGATGAACACAACTCTAATGCAAGGTAAAGATACAAAAACACGACAAAGCACACACTATTCGATTTGTTGTCGTTTGTTCGAACAACCAATCCGTAGAATCCTCGGTGAGAGACCATGTGGTAGAATCACCAAAGGAGAGATCGACAAGTTGATGATAGAATCCAAATCAAGGGGAGAATAGCAACCAATTAGAATCCAAAAAGGGAGAGACCTAACACAACTAGAATCATTGAAAAGGAGATACCAAACACTTGAGGACGGTCTTGATGACTTAGAGAAGGGAACCGACTCCAAGGTCTTGTACAGATCATAGATAAACTATTGAGAGGGGGTTCCCATCTATGGTTAGGCGCATGCCTTAATCCATCATCATCCCTATGGTTTCAAGGAGGGAGTGGGGGCATATATATAGGACATCCACGAGCTAGGGGTCAAATAGGGATAAATAGGAAGTTCTGGGTGTTACATGGGCCAGGCCCAACTATAAGGTGCACAGGCCTGCTCACTTACGCCGGAAGCTCCGGTGTCGGGAGGAAGGAGAGTCCGTGCAGGCGGAGACTCTGGCTCAGGCGGCGGAGACTCTAGTTAGACTCTGGGGTCTTGCAGGTGCAGGTTGGTCGAGGCGCGGGCGGATATTCCGGGAGCTCAACGTCGGAGACTTCAGGTCAGGGCAGAGACTCCAGTCTAGGGGTGGAGACTCTGGACCGACAATATAGCCTTGCAGACATATGCCGATCGTGACGTAGGCGCAGACTTCGGGTACACAGAGCGGAGAATCCTATCCTCGACAGAGACTTCAGGCTAGAGGGGCTGGAGACTCCGGTGCTGTCTCGGCTGCTTCTTCCTTCTTCGCTTACAGGCCTCTTGCTTGGGGGTCTTGGCTCCAGTTTCATCCTTGTCTACTCTTGGCATCATGGTCATGGGCCTAGTCATACAATAGGTACTTGGCTCAAGTACAATCCCATTCATATGATAACCATCAAAAGGTAAGAGATGGAAGGAATTCACCTTTGTAGGAATGGTTGGTGTAACTTGATGTGGATCAATGGTGATTTCCATGTGTTGGGTTGCATCATCTCCCCCCGCTTGAAAACAAGTCGACCTCGACACTGTTCTTTCATCATGCAAGGAAGGAGGTGGGCCCTTGGCCTTGTGCTTGTACGCGGGCAGATCACCGATGTCAAATCCTTGTTCAAAGATGTTGAAGAGCTTGTAGATTTTCTCACCATCATGTTTTGGTTAGAGATCCTGTATCACGTTCTTTGTGGGTGGTGGTCTATCTTGTGTACCTTGGAAAACTGACAACGAAGAGAGAGAATTGTATGATGGATTATTAGTATGGGTCACACTCAAATCTCTCTTCTCACATTTGGTGGCTTGCGACATGGTACTCATGATTTTTCCACTCATTTGGGACTTGTGGCACTCGTTCTCGTGATGGTGGTTCACTCTCTCAGCACTCATCTCACAAGGGCCCTTAGCTTGCTTTATCTTGTGCATAGATGTCATGTTCGATGGATTGGTGTCATATGCTGGAGCACGAATGTCTTGTCATTCCACTTGAAGGAGTATTGGTTAGTTTTAGCATGATGTAGAGATCCTCTATCGTATTTCCATGGTCTCCAAGGATCATGTGACACACAGACATTAACACGACATCACACTTGACGGTGTCTTCATATGGGTCAATCTTGAAAGAGACGTTGATCTTGGATGTTATCTTGAGTGCTCCATTGTCATCAATCCATTTGACATGATAGGGGTGGGGATGCGCTATGCATTGCAACTTGAGATTCTCACAAAGTTATGTACTTGCAGGATTATGGCAACTACCTCCATGAATGATCACCTTTATGGACTTGCCATCAATTCTGGCACGAGTTTGGAAGATATTAAGGTATTGGTCCTCTCTTGGTATGGATTTTGTTGTCAATACTTGAGAAATGATTAGGGGAGGGATTGGATCATGCTCGCATATAAGGGTGTTATCCTCTTCCATCATGGCTTCCCTTGGAATTGCTTGTTGAGTCAAAGCCTCGAATCTTCTTCACTCATGGAATAGGTTGCGCCATTCTCATCCGTAAGCATAACTCTTGTGTTGGTGCATTCATATGACTTGTGACCCTTCACTCCACACTTGAACCAAGTAACTTGACTATCCGATGTCGTGTTGTAGGATGATGCTATCGTTGTCTTTGTTTGCTTGGAAGAGCTTGGTGCTTGGTTTGTTGGCTTGGAGGAGGCATTTGCATTAATGGAAGCAAAGTATTCCTTGGTATTCTCATAAGCATTCTCTTTTTGCAAGTGACGATTGGCTTTGGTAATATGATGGAGGATCTCAGTGAGGTTCTTATACGGTTGGAAGTCAACAATTTTCCTTATTGGGTTGCTCAACCCGTCGAGGAACCTTTCTATTGTTTGCTCTTTGAGTTCTCTCACATCGGCTCGCATCATAGTCTTCTCCATTTCCTTGTAGAACTCTTCAATTGACATTGTGCCTTGCCTCAAATTTAGTCGCTTGTTGATAGTGCTTGGGGACGAACATCATGTACATCACTTCCTTCAACTCTATCCAAGTGCTAATAGTTGGTTCCTCTTGCTTCTCACGGTTCTTTTTATATTCTTCCCACCAAACATCTGAATAGTCCTCAAACTCAAGGGATGCCATTGCAACTTTCTTCTCTTCGGAATAGTTGTGAACTCGGAAGATCTTATCAATCTTTAGCTCCCAATCAATTTGCATCGGCATCTTCTTCTCTTGTGAACTTGGGCATAGCGAATCTGAGCTTTACAAACTTGCTTTCTTCATGCGCACAGTTGTAGTTGCGGTGTTCTTGTCGCATGCTTGCTTCACTTGGTGTGTGCGGTGGAGCAGGAGGAGGAGCTTGTTTATCTCGAGGTGATGGTGGAGGAGGAGCTTGATGATCAAAGTCTCTTCTACACCTTTGCTCAGGATCATTTGCATTCATGGGTTGTTGGTGACAATGGTGCGGTTGAGCATGATGGTTGTTGCATCTAGCGTGACGTGCATCCTCATAATAATCACTTGTATCCCATTGTGGTACGTGGTTGATGTGATGTGGACGGTGGTCATTGTGTGGGTGATGACGCCTATCATCTTGATTGTCTCCACCATGACGTGCTTTCTCTTGTTGGGGTTGCCCTTCTATCATTGCTTGTTGCGGTAGGTGAGCATGTCCTTCTAGTTGTTGTGGTTGAGCATGATGGTCATGGTGCCACTGATGTCTTGCATGGTGCGGTTGTTGAGCTTATGGATCAATGGCTTGTTCATGGCGATGACAAGCTTTTTTCCCTATTGTGGTGGTGGGATTCTCCATGACGGGAGTGTAAGCGCGAAGCGTCACCATGACGACTTGAGGAGCGCGTACGAGACAAACTTGATGAGCTTGAATGATGTCCATGACGGTTGCCGAGGCTGGCAATAACTTGGTGAAGAGCTTGGAATTTAGTGTGATGCTTCGCTTGGTGTTTCCAGTCACGGTAGTTGAACTCTTGAAAAGTTCCATCAAGCCGGTTCTCAAGCCTCTAAAATTGGGCATTGAATTTTTGGCATTGAGCCCATAAGTTGTGGCGCGTGGCGAAACCATCTTTGTTGTTGAAGTTGCCATCTCCGCTAGCTCCGCTTCCCCTAGACATGTTGTATAACCACAATTGCAAGGAAGGGTGGTACTGGTAGTATGGTATGTGCTACCTTTCCTTATCAAGTCCAAAATTGGAGAGGTTGTTCATACTGAGAAGGTTAGGAAGGTAGATAGCAAATGGAACAACCAAACGAGAAGGCCTATGGTAGTAGGTTGGGAAGGTAGATAGCAAATGGAACAACCAAATGAGAAGGTTATTGTCAAAAGCGGTTAAAATCCAACAAAAATGAAGTCAAAGGAAAAGGTAAAAAAGGGTGATGAGAACCTACATCTATACACACACGGTGGAGATTACTATGGCTAGCATGACTATGAAAATGAGCAACAGACAAAATTGGTCCTAACAAAGGCTAATGCTCGGTGTTGTACCAATGCTAGGAGAGACAGTAGCCTGTTTGCCAAAAGATTGAGAAGCAACGGATTTGCAAGCTTGCCTTCCTTTTTCCCGCACTCTTTCTTAGAATCTTTGGACTCTGTTTTTCTATTGGTATTTTTATTTTTTATTTTTATTAGAAGCTTTTCTCTTTTTTTGACGTATCTCTTTTCTTTCTATGCTATCAAGTCAACTTTTTTTATTGCCTCTACACTATGACTATGCAAGAGCAAGCGCATAATGCTTTGGGAAACACAAGATGAGCTACTCTCGATAGGTTAGGTAACACAAAAAGGAAGAAAAGGGGTTATCAAAAGTTGTACAAGTTATACCTTGTGGTGATGATGAACTTGCAACCGTTGGTGGAGGGCTGGTTCAGGTTCCGCAGTGTCGATGTTGAGCGCAAGGGATTATTGCGGAAGCTTTGTTAGATCACATACAAGCACACAAAGCACAAACACACAAAGGAAATAAGTCAAAAAGGAAAAGAGGTGAAAAATAGTTTGTTAGGGCTGGAGATTCCATTGTATGGGAGACGAAGAATCCGGGCGGGCCGGAGACTCCAGTCTTGCTGTGGCAGAGATTCTGGTGTCGGGGAAGAACCTTGAACTGCCCTTGTTCTTCAGCGGAAATTGGGCCATTCAAACCTCAAATCCAGAAATATCTGACCAAATTGTGCTGGGAAACATAGCAAAATGGTAGACCAACTGCAAAGACAAGTTTCTTATGGATCAAAACCACAATCAACTCACCAAAATGAGAGATTGATCCAAAAGCAATTTAGGGAAATATTTTTTGTATTTTTCAATTTATGGTGGAAATCTATGAACTAATTCAAATCCGTGGCAACCAAAAGCTCTTGATACCAGTTTGTTATGGGGACCTTGTGGGGTGGACCCTTGGGTGAACCGATCCTCGTGGATTTGATGCGGGGAGGAAGGGGAAACCCGATGAATATGATGAACACAACTCTAATGCTTGGCAAAGATAAAAACACACGCCAAACACACTCTATTCGATTTGCTTCAGTTGGTTCGAACAGCCAATCCAATAGAATCCTCGGTGAGAGACCTTGCGGTAGAACTACCGAAGGAGAGATTGGGAAGCGGATGATAGAATCCAAATCAAGGAGGGAATAACAACCAAGTAGAATCCCAAAGGAGAGAGACCTAACACTACTAGAATCCTTAACAAGGAGAACCAAACACTTGAGGGTCTTGACGACTTTAAGAAGGGCACCGACTCCAAGGCCTTGTACAACTCATATATAAACTAGTGAGAGGGGGTTCCCATTGAGGGTTAGGCACATGCCGTAATTCATTATCATCTCTAGGACTTCAAGGAGGGACTGGGGCATATATATAGGCCAGCCATGAGCTAGGGGTAAAATAGGCATAAACATGAGTTCTGGGTGTTACATGGGCTAGTCCCAACTTCAAGGTGTGCAGGTCTGCACACTTATGCTAGAGATTCCGGTGACGATAGGGCAGAGACTCTATGTGGGGAAGAGACTCTTGTCAGACTCCAGGGGCTTGCAGGTGCAGGCGGGTCGAGCCACAGGCGGAGATTCCGGGCGTGCAGGGTCAGAGACTCCGGGTCGAGGCGGAGACTCCGTCTAGGGGCAGAGACTCCGGACCGACAACAGAACCTTGTAGACATAGGCCGATCGTGGCGCGGGCGGAGACTCCGGGTACGCAGGGGCGGAGACTCCGGGTTGGAGGGGCCAGAGACTCCGGTGTTGTCTCGGCTGCTTCTTCCTTCTTTGCTTCCAGGCCTCATGCTTGGGGGTCTTGGCTCCAGTTTTATCCCTGTCTCCTCTTGGTGTCATGGTAATGGGCCTAGTCATACAATAGGTACCTGGCTCAAGTAGGATATCATTCACATGATAACCATCAATAGGTAAGAGATGGAAGGAATTCACCTTTGTAAGAATGGTTGGTGTATTATGATGTGGACCAATGGTGACTTCCATGTGTTAGGCTGCATCAGATAGGGTGGTTTGAGGTCTTACCACCATTTTTGTAGGTCGGGAGCACCGAACCTACCGCAGCCGTTACTCCATTGCTAGCAATACAACCGCAATACTCGTCCTCGATCCATCGTCATGTGCTTCCCTTGCAGTGGTATTGGATTTATCGGTGGTAGAGGAAGCGTCGACGGTGAGAGGAGAGAGAAGAAAGCGTGGTTGCTAGTGGGGAGAGTGAGAGTGGTGAGGAAGTGGTGAGGGGATTTATGACGCGTGTTCTTAATGTGTCATGCATCTCCCGCTCTTCTCCCCGAGTGTAGCCGCGTGCCGCCCAGGACATGTCCCTGCAAAAACATTCGATTTTGGTGTTCCTAGCGGGCCAAGTCGTTGGGTTCTTTAAACACGTGCGGTGCGTGTTCGACCAGCCGTGTGTTTCCCCAAACGGGCTTATTTCTGCCGACCAGTTGCGGGAAATCGCCATGTGCCTATCAAACACGCCTTGGATGTTCTCCGTTTGTGGTTTGCAAACATTGGATTTTTTTTCTTTATTTATTATATCAAAACGGCTACAATCAATTGACTATAGAAGGATTTAAATCCCAAATAGAAAACTGGAATTGCAAGGTATGTAAACATTGGATCTTCTCTTGTGTGTATCTCCACTTTTGTGCAACCTGTTTGTGGTTCTACCATGGTGAGGACGTGAACTAGTCCACATTTATTTAGGCTTTATTCAGTAGTTATAGGCTGCAAAGTGTATTGTAATTTTCCTGCTTTTTTGTAATTTTCCTGCTTTTTTGTTGTAATTTTCCTGCCATGTGAGTTTAACTAGATCATGCCCCACCACGCACCACTAAATCTAGTTCTATATGTATCTACTACACATGGGCCTTTTGCATGAATGGCCAAAACAAGATATAGTTTTTATCATACGCCACCTGAATAAGAGATCAAAGGAATCTCCATCGGCGTGATCCAAATGGTCTGAGCCAGCCTGATCCGCACGGACAGGAGGGCAGGCACGCACGCTCTAGGAACGCGCCCCAACATGACTGACGTGTCCGGTGTGACCCACTCCCGAAACCAAATTTTGTCCCCAAATGTGTCTTCCCGGACGCACCACGGACCATGCACGCGTCTAGGAATCGGACGATGGGGTCCGCATGGCAGCGTCCCATGGGCCATACTACGATGAAGGCGGGTCGACGGAAGCTGGCCTGGCAATCAATGTCACCGTTGACCTCCTGCAACGCTATCTAACCTCCTGCAACGACACTGGAGAGTCCACACCAGCATTAATGGCCATGGTTTCTTATACCAGCCCTGAGGGCCCCACTCTCCTACACACCGTGAGAATATCATTTTGCGGCCCGAAAGTTGGGCCGCCCAGGCAACGTGGTACCCAAGTACCCTGAAATCTGCCGCGATGACAATAGTTGGTGTGCCAAATACTCAGAGGGTCTTTTTCGGCACGAATTCAACTTTACGTTTCAATACAAAAAATCAGGCTAATAGCCGTCAAGTTGGCCCCCCTATCAGTTCTCGCCGTTATGTCGCTCCCGTCGCTTAGGCGCGGTGCCTGTCACATAGGCTTGCAGCGTTGCCACAGTGGATAGAACAACACCCCCTGCCCAGTGTGTTGACGTGACAAAACAGGGCACATGTATCGGCGTTATAATTATTTTTTGTTTACTCAGAAGCTGGAACGGCCACCGTCACGCGTCTCTCCTTGGACTTCCGTCCATGTCGTTAACCACTACCTTAAAAGCGCACTGACGGTTCCACCGTTCCCCTGCCTCGTAGAAACCACTCTTCTTCTTCCTGTCATCTGTCTTCTTCCCGTCTTCTCCTTGCCACCATGGAAGGTCGTCGCACTCTAGAGACAAGCTTCACTACCCATGACAATAAGAAGATAGATGTTGTCTACACCAACGAGGAGGAGACAGTGGTGCGCGTCCTGAGGATGTACGAGGGTTGGCTTGAGAAAGACGAGGACAAGTTATTGGACCTCGAGTAC
This sequence comes from Avena eriantha, assembly GCA_910589775.1. Lineage (NCBI taxonomy): Eukaryota > Viridiplantae > Streptophyta > Magnoliopsida > Poales > Poaceae > Avena > Avena eriantha. The sequence continues at coordinate 170,114,524 of OU342745.1, read as the reverse complement.
ACCTTGGAGCACCCATATGAAGGGAGTGAAGTCACCGTCGTTCAACTGGCCATGAGGAAATACGTCCTCGTCTACCACCTCTCCCGGTTTGTACATCTGCTCTCTGTACCTAACCGCTTTTAGGGTTTTCTCCTCTTTTTCATTATCCATTTGCTCATCTTGCAACTACTGGATTTTATTTAGGACCAAATAAATTATGATAAGACAATGTTGAGAGTCTTGATCTTGCATTTAATAGACTTTTCAAAATTATATTCATATGATGATCTTGCATTGACAAAATATTTGTAGTTACAAATTTTGGTGATGACAAACTACATACTTTCAGGACTGACAGGAAATGTCCGGCGCTGCGCTAGTTCCTTGTAGAAAAGGGAATTGTTTTCTGCATTGTCGACAATACAACTGATTTTTCAAAATTTTATCAAGAGGGAATTATAATTCCTGCGCACAACTGGATCGATATTCAGCGTCTTGTCAAGATCATAGGGGGCTCGATTAAGGATGGAATGGCATCACTCGCAACTACAATCCTCGGTGAGTCGTATGACTGAATGAAGGAAGATTTCCCTACGGATAGGCATGATTTCTAGGACGAGTGGCTGTTGTCTGATATAAACCTGAAGTATGCAACCATAGATGCTTACGTGACCTACGAGATGTACAAGAAGATCCATTTTTTTCAACGTTACCTCGTGTTTTGCCCTATTTGCAAGAGGGAAGATGAGTTTAGGGGAGCCCTTTGTAGAAATTGAAGAATAGCTGAGTTTGAAGCTGCATATGCAAAGAAAATGGCTGCATCTGAAGAAGATGATAGAGAGGCTACAGAAGCAGCCGAAAGAGAGCTTGCAGCTGAAGCTGAAGCAGCTAACAAAGAGGCTGTAGCTGAAGCAACAAATAGAGAGACAGCTTCTTCTAGCGGCAACAATCAGTCATGTGATGCAGCGCTAATTGTGCCACAGGACGCTGAAGATAGGGAAGGCAAGTCAGATCACAGGTGGGACGAAGCATTTCGTGAGCTGTGGAGTGCCAATAATGTAAGATCCACCTGGAATGATCGCAGTTGGTCGCCTAGGAACGATGGCAAGCGCCTCAAGTGGGCTGATGAGAAGTGAGTTAAATTTTACTCCTCAGTGTTATGTTTCTATTTTGTGGAATTCAGTTATCTTATCAAGATGTTTAGCGCCTCAAGTGAGAGTAGTAAAATAAATTTAACCCTCTTTGTGTTATGTTTATGTATGTGTCATGTAGCTTGTCAAGATGGTAGCTCATTAACTAGCAGTTTGAAAGAGTACCCTTTTTCTCTCTCGCTAAATTAATATGTTTCATTTTGTCCAAATTGGTAGAAAATCTAGAGAAGATTCTCTCTTCGATAATTCGTTCCCTTTTGGACCTCCTTTTGCCTCCGATCAGGTAGCAAATCTAGAGCAGCAAATCACACCAGGCAGAACACAATCATTCATAAAACAAAACAAATGTAGATATAGCTGTGCGCAACTAAATAGGATATAGCGATAGAACGTAGGTTGCTTAACAAGGTTCGATGCATTCAACTAGAAATAGGATAGAGCTAGAAAGAAGGTTCTTAGCAGCAGCAGCTACTGCCGCAGCTGCAGGCACATCTTGCAAGCGCCCGTGCATCCGCCTCCTCCCTCTGGCGCTTCTTCCACTTCTTGCTGCCCAGTCCCTTGATCTTGGGGGCCTTGGCCTGATTGGAGGCATGCGACCCTCTTTGATGGCCACCCGCTAGTATTTTTAGAGGTGAATGCGGAGAGCCCAGTGTTCAGCAATGTAGGCGTTGATGTTCACGGTCTCGCTCTTACCACCTCTGTGGATGCCAGAGGCCGTGGCCTCTACATTTCAGTAAGGTGTTCAAGTCGGTGTCGTCGGCATGACTCGTCAAGCAGTAGGTGATCCCCTTACGGAAGGGGCAGCTGTAGTCGCCACGCCTGAGGAAGGCGTCATACTGGCCGGCCCGCAGCCTCCTCAGCACTTGACGAGCCTTGGTGTGAATGGACTCATCATTGCTGCAGACGTCGCTGCCGGAAACCTGTTGGAAGAAAAGGAAAATGGGGGAGTAGATGATGTAAGAAGATCGAGCAATTGAAAGGCGAACAAACGAATCCTAATAAACCAAGATCTAGCATCCAACGATGGGAACGGTAGAAGAACCAGGGGAAGGGAGCAAACCCTAGTTAACTCCGAGCATGGGTCATCGATGCCGGTGTCGTAGGGGTTCAGCGGAGAGATGTACTTATTTGGATCGTAGGTGCCCAAGTAGTGCTTGATCTACTTGTGACCGGCGGGGGCCTAGACTAGGGACTGGACAGGGACGGCTGCTGCTTTCGACGCATTGAGGGGGACCGGCATGGAGACGGGGGCCTCCTCGCCGGCGGCCCCGGAGACGACGATGGCCAACTTATCCTCCTTGGTCATCACCGGCGCAGACGGGGTATTCTCAGGAGTTTGCGGATGCTAATGGGATGGTGGAGAGGGTTGCGTGGGGAGAGTGAGCGAGAGTGGGAGTGGGTGTGCGGAGAGGGGCTCTATAGTTAAGGTGGATGGAAGCAAGGCACGTTTCATTGCACCACCATGCAACGCGCCACGCAGTCTACTGCACCGTGAACCGCGACACGCGCACGGTACATCACGTCACGTTTTTTTCGCGGGTCATGCATGGCAGTTCTGTATTGAGCCGCATGCAAAGGGTGCACATACAATTTCTATGTACGAAGTTTGACACGGCCCTAAAATTGGCGATAGTTAAATGTGGAAATGTAGAGGGGAAGGTAGGTGGCTGTACGACGAGATTTGTGTGGTTGTGATAGATCGGGTAAAGGGATGTGTTGATGGCTGCGATTGACTCGATGAAGCCGGAGACGTTAGGTCTTGTCGAGCTTAGCTCTTCGGCCTCCGGCTAGCGCGTGCAAGCTTCTTACGGTGGGCCCCAGTTGGAAGTGAGATTGAGAGCCGCTACGTAAAAAATTGGATGTGTCTTATTAAAATCAAGTAGCAATAAATTGCAGCTGTCCATCGACGACTGTGCAGTCGATGATGCATGTGTTGTGGCATAGTAGTAGAAGTAGTATGCTTTTCAGACTTGATTAAACATGACATGACCGCTCGACGACTTTTTCTATTGACGGCATCGTGTTCCTTCTTGTAGAAGTCCCACTAAGGGAGACGTCTGTGATGTCTCATGCTGTACTGTGAAGGGCATGACATGTGCAATGATCATTGTTGGAACGCACAGAATCAACGGTTGGTGCGCACGATCCGCGTGACAACTGTGACAACCAATCAGGGAGTAGCATACAGAGCGAGCACAAGTTTGGGCTTCTATGAAAGATAGAGATGATGGGTTCGTAGCATGGAAAACAAAAAAATTCTACCGCAAGAACGAACAAAACCCAGATCTAATCTACATAAAAGCCAAGATCTAATCTATTAGACATGTGCAACGAGATAGATCTGTACTAACCCTTGTAGACACGAAAGGGTTATGAGATTAGATCTCGTGGTTGATGTAGTCGATCACTTGCCGATCTCAAGATCGAGTGGACGATCCTTCCGGCGCCGCGTTCCGGCAGCGCTTCCGCAGTCGGTCACACGTGCGGAGTCGAAGCAAACCTTCCTCTCCTCGTTCCAGCGAGCAGCGGAGGTAGTAGATCTCTCCACGGAATCCCAGCAGCACGACGGCGTGGTGGTGGTGGTGGAGTGGAGAATTCTGCAGGGCTTCGCCTAAGCCTGAGCAGAAAGAAGGAGGAGGAGAGAGGCGGCTTGGGGCAAGAGTGGAGGATCAAAGGGGGGTGGCGCCTCTACCCCTGTATATATAGAGGGAGGGGTGCGGCCTAGGGTTCCCACCCCTAGGCCCACCCCTTAGGGCCGGCGCACCAAGGAGGTTGGGGGAGGAGTCCTCCCCCCCCCCCAAGTCTCCTCTTTAAATTTCCCTTATCTTATCTTGGTTTTCAAATAAACTCCAAAATATCTTCTAGAACCTTCCGGAACATTTCGAAACCTTCTAGAATCCCCATACAAACACTCTGGAACATTTCCTAACTCAGAAAAAGATCCCCATTATATGAATCTTACTCCCCGAACAATTCCGGAGCTCCTCGTGATATCCCGAATCCAATCCGAGACTCCGAACAACATTCGGTCTCCAACGCACATTCCATATCTACTTAAAAACAACTTCGAACCTTAAGTGTGTCACCCTACGGTTCGTGAATATGTAGACATGACGGAGACACCTCTCCAATAAATAACCATCAGCGGGATTTGGAGATCCATAACGGCTCCCACATACTCAACGATGACTTCGTGATCGATTGAACCATTAACATACGAAACCAATTCCCTTTGTCTCGCGATACTCTACTTATCCGAGGTTTGATCATCGGTATCTCCATACCTAGTTCTACTTCGTTACTGACAAGTACTCTTTACTCGTTCCATGATATGTCATCCCTTGTGACCTAGTCACATGCTTGCAAGCTAACTAGATGACATTCCACCGAGAGGGCCCAGAGCATATCTATCCATCATATGGATGGACAAATCCCAATCTTGGTCCATGCGCTTCAACACATACTTTTAGAATACCCAACGACACCTTTATGACCACCCAGTTACGAAGTGGTGTCTGATGTCATCAAAGTACCCATCCGGTGATGGTGATTAACACAACCTCATGGTCAAAGGATTAGGTCACTATGCATTTAAAAGCTTATAGCAATACGAACTTAATGACTTGATCTTATGCTACGCTTGCTATGGGTGTGTGTCCATCACATCATTCTCCTAATGATACAACCTTGTTATTAATGACATCCAATGTCCATGACTAGGAAACCATGATCATCTATTAATCAACAAGCTAGTTCAACAAGAGGCTTACTAGGGACTCTTACATGTTTACAAAACACACAAGTATTAGTGTTTCTTAATAATACAATTATAGCATGGGATGTAAACATTCATCATAAACACAAAGATATAATAATAACCACTTTCATTATTGCCTCTTGGGCATATCTCCAACAAGAGAGAGGGGGGCAAAACTGAGTAGTATCAAAAAACCAAGGGGAAAAGTGAGTAGTATAAAAATGAAAAGTGAGTGTCTTGTACAATGAAATACATGGATCAACCAACGACATTGCATGTTTGTTCTTTCCACAAACCACATATGGATCCACTCGTGTCATTGCATGTCTGTTCTTTTCATGAAGCACAGCTAGAGTCATTGCATGCGTGTTCTTCTCACAAACCACATAAGGATACACTAGTGTCATTGGATGTGTGTTTTTTTCATGAAACACAACCAGTGTCATTGCATGTCTGTTCTTTCCACAAACCATGCATGGATCCACCAGTGACATTGGATGTGTGTTCTTTTCATGAACCACACCCAGTGTGATTGCATGTATGTGCTTTCGACAAACCACATATGGATCCACCAGTGACATTCGATGTGTGTTATTTTCTTGAACCACACCCAGTGTCATTGCATGTGTGTTCCTCTAAACAAACCACACATGGATCCACCTAGTGTGATTGCATGTCTGTTCTGTTCACAAACCACACCCAGTGTCATTGCATGTATGTTCCTCTAAACAAACCACACATGGATCCACCTAGTGTGATTGCATGTCTATTCTTTTCACAAACCACACATGGATCCACCAGTGTCATTACATCTGTGTTCTTTTCCTGAACCACAGCTAGGGTCATTTCATGTGTGTTCTTCTAAACAAAACACATAAGGATCCACCAGTATCATTGGATGTGTGTTCTTCTCATTAACCACACATGGATCCACCAGTGTCATTGCATGTATGTTCTTTTCATGAACCACAGCTAGTGTCATTGCATGTCTGTTCTTTCCACAAACCACACATGGATCCACCTAGTGTGATTGCATGTCTGTTCTTTTCACAAACCTCACATGGATCCACCAGTGTCATTGTATGCATGTTCTTCTCATGAACCACACCTAGTGTCATTGTATTTATGTTCTTCTCATGAACTACACATGGATCCACCAGTGTCATTGCATGTGTGTTCTTTTCATGACCATAGCTGGAGTCATTGCATGTGTATTCTTCTCACAAACCACACAAGGATCCACCAGTATCATTGCATGTGTGTTCTTCGCAGGAACCACACCCAGTGTCATTGCATGTCTATTCATCTCACGAACCACATCTAGAGTGGTTGCATGTGTGTTCTTCTAAACAAACCACACATGGATCCGCCTAGTGTGATTGCATGTCTGCTCTATTCACAAACCCCACCCAGTGTCATTGCATGTTTGTTCCTCTAAAGAAACCACTCATGGATCCACCTAGTGTGATTGCATGTCTGTTCTTTTCACAAACCACACATGGATCCACCAGTGTCATTGCATGTGTGTTCTTTTCTTGAACCACAGCTAGAGTCATTGCATGTGTGTTCTTCTAAACAAACCACATAAGGATCCACAAGTGTCATTGGATGTGTGTTCTTCTCTTGAACCACACATGGATCCACCAGTGTCATTGCATGTGTGTTCTTTTGATGAACCACATACAGTGTCATTGCAAGTCTGTTCTTTCCACAAACCACACATAGATCCACCTAGTGTGATTGCATGTCTGTTCTTTTCACAACCACACATGGATCCACCAGTTTCATTGTATGCATGTTCTTCTCATGAACCACACCAAGTGTCATTGCATGTATGTTCTTCTCATGAACCACACATGGATCCACTAGTGTCATTGCATGTGTGTTCTTTTCATGAACCACAACTAGAGTCATTTCATGTGTGTTCTTCTCACAAACCACATAAGGATCCACCAGTGCCATTGCATGTGTGTTCTTCTCATGAACCACACCCAGTGTCATTGCATGTCTGTTCTTCTCACAAACCATAGCTAGAATCATTGCATGTGTGTTCTTGTAAACAAACAACACATGGATCCACCTAGTGTAATTGCATGTCTGTTCTTTTCACAAACCACACATGGATCCACCAGTGTCATTGCATGTGTGTTCTTTTCATGAACCATAGCTAGAGTCATTGCATGTGTGTTCTTCTCACAAACCACACAAGGATCCACCATTGTCATTGCATGTGTGTTCTTCTCATGAACCACACCCAGTGTCATTGCATGTCTGTTCTTCTCACAAACCACAGCTAGAATCATTGCATGTGTGTTCTTCTAAACAAACCATACATGGATCCACCTAGTGTAATTGCATGTCTGCTCTTTTCACAAACCACACATGGATCCACCAGTGTCATTGCATGTGTGTTCTTTTCATGAACCACAGCTAGAGTCATTGCATGTGTGTTCTTCTAAACAAACCACACATGGATCCACCAAGTATCATTGCATCTCTATTTTTTTCACAAACCAGACATGGATCCACCAGCGTCATTGCATGTGTGTTCTTCTCATGAACCACAGCCAGAGTCATTGCATGTGTATTCTTTCTACAAACAACACATGGATCCACTAGTGTGATTGCATGTCTGTTCGTTTCACAAACCACACATCGATCCACCATCGTCATTGCATGTCTGGTCTTCTCATGAACCAAAACCAGTGTCATTGCATGTGTGTTCTTTTCAAAAAACACATAAGGATCCACCAGTGTCATTGGATGTGTGTTCTTCTCATGAACCACACATGGATCCACCCAGTGTCATTGCATGTCTGTTCTTTTCATGAACCACAGCTAGGGTCATTGCATGTCTGTTATTTTCACAAACCACACATGGATCCACCAGTGTCGTTGCATGTCTGTTCTTCTCATGAACCACACCCAGTGTCATTGCATGTTTCTTCTTCTCACAAACCACAGCTAGAGTCATTGCATGTGTGTTCTTCTAAACAAACCACACATGGATCCCCTAGTGTGATTGCATGTCTGTTCTGTTCACAAACCACACATGTATCCACCTGTGTCATTGCATGTGTGTTCTTCTCATGAACCACAACCAGAGTCATTGCATGTCTGTTCTTCTCATGAACCACACCCAGTGTCATTGCATGTGTGTTCTTTTCACAAACCACATAAGGATCCACCAGTGTCATTGCATGTGTGTTCCTCTAAAAAAACACATGGATCCACCCAGTGTCATTGGATGTTTGTTCTTTTCAAAAACCACACCCAGAGTCATTGCATGTCTGTGCTTTCCACAAACCACATATGGATCCACTAGTGCCATTGCATGTGTGTTCTTCTCATGAACCACACCCAGTGTCATTGCATGTCTTTTCCTCTAAACAAACCACAGCTAGAGTCATTGCATGTGTGTTCTTCTAAACAAACCACACATGGATCCACCTAGTGTGATTGCATGTCTGTTCTTTTCACAAACCACACATGGATCCACCAGTGTCATTGCATATCTGTTCTTCTCATGAACCACACCAGTGTCATTGCATGTGTGTTCTTCTCACAGACCACATAAGGATCCAACAGTGTCATTGCATGTGTGTTCTTCTAAACAAACCACACATGGATCCACCCAGTGTCATTGCATGTCTGTTCTTTTCATGAACCACACCCAGAGTCATTGCATGTATGTTCTTTCCAAAAACCACATATGGATCCACCAGTGTCATTGCATGTGTGTTCTTCTCATGAACCACACCCAGTGTCATTGCCTGTCTGTTCCTCTAAACAAACCACTGCTAGAGTCATTTCATGTGTGTTCTTCTAAACAAACCACACACGGATCCACCTACTGTGATTGCATGTCTTTTCTTTTCACAAACCACACAGGGATCCACCAGTGTCATTGCATGTTTGTTATATTCATGAACCACACCTAGTGTGATTGCATGTGTGTTCTTTTCAGAAACCACATAAGGATCCACAAGTGTCATTGCATGTGTGTTCTTCTAAACAAACCACACATGGATTCACCCAGTGTCATTGCATGTTTATTCTTTTCATGAACCACACCCAGAGTCATTGCATGTCTATTCTTTCCACAAACCACATATGGATCCACTAGTGTCATTGCATGTATGTTTTTCTCATGAACCACACCCAGTGTCATTGCACGTCTATTCCTCTAAACAAACCACAGCTAGAGTCATTGCATGTGTGTTCTTCTAAACAAACCACACATGGATCCACCAGTGTGATTGCATATTTGTTCTTTTCACAAACCACACATAGATCCACCAGTGTGATTGCATGTCTGTTATTTTCATGAACCACAGCCAGAGTCATTGCATGTCTGTGCTTTCCACAAACCACACATGGATCGACCAGTGTCATTGCATGTTTGTTCTTTTCACAAACCACACATGGTTCCACCAGTGTCATTGCATGTCTGTTCTTCTCATGAACCAGACCCAGTTTCATTGCATGTGTGTTCTTTTCAGAAACCACATAAGGATCCACCAGCGTCATTGGATGTGTTCTTCTCATGAACCACACATGGATCCACCCAGTGTCATTGCATGTCTGTTCTTTTCATGAACCACAGCTAGAGTCATTGCATGTGTGTTCTTCTAAACAAACCACACATGGATCCACCTAGTGTGATTGCATGTCTGTTCTTTTCACAAACCACACATGGATACACCAGTGTCATTGCATGTCTGTTCTTCTCATGAACCACACCAGTGTCATTGCATGTGTGTTCTTCTCACAAACCACATAAGGATCCAACAGTGTCATTGCATGTGTGTTCTTCTAAACAAACCACACATGGATCCACCCAGTGTCATTGCATGTCTGTTCTTTTCATGAACCACACCTAGAGTCATTGCATGTATGTGCTTTCCAAAAACCACATATGGATCCACCAGTGTCATTGCATGTGTGTTCTTCTCATGAACCACACCCAGTGTCATTACATGTCTGTTCCTCTAAACAAACCACTGCTAGAGTCATTGCATTTGTGTTCTTCTAAACAAACCACACATGGATCCACCTAGTGTGATTGCATATCTTTTATTTTCACAAACCACACATGGATCCACCAGTGTCATTGCATGTTTGTTCTATTCATGAACCACACCCACTGTCATTGCATGTGTCTTCTTTTCACAAACCACATAAGGATCCACCAGTGTCATTACATGTGTGTTCTTCTAAACAAACCACACATGGATCTACCCAGTGTCATTGCATGTTTATTCTTTTCATGAACCACACACAGAGTCATTGCATGTCTATTCTTTCCACAAACCACATATGGATCCACTAGTGCCATTCCATGTCTGTTTTTCTCATGAACCACACCCAGTGTCATTGCATGTCTATTCCTCTAAACAAACCACAACTAGAGTCATTGCATGTGTGTTCTTCTAAACAAACCACACATGGATCCACCTAGTGTCATCGCATGTCTGTTGTTTTCATGAATCACAGCTAGAGTCATTGAATGTCTGTTCTTTTCACAAACCACACATGGATCCACCAGTGTCATTGTATGTATGTTCTTTTCATGAACCACAGCTAGAGTCATTGCATGTCAGTGCTTCTCACAAACCACAAAAGGATCCACCAGTGTCATTGGATGTGTGTTCTTCTCATGAACCACACATGGATCCACCAGTGTCATTGCATGTCTGTTCTTTTCAAAAACCACGGCTAGAGTCATTACATGTGTGTTCTTCTCACAAACCACACAAGGATCCACCAGTGTCATTGCATGTGTGTTCTTCTCATGAACCACACCCGGTGTCATTGTATGTCTGTTCTTCTCACAAACCATAGCTAGATTCATTGCATGTGTGTTCTTCTAAACAAACCACACATGTATCCACCTAGTGTGATTGCCTGTCTGTTCTTTTCACAAACCACAAATGGATCCACCAGTGTCATTGCATGTGTGTTCTTTTCATGAACCACAGCTAGAGTCATTGCATTCCAGTTCTTCTAAACAAACCACACATGGATCCACCTAGTGTCATTGCATGTGTGTTCTTTGCATTAACCATTACTAGTCATTGCATGTCTGTTCTTTCCACAAACCACACATGAATCCACCTAGTGTCATTGCATGTGTGTTATTCTCATGAACCACACATGGATCCACTAGTGACATTGCATGTCTGTTCTTTTCATGAACCACTGCTAGAGTCATTGCATGGCTGCTCTTTCCACAAACCACATATGGATCCACCAGTGTCATTGCATGTATGTTCTTTTCATGAACCACAGCTAGAGTCATTGCATGTCAGTTCTTCTCACAAACCATATAAGGATCCACCAGTGTCATTGCATGTCTGTTATCTTCACAAACAACCCCCAGTGTCATTGTATGTCTGTTCCTCTCATGAACCACAGCTACAGTAATTGCATGTCTGTTCTTCTAAAAAAACCACACATGGATCCACCAGTGTGATTGCATATCTGTTCTTTTCACAAACTACACATAGATACACCAGTGTGATTGCATGTCTGTTCTTTTCATGAACCACAGCTAGAGTCATTGCATGTCTGTGCTTTCCACAAACCACACATGGATCCACCAGTGGCATTGCATGTTTGTTCTTTTCACAAACCACACATGGATCCACCAGTGTCATTGCATGTCTGTTCTTCTCATGAACCAGACCCAGTTTCATTGCATGTGTGTTCTTTTCAGAAACCACATAAGGATCCACCAGTGTCATTGGATGTGTGTTCTTGTCATGAACCACACATGGATCCACCCGGTGTCATTGCATGTCTGTTCTTTTCATGAACCACAACTAGATTCATTGCATGTTTGTTCTTCTAAACAAACCACACATGGATCCACAGTGTCATTGCATGTGTGTTCTTCTCATGAACCACACCCAGTGTCATTGCATGTCTGTTCTTCTCATGAACCACACCTAGTGTCATTGCATGTGTATTCTTCTCACAAACCACAGCTAGAGTCATTGCATGTGTGTTCTTCTAAACAAACCACACACGGATCCACCTAGTGTGATTGCATGTCTGTTCTTTTCACAAACCACACATGGATCCACCAGTGTCATTGCATGTCTGTTCTTCTCATGAACCACACCAGTGTCATTGCATGTGTGTTCTTCTCACAAACCACATAAGGATCAAACAATGTTATTGCATGTGTGTTCTTCTAAATGAGGGATCATCTTACAATGCTACCAAAAGCGCCAAACTAGCATTATAAGATGCTAACATTTAATGTGTAAAGTGAGATGATATGGTCCATGCATTTGATCTCTATCACTTGCATCGTTGTATGATCTCTATCATTCCTTTGTGTGTAAGGCCAAGGTCTATGGAACTTACATGTTGAGTGTGTTGTAAGAGTATCTATCATACATCTACTTACAACAATACCATATCAATACACTAGCCCAGCAACGATCTAAACTAGACGCCTCTAATTTATCAATTGCAAGTTTTACGTGGCTTAGGGCTTTCGGAGATAGAACCGTTCTCACCTCCGAACATGAACCACAACGAGGATAACTAAGTTATTAGCAACTCGTTGTAAATCAGATATTGACTATAGTAGGAGAGACAGACACCTGCCAGCCACTTATGCAAAACAAGTTGCATGTCAGTCGTGGAACCGGTCTCATGTACGATGACATGTAAGGTTGGTCTCGGCCGCTTCATCCCACTATGTCACCAATATCCAAAATACATAGAAGATGCAATAACATGATCATCATTGCCCACATATAAAAATATGTGTTCTACCCGTGCAAAGCACCTACTCATAGATCAGGCTCGGATACCACTGTTGGGTCCGCAACATAGAAAACAAAAAATTTCCTATGATGCGAACTACACGCCAAGATCTATCTACTAGGTACAAAGCAATGGGTGGACATACATCCAACGAGAACTTTCCCTCGAAGACAACGAGTTTTGTTAACGAGTAGTACCTCGTGGTTGATGTAGTCGTACACTTGCCGATCTCAAGATCGTGAAGAAATCCGAGCGCCTCAACTCACCAGCGCATCCGCACTCGCACACACGTTCAATCCACCGGACAACCTCCACCTCCTCGCTCCAGCAATCCAGCGGAAGCAGCAACTCCTTCCAGAAGAAATGCCACCGGGAACATGTATCTCGCTAATCCGAGACCATGGGGGAATAATTCTAGAGGGGGAGAGAGATCTTTCACAAGGAGGTGTGTGTGGATCAAGGAGGGAATGGGTGGCCTTTTATAGGAGGAGGGGGGTGCCCCTATCTCCATGGCCGGCGCATGGGGGGTGACCCCTCACCTACCCCATTCATGTGGTGGTAACCCCTCCACATTAAAATGCCTCTTCACATTCCCTTTTAAATTCTCCACTTTAAATGCATTAAAATTCTCCCAGTTTAATGCTCTCTCATTTAATAAAACTCTTTTTATTAAATTTATTCAGAATTTTGTTAATTACTTTAATTAACATACATTCACATATAGCCCCTTGCAATATTTCAATATCACATGCAGAACCACTTTCTGCAATTTTACCAGAAAAAATTTCCGGTTTCTATTGAAACAATTCCCGCGCTTTGAAATTCTTTCGTCTGAAACATATGTGCTCCAAAATGGTGTCCGGTAACTCTTAAGTGTGCCACCCTATGGTTCGCGAATAATGCAGACATGATCGAGACCCTTCTCCGATCAATAATCAACAGCGAGACCTGGAGATCCGTACTGACATCTACACATTTAACGATGTCTTCTGTGATCGTGAGAACCTTTAACGCTTGTAACTAAATCCCTTTGTCTCTCGATATATTACATGTCCGAGATTCGATCATCGGTATCTCCATACCTAGTTTGATCTCGTTACCGACATGCACTCTTTTCTCGTTCCCGTGATATAACATTCTAGTGATCACATCACTCGCTTGCAAGCTATCTCAATGTGATATCACCGAGAGGGCCCAGAGTATATCTATCCGTCATCGGGATTAACAAATTCCACTCTTGATCCATGAGCCTCAACATAACACCTTCGTAGTACTGAACCCATCTTTATAGTCACCCTATTACGGTGTGACGTTTGATGTTATAAAGATACTCTTCCGGTGTTAGCAATTAACATGATCTCATGGTCTAAGGATAAAGATTACTTCGTATGATGTTATAGCAATATAAACATAATGACTTGATCGTAATGCTATACTTCGGATGAATGTTCATCACATCATTCCACCAATGGTGTGACCTTGTTATTAACAACATCCAATGTCCATGATCAGGAAACCTTGATCATCTTGTTAGTCAACAAGCTAGTTTATAAGAGAGGCATAACTAGGAACCCTTTTTGTTTATTAAACACACATGTATGGATGTTTCTGATCAATACAATTCTAGCATGTAAAATAAACATCTATCATATATAAGGAATACATAATAACAACTTTATTACTGCCTCTCAGGGCATATTTCCTTCAGTCTCCCACTTGCACTAGAGATAATAATCTAGTTCACATAGTGATAAATCTAACACCCATGGAGTTCTGGTGTTGATCATGTTTTTCCCTAGGGAGAACTTTAGTCAAAGGATCTGCTACATTTAGGTCCGTGTGTACTTTACAAATCTTTATATCTCCATCCTTGACATGCTCGCGGATGGAGTGAAACCGGCGCTTAATATGCTTGGAATTCTTGTGAGACCTCGGTTCCTTTGTGTTGGCTATGGCTCCATTGTTGTCACAATAGATCACCATCGGGTCCAACGCACTAGGAACCACACCTAGTTCCGTAATGAACTCTTTCATCCAAACCGCTTCCTGCGCCGCTTCTGAAGCAGCAACATATTTCGCCTCCGTCGTTGATCCAGCCACGACAGGTTGTTTGGAACTCCTCCCACTAACTGTTGCTTTGTTCAATAGAAATACGTATCCGGATTGAGACTTAGAGTCATCTGGATCAGTGTCAAAGCTAGCATCGAATTAACACTTAGCGACTAGCTCTTCTTCACCTCCGTATATAAGAAACGTATCCTTAGTTCTTCTCAAGTATTTGAGGATGTTCTTTACATCTATCCAGTGTTCCGAACCTGGATCAGATTGGCACCTACTAGTCAAACTAATAGAATGTGCCACATCCGGTCTTGTACATAGCATGGCATACATAATAGAGCCTATGGCCGAGGCATAGGGGATCTTATCCATCATCTCTCTTTCTTCCGTCGTAGCCGGACTTTGAGTCTTACTCAATGTCTTGCCTTGCAACATAGGTAAGAACCCCTTCTTAGTTTAGTCCATATTAAACTTCTTTAATATCTTATTAGCATCCTTAGGATCGACAAAACCCTTAGGTTGTATCATATACAACTCTTCTTCAATATTACCATTGAGGAATGCAGTTTTGACATCCATCTGCCATATTTCATAATCGAAATATGAAGCAATTGCTAACATAATCCTAACCGACTTATGCATCGCTACAGGAGAGAATGTCTCATCGTAGTCAACTCCTTGAATTTGTCGAAACCCCTTTGCGACAAGTCGAGCCTCATAGATGGTCACATTACCATCAGCATCAGTTTTTCTGTTGAAAATCCATTTATTCTCAACGGCCTTTTGATCGTGAGGTAAGTCCACCAAGTTCTAAACTTGGTTCTCGTACATGGATTCCATATCGGATTTCATGGCTTTTAGCCATTTGTTGGAATCCGGGCTTATCATCACTTCTTCATATGTCACAGGGTCATCCATTTCATCAACCATGAAATTCACAACAGGATTGTCGTACAGTTCAGGAGCTGCACGTGTCCTGCTTGACCTGCGAGGTTCGGTAGTGTCCTCTTTCGGAGTTTCATGATCATTATCATTAGCTCTCTCTTCATCAGGTGATGTCAACTCCGAAACAACTTCCGGTGCTGCGCCACTCACCATTCCATGAAGAGAAGGTTCAATAACCTCTTCGAGTTCTACCTTCCGACTACTCACACCTTTCGTGAGAAACTCCTTCTCAAGAAAGGATCCATTCTTGGCAACAAAAACCTTGCCCTCGGATCTGTGATAGAAGGTATACCCAATCGTTTCCTTAGGGTATCCTATGAAGACGCATTTTTCCGCTTTGGGTTCGAGTTTATCTGGCTGAAGTTTCTTCACATAAAGATCGCATCCCCAAACTTCTAAGAAATGACAGCTAAGGTTTGTTTCCAAACCATAATTCATACGGTGTTGTTTCAACGGATTTAGATGGTGCCCGATTTAAAGTGAATGCAGCTGTTTCTAGTGCATAACCCCAAAATGACAGTGGCAAGTCAGTCAGAGACATCATAGATCGAACCATATCCAATAAGGTATGATTACAACGTTCCGACACACCATTACGCTATGGTGTTCCGGCAGGCGCGAGTTGTGAAACTATTCCACACTCTTTCATGTGTGTGCTAAACTCGTAACTTAGATACTCTCCCCCACAGTCAGACCGTAGAAATTTGATCTTTCTATTATGATAATTTTCCACTTCATTCTAAAATTCCTTGAACTTTTCAAAAGTTTCAGACTTGTGTTTCATCAAATAGATATACCCATATCTACTCAAATCATCCGTGAAAGTAACAAAATAACGATATCCACCTCGCGCCGACACACTCATTGGTCCACACACATCAGTATGTATGATTTCCAATAGATCTGTCGCCTGTTCCATTGAACCAGAAAACGGCGTTCTAGTCATCTTGCCCATAAGGCATGGCTCACATGTATCAATTGATTCAAAATCAAGTGATTCCAAAAGTCCATCGGAATGGAGTTTCTTCATGCGTTTAACGCCAATATGACCTTGACGACAGTGCCACATATATGCAGATATATCATTATCAAGTTTAATCTTTTTAGCATTAACATTATGAATGTGCGTAATATTACTATCGAGATCTATCAGAAATAAACCATTCAACATAGGTGCATGACCATAAAAGATATCATTCTTATAAATCGAACAACCATTGATTTCAGATTTAAATGAATGACCACTTTGCATCAAACACGATCCGGATACAATGTTCATGCTCAGTGCAGGCACCAAATAACAATTATTTAGGTTTATAACTAATCCCGATGGCAAATGGAGAGGTAGCATCCCAACGGTGATCACATCAACTTTTGATCCATTGCTGACCCGCATCCTGACATCATCCCTTGCTAGTTGGCGCTTGTTCTGTAGCCCCTGAACTGAGTTACATATATTAGCAACCGATCCCGTATCAAATACCCAGGTGCTACTGCGAGTACTAGTCAAGTACACATCAATAACATGTATATCACATATACCTTTGTTTGCATTGCCGGACTTCTTGTCCGCCAAATACTTGGGGTAGTTGCGCTTCCAATGGCCAGTCCCCTTACAATAGTAGCACTCGGTGTCAGACTTAGGGCCATCTCGGGGTTTCTTTTCAGGCGTGGCAACAGGCTTGCCACCCTTCTTTCCCTTGTGCTTGCCTTTCTTGTCTTTCTTGAAACCGGTGGTCCTATTGATCATCAACACTTGATATTCTTTCCTAATCTCCACTTATGCTGTCTTAAGCATTGACAGAAGCTCGGGAAGAGACTTCTTCATGCCCTGCATATTATAGTTCACCACGAAGCTCTTGTAGCTAGGTGGCAGAGATTGGAAAACATGATGTATGCCTGATGCGCTCGACTTTCGACGTAGAGCTTGTTGGGAACCCCAAGAGGAAGGTACGATGAATACAGTAACAAGTCTTCCCTCAGTTATGAAACCAAGGTTTAATCGAACCAGTAGGAGCAAGGAAACACCACAAAAGTGTTACTAGCTGAGCTTTGGCAGGGCGCACTACCGGTGCTAGTTGCAACGTGGAGACCTGCACAACACAACCACAGAACTTTGTCCCCAACTTGCGATGAGGTTGTCAATCTCACCGTATTTTGTGGAAAACAAAGGATTAAACGTATCGAATGGAAAGAAGTAAAAGTTTGCAGCAAGTAAACAAAAAGCAGAATCAGTTTATAGATTGTATGTAAAGAAAAAGGACCGGGATCCATAGTTCACTAGAGGTGGCTCTCCTTCGATAAATAACATGCTGGGTGAACAAATTACAGCGGGGCAATTGACAAACACCGAGAAAGCAATACATGCATATACTAATCATCTTGACTCCTCTGAGACTTGATTGGGTATTACAACATAATACATAGACCGCCATCCAACTTCATCTTTGACTAATAATCCACCTTCAGGTTATCATCTGAACCCCCTCTAGTATTAAGTTGCAAGCAACAGATTATTGCTTTACGAACTGCGTGTAAAGTAAACAATACGATTGTTCTATGAACAAAGGATTGTTGTTTTCTCCCTAGTAGCAACAGCACATCTAGTACCTTAGAGATTTCTGTCACTTCCCTAGATTACCAGAGGCATGAACCCACTATCGAGAATAAATACTAACTCTCGGATGTTGCTAGCATCTACTTGGCCAAGATAGCTACTAACAACGGAAAGGATGCAAGATCTCAAATAACAAAGACATGATAGAATCAATAATCAATCTGAAATAGCATCTCAATATCCATCGGATCCCGGCAAACACAACATGTATGAATTACAAATAGATGATCTTGATCATGAACGGAGCTCACAAGATCTAAACATGAAATCACAAAGAGGAGAAACCAGCCATCTAGCTACTAGATGGATCCGTAGTGCAAGGATGAACTACTCACGCATCACACCGGAGGCTTGCATGGTGATGAAGAAGGCCTCCAGGGTGAATTCCCCTCTCTGGCAGGGTGCCGGCAAGAGCTTCAGATCCCCCCGATCTAGGGACAGAGATGATGGCGGCTACAGACTCTTTCGTGGAATTTTGATCGGGTACTTAGGGTTTTCGTCCCGAGGGCAACTTATAGGCGGAAGGAGAGGCCGAGGGGGTGCTGGGGTCGGCCAGACCACCCCTGGCGCGGGCCAGGCCTGGCCGCGCGGCCAGGTGGTGTGGCCGGCCCCCAGCCCTTCTCCGTCTCGTATTCTGGCACTTGATCCCTTCCGGAAAAATAGGCACTTTGGCTTTTGTCCCGTGTAATTCCGAGAATATTCATTTTCTGACTTTCCTAGAACCAAAAACAGCAGAAAACAGGCAGCTGGCACTGTGGCTCTTGTTAATAGGTTAGTCCAAGAAATCATAATAAAAGTACTCCAAAGTTGGAACAAAACACAAGAAAGTGGATAAAACCAAGCATGGAACATCAAAAATTATATGTACATTTGCAATGTATCAACATCCCCAAGCTTAACTCCTGCTCTTCCTCGAGTAGGTAAGTGATAAAAGAAATAATTTTTGAGGTGACATGCACCATCAAAGACTTGATCAAAGTATTTGCAAAACATTCAAAGCTGGGAACATAGTACTTCAATCATAACATGAAAGACAAAGTTCTAGCAATAAGAAAAGAAACTACGATGCAACATGAAAAGGGACAAACAAAAGATTCATGAATAACAATGCTTTGTAGGACGTTTGTTTGCTTCACATAAAGAAAACATAGCATAATAGTATTCAGCTTGTCCCTCAACAGAGTAGCAAATATAAATGCATATGACACCTTCAAAGTTCATAAGTGTGACTAGATACAATAGTTTCAAACAAGCAATAACAAGTTATGCATCAATCAACTAGTCTTGGGACAATGCACATAGAACTAAGAATGGCCACTATGCTCTCAAAGTAGGTGCATAAAGGTAGAAGGTGGAGACTCAATATAATGGTGGAAGAAAGGCCTTTTGTAAAAGGAAGTAGGGATTCAAGTCTCCTAAAGAGCTTCCAAAAATTATGATACTTATAGTTTTAAGCTCTCAATGCCCCTATCATAAGCATCTTGAAGTGATTAAGGTTAAAGTGAACAAACTATGGTGCACATGCTTGACGAAGTATAAGTCAAAAATCTCATGTCCCTTGTATACGAGGGCCGCTCCTCATGCTACTCAAGTTTAGTCACCGGTAAGTTCTTGTCATCGTAAGTACATGTGTATCATTGAGAACCGCCAACGGGGTACCCCTTGCCCGATGATACGGAAGAATCCCCATATCAAAATGACAAGGCAAGCAGACAACGAGCATCTCAGCATTCTTCTTATTTACCATGGGAATATGGTGCCTTTTTCTCTCTTTACTCTTTTCATAGTATCTCCTTTTTTATCTTTTCTCTTTTTTTCTCAATGTAGGACTCCTTTTTTATAAGAAGAATGCTTCATAGACAGCTCATTATGGTTACGCTGCAGGTTTTCACCATGTCAGCATGGATTAGACCAGCGGCCCAGGTGTTTCTCTAACACATATACATAACTCCATGGACTTACAAGCTCCCCTTTCATTTCACACCGACGACATCCACATACAAAAGAGCATGATATCAACTAGGTACAAGTACCAAGTGCAATGTTGAAATCGTTCCCCATGAAAGCATGGTTCTCCTAATTCCCAACAAATAAGTGCAAGCATATACAACATAGAAGACACAATGGTTCAAGTTTATTAAGGGCAAGTAAAATAAAGTGTGCCATCAAGTTCGTGAGAGCTTTAATCTCTAGTTTTCTCATAACAAGTGGAAGGTAAACAAAAGCATGAATATACTTGGAATAGCATAAGCTAGTAGGTAGGTATGGTGGACTCTTTGGAATAACTTGGTTTAGGGAGTTGGATGCATGAGTGGAACTCATACTTTGTTGTGGAGGCTAGCAAAAGACTGGGGGCGACAAACTAAGAGAGCAATAATGGCCATAATCATGCAGAGCGACAAAACATCATTGATCAAAGCATAAAGTGATACTACAAGTTGAAAGCTAAAGGATCATAAAGGCTAAGGTGACTTGAGATAGTCATAACATGGTGTGAGCATGTGCCAAGGTAACCCAAATAAAGCATCAAAGGAGAATACCACTATACTATGCTTTAATATGCTAAAACAACGCATGATTCATCGAAGGCACATTAACCAATCTCAATTGTTTATAACAAGTCATGCTACAGGAAAGAATACTAAGCATAACGCCAAAACAATATCAAGCATGGCATGACAACGCATAGGCCACAGTCAAAAACGAGCACTTTTTACCACAAAAGCATGAACTTTCCTACTCTTTTCCAAACCAAACCAAATTATTTGCAAACCAAAGTATGAAAGAGGGGGTCCAACCAATTTATTCAGAAAACTAAGCAAACCAAGGAAACTAAAAACCAAAAAAAAAAAGAAGACGCTCCAAGAGAAACAGAACTGTGCATGAAACAATAAAAATGAAGCCTTTGGAAGAAACCTGGAATTTTTACTGATGAAGAAGGGGATGCCTTGGGCATCCCCAAGCTTTGACGCTTGTACTTCTTGGATATTTCTTGGGGTGACATGCGTGGCATCCCCAAGCTTGAGCTTTAGTCCATCCTTCATCTCGTTACTCATTCCTTCCATATACCTGAAAATTTTCCTTCATACAAAACTTCACACAATCTTATTACCAACATTATTGCACTTAAGATAAATAAGTCTCAAGGTTCAGTTCTAACACCAAATAAACTTCCATTAGAACACTATATACTGTAGCACTTCCCTCAAAAATCTCAATTCCCCAAAGGAACTCAAGAAGGAACTAACAAGAAGCAAATGCACAAAAATGGCAGAAATCTGCCAAAACAGACCAGTAGGTAAATACGAATTGTTTCGAAGACCTTATGTTGCCCAAATCAAAAAGTGTTGAACTAACGAAAGTTAGATAACAACCTGGGGCAGAAGCACAAAAAATTACAGCTCCATCCGACGTACAGAACTCTCTCAGAAATGTTTACGGTGAAGCACAGAAATCTGTTGCGGGACAACAACTTTCTCAATCATTACTTCACTCTCATTAGAGGTTACTCTTGGCACAAAAAAACAAATAAAAAGTATAAGGAAAGGTTATTACAGAGGTAATAACTTCCAAGACACAACTAAAACTCTTGGGTTATCTCCCAACAAGTACTTTTCTTTAACGCCTTTAAGTTAGGCGTAAGAAGCAAAGAAAGAATCAAGTGTTCTCAAATGAAGAAGCATTAAGACCAAATTTTGTTTTCATAGGAGAAGCAAAAGAAATATTTTCTCTCTTTTTAGGGAAGTGTTCTATACCTTTCTTGAGTGGGAGTTGATAATGGTGCCTTATTTCATATCAATGATGGCACCAACAGTTCTAAGAAAAGGTCTTCCCAAAGTAATAGGACAAGAAGCATTGTATTCAACATCCGAAACATAGAAATCAACGGGGACATAGGAATCATTAACAATAATAAGAACATTATTAAGACTCCCCATGAGTTTATTTTTAGCATTAGCATCAAGTGGGACATTCCAATAACAATCTTCAAGAGGAGGCAAATCAAGCATATCATAAATCCTTCTAGGCATAATAGAAACACTACTATCAAGATCACATAAAACTTTGAAATCAAAGTCATTCGCTTTCATATTAATGATGGGTTCCCAACCATCTTCTTGTTTTATAGGAATAGAAGCTTTATGTTTCATCTTTTCTTCTTTAATCTTTATGAGAGCATCAGTAATGTGTTTTGCAAAAGCCATGTTCATAGCACTAGCATTAGGACTTTTAGCAAGCTTTTGTAGGAACTTAATAACTTTAGAGATGTTGCAACCATCAAGATCAAAATCAACTTTATCATCTAAAGTAGTAGAACTATTGTTAGCCTCAACACTAGTGGTGGTGATAGTAGAAACACTAATGTTTCTAGCAATTTCATCTTCTCTTTCCCACTTAGCATGTAATTCAGCTAATAGTCTAACATTTTCATCAATTCTTACTTGTATAGCATTAGTAGCTGCAAAGGGATTCTCATTAGTTTCAGGTTTAGCAGCCATTTTATTCAAAGTAGATTGAGCTTCAGCCAAAGATGTTATATTTCTTTCAGCATTAGAGAGTTTTTCCTCAATAGTTTTATTGAAAGTAGTTTGTTTACTAATAAACTCTTTAAACATAACTTCAAGTTCAGAGGGAGCACTCTTATTATTGTTGTAAGAATTTCCATAAGTATTACTATTGTTGGGAGGATAAGGTTTATAATTGTTGTTACCAAAATTGTTCCTATAAGCATTATTACCATAAGCATTGTTGCCAAAATTGTTATTTCTTATGAAGTTCACATCAACTTGCTCTTTTTGAGCAACCAAAGAGGCTAAAGGAACATTATTTGGATCAATATGGGTTTTCCCATTAACAAGCATAGACATAATTATATTAATCTTATCACTCAAGGAAGAGGTTTCCTCAACAGAATTTACCTTCTTACCTCGTGGAGCTCTCTCAGTATGCCATTCAGAATAATTAACCATCATATTATCCAATAGTTTTGTTGCAACACCCAAAGTGATGGTCATAAATGTACCTCCAGCAGCAGAATCCAATAGGTTCCTTGAAGAATAGTTCAATCCTGCATAAAAAAGTTTGGATGATCATCCAAGCAGTCAGTCCATGAGTGGGACAATTCTTTACCAAAGATTTCATTCTTTCCCAAGCTTGAGCAACATGCTCATTATCAAGTTGTTTAAACTTCATTATTTCACTTCTCATGGATATAATCTTAGTAGGAGGATAGTACTTTCCAATAAAAGCATCTTTGCACTTAGTCCAAGAATCAATACTATTCCTAGTTAAGGAATTCAACCACTCTTTAGCTTTTCCTCTCAAAGAGAAAGGAAACAATTTCAGTTTAATAATATCACCATCTATATCCCTATGCTTTTGCATCTCACAAATTTCAACAAAGTTATTTAGATGGGAAGCAGCATCTTCATTACCAATACCAGAAAATTGTTCTCTCATAACAAGATTGAGCAAAGCAGGTTTTATCTCAAAGAAATTATTTTCAGCCACAGGTGGAGCAATAGGTGTGCTCATAAAATAATTGTTGTTGGTGCTAGTGAAGTCACACAACTTAGTGTTTTCAAGAGTAGTCATTTTTTGGGTTTTCAAATAAGTACGCAAACAAGTAAAACTAATTTTTTTTGGATTTTTGAAGAACAAAACAAGCAAACAAAGCAAAAAGAAAACTAAGCAAAACAAAAATAACAAAGTAAAGAGATTGGTTACGAGGGACTCCCCTTGTGAAGATGTCCTTGACTCCCCGGCAACAACGCTAGAAAAAACCTTGATGCGCTCGACTTTCGATGTAGAGCTCGTTAGTAACCCCAAGAGGAAGGTATGATGAATACAGCAACAAGTCTTCCCCCAGTTATGAAACCAAGGTTTAATCGAACCAGTAGGAGCAAGGAAACACCCCAAAGGTGTTACTACCGGTGCTAGTAGCAACGTGGAGACCTGCACAACACAACCACAGAACTTTGTCCCCAACTTGCGATGAGGTTGTCAATCTCACCATGTTTTGCAGAAAACAAAGGATTAAACATATCGAATGGAAAGAAGTAAAAGTTTGCAGAAAGTAAACACAAAGCAGAAACAGTTTATAGATTGTATGTAAAGAAAAAGGACCGGGATCCATAGTTCACTAGAGGTAGCTCTCCTTAGATAAGTAACATGCTGGGTGAACAAATTACAGCGGGGCAATTAACAAACACCAAGAAAGCAATACATGCATATACTAATCATCTTGACTCCTCTGAGACTTGATTGGGAATTACAACATAATACATAGACCGCCATCCAACTGCATCTATGACTAATAATCCACCTTCAGGTTATCATCCGAACCCCCTCCGGTATTAAGGTGTAAGCAACAGATTATTGCTTTACGAACTGCGTGTAAAGTAAACAATACGATTGTTCTATGAACAAAGGATTGTTGTTTTCTACCTAGTAGCAACAACACATCTAGTACCTTAGAGATTTCTGTCACTTCCCCAGATTACCAGAGGCATGAACCCACTATCGAGCATAAATACTAACTCTTGGAGTTGCTAGCATCTACTTGGCCAAGATAGCTACTAACAACGAAAAGCATGCAAGATCTCAAATAACAAAGAAATGATAGAATCAATAATCAATTTTAAATAGCATCTCAATATCCATCGGATCCCCGCAAACACAACATGTATGAATTACAAATAGATGATCTTGATCATGAACGGAGCTCACAAGATCTAAACATGAAAGCACAAAGGAGGAGAAACCAGCCATCTAGCTACTACATGGATCCGTAGTCCAAGGATGAACTACTCACGCATCACACTGGAGGCTTGCATGGTGATGAAGAAGGCCTCTAGGGTTAATTCCCCTCTCCGGCAGGGTGCCGGGAAGAGCTTCAGATCCCCCCCGATCTAGGGACAGAGATGACGGCGGCTACAGACTCTTTCATGGAATTTTGATCGGGTACTTAGGGTTTTCGTCCCGAGGGCAACTTATAGGCGGAAGGAGGGGCCGAGGGGGTGCTGGGGTCGGCCAGACCACCCCCTGGCGCGGGCAAGCCAGGCCGCGCAGGCAGGTGGTGTGGCCGGCCCCCAGCCCTTCTCCGTCTCATATTCTGGCACTTGATCCCTTCCGGAAAAATAGGCACTTTGGCTTTTGTCCCGTCCAATTCCGAGAATATTCATTTTCTGACTTGTTAATAGGTTAGAACCAAAAACAGCAAAAAACAGGCAGCTGGCACTGTGGCTCTTGTTAATAGGTTAGTCCAAGAAATCATAATAAAAGTACTCCAAAGTTGGAAAAAAACACAAGAAAGTGGATAAAAGCAAGCATAGAACATCAAAAATTATAGATACATTTGCAATGTATCAATGCCTAAGTCAATGGGAATCGTTATTCCCAAGGACACAAGCTTATCGGCGTATCCAGACATTTTGAGTACGTGCTCACTAACGGAGCTGTTTTCCTCCATCATACAGCTAAAGAACTTTTCTATAGCATTATAAGTCTCTACGGAAGCATGGGTATCAAAAATCATTTTCAATTCTCCCATGGTATCAAAGGCATTGCCATTTTCGAAATGCTTCCGAAGTTCTGGCTCTAGCCCATACAGTATGTCGCAATGAACTAAGTTGTGGTCCTCCTGACGAGTCACATAGACATTATTTTCCTCATCAGGGGCATCAGGAGCTGGTTGGGGGCCTAGCGGCGCATCTAGCACATCTTGCTTTTGTGCAGCAGTGAGGAGAATCCTCAAATTTATAGCCCAGTTGGTGAAGTTGCTACCATTCGCATCAAGTTTCTCTTTCTCCATGAACACATTGAAATTAAAAGAAGGTGGTGCCATCTACAACAAAATTTGTAAAGTTTACTTAGACTAAGTTTATCATAGATTAAGTTCAACTAATCCAAATTACTAATGAACTACCACTCAAAAATGACATCCCTCGTGTCCTTTTGGTGATTACATGAACCAAATCCACTACACCAAGTTCGATCATCATGTGAGTTGATGTAGCTTCAAAGGAGAGCATCTATATGGGCATCATATCAACTATATGACTCATGCTTAACCTTTCGGTCCGTGTTCCGAGGCCATGTCTGTACATGCTAGGCTCGCTAAGTAAGAACCTTAGTAATCGCGTGTGTAAAACTGTCTTACACCCGTTCCTATGAAAGCGTAGATTCGAGTACACCCGATCATCACGTGATGTCTCGAAACACGATCCACAGAACGGTGCATACTTAAGGAATAACACATTTTTATCTTGATATCTAAATGAGGGATCATCTTACAATGCTACCAAAAGCGCCAAACTAGCAGTATAAGATGCTAACATCTAATGTGTAAAGTGAGATGATATGGTCCATGCATTTGATCTCTATCACTTGCATCGTTGTATGATCTCTATCATTCCTTTGTGTGTAAGTCCAAGGTCTATGGAACTTACACGTTGAGTGTGTTGTAAGAGTATCTATCATACATCTACTTACAACAATACCATATCAATACACTAGCCCAACAAGGATCTAAACTAGACGCCTCTAATTTATCAATTGCAAGTTTTACGTGGCTTAGGGATTTCGGAGATAGAACCGTTCTCACCTACGAACATGAACCACAACGAGGATAACTAAGTTATTAGCAACTCGTTGTAAATCGGATATTGACTATAGTAGGAGAGACAGACACCCGCCAGCCACTTATGCAAAACAAG
The DNA here is from genome assembly GCA_910589775.1 of Avena eriantha. NCBI lineage: Eukaryota > Viridiplantae > Streptophyta > Magnoliopsida > Poales > Poaceae > Avena > Avena eriantha. Next base: position 170,087,518 of record OU342745.1, on the reverse strand, counting down.
TTGCATGTCAGTCGTGGAACCGGTCTCATGTACGATGACATGTAAGGTTGGTCCGGGCCGCTTCATCCCACTATGCCACCAATATCCAAAATATATAGAAGATGCAATAACATGATCATCATCGCCCACATATAAACATATGTGTTCTACCCGTGCAAAGAACCTACGGATAGATCAGGCTCTAATACCACTCTTAGGTCCGCAACATCTACCTACTAGGTACAAAGCAACGAGTGGACATACATCCAATGAGAACTTACCCTCGAAGACAACGACTTTTGTTAACGGGTAGGAACTCGTGGTTGATGTAGTCGTACACTTGCTGATCTCAAGATCGTGAGGATGTCCGAGCGTCGCAACTCAGCATCGCATCTGCACTTGCACACATGTTCAAGCCACCGGACAACCTCCACCTCCTCGCTCCAGCGATCCAGCGGAAGCAGCAACTCCTTCCAGACGAAATGCCACCGGGAACATGTATCTCACTAATCCGAGACCATGGGGGAATAATTCTAGAGGGGGAGAGAGATCCTTCACAAGGAGGTGTGTGGATGAAGGAGGGAATGGGTGGCCTTTTATAGGAGGAGGGGTGTGCCCCCTCTCTCCATGGCCGGCGCATGGGGGGTGACCCCTCACCTCCCCCATTCATGTGCTGGTAACCCCTCCACATTAAAATGCCTCTTCACATTCCCTTTAAAGTCTCCACTTTAAATGCATTAAAATTCTCCAAGTTTAATGCTCTCTCATTTAATAAAACTCTTTTTATTAAATTTATTCAGAATTTTGTTAATTACTTTAATTAACAAACATTCACATATAGCCCCTTGCAATATTTCAATATCACATGTAGAACCACTTTCTGCAATTTCACCCGAAAGAATTTCCTGTTTCTATTGAAACAATTCCTATGAGTTGCAATTCTTTCGTCTGAAACAAATGTGCTCCAAAATGGTGTCCGGTAAATCTTAAGTATGCTACTCTACTGTTCGCGAATAATGCAGACATGATCGAGACCCTTCTCCGATCAATAATCAGCAGCGGGACCTGGAGATCCGTACTGACTCCTACACATTCAACGATGACTTCTGTGATCGTGAGAACCTTTAATGCTTCTAACTAAATCCCTTTGTCTCTCGATATATTACATGTTCGAGATTCGATCATCGTTATCTCCATACCTAGTTTGATCTCGTTGCCGACATGCACTCTTTTCTTGTTCCCGTGATATAACATTCTAGTGATCACATCACTTGCTTGCAAGCTATCTCAATGTGATATCACCGAGAGGGCCCAGAGTATATCTATCCGTCATCGGGATTGAAAAATTCCACTCTTGATCCATGAGCCTCAATATAACACCTTCGTAGTACTGAACCCATCTTTATAGTCACCATGTTACGGTGTGACGTTTGATGTTATCAAGATACTCTTCCGGTGTTAGCAATTAACATGATCTCATGGTCTAAGGATAAAGATTACTTCATATGATGTTATAGCAATATAAACATAATGACTTGATCGTAATGCTATACTTCGGATGAATTTTCATCACATCATTCCACCAATGTTGTGACCTTGTTATTAACAACATCCAATGTCCATGATCAGGAAACCTTGATCATCTTGTTAATCTACAAGCTAGTCTATAAGAGAGGCATAACTAGGAACCCTTTTTGTTTATTAAACACACATGTATTGATGTTTCTGATCAATACAATTCTAGCATGTAAAATAAACATCTATCATATATAAGGAATACATAATAATAGCTTTATTATTGCCTCTCAGGGCATATTTCCTTCAGTCATTGCATGTGTGTTCTTCTCATGAACCACACATGGATCCTCTAGTGTCATTGCATGTGTGTTCTTTTCATGAACCACAGCTAGTCATTGCATGTTTGTTCTTTCCACAAACCACACATGGATCCACCTAGTGTGATTGCATGTGTGTTCTTCTCATGAACCACACATGGATCCACCAGTGTCATTGGATGTCTGTTCTTTTCATGAACCACAACTAGAGTCATTGCATGTCTGTTCTTTCCCCAAACCACATATGGATCCACCAGTGTCATTGCATGTCTGTTGTTTTCATGAACCACAGCTAGAGTCATTGCATGTCAGTTCTTCTCACAAACCACATGAGGATCCACCAGTGTCATTGCATGTATGTTTTGTTCACAAACCACAGCCAGTGTCATTGCAAGTCTGTTCCTCTCTTGAACCACAACTAGATTCATTGCATGTGTGTTCTTCTAAACAAACCACACATGGATCCACTAGTGTGATTGCATGTGTATTCTTCTCATTAACCACAGCCAGTGTCATTGCATGTGTGTTCTTCTCACAAACCACGCAAGGATCCACCAGGGTCATTGCATGTCTGTTCTGTTCACAAGCCACACCCAGTGTCATTGCATGTATGTTCTTCTCACAAACCACAGCTAGAGTCATTGCATGTGTGTTCTTCTAAACAAACCACACATGGATCCACCTGGTGTCATTGCATGTAAGTTCTTCTCACAAACCACATAAGGATCCACCAGTGTCATTGGATGTGTGCTCTTCTCATGAACCACACCCAGTGTCATTGCATGTCTGTTCCTCTAAACAAACCACAGGTAGAGTCATTGCGTGTGTGTTCTTCTAAACAACCACACATGGATCTACCAGTGTGATTGCATGTTTGTTCTTTTCACATACCACACATGGATCCACCAGTGTCATTGCATGTGTGTTCTTGTAGACTAACCACACCCAGTGTCATTGCATGTCTATTCCTCTAAACAAACCACACATGGATCCACCTACTGTGATTGCATGTCTGTTCTTTTCACTAACCACACATGGATCCACCAGTGTCATTGCATGTCTGTTCTTTTCAAGAACCACAACTAGAGTCATTGCATGTCTATTCTTTTCACAAACCACATAAGGATCCACTAGTGTCATTGGATGTGTGTTTTTCTCATGAACCACACATGGATCCACCTAGTGTCATTTGCCTGTTTGTTATTTTCATGAACCACAACTAGAGTTATTGCATGTCTGTGCTTTCCACAAACCACATATGGATCCACCAGTGTCATTGCATGTATGTTCTTTTCATGAACCATAGCTAGAGTCATTGCATGCCAGTTCTTCTCACAAACCACATAAGGATCCACCAGTGTCATTACATGTCTGTTCTTTTCATGAACCACACCCGGTGTCATTGCATGTGTGTTCTTCCCATGAACAACACACGGATCCACCAGTGTCATTGCATGTGAGTTCTTTTAATGAACCACGGCTAGAGTTATTGCATGTGTGTTCTTCTCATAAACATAACATGGATCCACTAGTGTCATTGCATGTGTGTTCTTTTCATGAACCAAAGCCAGTGTCATTGCATGTATGTTCCTCTAAACAAACCACAGCTAGAGTCATTGCATGTGTGTTCTTCTAAACAAACCACACATGGATCCACCTAGTGTGATTACATGTCTATTCTTTTCACAAACCACACATGGATCCAGCAGTGTCATTGCATGTGTGTTCTTTTCATGAACCATAGCTATAGTCATTGCCTGCCAGTTCTTCTCACAAACCACATAAGGATCCCCAGTATCATTCCATGTCTGTTATTTTCATGAACCACACCCAGTATCATTGCATGTGTGTTCTTATCATCAACCACACATGGATCCACCAGGGTCATTGCATGTGGGTTCTTTTCATGAACCACAGCTAGAGTCATTGAATGTGCGTTCTTTTCATGAACCACACCAAGTGTCATTACATGTATGTTCTTCTAAACAAACCACAACTAGAATCATTGCATGTGTGTTCTTCTAAACAAACCACACATGGATCCACCTAGTGTGATTGCATGTCTGTTCTTGACACAAACCAAACATGGATTCACCAGTGTGTGTGTTTTTCTCTCGAACCACAACCAGTCTCATTGCATGTGTGTTCTTCTCACAAACCACACAAGGATCCACTAGTGTCATTGCATGTCTGTTCTGTTCACAAACCACACCCAGTGTCATTGCATGTTAGTTCTTCTCACAAACCATAGCTAGAGTCATTGCATGTGTGTTCTTCTAAACAAACCACACATGGATCCACCTAGTGTCATTGCATGTAAGTTCTTCTCACAAATCACATAAGGATCCACCAGTGTCTTTGGATGTGTGTTCTTCTCATGAACCACACCCAGTGTCATTGCATGTCTGTTCTTCTAAACAAACCACAGGTAGAGTCATTGCGTGTGTGTTCTTCTAAATAACCACACATGCATCCACCAGTGTGATTGCATGTTTGTTCTTTTCACAAACCACACATGGATCCACCAGTGTCATTGCATGTGTGTTCTTGTAGACAAACCACACCCAGTGTCACTGCATGTCTATTCCTCTAAACAAACCACACATGGATCCACCTAGTGTGATTGCATGTCTGTTGTTTTCACAAACCACACATGGATCCACCAGTGTCATTGCATGTCAGTTCTTTTCATGAACCACAACTAGAGTCATTGCATGTGTGTTTTTTTAGAAACTACATAAGGATCCACCAGTGTCATTGTATGTGTGTTCTTCTCATGAACCACACATGGATCCACTCAGTGTCATTGCATCTTTGTTCTTTTCGTGAACCACAACAAGAGTCATTGCGTGTCTGTGCTTTCCACAAACCACACATGGATCCACCAGTGTCATTGCATGTGTGTTCTTTTCATGAACCATAGCTAGAGTCATTGCCTGCCAGTTCTTCTCACAAACCACATAAGGATCCACCAGTGTCATTGCATGTCTGTTATTTTCATGAACCACACCCAGTATCATTGCATGTGTGTTCGTATCATCAACCACACATGGATCCACCAGTGTCATTGCATGTGTGTTCTTTTCATGAACCACAGCTAGAGTCATTGAATGTGTGTTCTTTTCATGAACCACACCCAGTGTCATTGCATGTATGTTCTTCTAAACAAACCACAGCTAGAGTCATTGCATGTGTGTTCTTCTAAACAAACCACACATGGATCCACCTAGTGTGATTGCATGTCTGTTCTTTTCACAAACCAAACATGGATCCACCAGTGTGTGTGTTTTTCTCATGAACCACAGCCAGTGTCATTGCATGTGTGTTCTTCTCACAAACCACACAAGGATCCACCAGTGTCATTTCATGTCTGTTCTGTTCACAAACCACACCAAGTGTCATTGCATGTTTGTTCTTCTCACAAACCACAGCTAGTCATTGCATGTGTGTTCTTCTAAACAAACCAAACATGGATTCACCTAGGGTGATTGCATGTATGTTGATTTCACAAACCACACATGGATCCACCAATGTCATTGCATGTGTGTTCTTCTAACGAACCACAACCAGTGTCATTGCATGTCTTTTCTTCTCACAAACCACATAAGGATCCACTAGTGTTATTGGATGTGTGTTCTTCTCATGAACCACACTCAGTGTCATTGCATGTATGTTCCTCTAAACAAACCACAGCTAGAGTCATTGCATGTGTGTTCTTCTAAACAAACCACTCATGGATCCACCAGTGTGATTGCATGTCTATTCTTTTCACAAACCACACATGGATCCACCAGTGTCATTGCATGTGTGTTCTTCTAAACAAACCACACCCAGTGTCATTGCTTGTCTGTTCCTCTAAACAAACCACACAAGGATCCACCTAGTGTGATTGCATGTATGTTCTTTTCACAAACCACGCATGGATCCACCAGTGTCATTGCATGTTTGTTCTTTTCATGAACCATAGCTGGAGTCATTGCATGTGTGTTATTTTCACAAACCACATAAGGATCCACCAGTGTCATTGGATGTGTGTTCTTCTCATGAACCACAAATGCATCCACCCAATGTCATTTCATGTGTGTTCTTTTCATGAACCACAGCTAGAGTCATTGCATGTCTGTGCTTTCCACAAACCACATATGGATCCACCAGTGTCATTGCATGTCTGTTCTTTTCATGAACCACACCCAGTGTCATTGCATGTTTGTTCCTCTAAACAAACCACACATGGATCCACCTTGTGTCATCCCATGTCTATTCTTTTCACAAACAACACATGGATCCAATAGTGTCATTGTATGTGTGTTCTTTTCATGAACCACAGCTAGAGCCATTGCATGTGTGTTCTTCCAAACAAACCACATAAGGATCCACTAGTATCATTGCATGTATGTTCTTTTCATGAACCATATCTAGAGTCATTGCATGCCAGTTCTTCTCACAAACCATATAAGGATCCACTAGTGTCATTGCATGTCTGTTATTTTCATGAACCACACCCGGTGTCATTGCATGTGTATGTTCTTCTCATGAACCACACCAAGTGTCATTGCATGTGTGTTCTTCTCACAAACCACAGCTAGAGTCATTGCATGTGTGTTCTTCTAAACAAACCACACATAGATCCACCTAGTGTGATTGCATGTCTGTTCTTTTCACAAACCACACATGGATCGCCAATGTCATTGCATGTGTTTTCTTCTCATGAACCACACAAGGATCCACCAGTGTCATTGCAAGTGTGTTCTTTTCATGAACCACAGCTAGTCATTGCATGTCTGTTCTTTCCACAAACCACACATGGATCCAACTAGTGTCATTGCACGCGTGTTCTTCTCATGAACAACACACGGATCCACCAGTGTCATTGCATGTGAGTTCTTTTAATGAACCACAGCTAGAGTCATTGCATGTGTGTTCTTCTCATAAACATAACATGGACCCACTAGTGTCATTGCATGTGTGTTCTTTTCATGAACCACAGCCAGTGTCATTGCATGTATGTTCCTCTAAACAAACCACAGCTAGAGTCATTGCGTGTGTGTTCTTCTCAACAAACCACACATGGATCCACCTAGCGTGATTACATGTCTGTTATTTTCACAAACCACACATGGATCCACCAGTGTCCTTGCATGTGTGTTCTTTTCATGAACCATAGCGAGAGTCATTGCATGCCAGTTCTTCTCACAAACCACATAAGGATCCACCAATGTCATTGCATGTCTGTTATTTTCATGAACCACACCCAGTATCATTGCATGTGTGTTCTAATCATCAACCACACATGGATCCACCAGTGTCATTGCATCTGTGTTCTTTTCATGAACCACAGCTAGAGTCATTGAATGTGTGTTCTTTTCATGAACCACACCTAGTGTCATTGCATGTATGTTCTTCTAAACAAACCACAACTAGAGTCATTGCATGTGTGTTCTTCTAAACAAACCACGCATGGATCCACCAGTGTGATTGCATGTCTGTTCTTTTCACAAACCACACATGGATCCACCAGTGTCATTGCATGTGTGTTATTCTAAACAAACCACACCCAGTGTCATTGCATGTCTGTTCCTCTAAACAAACCACACAAGGATCCACCTTGTGTGATTGCATGTATGTTCTTTTCACAAACCACACATGGATCCACCAGTGTCATTGCATGTTTGTTCTTTTCATTAACCATAGCTAGAGTCATTGCATGCCAGTTCTTCTCACAAACCACATAAGGATCCACCAATGTCATTGCATGTCTGTTATTTTCATGAACCACACCTAGTATCATTGCATGTGTGTTCTTATCATCAACCACACATGGATCCACCAGTGTCATTGCATCTGTGTTCTTTTCATGAACCACAGCTAGAGTCATTGAATGTTTGTTCTTTTCATGAACCACACCCAGTGTCATTGCATGTATGTTCTTCTAAACAAACCACAACTAGAGTCATTGCATGTGTGTTCTTCTAAACAAACTACGCATGGATCCACCAGTGTGATTGCATGTCTGTTCTTTTCACAAACCACTCATGGATCCACCAGTGTCATTGCATGTGTGTTCTTCTCAACAAACCACACCCAGTGTCATTGCATGTCTATTCCTCTAAACAAACCACACAAGGATCCACCTTGTGTGATTGCATGTATGTTCTTTTCACAAACCACACATGGATCCACCAGTGTCATTGCATGTTTGTTCTTTTCATGAACCACAGCTGGAGTCATTGCATGTGTGTTATTTTCACAAACCACGTAAGGATCCACTAGTGTCACTGGATGTGTGTTCTTCTCATGAACCACACATGGATCCACCCAGTGTCATTTCATGTGTGTTCTTTTCATGAACCATAGCTAGAGTCATTGCATGTCTGTGCTTTCCACAAACCACATATGGATCCACCAGTCTCATTGCATGTCTGTTCTTTTCATGAACCACACCCATTGTCATTGCATGTTTGTTCCTCTAAACAAACCACACATGGATCCACCTAGTGTCATCGCATGTCTATTCTTTTCACAAACAACACATGGATCCAATAGTGTCATTGTATGTGTGTTCTTTTCATGAACCACAGCTAGAGCCATTGCATGTGTGTTTTTCCAAACAAACCACATAAGGATCCACTAGTGTCATTGCATGTATGTTCTTTTCATGAACCATATCTAGAGTCATTGCATCCTAGTTCTTCTCACAAACCACATAAGGATCCACCAGTGTCATTGCATGTGTGTTATTTTCATGAAGCACACCCGGTGTCATTGCATGTGTCTGTTCTTCTCATGAACCACACCAAGTGTCGTTGCATGTGTGTTCTTCTCACAAACCACAGCTAGAGTCATTGCATGTGTGTTCTTCTAAACAAACCACACATGGATCCACCTAGTGTGATTGCATGTCTGTTCTTTTCACAAACCTCACATGGATCGACCAGTGTCATTGCATGTGTTTTCTTCTCATGAACCACACAAGGATCCACAAGTGTCATTGCATGTGTGTTCTTTTCATGAACCACAGCTAGTCATTGCTTGTCTGTTCTTTCCAAAAACCACACATGGATCCAACTTGTGTGATTGCATGTGTGTTCTTCTCATGAACCACACATGGCTCCATCAGTGTCCTTGCATGTCTGTTCTTTTCATGAACCACAGCTAGAGACATTGCATGTGTGTTCTTCCAAACAAACCACATAAGGATAAACCAGTGTCATTGCATGTATGTTCTTTTCATGAACCATAGCTAGAGTCATTGCGTGCCAGTTCTTCTCACAAACCACATAAGGATCCACCAGTGTCATTGCATGTCTGTTCTGTTCACAAACCACATAAGGATCCACCAGTGTCATTGCATGTGTGTTCTTTTCCTCAACCACAACTAGAGTCATTGCATGTATGTTCTTTCCACAAACCACACATGGATCCACCTAGTGTGATTGCATGTATGTTCTTCTCATGAACCACACATTGATCCACCAGTGTCATTGCATATGTGTTATTTTCATGAACCACACCCAGTGTCATTGCATGTCTGTTCTTCTAAACAAACCACAGCTAGAGTCATTGCATGTGTGTTCTTGTAAACAAACCACATAAGGATCCACCAGTGTCATTGGATGTGTGTTCTTCTCATGAACGACACATGGATCCACCAGTGTCATTGCATGTGTGTTCTTCTCATGAACCACGGCCAGTGTCATTGCATGTGTGTTCTTCTCACAAACCACAGAAGGATCCACGAGTGTCATTGCATGTCTGTTCTATTCACAAACCACACAAGGATCCACCGGTGTCATTGCATGTCTGTTCTTCTCACAAACGACAACTAGAGTCATTGCATGTGTGTTCTTCTAAACAAACCACACATGGATCCACCTAGTGTGATTGCATGTATGTTCTTTTCACAAACCACACATGGATCCACCAGTGTCATTGCATCTATTCACAAACCACACCCAGTGTCATTGCATGTTTGTTCTTCTCACAAACCACAACTAGAGTCATTGCATGTGTGTTCTTCTAAACAAACCACACATGGATCCACCTAGTGTGATTGCATGTATGTTCTTTTCACAAACCACACATGGATCCACCAGTATCTTTGCATGTGTGTTTTTCTCATGAACCACAGCTAGTGGCATTGCATGTCTGTTCTTCTCACAAACCATAGAAGGATCCAGTGTCATTGGATGTGTGTTCTTCTCATGAACCACACCCAGTGTCATTGCATGTCTGTTCCACTAAACAAACCACAGCTAGAGTCATTGCATGTGTGTTCTTCTAAACAAACCACGCATGGATCCACTAGTGTGATTGCATGTCTGTTCTTTTCACAAACCACACATGGATCCACCATTGTCATTACATGTGTGTTCTTCTAAACAGACCACACCCAGTGTAATTGCATGTATGTTCCTCTAAACAAACTCCACATGGATCCACCTAGTGTTATTGCATGTCTGTTCTTTTCACAAAGCACACATGGATCCACCAATGTCATTGCATATCTGTTCTTTTCATGAACCACAACTAGAGTCATTGCATGTGTGTTCTTTTCACAAACCACATAAGGATCCACCAGGGTCATTGGATGTGTGTTCTTCTCATGAACCACACATGGATCCACCCACTCTCATAGCATCTGTATTATTTTCATGAACCACAGCTAGAGTCATTGCATGTTTGAGATTTAAACAAACCACAGATGGATCCACCAGTGTCATTGCATGTCTGTTCTTTTCATGAACCACACCCAGTGCCATTGCCTATCTGTTCCTCTAAACAAACCACACCTAGATCCACCTAGTGTCATGGCATGTCTATTCTTTTCACAAACCACATATGGATCCAATAGTGTCATTACATGTGTGTTCTTTTCATGAACCACAACTAGAGTCATTGCATGTGTGTTCTTCCAAACAAACCACATAAGGATCCACTAGTGTCATTGCATGTATGTTCTTTTCATGAACCATAGCTAGAGTCATTGCATGCTCACAAACCACATAAGGATCCACAGTGTCATTGGATGTCTGTTCTTTTAATGAACCGCACCCGGTGTCATTGCATGTGTGTTCTTCTCATGAACCACACATGGATCCACCAGTGTCATTACATATGTGTTCTTTTCATGAACCACAGCTAGAGTCATTGCATGTCTGTTCTTCTCACAAACCACACATGGATCCACCAGTGTCACTGCATGTGTGTTCTTCTCATGAACCACAACCAGTGTCATTGCATGTCTGTTCCTCTAAACAAACCACACATGGATCCACCTAGTGTGATTACATGTATGTTCTTTTCACAAACCACACATGGATCGACCAGTGTCATTGCATGTGTGTTCTTTTCATGAACCATAGCTAGAGTGATTGCATGCTAGTTCTTCTCACAAACCACATAAGGATCCACCAGTGTTATTGCATGTCTGTTCTTTTCATGAACCACACCCAGTATCATTGCATGTGTGTTCTTCTCATGAACCACACATGGATCCACCAGTGTCATTGCATGTGTGTTCTTTTCATGAACCACAACTATAGTCATTGCATGTGTGTTGTTCTCACAAACCACACATGGATCCACTAGTTTCATTGCATGTGTGTTCTTATCATGAACCACAACCAGTGTCATTGCATGTATGTTCTTCTCACAAACCACATAAGGATCCACCAGTGTCATTGGATGTGAGTTCTTCTCATGAACCACACATGGATCCACCAGTGTCATTGCATGTCTGTTGTTTTCATGAACCACAGCTAGAGTCATTGCATGTATGTTCTTTTCATGAACCATAGTGTCATTGGATGTGTGTTCTTTTCATGAAACACACCCAGTGCCATTGGATGTGTGTTCTTTTCATGAACCACACCCAGTGTCATTGGATGTGTGTTCTTCTCACAAACCACACATGGATCCACCGGTGTCAGTGCATGTGTGTTCTTTTCATGAACCACACATGGATCCACCCAGTGTGATTGCATGTCTGTTCTTTTCACAAACCACATATGGATCCACCAGTGTCATTGCATGTCTATTCTTTTCATGAACCACACCCAGTGTCATTGCATGTCTGTTCCTATCATAAACCACATATGGATCCTAACCTTAGGAGATCCCTAACCTTACCCCCCAATGGGTGGCCGTTAGACCGAGTCTTCTAGAAGGCACGCCCTAACACAGTTGTTCTGCTTGATGATTGTTACATACTGTTCGATCGGTGCGCTTGGATGATTGGGATGATCTTCGTGAGAGCGATCCACGAGTAGGCTGTACTGCGGCATGATTGGCCATGCTTGCTCTGGACAAACTAGCAACACCGGGCGCTCCCCTGTTGCGAGTGTCACGACTCACGAGTTGAGTGGCCCATATCCTAGTGTCACGTCCCCATTACTTCTCTTCCTCCCCGTACTTCTCTTCCTTCCCCTCGAAGCCACTTTCCCCACTTCACTCCCATCCTGTCATAGCCGCAAGCCGACGGTGCCTCCATCCCAATCCCCTCTTCAGCAGCCACCCCCTCCCCTCTCGCCATGGGTTCAAGGGGAGACGGCGAGGAAATGCGTCGTGATGACAGGGACGACGATTTCGATGTGAGTCGTCTCATCTCTATCTCTATCATCTATGGCCAGTTATCTATTTTTTAAGCCAGATCTACTCTTTTTACTCATGCGCATATGATGTGTTAGGCCAACCAGATGATGTATGACTCCGACTATCATGGTTTAGTGGATGAAGACAGTGCTCTGCTATGTAAACATTGACATGTGCCCGCTAAATTTGTAGCGTTCGAAGGACGAAACGCATGCAGGAGGTTTCTACGGTGTCAAGGACATCGTGCAATGATGCAAGGCGGAAGTTGCGGTGTTGTCAAATAGGTAGACCTAGAGTGGCCAAAATCGATACAGAAAACGTTGGACAAAGTATGGGATATGAATGTTGAGTTGAAAGAATCCGTAGTCAGCTCACTTCTTGACAGTGTTGAGATGAAGCTATGGGACCCAGTTGACACGACCAAGCTTAATCGAGATCCCAGGAGGGCGCAAGACAAGGTTAGCAAAGTCGAGAAGGAGGAGGGACGTGGCGTTGGCCCTAAAGGCTAAAGCAGAGCAAGAACTGACTCAAGCAAGGAATGATCTTCACTAGGCCAAAGTCCTGCAGTTCACAACTACAAGTATTGACAATTGCATGAGGAAAAATACAGAGAAACAATTGAAGTTGTGCAAGGAAGATGCTAAAAGGAAGGAGCAGACGAATCAATCCTTGCTCTCGCAGGAAGATGCGCATCGGGCTAAGATTAGGAAGATCAAGGAGATGTGTGATAACTAGTTCTATCTAGCTTGAGCTCCATGTATTTTTAAGTTGTAATAGTAGTACTTGTTGACCTAGCGATCTGAACTAGTGGTCCTGAAGTCCTGCAAGGAAAACAATTTCTCTCCCGTTAGTCTGTCTTAACCCTGCATCACTTCCTTTTGTCTGATCATGGTGGTATTTTGACATTGGTGGTTTGCTTAAACTAATCTACGTGGATTGTGCCGCATACAAATGGCACAGCCACAATTTATAAAGTGTAAGCACGTACACCCGGTTAATGGAGATCCTGGAGCTTTGCCAGACGCAGGGGATGCAGTAGCAGGGAGGCGGTGAGATAGACGGGCTCAAGCGTCTAGGCATTATCGGTTGCCATTGCTGTTTATGTTGCCATGTCGTTGTGTGCAACAGCTGAAATAAGTTGCAGCTTCGTGGAGTGTAGCAGCTTAAATAATTTATTTCTGTGCCACTTACATTCCGTCGTATTTGGAGACCTCCTACCCCTCAGCAATCGTGGAACCGGTGCTGCGTGTTTTCAGATAGAAGTGGCCCAATCACAATTTCGGATTCAACTACTAACTCGGGCGTTTCCAAACCCTAAGTCTCGGTACATTTTAGTCAGAGAACGTGGGTAGATTCTTTCGCCCAGAAAAATACCATACGTAGAGCTCTTGAATTGAACCGAATTACATATATAGGTTCAAGTTCAACACATTATCTTCATTGCCAATAGCCTTCTTCCGCAGCCTGGGTGCCAAGCTTTCACGTCCACTGGCTGCTTTATTTCCTGGCTTCTTCCTCTTCCTCGGTGCCAATTTTCTTAGCTTCACGTACTCTGCATCGACGGGACAATGGGCACCAGAATCATGTCCAGCATCATCTTTCCACTCATTTTTAATTTCTTTGGGCAGCAAAATGACTGACCCGGTAGTCATGTTTCTAACCTTGCCGCGCTTCCTGTCAAAGAAATAGGACTATTGCATAACTGCCCAATATATATAGAGTAAATAAAACAAAAATTACAATTCAGCACAAACATGCGAACCCCAAGAGACTTTTGCTTACTAGGAGCTAATTGGGTTCGAGCAACCACCCTATCCAAGAATAGAAGGGCCACTCCCAGTTGCAGCAGCTTCCACATCCAGTACATCACATTTCAGCTCAAACATGTAAGCCAAAGCATACCATTTCATCAACCCAATTAGCTGACTGTCACACGTTAGAGGAACCATGATGCCATGTTCATCCATGAATCTGAACTATGCAGTCTGCTTCGGCCATAATTCATCATGATTACGCAGATCAGCAACCATACCAGATATAGTGTAGATCTGCGCAGGCGCTTCTTCCATCGTGATACAATGGTGTCCATACCACTTGCCCTTAGAGTCGTACCTGAAGAGGCTTACCGTAACTAGGTAATGGTGGTCCGCGGAGATCCCACTTGATAGAAAACTATGGACAAAATATGTTTGTTGGCGTTGGGCTAACAGACGATTTTAGGTTCAGCAGCCAGCTAGCAGTTATAATTAGTGTGAATATCAAAGAGAAGGGTAGCTCACCCGCTTGTGGCCAGAACTTCCTCTTCCTTGGTAGTAGGATCTGCCATCCTCCGAGCTGCTCAGCTCGTCGGCGGCGGAGGCGGGCTAGAGCCTCGCAACGGCAGCTACGACATGCGCCATTGGAGCTCGGGATCAACGACTGGGCGCAGCAACTGGGCACAGCAACTTGGCGCCGGAAGTCAAATGTCCGAAGGGACCGTCCTGCCTGGAGGGTGGATTCTAACGCCGTTGGTGCCAGGGGAAAGGTGGGAATGGATTTGTGAAATTGGTCAACGCATCCAATCCACTTAGTTCCTCGATTTGCCTAAGAGGTTGCCGCGTTGGCGCTCGCGTCACGTACAGATGACTGACATGAGGGCCCCGACCGCCTACTTCATGGGGCAGTTTAACGGAATGTTTGAATTTGGCAAGGGTGAGATGAGTTTGCCTCGAAATGGCCCCTCTCAGTAGTTGGCGGCCCAACATTTCAAAACGCGGCAATTTCAGGTAACTTAGGTACCGCCATGCGCTGGCCTGCGAACTTTGGTACCGCAGACGAACAGGCCAACACACCGCGCCTACATCACTGCCTATTCTAGAAAAGCACATCCTTACTCGCCCAACAACTAAGAAGACGTTGTTTTGGCTCAAGAAGATGGTCAACAACCACAAACATGGATTTTCCTCAAGCAAGGGCCACCCTCGATGATCACCAATGCCAAAACCACCGGCTCCCCGCGTCGGCCACGGGCTGCCGCCACCTCCACAAGCGGCAGATTTCGTGAGGCCACATGCAGATGCGCCACGGCGCGTGCTGTGGTGCCCCCTAAAGAGCATTGTGACCGCCAGTACATCCATGTGTTGGATTGCAGGAGGTAGTGGGAAGAGGGGATCCCTGCGACCACAATGATGCCAGCCTACCTAGAGCTTTCACCTCAACATGGTGCAGATTTCGTTGTCGCTTAATCCGATAGATGGGTCGGTGTTGGACGTGAAGATCGCCAGCTACCGCACACTACTCCTGGATGTGCTGCGGCATGAGCGCATGAGTGCACATACATCCGGAAGGATTTGTAGTAGGCCTTCCTTACTTGGGAGAACGAAGCAGAGCGTGCGTGCATGTGGTAGGGGAATTTCCAACCGGAGATCGACTACAGTGAGCTCCCCGCGGCCTCTGGTGACTAAACCAGCAACACTGGCATTGTCATGAAGCAGGATGGTGAGGACGTGCCACCCCTTGTGCCGCTAGACTACGATGGGAAGGAGTCTACTTGACGCGCCATGGGGATCTCCAAGGCGGAGGTAGTGGCGCTCTAGCAGTGGAAAGGGTTGGGGGTTACCGTCCAACTCTCCTCGATGGTGGTGGCGCATGGCGTAGCTACCACCGCTACCACTACTTCCGTCGAAGGACGCGTAGACTAGGTAGGAGGTTCCGTCGCCGACTTCAACGAAGGATGCGTGTCCTAGGCAACAGTGGCTATAACACCTAGACAGGAGGTTTTGTTGCTGACTTCACCGCACACTGCGTGGCCTAGGCAACAGTGGCCACAACACATACCGTGGATGCCACCACCCTATATTGAGCTCTCCCAGGACAATGACGAGTAGGTGATGACGGTGTCACCATAGGCGCAAGAAGAACCGGTACACATATATGTAAATTATGTTCGAATTTAATGAAAATATGTGAAAAATAAAGATTTTTGCTGTCTCGGACCAAATGGCTATTGGGCGCACTAGATTGGCGCGCCAGGCAGTGACCCATTTTATGTCTGTGGGCCGACCACATGTACCATTTCAGACACATTGACCCTCTAAAATGGATCGTGCCCGCTGGAGATGCACTAAGGATCCAACAGAAGTAGTATCACATGAATAAATCACACGTCCAAATCTGAAGCTACCAATTATACTATAGCTTAAGCTTGAGCAAAAGCGAGCCATTTGAGGCCCTATGCTTGCGAGTTCGTTTCTGGCCGTCTGATCTTCACTCTAAGTCATCTTAACTGTGTGGTTTTAGGGGTTGACCAAAGTCTTACAAGCTTGTCCCTCCCGACCCTGCCCCTACCCCCACCCCCGTCTCGATCCCGTCCCCCTCCACCCAAGCTCCCGAGTCTCGAGCTCCAACCCATCCTAACCCCTCCATATCCCATAGAAACATGTGTCGCCCTTCCACTCCCGAGATCTCCCTCTCACATCCCACTCCCTCTGCACCCTCCACTCACGAGGCCACCGCCTCCCTTCTAGCTCCGGCATCCAGCATTGGCCGCCTCTGCTTCCTCGCCTCAAACCTACCCATTACCGATTCGACATCGCCCCGACCTCATGCACACGTCCGTCGCCACGCTTTGCTGGTGGTGAGTAATATAAGGAGGAGGTGAGCGCATGGGATGGTGGGGGTGAGAGAGAGAGGGGGCGACACGGGTAGAGACACCCCTCTGTGGGACTATGCGAAGATGTCGCATCATCCTCACCGCTTTTACTGGAAAAATCAGGGACACATGGCCGAAAAAAGGAATTGAAAAGGAGAAGGACCCTCCACTGCCGAGCTCTCCCTCTCACCTCCACTCGCTACGCCCCCTCCACTCATGAGGCCACCGCCTCCCATCCAGCTCCCGCATCCAGTGTCGGCCGCCTTTGCTTCCTTGCCTCGTACCTGTGCAGTACGGATTCGACATTGCCCTAGACCTCATGCACCCGTCCGCCACCACGCTTTTCCGGTAGTGAGGAATATAAGGAGTGGGTGAGCTCGTAAGACGGTGGGGGTGAGAGATAGGAGGCGACACGGTTAGAGATGTTCCTATGCGGAACTACACAAAGATGTCGCATCATCCTCGTTGCTTTGACTGGAAAAATAGGGGGTAGATGGCAAAAAAGGAATTGAAAAGGAGAAGGCTCGTGAGGCATGCGATGACCTGGCCTAGAGCGATTGGCCAGAAACCGGAATCTATGGTAACAGAATAGAATAATTGCTAAACATAATGCGTGGAGTGTTAATGGGGCAAGAAATGGTCGGGACTTGTGAGAAACGGTTGCGTTTCATGTCACTTCAACAATTAACATGTATGTATTCCTGAAACAAAGCAGAATAAGCTGATTTTGGCCCCTCTTAGGCTCTGCAACATAATTTCCTTTTGAATATATTATCATATCTCAAGAATACATGAGACGCTTGTGTACATTGATACATGTTCTATGTTTTTCTACAATTTCTACACGAGTTAACAAAACTTTCCGTGCCCTTGACTTGGAGACTGGTCTATGATTAATGATCAAGGGGGGTTCCATCGACTAAATTGGTCCAAAAGAAATGTCATAACTTCTATTTTCATTTTTATGTACAAAAATTATCAAACTTGCTTACATATAAGATATTGCTTTTATGTAAAGATGTGTGGCAACTTCCATTCATACCTTCTCTTTTAAATTCTATTGAACTAGTGAATAATTTGGAATATATCAAGTATAACGCCTGCATAGAATTAGTGTATATGTAATCTAGTTGTTTATATTGACTAAACTAATCATTTAATAATCCAGCCACTTATAAGTATTGAATACAAAGTTGCGCCTTCCCTTGGAGCTCAGCAATCCAAATAGTTGTAAGTATCGATTTTGAGGCAGTCGTTATTCCGAAATTAGCTTGTTTTGTTATCATTAATTTTTACCTTGATAATGTAACATCCCTATTTCTTGTGGTACTCAACTTGGTTTATTGCTCGATGTATTTTTTGTTTGAAGTTTGCTCCATGTATATTTTGTTTACTTGAAGAAATACTAGTACCCCTATGTTTCTTATGAGCTTCAGTATGAAATAAGGGCCCATTTCTTGTGTCTAAGGTCAAATATCTCAGTTTTTGACATGTCAAACATGTAAATGACAAATTTGTCTACCAATTAAAAAAAATGTGCTACCAGTAGTGAGTATAACACACCTACCACACTCTACCAAATAGACTATAGGCGGCGTGGCAAAGCGCGCATGTCCACCTAGTAGTATTTGTCAGTGATGACTAACACCGTTGACTTCGGAGACATAATGAAATAAGCTTCTCGGTCCAACAACTTACTAGTCCATCCAATTATCCAATGAGAGATGAAAGGAGCTGCAATAGTAGAATGGCGGATTTTGATTGCACTAAAATTTTCAGAAGGAATTCAGGAATCTGAAAAATATTACCACACAAATAGGTAAAAATAAAGTATGGCACCGGAATGCAATGATAATTACTATCTTGACTAGAATGCTAGAGCAAGCAGTATTTAGGCAATAAAGAAGTTTTCACCAAAGTGAAAAGGAATAAAATGATGTTGGATAAAAAGGAGACACTAGTTGGTAACTTCGATGGCAAGGTAAATAGTAAGTTGTTCATCTCAAGAGACTAAAACCAGAAGCAACAGATATGTGAGTATCAACAGCTCAGCAAACAAATATTACTATGGCAATATGTGTTAGAAATAATGGGCTAATCGAAATAGGTCCATATAGATTTCAGATTTACCCTAATCTCAAAACACATGTTTTTGGCAGCTCACATGTGTTTGAGCCCATGTTTGGGGCAACTAACATGGGAGTGGAGTGGGAGCTAAAGTTTAGTCCCACGTGGGAGAATTACACCACCCTATAAGGTGGAGTGTTTCACCACTTAGTAAAGTGAGTGAGAAGAGGAGATCTAAACGCGCGCTCCTCCTCTGATGTCGCCTCCTTGCTGCTCAGGAAAACTTGTGAGGATTTCATAGACGTGTCAACAATCAGCTTGTTCGGGTAGCTCCCAGATCGTGGGCTACTTTAACCGACCTAAGCGTGTGCGACATGGACTTGGCCCACGTTCTTCTTTCTTAGGTTTTCCTGGGTCACTCTATGTAAAGTCCTGCACGGCTACCGCCACAACACACCGGAAACTAATCTAGGGATTTGCCAACCTCTCTGCTTGCGCTGCCACCATAGTCTACTCCATCCCTGTAACATCCCACTTTCAACAACCTTGATTAGTTGTCCAAAATGCAAAAAATCAGGGGGGACAAAAACTTTTTGTTGTTAGTGATGCAATGCTTTCTTGTTGTTTGTTTGTGCTTATGCATCTAAATGTGTAGCAGATGAGATACTCTTTACCTTATCCTCAATTGACAAAAGTTGTTTAACAAAACTTTATTGGCTCATTTTACATATTCTCAAATGTTCTGGCATTTCAAAACTTGATCAAAGATGCCTTTGCAGCAACAACTATTTTCTTAGCTTCTATTTACAAAACTATGGATATCTATATGATATAATCTCCTTATGGTTTCAAGACAGAACTTTCAACTACTCTTACCCCTAGGTTATTCCAAAACCTTTTATAAAGCTTATAAATTCTATTCTTGGTAGATGAACCAAGAATTCATACCTTCTTCAAAACTCAAAACTTTCAAACTACCCATCCTTATCTAAAGCTAGGCTTGATGATAACCCTAGTAGAAGATTGGTATGCTTGCTAAGATGAACTTGTTTTGATCTGTTGCTTGACTTGTTTGCTTAGGAAGTATTATGAGCTACCCTAGGAGCTCATCATCTAGCATCTAGCTAATCCAATAATATCAACCCTAAGAAAGTTAACCAAGCTTCATCTGATCTCTCGCCACTAGGTGATCATCTAAAACCCTTAACCAGATAACTTCTGAAAGTATTCCTTCTAGAAATTTCCAAGTCAATGAAGACCAACACCAAGCACGGATCCTTTCTACTCAATATATACTTCAACATCATCCACTTGATGATGATTTGGAACCTTGCATCCTGATATGGGGTGGCCCGACCTTCTCAACAAGCACTTGTTTATGATGACAATGGTTGATAGATAACTAGCCTGTAGCTATGAACTCTCTCGCTCAAACCCTTATGCTAATGCAACAGCTCTCGAACCCTGTGGGATATTCACAACACCACGCTCTTGCGCACGTAGACGTCGACCACGAGTGGTAGTTTGCAATCTACTAGTTTCCAATGGAACAACAAATCACACTCAATTGCAGTAGATAATTCGATCATAGGGTAATTCTAGAGGTTCTAATAATAAAAAACTCCAATAGTTTTAACCTGGTCTCAACCCTAACTTTGGGGCGTCCCAGGGCTTATAAGGGCGGCTGGGGCAGCCAGAAACCAAAACTAAGACACATTTGATTCAAACTGATACATGTCGACTCGGACCATATTCGGTTGGCGGGCGGATAGTCCGGTTGATATCGATCGGACATTCTGGTCAGGCAGACACTCCGGGTGGATTTGGCCGGACAGTCCGGTCCGGCCGGAAACTTCAAAGTTTCCAGGTTGTGTCCGGGTAGTGTCCGATTTGGTGTAATAATGTCCGCACCAATTCTTCTCTCAGGCAGACCGGACAGTCTGGGTGGACTTGGCCGGACACTCTGGTCATTGTAGAGTTTCTTGCCTCCGTCTTGAAGATCTTCTCTTGCGTCTTCCTCCCTCTCCTCCCTCGCGCATCCTTGGGCGATCATCATTTTGGGCTTCTCTTGTATCCCTTCTCCTCCTCGCGCCATGCTTGTTTCTCCAATGAACCTTGATGACCCACAAGTATAGGGGGTGTATCGCAGTATTTTCGAGGGAACTGAAACCCAATTTATTGATTCGACACAAGGGGAGCCAAAGAATATTTATAAGCCTTAACAACTGAGTTGTCAATTCAGCTTCACCTGGAAACAATCTTGCTCACAGTAGTTTATCAGTAGCAACATTTTTGTAGTAGGAAAAGCAAAGTAACAGAAGTAGTAAAGCAAAGACAGCAGTAACAAAAGCAGTAAACAGTGGGATTCGAGTGCGGTAGGCATAGGGATGGATGGACGGGCGTTGCATGGACAAGACAATTCACATAGCAATCAGAACATAGGGCAATTGCAGATAAATAAGATAAAGCACCCAAGTACTAGACAATCCTAGGCATGTGTTCCATATATAGTCATACGTGCTCGCAATGAGAACTTGCACAACATCTTTTGTCCTACCAGCCCGTTTGCAGCGGGGCCTCTAGGGAACTACTGGCAATTAAGGTGCTCCTTTTAATAGAGCACCGGAGCAAAGCATTAACACTCCATGAACACATGTGATCCTCACATCAAAGCCATTCCCTCCGGTTATTCCAATTTTTGTCACTTCGGGGCCATTGGTTCCGGACAACAACGTGTGTATACAACTTGTAGATAAGACCAAAAACAATACAATCATAATGAATCAATAACATGTTCAGATCTGAAATCATGGCACTCGGGCCCTAGTGACAAGCATTAAGCACAACAAGTCGCAACAAAGTCATAAAGCACTAATAAAAGATACTAGGCACCATGCCCTAACAATCTGATGCCATTAAGTGAACGATCTCATCCAATCCCTACCATCCCCATAGCCTACAGCGGGGGATTACTCACTCATAGATGGGGGAAACATGGATGCTCGATGGAGATGATGGTGGAGATCGATGGAGATGGCTCCAGGGGCACTTCCCCATCCCTGCAGGGTGCCGGAACAAAGACTTTCTGTCCCCCGAATCTCCCCTTCGGTGGTGGCGGCACTGCGGAACTTCTTTTGGAAAAACGTCGAACCCCCCGGAGTTTTTCGGTCAGAAGGCTTCTTATAGGCGAAGAGAGAGGCCGAGGGGGAGCCTGGGGCCACCACACCATGCCCTGGCGCGGCCAAGCCCAGCCCGCGCCTAGGCGTGGCGTGGCCAGGCCCTGGCCCTCCGCCGTCTCGTATGCTGGCTCCGTGAGTCTTCTGGAAAAATAGGCACTTTGGCTTTTGTCCCGTCCAATTCCGAGAATATTCATTTTCTGACTTTCCTGGAACCAAAAACAGCAGAAAATAGGCAGCTGGCACTGTGGCTCTTGTTAATAGGTTAGTCCCAGAAATCATATGAAAAGTACTCCAAAGTGTGGGCAAAACACAAGAAAGTGGATAAAACCAAGCATGGAGCATCAAAAATTATGGATACATTTTACAATGTATCAACATCCCCAAGCTTAACTCCTGCTCGTCCTCGAGTAGGTAAGTGATAAAAAGAAAGAATAATTTTTGAGGTAGCATGCACCATCAAAGACTTGATCAAAGTATTTGTAAAACACTCAAAGCTGGGATCATAGTACTTCAATCATAACATGAAAGACAAAGTTCTAGCAATAAGACAAAGAAACTATGATGCAACATGAAAAGGCACAAACAAAAGATTCATGAATAACAATGCTTTGCAAGACGTTTGTTTGTTTCACATAAAGAAAACATAGCAAAGTGGCATTCAGCTTGTCCCTCAAAGAGTAGCAAACATAAATGCATAGGACACCTTCAAAGTTTACAAGAGTGACTAGATACAAATAGTTTAAAACAAGCAATATCAAGGTATGCATCAATCAACAAGTCTCGGGACAATGCACATAGAACTAAGAATGGCCAGTATGCTCTCAAGAAAGTGCTCATAGAATGTGTGGAGACTCAACAAGGAAATGAAAAGGTTTTGAATAGTTTGAAAGTCTTCCAAATGCTGAAAGTATGGTACTCATTAGCTTTGAGCTCTCATTGCCCCTATCATAAGCATCTTTAATGTGGTTAAGGTGAAAGTGACCCAACTAAGAGGATATGCTTGACAAGTTATAAATCAAAGTCTCATGCCCCTCACTTATGAAGACCGATCCTCATGCTACTCAACTTCAGTCACAAGTAAGCTCTTGTCATTGTAAGTATATACGTATCATAGAGAACTGCCAATGGGGTACCCCTTGCACATGATACAGGAGCTATCCCATAATAGAAATGACAAGGCAAGCAGACAATGAGCATCTCAGCGATCTTTTTATTTACTATGTGCATAGATTTTTATTGAGGATGCTTCATAGAATGCTCATTACGGTTATGCTGCAAGTTTCCACCATGATTAGGCATGGCTTAGGCTAGCGGCCTAGGCGTTTCTCTAACATATATAGAAACTCCATGATCTTACAGGTTCCACTTTTATTTCACACCGCCGGGATCCATAAGTAAAAGAACATGATATCAACTAGGTACAAGTACTAATGAAATGTTGAAAGCGGTTCCCATGATACATGGTTCTACTAACTTCAACTCATAAAGCGCAAGCATATACGCAACAAAGAAGGACGCAATGGTTCAGGTTTATTAAGTGCAAGAAAATAAAGTGTGCCATCAAGTTCGTGAGAGCTTTACTAACTAACTTTCTCATAACAAGCAAACATTTTATTCGGAAGAAAACAAGGCATATTGAATATGCCCGGAAATAGAAAATGATGCTAATAGGTAGGTATGGTGGACACTTTGGCAATATTTGGTTTTGGGGAGTTGGAAACATACTCAGTGAAGGTGAAGGCTAGCAATAGTAAGGGAGCGACAAACGAGAGAGCAATAATGGTCATAATCATACAGAGCGACAAAACATCATTGATCAAAGCATAAAGTGATACTACAAGTTGAAAACTAAAGGATCATAAAAGCTTATGGTGACTTGGGATAGTCATAACATGGTATGAGCATGTGCCAAGTCAACCCAAATAAAGCATCAAAGGAGAATACCAATATACTATGCTTTAATATGCTAAAACAACGCATGATTCATCCAAGGCACATTAAGCAATCTCAATTGTTTATAACAAGTCATGCTACAGCAAAGAATACTAAGCATAAATCCAAAACAATATCAAGCATGGCATGACAAAGCATAGGCCACAGTCAAAAACAAGCTCTCCTTACCACTTAAGCATGAGCTTTCGTACTCTTTTCCAATCCAAGCCAGACTATTTGAACACCAATCCATGAAAGAGGAGGTCCAAGCAATTTACTCAGCAAACTAAGCAAACCACGCAAACTAAAAACCAAAACAAAAATGAAAAAGAAGACGCTCCAAGAACAACACAACTGTGCATGAAACAATAAAAATAAAGAGTTTGGAAGAAACCTGGGATTTTTATTGATGAAGAGGGGGATGCCTTGGGCATCCCCAAGCATTGACGCTTGTACTTCTTGGATATTTCTTAGGGTGACACGCGTGGAATCCCCAAGCTTGAGGTTTAGTCCATCCTTCATCTCATTACTCATTCCTTCCATACACCTGAAATTTTTTCCTTCATAGAAAACTTCACACAATCTTTATTAGCAACATTAGTGCACTTAAGATAAATAAGTCTTAAGGCTCAGTTCTAACACCAAATAAACTTCCATCAGAACACTAGCTACTGTAGAACTTCCCTCAAAAAGCTCAATTCCCCAAACGAACTCAAAAAGGAACCCATAAGAAGCAAATGTAGAAAATGGCAGAAATCTGTCAAAACAGAAAAGCAGGTAAATACGAATTTTTTCGAAGATCTTCTGTTTCTCAAATCAAAAAGTGTTGAACTAAAGAAAGTTAGATAACAACCTGGGGCAGAAGCACAAAAATTAACGCCTCAAAAAGACGTACAGAGATTTTACACAAATTTTTACGGTGAAGCACAGAAATCTGTTTCGGGACAACAACTTTCCCAATCATTACTTCTCTCTCATTAGAGGTTCTCACTCATTAGAGGTTACTTTTGGCACAAAAAGCAAATAAAAAGGATAAGGAGTGGTTATTACAGAGGTAATAACTTCCAAGACTCATCTAAAACTTTTGGGTTATCTCCCAATAAGTACTTTTGTTTAATGCCTTTAAGTTAGGCATAAGCAAAAACTAGAATGGATAGAATAGAAGTAACAGAAATAATCACGGTGAAAACATTGTTTTGTTCAATGAAATTCTTTGGTTAACAAGGTTGATCAGGTCTTGCTACCAAAACAATTTCATATGAGACAAAACTTTGTAGTCCACTTATGATTATATTACCTCAACCTTGATAGCAATGGTCCCAATCATAATAGTTTCAAATTTTTTCTCTTGGTATGGGACAATATATTTCTCCAACTTGAATGCCCTCAACATGTTCAATCGAATTCAAACCAAAAATCCTTTCAATCTTCTTGAAGAAATAGACAATGTGTTCCTTGTCATTGACATTGAAGGTCACCTTCCCTTCATTATAATTAATAACAGCTCCTGCAGTATTTAAGAAAAGGTCTCCCAAGAATAATAGACATATTATCATCTTTAGGCATAAAATTTTGAGAGGATGCTCTCATAAGTAATATGAGTTGAAGTAAAATAGAGCACCAAGGAGCAAATTCAAAACACATTTAAGTCTAACCCACTTCCTATGCATAGGAATCATGTAAGGAAATAACAAAGTGACAGGCATAGGAAGATAAAACAAGAGTAACTTCAAAACTTTCAGCACATAGAGAGGTGTTTCAATACCATGAAAACTTCTACAACCATATTTTCCTCTCTCATAATAATTTTTAGTAGCCTCATGAAGAACTCAACAATATAACCATCACATAAAGCATGCTTTTCATGATCTACAAGCACTAGAGCTTTATCATAAACATCTTCAAAAGAATCCTTAGGAACATAACATTCATCCTTCTTTAATAAGCATGGGGGACAATAAAATAATGTAAGGGATAAAGAGTTACTCTTATTAGAAGTTAGGCATGGGTAGCTAATCCATTCTTCCTCCTTTTGTTCATCACTCTCCTTCTCTTTTTCATCTAATGAGATTTCAGGTTAATCAATTTCTTCTTCCATAGGATCCTGCAAGGCATTAGTCTCTTCCATTTGTGGAAAGCATCTATTAAAATATTCAAGAATATAGCCATAATTATAAAATAAAAATTTAAGTATACCATACACCTCATATTTGTAAGGTGAATCATCAATATTTTCAAGCAAACTAGCAAGTTCAAAAGCACCCTTCCAAGCAATAAATTCTTCAATTTGTTCCGCATCATAAAAGTCATAAATTCCTTTAGCATAGCAAGATATGGTATCATTATCACTATACTCACATTGAAAAGGGAGGTGTTTATACCTCTTTCTGCCACAAGACTCATCACAACAATAAGTAACATTATAAGTAGAGCACATGTTCCTAGCAATGGTATACAATCTATCAATTTGTTCCCATAAGTGTTTCCCTTTTTGTGACAAGCGGTGTTCCTTATAATAATATTTTTGATCCTCCGTGAACCCACCTTGCCAATAAGCTTCAGTTTCAAAGAAACCAACCATTGCTAACAAGCATGATAAAGCAAGACAATAACAGACCAACGAAACTAACAACTAGAGTAGGAACTAATTTTTTTGTATTTTTTTTGATAAAGAAACAAGCAAACAAGGAGAAAGATAAACTTAGCTTGAACAATAGTGATTCCAAGTGAACTTGATAAATAAAGCTATGCTCCCCGGCAACGGCGCCAGAAAATAGTCTTGATGTCCCACAAGTATAGGGGGTGTATCGCAGTATTTTCGAGGAAAGTGAAACCCAATTTATTGATTCGACACAAGGGGAGCCAAAGAATATTTATAAGCCTTAACAACTGAATTGCCAATTCAGCTGCACCTGGAAATAATCTTGCTCACAACAGTTTATTAGTAGCAACAGTTTTGTAGTAGGAAAAGAAAAGTAACAACAGTAGTAAAGCAAAGACAACAGTAACAAAAGCGATATACAGTGGGATTCGAGTGCGGTAGGCATAGGGATGGATGGACGGACATTGCATGGACAAGACAATTCACAGAGCAATCAGAACATAGGGCAATTACAAATAAATAAGATATAGCACCCAAGTACTAGACAATCCTAGGCATGTGTTCCATATATAGTCATACGTACTCGCAATGAGAACTTGCACAACATCTTTTGTCCTGCCAGCCCGTTTGCAGCGGGGCCTCTAGGGAACTACTGGCAATTAAGGTGATCATTTTAATAGAGCACCTGAGCAAAGCATTAACACTACGTGAACACATGTGATCCTCACATCAATGCCTTTCCCTTCCGGTTATCCCGATTTTTGTCACTTCGGGGCCATAGGTTCCGGACAACAACGTGTGTATACAACTTGTAGATAAGACCAAGAACAATACTATCATAATGAATCAATAATAAGTTTAGATCTGAAATCATGGCAATCGGGCCCTAGTGACCAGCATTAAGCACAACAAGTTGCAACAAAGTCATAAAGCACTAATAAAAGATACTAGGCACCATGCCGTAACAATCTGATGCCATTACATGAACGATCTCATCTAATCCCTACCATCCCCATAGCCTACATCGGGGGATTACTCACTCATAGATGGGGGAACACATGGATGGTCGATGGAGATGATGGTGGAGATCGATGGAGATGACTCCGGGGGCACTTCCCTGTCCCGGCAAGGTGCCGAAACAGAGACTTCCTGTCCCCCGAATCTCCCCTTCAGTCGACCCCCCTGGAGTTTTTAGGTCAGAAGGCTTCTTATAGGCGAAGAGAGAGAGGCCGAGGGGGTTCCTAGGGCCACCACACCATGCCCTGGCGCGACCAAGCCCAGCCCACGCCTGGGGGTGGTATGGCCAGGCCCTGGCCCTCCTCCGTCTCGTATTCTGGCTCCGTGAGTCTTCTGGAAAAATAGACACTTTAGCTTTTGTCCCGTCCAATTCCGAGAATATTCATTTTCTGACTTTCTTGGAACCAAAAACAGCAGAAAACAGGTAGCTGGCACTGTGGCTCTTGTTAATAGGTTAGTCCAAGAAATCATATGAAAATTACTCCAAAGTGTGGGCAAAACACAAGAAAGTGGATAAAACCAAGCATGGAGCATCAAAAATTATGGATACATTTGCAATGTATCAAACCTGATTATACATAAATGCATAGACTTAGGTAGTATAAAGTTCTCATCAATTAAAGTACTAGATTGGTTTAGGAGTGAATTCACCTGTTGTTGACCTTGATGCTCCAACGTCTTCTCCATCATATGGTGATAGATCAGCAATGTTGAAGCTGTTGCTAAATCCACCAAACTCATCAATAGGTATATCAATCGAGTAGGCATTATCATTAATCTTGGCTAACACCTTGTAAGGACCAGCACCACGTGGCTTCGAGTTTGATTGTCGAAGTAGTGGAAACCTATCCTTGCGCAGATGCACCCATACCATATCACCAGGCTTGAACAAAACTTGCTTCCATGTTTGATTCCTTGCAGCAGCAATTTTCTTGCCTTTCTTATCAATAGCCTCTCGAGTCTTCTCATGAATCTTCTTCAAATATTCAGCACGCTTTGATGCCTACATATCAAATATGTTGAGGGAAAACCTCTATGGTGGCCCAATCTTTCATGAATCCCGTTCAAATCAAGGGTGGAATGCGGGGGGGGAGAGGAGGATGAACCCAGCGAACTCACGCACGAAGAACACGATGAACACACACATGAAAATCCACAATACAGACCACTAGCTCACGACTTGGGTGACCAGTCCGATTCAATCCCTATGATCGGCGTCGGGCGGAGGACTCTCTCTCGAACCGACACGGCAAGTAGGGACACTCGGTGAGATCTTGACGTCTAGGCAAAGGAACTCCGATGCCTAGGCCTTGCACAAAACAGAGGCACGATGCAAACTCCAACGAGGTTTGTGATATATGGGGCTCCTTTATCAAAGGAGCATGAGGCAAGAACTAGATTGATCCACAAGGGGTTTCCACTAATTCCAAATATCATGCCTCGGGTTTACAATGGAGGTGGGGGGACTATATATAGGCCAGCCACTAGTTTAGGGGTAATTTAGAAATTAAAGAAGAGTTCTAGGTGAAATAGAGGGTTACCTGGGCCATCGGATCCAGTTATGGCTCGCATGCCCATCTTTAGCCCCGATAGTCCGAGTCGAGTGGGCCGGACAGTCCGGGGTAGCCGTAGACTCTGGGTAGTGTCTGGGTAGAGTCTGATGTGGCCTACTGACTATCCGTGCCAGGATGGGGCTGGGGTAGGCCAGACACTCCGGCGTGGTTGGGTCGGACACTCCGGTTGCGTCGAACGTTTTGGCTGACCTCAGGCGGACTCTTCGGCTCTGGCAGTGCCAGGACAGGTGCAACTTCTGGGCTCTGGGTCGACACGTTGGGGCATCTTACATGATAATGCACAGAGTAGTGGCATGAAGTAGCAAGCCATGAAAGGATGTGTTAAAGTCACATGATGAGAGGAGCAAATTCACCTTAGCTTGAAGGAGCTTGGCTTGGGCACGAGTCATTGGTCCACTTGGGGGACTTAGTGGTGTAGATGTAGGAGCGTCCATAGGACAGGCTGCATCAGCTCCCCTCCTTCGGAAAGAGTCGTCCTCAAATCTTCATGGTTATCATCTTGAACATCTCCATGGTAGTGTGTGAGGTCCTTGACATTGAATGTATTGCCTTGTTGTTGATTCTCTTGAGGACCTTGAAGGGACCATCTCCTCTTGGCTTTAGCTTGGAGTCGCATTCCTTGGGGAAGCGGTCTTTGCTTAGGTGTATCCACACAAGATCACCTTCTTCGAAGATCAACTATCACTTGTCCTTGTTTAACCTTGAAGCTTGGCGAAGGACTTTTGTTCAATAGTAGCTCTTGTTTCTTCATGAAGGTTCTTCATAGCTTGGGCGTGCTTGTCGATGTCCATGTTGGTGCGCTCATGAAGAGGTAGCGGTAGGATGTCGAGCACGGTGAGGGGCTCGAAACCATAAACAATCATGAAGGGACTCATCTTGGTTGTTGAGTTCTTGGCACGATTGTAGGCAAACTCGGCGTGTGCAATGCATTCCTCCCAATCCTTGAGGTTTTTCTTGATGAACACACAAAGGTGAGTCCCGAGGCTTCGGTTGACCACTTCGGTTTGGCCATCAGTTTGAGGATGTGATGCGGATGAAAAGATGAGCTTGACGCCAAGCTTGGACATGAGGGTCTTCCATAAATAGCTCATGAATTTGACGTCGCGGTCGGAGACGATTGTTCTTGGCACACCGTGAATACGAACAATTTCCCTGAAAATCAAATTAGCAACATGTGAAGCATCGTCAGTCTTATGCCACCATATAAAGTGTGCCATTTTGGAAAAGCGATCCCCAACAACAAATATAGAATCATGACCATTCTTAGACCTAGGTAATCCTAACACAAAATCCATGCTAATGTCGGACAACAGTGAGTAAGGAATAGGTAATGACATATAAAGACCATAAGTGTTAGCTTGCGACTTAGCTTGAACACATGTCGCGCATCATTGAACGTAGCGTTCCACGGCGCGCTTCATCTCGGGCCAAAAGTAGTGAGCGGCGACCATGTCCAATGTCTTGTCACGACCAAAGTGACCCATGATGCCTCCACCATGAGATTCTTGTAGAAGCAAAAGTTGAAGAGAGGACTTCGGAATGCAAAGCTTGTTTTGTTTAAAGAGAAAGCCCTTATGCAAATAGAAATCATCAACTCCTTTGTCAATGGAGAACTTTGCGAAAATTGGTTCAAAGAACGGGTCAGAAGAATACAAAGTTTTGATTTCATCAAGACCCAACACGTTGATTTCAAGTCGAGTAAGAAGGTTTGTGTGCTTGCGAGACAAAGCGTCCGCGACTACATTATCTTTTCCCTTCTAATACTTGACAATGTGCGGAAAAGACTCCATAAACTCAACCCACTTAGTGTGTCTCTTGCTCAAATTGGCTTGGCCTTTGAGATATTTCGATGACTCATGGTCGGAATGTATGATAAATTCATTAGGTCAAAGTCAGCGTTGCCAAACTTGAAGAACACGAACTAAGGAAAAAAGATCTTTGTCATAAATTGGATAGTTAAGGCGAGCACCCATCAAGTTTCTCGCTATGTTTAGTTATAGGACATCCGTTTTGCATAAGGACTCCTCCAATGCAAATACCACTAGCATCACACTCTATATCAATAGTTTTAGTGAAATTCTAGTAACGCAAGGAGAGGTGCTTCGGTGAGCCTCTTTTTAAGTTCATCAAAAGCTTTTTGTTGTGCTTTGCCCCACATGAAGGTGACATTCTTTTTGGTCAATTCATTGAGAGGACAAGCAATGGTGGAAAAATCTTTCACAAAGCAACGATAGAAACAGCCAACCCATGAAAACTTCGGAGTTCACTCACATTTGTGGGGATGGGCCAATCTCGTATGTCCTTTACCTTGGAAACGTCAACTTCAATTCCCTTCGAAGAAAGGACAAATCCAAGAAAAATCAACTTGTCTTTATCAAAAGTGCAGGGAAGATTAGCATATAGCTTTTCATGTCGAAGGATTTCTAAAACTTCCTTGACATGTGTAACATGGTCCTCAAGTGACTTGCTATACACAAGTATATCATTGAAATAGACAATTCCAATGAGAGATTGCAAGACATGATTCATAAGGCGCATGAAGATGGATGGCGCATTAGATAAGCCAAAGGGCATGACAAACCATTCATAGAGACCAAGTTTGGTCTTGAATGCGGTTTTCCACTCATCACCTTCCACCATGCGTATTTGATGGTAGCCACTACGAAGATCAATTTCTGAGAAAATCGTGGCGCCACACAACTCATCAAGCATGTCATTGAGACGTGGTATGGGATATCTATAACGCACGATGATAGCATTTATTGGATGGCAGTCCATGCATAACTACAACAAAATATCTGATTTTGGGATAAGAATCACAGGAACGGCACTCGAGCTAGTGCTAACTTGGATCAAACCTTTGGAGACGAATTGGTTGATTTGAAGTTCGATCTCCTTCGTCTCCTCCAAGTTCGTGCGGTAGGAGGCACGGTTTGGAAGTGGTGCATCGGGGATGAGATCAATGCTATGTTCGGTGCCGCAAAGAGGAGGTAGTCCATGACGAAGCTCTTTGGCAAACACATCCTTGAATTCCTGCAAAACAATCATCAAAGATGGAGTAACATTGGTTAATTCATTAGTTCATTGCACATCTCTCATCTCACTTTTGGTGGCAAGGACATAGTGCAGGATGGATGGGTTATTCCGCACATCTCTCATCTCACTTTTGGTGGCAAGGAGAACACTCTTAGTTTTTCCACTCAAGTTTTTCTTGTGGTTCTCACTCACTATGAGTTGGTTCTCTCGCTCACCGCTCTTCTCACAAGGAGGTGTTGTGGTTTGTTCCCTCGCTAAAGCCTTTGCATTGTTCGCAATTATTTGGCTAGAAGTCATCGGTTGCAAAACACATGTTTTGTTAAGCCATTTGAAGGTGTACACGTTGGTGTGACCATCATGTAGAGCAACCTTGTCGAATTGCCATGGTCGACCATGTAGCATATAGCCAACCGTCATGGGAACAACATTGCATTCCACTCTGTCTTTGTAAGGACCAATGGAGAAGGTTACCAATACGGTATGATTGATCTTCACGGACCCTTGGTCACTTAGACATTGCATGTGGTATGGTTGCTTGTGTGGATGGAGGTTGAGGTTGAGCTTCTCACGCAACTCGGTGCTAGCAAGGTTGCGGCAACTCCCTCCATCGATGATCACTTCGATAGATTTTCCATTGATGTCGGCTCATGTTTGGAAGATATTTGAGCATTGGTCTTCATGCTCTTGTGCTTGAGTGGTCAAGATCCTTGTCACAGCAAGCGATGGACTTGCGTCATGTTCACACATGAGGAGTTCTTGGTCATCTTCCACTCATTGCATTGCCATTCCTTCCTTGACTTGGGAATCAAATTCATCTTCACTCAAGTACTATTCGTCGTCATTGTCATGGATAAACAATAATTTCTTGTTTCCACACTAGGCCGACTTGTCTCCTTTGACTCCATACTTGTAGCATTCACCGTTGAAAGGTGTATCACTCTTTGCTTGTTTGCCACTTGGGGGCAGTTTTCCATGAGGAAGTGTGGGATTGAAGGAAGGCTTGGAGGTACTTGAGGAGCTTCCATTGAAGGTGGTTGGAGTAGCGGTTGAATCTTGCTTGTAGGTGAAGTACATCATGGGATTGTTGTACTTTATGTCCTCTTGCACTTGACACTGGGCTTTAATTGCGATGTGCACAAGCTCAACCATGTCGTTGTATGTTTGGAACTCGATGATGCGCTTGATTGGGTGGTTCAAGCAAATAATAAAATGGGCCATAGTTTGCTACTTGCGCTCCTCAATGTTGGCACGGATCAAGTTGAGCTCCATTTCCTTGAAGTACTCTTCCACGGTCTTTGTTCCTTGACGATGTGATTGAAAGTTGTTGAAGAGGTCGCGCGTGTAGTGCGCATGAACAAAACGGGATCTCATGTGAGCTTTCATGTCATTCCAAGTTGTGATTTGCGGCTCTCCTCTTGCATCACGAGAAACTTGAACTTGTTCCCACCAAAGGTTGGTGTACTCATCAAACTCAAGTGAAGCTATGGCGACCATCTTCTAATTCCTATAATTGTGCATACGGAAGATCTTGTCGACTTTGAGTACCCATGAGAGGTATTCTTTAGGGCCATTTGATCCGGTGAACTTGGGCATCGTGAACTTGAGCTTGCCAAATGTTTCTTCCTCATTGCGATCACGGTGGTGATGGTTTCCATGTTGATGACGGTCTTCATCTTCCATGCAATCATTGCGACAAGTTTGTTGACCTTGATGATGTGCTTGCTGTGGAGGATCCTCATTTGGCGGCAGCGGAACTTGATTCTCGTGACCTTGTTGAGGTGTTTTCTCTTAATGTTGTTGTTGTGGAGCTTTCTCTTGCTCTTTGCGCGGTCGTTGATGATGTTGAGGTGCTTGGGCCTAATGAGGGTGTTGAGGATGTGGAGCCTCATGACGCGGTTGATGACGAAGAGGAGGCTCGTTCCTCGGTTGGTGATGTGGGTTAGGCGCATGGGCCTCACGGCGAATATCATGGTCTTGAGCCTCGTGACGTGGTGGGCATCGCTCAACATGTACCACTTGATGCTCCAAGTTTTGGTGTGGCGGAGGATCCGCATCGTGATAACCATGTTGTCGGTGCTGACGTTCATGTCGGTGATGACGAGGAGGAGGATCTTGGAGAGCTTCATGTTGGTGACAAGATTGTTCCTCCAAGTTGGAGTCATCACTTGTTGTTTCAAGTATGTGTCGCGAGTGATGGTGGTGTACTTAAGGTTGTGCTTGTTGGATCAGTTGTGCCATTGTGTTATGATGGTGTGCTTCATGCCAAGCTTGTGGCCTTGAAGAGAAATCACCATCATCACTTGACATTGCGATGTGCCATGGAGAAGGCACATAGTTCGAAGAACTTCCATCTTCAACCAAAGGGGCGTCATTTCGTATTGGAGCACTTGGATGAAGATCTTGGCGAACAGGACAATGATGACGCGAAAATCTTGAAGAGCTTGATGTGGGTGAACACGGTCTTTCCATTCCGTCAATTAGGCATCGAAGATTGTCATTTGTTTCAGTGATGGTGTGTTGGAGCGCTTCATTTTGATGGCCAAAGTTGTGATGCATTGCGTGCATTTTCCTTTCGAGGACATCAAAGCGGTTGTCGATGTTCTTGAACTCGGCTTGCGTCTCGCCAAATTGTTTGTCTTGTCGTGTCTCGAGAGCTTGGCAACGTTCACAGAACTCTTGTCGGAAGATGAAGTGACTTGCACGCGTCATGTACGGTCCATGTTCTTCTTCTTGGGGAGGTGGTTGGCTCGACTCACCGTGCTTATACATCATGCAAAACACACAAGGATCGTATATGGAAGTGGAATATGGTGGTTTTAGCCTTGTACCTCACCTTTGGGATTGCACCGAACTAGAAACCACAAGTGAGAACTATAAACGTGCAAAGTGGAATTGCAAAGAAATCTCACACTAAAGAAAGAACTAAAACTCTCAAAAGCTTTTGGTGGTAGGTTAGGATTGTGGAATGACAAAGAACCAACCAAACTAAAAGGGATAGTAAAAAGTAGGTAAAATCCAAACAAAACTCAAGTCAAAGGAAAAGGTCAACAACTCAAAAGGGTGACAGGAACCGATGACTATATACACGCACGTGGAGATTAATGGGATTGACATGACTATGAAAATGAGAAAACAAAATGTCCTAACAAAGACTACGCTTGTTGTTGTGCCAATGCAAGGAGAGACCGTGGCTCGTTTGCAAAGAAGAAGAAAATGAGCAACGGATTTGTGCACTTTCCTTGGGCGCTCTTATTTATCTCTTTCTTACAAGCTTTGAGACTCACTTTTGCTATGGGGGGCTATTTTTTCTTTTTTATTTTGCTTTGTATCTTTTTTTTCTATCCCTTGATGGTACCTAGTGACACTTGCTATTTCTCTTGCACTCTAACTATCCAATGACAAATGCACAATTCTCAAGCAAACACAAGATGAGCCACTCTCATGGGATAGGTACACACAAAGGAAGATAGGGGTTAACAAGGTGACACAAGTGATACCTTCGTTGGTGATGATGAACTTGATGTCGGTGGTGCGGGATGATGTTCGTGGGCAATGGTGTCAATGAGCATGGAGGTTGTCGATGAAGACGCTTGTTGTTAGTTGCTGACTTGCACACGAGACATGAGCAAACAAAGGAACTTAGCCAATGCGAAAAAGGAGGCAAAACTTTCAAAAATGGCATCCCGACCAGATATTCCGGTTTTGTCGGGCTGGATACTCTGGTCTGGTCGGGCCGGACACTCTGGTGCGGGTTTCCTACTCGTGTTCTTGAACAGAAATCGTCGTCTTGCAGCCTCAAATCCAGAAAAAACTAGCCAAATTTGGCTGGGAAAACGCAGGATAAAGCTGGACCAACGCCTAAGACAAGGCTTGGTCAGATTAAAACCACAAGTAACATTCCAAATCAAGAGATTGATCCAACGGAAAATTTGGGGTTTTTTTGGGGAATTTTCGAATTGTTGGTGGATAGAAGAAAATTTTGTGGGGGAATTCGTGAGCAACGAAGCTCTTGATACCAATATGTTGAGGGCAAACCTCTAGGGTGGCCCAATATTTCAAGAACCTTGTTCAAGTCGAGGGTGGAGTTCGGGGGAAGGAGAGGAGGATGAACCCGACGAACTCACGGATGAAGAACACGATGAACACACACACACGCAAATCCACGATACACACCACTAGCTTACGCCGGTGGTGACCGGTCTGGTGCAATCCCTAGGATCGGTGTTGGGCGGAGGACTCTCTCTCGAACCGGCACGGCGAGTAGGGAGACTCGGTGAGATCTTTACTTCTAGGCAAAGGAACTCCGATGCCTAGGCCTTGTATAACGCGGAGGCATGATGCAAACTCCAACGAGGTTTGTGATATTTGGGGCTCCTTTGTCAAAGGAGCATGAGGAAAGAACTAGATAGATCCACAAGGGGTTTCCACTAATTCCAAATATCATGCCTAGGGTTTACAACGGAGGTGGGGGACTATATATAGGCCAAACACTAGTTCACGGGTAATTTAGGCATTAAAGAAGAGTTCTCGGCAAAATAGAGGGTTACATGGGTCACAGGGTCTAGCTTGGCTCGCATGCCCATGTTTAGGCTGCACAGTCCGGGTCGAGTGGGCCGGATAGTCCGGGGTGGCCGGGCACTCTGGGTAGTGTCGGGTAGAGTCTGATGTGGCCTACTGACTGTACGCGCCAGGATGGGGCTGGGGTAGGCCTGACACTTTGGCGTGGTCGGGCCGGACTCTCCGGTTGCGTCGGACATTCCGGCTGGCCACGGGCGGACTCTTCAGCTCTAGTAGCATCAGGATAGGTGCAATTTCTAGGCTCGTGGATCGACATGTTGGGGCTTCGTACCTGATAATGCATATAGTAGTGGCATGAAGTAGCAAGCCATCCAAGGATGTGTCAAAGTCACATGATGAGAGGAGCGGATTCAGCTTAGATTGAAGGAGCTTGGCTCGGGCACGAGTCATTGGTCCACTTGGGGGAAATGGTGGTGTAGATGTAGGAGCATCCGTAGGAGGGGCTGCATCAAACTCTCTCATGTAATGGCAAAGGCAACAAATCAAGTAGCGTCAACGGCTTGAAGCCATACACCACCTCAAAACGACAAAGCCGAGTAGTTGAATGCACATCCCTGCTGTATGCAAACTCAACATGTGGTAAACACTCTTCCCACTCCCGCATATTCTTATTTATCATAGTCCTTAGCAATTGTGACAATTTTCTATTCACCATCTCTGTTTGACCATCTGTTTGGGGATGACATGTAGTACTGAACAGAACCTTTGTTCCTAGCTTCCCTCATAAGGTCTTCCAAGAGTATCTCATGAAACTTCCCATCATGATCAGAAACAATCGTCTTGGGTACTCCATGTAATCTCACGATGTCCTTGAAAAACAAGTTAGCATTATGCGACGCATCGTTGCTTTTGTGGCAGGCAATAAAACGAGCCATCTTAGAGAACCTATCCACTACCACAAATATAGAATTATGACCTCTCTGTGCTTTAGGTAGACCTGGCACAAAGTTGATACTAATGTCTTCCCATGGTGTAGTAGGTGCAGAGAGAGGTGTATACAAACCATGAGGCTTCAACTTTGATTTGAACTTGTGGCATGTAATGCAATGGCTCACAAATTTGTACACATCATGCCTCATATTGGGCCAAGAAAAATGACCATCTAGCATGAGCAATGTCTTCTCACGCCCAAAGTAACCCATCAAACCACCAGCATGTGATTCCTGCACTAAGAACAAACGCAACGATGATTTTGGAATACATAGTTTGTTAGCTCTAAACAAATATACATCATGCATATGATACTTATCCCATGTGGTTTTAAGAGCACACAAACGATATGGTTAAGGAAAATCATGGTCAGTTGCATAAAGTGCACAAATACTCTCTAATCCAGGAATTTTAACAGCAAGATTTATCAATAGCATGTTTTTCCTAGACAAAGCATCAACAACTACATTCTCCTTTCCCTTCTTATACTTAATGGTGTAAGGAAAAGATTCAATAAACTCAGCCCATTTAGCTAATCTTCTATGCAAGTTTGATTGAGCTTTCAAATACTTCAATGCTTCATGATCAGAATGTATGATAAACTCTTTTGGCCACAAGTAATGTTGCCAAACATCAAGAACTTGAACAAGTGCATACAATTATTTATCATAAATAGGATAGTTCAGTTTAGCACTAGTAAGTTTCTCAGAAAAATATGCTATAGGGCGACCCTCTTGCATCAAAATGCCACTAATACCTATACCACTAGCATCACATTCAACTTCAAACTGCTTCAAAATTCAGGTAATGCAAGTAATGGTGCAGAAGTAGGCAAGTATTAAATGCAATATCTTGGGTTGCACCCCACACAAATGGCACACCTTTCTTAGTCAAATCATTCAATGGTGAAGCAATAGTGCTAACTCCTTCACTAAGCGCCTATAGAAACCAGGTAATCCATGGAAACTACGCCCTTGACTAACCTTCATGGGAATAGGCCAATTCTAAATTGATTCAATTTTAGATTGATCTACTTCTACCCCATGCTTAGATACAACATATACTTGAAATATAACCTTATCTTTAGCAAATGTGCACTTCTCAAGATTAGCATACAATTTATTATCACACAACACTTGCAAAACTTGTTGGATATGACTACAATGTTCAGTTTAGTTGTGGCTATAGATCAGTATATCATCAAAATAAACAACCACAAAACAACCAATAAATTCTCTCAAAACATGATTCATTAATCTCATGAATGTACTAGGTGCATTAGTAAGACCAAACGACATAACTAACCACTCATACTACAAACCAAATTTCGTTTTGAAAGCAGTTTTCCATTCATCCCCTTCTTTTTTCCTAATGTGATGATAACCACTATGAAAATCAATCTTAGAGAAAATAACAGCACCACTCAATTCATCTAGCATATCCTCTAAACGTGGAATATGATGATGATATCGAATAGTGATGTTATTAATAGCTCTACAATCTACACACAGGCGCCATGTACGATCTTTCTTAGGTACTAAAATAACTGGAATAACACAAGGGCTAAGAGAAACACGAATGTACCCTTTATCCAGCAACGCATGTACTTGTTTCTATATCTCCTTTGTTTCTTCGGGTTGGTCCTGTAGGGTGCACGGTTTGGTAACGTGGCACCAGGTATCAAGTCTATTTGATGCTCAATGCCATGCAATGGAGGCAATCCTGTGGGCGCATCTTCGGGAAACACATCGCCAAAATACTGCAAAATAGCAGATACTACAAGAGAAATAGGGTTCATGTCATTAGAAACCAATACCTCGCCGTTATACATGACCACAAGCGGCATGGCTATAGGATCCTCACTAAACTCTCTCATATCTTCCTTGGTGCTTAATATCAATAGATTAGGCACTCTCTCACTTTTCTTTATATCACTCTTTTTGGGCTTTATTACATCATGTACATCTGCAACACTATCTCGCCTATCTATAGATTCATCCTTCATGTTCACTTCTATCTTTTTGATGAGACTCATTCACAATCTGTTGTGGTGTTAATGGCTATATATGAATTTTCTTGCCCTTGAATTCCACGTGACAGGTATTGGCACGGCCATTGTGTTGCACATGGAAATCATAAAGCCAAGGCCGACCCAATAAGAGATGGCAAACAGTCATATGAACCACATCAAAATCAATAGAATCCTTGTATGGCCCTACTTCAAAATTCACACGTACCATATGGTTTACCTTCATCTCACCATTGTCACTCACTCATTTTATGTAGTATGTCTTGGGATGAGGTAAATAAGTCAAATTCAGCTTGGCACATAACTCCTTGCTTGCAAGATTTCTGTAGCTACCTCCATCAATGATTACTTTGCAAGCTTTGTTAGGGCCAACTAGAGCTTTGGTTTGGAACTAGTTGCATCGCTAAGAATCAACAATAGGTTGCACACTAATGATATGTGGAGACACCACAACGGTTGGTGCACACTCAGGGAAAGCATCCATACCTTCCGCGCTATCATAACCATCGTCGCAAGTAGGACCAACTTAATCTCCACTCTCATAATCACCTTGTTCATTGACAAACATAACCTTGTGGTTTCGACAATCTCGCTTGTAGTGACATCTACCTCCACAAGTATGGCACTCCACCTCGCGAGCTAGAGTGGAAATGAGGGTTTCTTAGCATTAGAACCATAAGATGGTGTGGGAGGATGCTTGCACGAAGATGGCGAAGGGTGGCTAGCATCCGCTTCAGGAGGTGCTGTAGGTGCTGGCGGTGTAAACCTGGCCGAAAAACGACTAGTAGACGGGAACCTCACACGTGCCTTAGCTTCTTCAGCTAGCTGTGATTTGGCCTCTCTAGCATGATGCAATAGTTCATTCGTAGTCTCGTACTTGTGATGACGAACAATGCTCTTTATGGGTAACTTCAAATTTTTGAGAAATCGATGCATGGTCATCTCAAGAGATTCACGGACTCTAGCACGCTGCATAAGCATCTCGATCTCGATGTATTACTCATAAACTAACATGGATCCTTGCCTCAATTGTGTCAACTTGTCAAAAACTGAACGTAAGTAGTTGGTGGGTACAAAACGGTCCTTCATGATGCGCTTCATCTCTCACCAAGTCATCACAGGAAGGTCATTGTCATCCCTTCTGTTTTGCACAATAGCATCCTACCAATGCAAAGCATATCCATCAAATTCTGATGCTGCAAGCTTTATCTTCTTGTCTTCTATATAATCATACAAATGCCAGAGCTTCTTGATCTTCAACTCCCATGTGAGGTAATCATTAGGATCAAGTGAACCGTCAAACTTAGGAATTGAGAATTTCGGCTTGCCCAAACCATCATCCACAACTTGGTTAGGGACACGTTGAGCACACCCAATAGGAGCAAAACCGCATGCATATGCAGGTGCAGGCGTGTGTGCAGGGGGATTATCACGTCCCCTACCAAGATTTGGTGCAGCACCAGCAACACTTTCTTCGGCATCTTCATCAACGGTATCTTCAAGTGGTTGTTGCTGCCGTTGCTCAAGTGCTATTGTCAAAGCATCAATAGAATGATGCAAAGCTCTGACATTGGTGTTGATAGTTGTCACTTGTGTTTGACTTTTAGGAACTGCCACCTTACTTTCTCCCAAAGCCACTTGCACGACCTGAATATTCTTGTCAATGGCATCTGTCGTGTGAGTGAACACCCGTGTCAAGTGGGATTTCAATGCTGCATATTCCCGCCAATTAACAAGATCATCATCCTTCTTTTCTGTGACACAACATCATCATCACTAAGAGACATGATTAGTAGGTTAGTGCAAAAATCAAAATCTGTTTGGTGGAAACACTCACAACTCACTCACAATGGACAAGAAAGCAGATCTTACCATTACAAAGTGAATAGAGATGCTTTACCAAAACAAAATCAAAGACTGATGCATTGATGTGATCAAGTGAATATCAAGGGTATGGAGAATGATCACAGGGTGCACAAGTTATTTATAGTGGAGCTCTAGGTATGGTATCCTAACTACACCACAAACAAGTCCTAGTGCTGATCGTATAACCTAAGAAACACACACGATGGAGATAAACGTGGCAAAGCAACTTATGAAAAAGGAATATTGAAATGCACAAGAGAGATGCTAGTTAAAGCACAAATTAAACAGGCACAAGATTGCTCAATCTACAATTTCTATGATTAACTAGGCCTCCAATAATGCACACTTAGATATCTCTTTTTTGTCACGCTTGTAGCTCTTTTCTCCTTTTTTAGTACTAATTCTCTTTTTTTCAACTATACGAGTCAATGCAAACACGAGTGCAACAACTTAGAACAAACTGGGCTGGATAGTGCAGATGATTCGTGCCGGAGACTCTAGTCGGGCAGGATAATCCGGCGTATATATGCCGGATAGTCTGGCTTTGCCTGTCGAAAATTTCTACACTTCAAAACCCTAATGAGCAGCCTGTCGGAGCAAAGCAACTAGTCTCGTGGGTACGTTCCTAGGCACGGATGCTGTAGATAGGCTGTGTCTATGGTATGCAAACAAAGGTACGCTATGTGGACTCGAAAAAACGATGAAAACTTGCAGAAAATGGTGATGGTGCACGCGGTGGAAAACAAGATCAAACCTTAAACCTAGATACACATGAAAACTAGACTTCTATGAGAAAAACCTGCAGATCGGATCTACGAGAAGACACGATCAACAACTAAAACTCGAAAGAAATGCAATCTAGGCTATGTCAAATCTTTTTGTGAAGATTTTTCTATATAGGACGAAACAAAAACTAATCTATGGATGGATTTGTGGATGCTCACCGAGTAAACGAGGAAATCTGATACCAAGATGATATGGGGTGGCCCAATCTTTTCAGCAAGCACTTGTCGATGATGATAATTGTGGATAGATAACTAGCCTGTAGCTATGAACTCTCCCGCTCGAACCTTGATGCTAATGCAACAACTCTTGAACCCTGTGGGATTTTCACAACACCACGCTCTTGCGCACGTAGCCATCGACCACGAACGGTAGTTTGCAATCTACTAATTTCCAATGGAACAACATATCACACTCAATTGTAGTAGATAATTCGATCACAGGGTAATTCCAGAGGTTCTAATAAGAAACAACTCCAAAATAGTTTTAACATGGTCTCAACCCTAACTTTGGGGCGTCCCAGGGCTTATAAGGGCTGCTGGGGCAGCCAGAAACCGAAACTAAGACGTGTACGACTGAAAATGATACATACCGACTCAGACCAGATTCGGTCAGCAGGCGGATAGTCCAGTCGATATTGACCAGATAGTCCGGTTAGGCGGACACTCTTGGTGGATTCGGCCGGACAGTCCGGTCCGGCCAGAAACTTTAAAGTTTCCCGGTGGTGTCCAGGTAGTGTCCGTTTTGGTGTACTGATTGTCCGCACCAATTCTTCTCTCAAGCAGGCCGGACAGTCCGGGTGGACTCGGCCGGACACTCTGTCATTGCAAAGTTTCTTTCCTCCGTCTTGATGATCTTCTCTTGCGCCTTCCTCCCGCTCCTCAATCGCGCATCCTTGGGCGATCATCATGCTGGATTCTCTTGTAGCCCTTCTCCTCCTTGCACCATGCTTATTTGTCCATCGAACCTGATCATACATTAATGCATAGACTTAGGTAGTATAAAGTTCTCATCAATTAAAGTACCAGCTTCGTTTAGGAGGGAATTCACCTGTTGTAGTAGC
This sequence comes from Avena eriantha, assembly GCA_910589775.1. NCBI lineage: Eukaryota > Viridiplantae > Streptophyta > Magnoliopsida > Poales > Poaceae > Avena > Avena eriantha. Next base: position 170,043,828 of record OU342745.1, on the reverse strand, counting down.
TTAGCACAAGCTCTTGTAATGGGTCCAATTCTAATCTCATTGGACTGATCCTTCCTTGCAACAGCTGGAACATCTTCATTAGTAATTGGGGTGGGTGTAAGTATAGGGATGTCCTCATCACATCCTCTCAAAACCATCCCCTCCTATATTCTAATCAAAAACCCTAAAACTGCTAAAAATGACTAGTTTGGAAAACTGTTATCAATATCACATCTTTGGGACTTCCTCTTTCTCAAACCTTGTGAATTTTTGGAAACAAACTTGAACCATCTTGTACACCATATTAAGGACTACCAAGTACCAATATAGCCCTTGCTTTTAACCCACTTATTCTTGATGGTTTTGCAGGCAAGAAAATAATTTCTTCTGCAAACCTTACGAACATGCCTACTTTGGCAGAACCTGACATCTCCATGTTATCTTCTTGATGGTTTTAACCAACTCTTTTCATCGTTGTGCTCTACTTATAAAGGTCTATCCATCCCTACTTTAGTTGTTTCAATTGGAGATTTGTGCTACCAAACCGCACATGGTTTTGGAGGCTATTTGATAATATGTTTTGGCACCCTTATTTTATTCAGAGTTTGGCATCAGTCCTTGGAGAGCTCAATCATGATAAACCTCAAACCTCTATATCATGGTGATCTAAATCACTTGGTATATCCATCCATATATCCCATGACCCAAGGGGAGCTTTGAGCTCATAAATCCCACAAGGTTTACAGAGTAGAAAATTAACAGTGCCCAAGTTCCTTTATCCCATGCTCTCCTTCAAAATCAAACTTGATTTCCAAAACCCAAGGTTGAAAATGCTTGATACAACATGTGGATATCTTCTACCTTGGACATAAAGATTTATCAAATATTATCCATAATTATTTTGGCCCAAAAAGTATTTAATTCCTTTCATTTACAAAAACTCAAAAACTCTCCCTATAAAGGAAAGTTTGTATTTCTCCAAATCACACCTCCAACTTCAGGCTCATTTGAGGCCTATATATCATACCCTATCTTACCACTTCAAAAATAAATATTTTTGAAGAGCTTTAATAATTCTTTTTTCTTAAATGGCAGAAACAAGAAAATAAATGTTTTAAATAGTTTTCTTCTTCAATAAATCTTGGAAACTTTCTCAAAAGTGTGGATTCATATTAGGACCACCCCAAATCAAAAACCCACCATGTCCAAGCCAAAAATATCAAATGAATTCATACAACCCATTTCAGCACTTTTTGGAGAATTAAAATAAAAAGGATCTATAATATTCAGAAAAAATCCAAATAATTATTGGAGAGGTTTATTAACCATATCTATCTACCAGCATCACTACCTCATATGGACAAGATAAAAAATTCGAATCTTTCTTCATGATCATTAAAATGGCTAATTTTAATACTATGACAACACTAGGGTTAATCACCACCGCACCCCCACCAATCACTCTCTTGCTTAGCACAACACCCATCTCCCCTCCTTTTTTTCCATACAATCCCCATGACATAGGGATCGGGTTCCACTATCAAAAGATAACGGAACAGACATCCAACCGAAGCAGGTTTTCAAGCTCCTGGAGCTTAGGATTATATACAAACACAATCCATGCTTAAAGAGAAGCAAGGATCAAGAGAAAGATGGATAGAGAGATGCAAGAGAAAGCACCGCATGACGCTAGTGTTCAAAACAAACTGACTACAACCACTAGAGCACGATAAAACAGCAGTCCTCACAACCCACAACAGACACACCAAAAACAATCTTCAACGGAAAGCAACTCGGACAGGGGGCACCCCCAGGAAGCAAAGGCTGTTTTTCAGAACATGAACATCATTTCTCCTCCCTGTCATCTTCAGGGGATCTTGCACGTTTCCTACTAGTAGAAGGTAGGCCCAACAATGGGATCGGAGCTGTGTCCATATCCTTAGCCTCAGACAGAGCATTTCTCTGCACCACCTCAGCACAACTCCTCAAAGCCTCTCTCTCCTCTTCATTGTGAAGACCTGCCCAGTATTTAATAAAGACACAGGCAAACATGATCAAATCGATAGGGGAGTTAATCAATTTTTGTTCAAAACAAGCTCTATTTCTGAGCTTCCAGATAGCCCAACAAATAGAGGCTAAAGTCATAATTTGAACATTATGACTGACTGAAAGATATTTCGGAATCCACTAGAAGTACTGTGAAAAAGACCCAGGCCTGTCCACAGCACCAACTGATCTTGCAATCACACCCCACACATATTTTGCAGCCCCACAGGTAAAAAAGGTGACCAATAGATTCTTCCTGATCACAAAACCTGCACCTTGTATCCCCAGTCCACTTTCCTTTTTTCATGTTGTCTTTGGTAGGTATAGCATTGTGCCAGATTAACCACATCCATATCTTGATCTTTAGGGGGACTTTGGCTTTCCACAGATGTTTGAAACTCCTATCCACACCTCTGTTGGAGATATAATTATACATGGATTTCATAGTGAAAATGCCACTCTTATTCCACAACCATCGAGGTCTATCCACCTCTGCTGACAAAGGAACCCCCTGACTATCTTCTGCAGTCTATTATATTTTCCTTTCTTCTCCTCATCCAGCATTCTTCTAAAAGAGCAGCGCCAACCTCTTGCAGCCATGACAACAATTGACACATTCTGATCACAGCAAATGTTAAACAACTCAGGGAAAATAATTTTTAGAGGAGCATCCATACACCAAGAATCACCCCAAAAATGTGTCCTCATGCCATTTCCAACAACCATCCTCCTCCCTGCCAGGTAAATTTCTTTTAATTTCAACAGGTCAAACCAACATGCTGAGTCAGATTGTTTATGTTTCACAGAGTAGATTACCCCACTGCCCTGATATTTTCTTCTCACAAAAATCTGCCAGGGTCCTTCCTCAGCCTCCAATCTCCACCACCATTTGCACAGCAAACTGATATTAAAAATCCTTGTATTTTTAATACCCAGGCCGCCTTTCTTTTTTGGTCTGCAAATGTATTTCCACTTTACCATTTGATATTTTTTCCTGCCTGATTTCCCATACCAGAAGAAAGCTCTAATAGGTTTCTCTATTTCCTCCACATTTGTCTTGTGCAACAGAAACATAGACATAGGATATACTGCTATACTTGACATACAGGCAATAATTTTCACATATCTCCCTCCAACAGATACGGCACCCCCCATCCACCCATCCATCTTTTTACACATTCTCTCTCCTATGAACCTTAAATCAGCCACAGAGCATTTTCTACTACAGATAGGCAGGCCCAGATAATTGACTGGCCAATCACTAATTTGACAATTAAAAATATCTGCATACAGCTTTTGCTTCTCATCATCTTCCAAAATCATCAGCACCTCACTTTTCTCAAAATTGATTTTCAGACCTGACATAGCTTCAAAGAGATATAGAAGCAATTTCAAATTCCTAGCCCCCTCCACATCATCCTTGATGAACAAAATAGTGTCATCAGCATACTGTAATATGGCAATGCCTTTAGCAAACAAATTATCTACCAGACCAGTAAAAAGGCCACCTGCCTGAGCATTCAACACCATTTTAGCCAACCAATCTCCAGCCATATTAAACAAGAAAGGAGAGAAAGGATCTCCCTGTCTCACCCCTTTATGACTCCCAAAATAAGGACCCATCTCACCATTCACCTTTACATTCAGGGTTCCCATTGTAACATCACTTCTTAGCCAAATAAGCCAATCATCACTGAAACCTTTCTGTTTACAGCAGTGAAACAAGAAATTCCAATTTACTTTATCATATGCTTTTTCAAAGTCCAACTTCAGAACTACCCCCTGTTGTTTCTGTGTTCTGGATTCTTTCAAGATTTCATGTAACAGAGTAACCCCATCTCATATATATCTCCCTTTGATGAAAGCTGTCTGACAGGTATCTATCAACTTATTCATCACAGGTTCAACCCTAACAGTAAGAGCTTTTGTGAAAATTTTGAAAAGCACTTGCAGCAGACAGATAGGTCTGGATTTTTGAATTACATCAGCATCTTCACTTTTTGGTATCAAAGTAATCGTACCATAGTTGATACTACTCAAGTCAATTTTATGAGAATGGAAATCCTCAAAAGCTTCCAACATATCATCCCTGATAACATGCGAGCAAAGTTGAAAAAACTCAACTTGTATCCCATCAGGACCAGCAGCTTTGTTCTTCTCCATCTGAATTACAACCCCCCTAATCTCCTCTTCTGTGAAAGGTCTACTCATTTCTACTCTGCCATAATTATTCAGTTTTTCCCAATTTTCCCAATTATCGTCAGACAACCTGATAGCAAAACCATCAGCAGGTCCAAATAAGTTTTTATAGAAAGCAGTGGCATGATTTAAGAGATCATAGGTCCCTTTAATCTCACCATTACCACTTTGCAAGGAATATATCATTTTCTTCCTTCTGACACCATTAGCCACTATGTGAAAGTATTCAGTGTTACTATCTCCTTTAAGCAGCTACGATTCTCTTGATCTTTGTTGCCAATATTGTTCCTCTTTCTCATATATTTCAAAGAGCTGGTTATGTATATGGGATTTACGAATTTGTTGTGTTTTATTTAGTAATATCTTCTCCTCAATGTCCTCTAATTCCTGTAGTTCATCAGTTAGCTGTTTTCTCATTCTCTTCTCCTGCCCCCTGATTTGAGCACCCCGGCCTTTGAGGTCACTTCTCACATTTTTTAATTTCCTCTGAATTCTATCCAGACTGTTTCTGCATCTAATAGGCCTATTCCAGATTCTTTCAATTCTCTGTATAAATTCAGGATTGGTCAACCAACTTTTCTCAAACCTGAAATCTTTTTTACCTGCATTTTGCCCTTCCATAGTATCAACAATCAGAGGACTATGATCAGATACTTCTCTAGTTAGTTTATGCACAGTAACTAAAGGAAAAATAGCTTCCCACTTCTTGCAAATGAGAATCCTATCCAATTTCTCTAGAGTGGGAATTTTCTGATTATTGGACCAGGTAAATTGCCCCCCTGACATCTGGATCTCCCTCAGTCCATAAGTATTAATGATGTTATTGAAGACATGGCTCCATGTGCCTAGGACATGGTTCCTGTTTTTCTCAGAGGAAAACCTCATGATATTAAAATCCCCTCCCAAAAACAAAGGGAGAGATTGATCCCTACAAATGTCAGCCAATTCAACCAGAAAAGCCTCCTTGGGTTCTTCCTGTACCGCACCATAAACTACCACTAAATGCCAATATATTTGCAATTTTATATCATGTACTTTCATCTTGACATGAAATTTCGCAACTGACGACCCACAATTTTCCAATCTAGAGGATCTTAGGCCCCCCAGAATACCTCCAGATTTCCCAACAGATGGCAACCAACTCCAAGAAAATTGATTCATAGGATCAATTTTCCTGAAAAAATCAGCAGAAAAATCTTTCTTCATAGTTTCCTGCAACCCTACAAAGTCCAAATGTTCCTGTTGCATCAAATTTACCAGGTAAGAACTCATTCCTTTCTTGCCAACCCCCCTACAGTTTAAGATACCACCTATCATAATACTGTTTTTCTTTCTCTTGTTCCAGTTACAACTCCACTCATAGGGTGGTAGTTGCTAACCTTCACAGCAGCAGCTTTTAACTTACATTGGTTACCACCACCCGAGCTACCCATCTCCCCTCCTGCTGGTTGAAAATATTTTAGCTCAATAGTGCACTCCCTCCACCCCTTGTCCTTTGTGCTTGTCCTTGAGGGAGACAAAAAAAAACACTGAAACCTTGCCATTACTTCATATTGCAGCAACCTCCTCATCCCTCAGCAACGACCAAAAGCTACTTCACCACCATCTCCACCTCCCCTAAGAACCAATCCCATGCTACCATCTCTCCCCAAGCTCTCCCATGGACATAGTCCATGTTAGACAACCTCTATATTAAATAAATAGGACAGAGACACCCAGGACCGCAACTCCTGCCTCATTTCACTCCCTAGACACCAGAACACCATCCCCACTCTCCCCTTCTTACTCCCTCTACCCCCTTATCCATGGAGAAGAGGAACAACTCTCCTCGGACATTTTCAAGCTCTCGATCTTGTGCTTGTTCCCCATCACCCTAGAGCCTCATGTGCACTCATTCCCTTCCCAATCCCTCTCTAAGAACACCCCACGAACCCCTGCTCCCTCTCTTGCACCCCTCCTCCCCAAGGAAAGGAGAGATGCTCCTCTCGGTATGCAAGGAAGAGGACGCTCATGCCGTCTGCATGGTTCCTCTCTACCCTTACCTCTACCTGTATGCCCTTCATACAACCAGATCTATCTAACCCACTCTTCTCCTACCCTAGGATTTCCGTAGGTGAGTGCTCCAGCAAGCTCCCGAGGTATACCCCATCGCAGGAAGCGCACGTCCAGATATCTGCACCATAACTAACCCTTCTACCCATCGACGAGGTTGTCACAGGCCACCGCCTCGCTCTAGCTCATTGCCGGCACCGGAGGAGAACCCTATATGAGCTCCTGACCACCACCTATGTGACCTAGGGTTTCCCTATGTCGCCTGCCGCAGGAGGAGGAAGGTGATCCTAACACGTCCATCGTCGCTTAATCCCGTGGCTCTAATTTCTCCTTACCCCTTCACGCCCCATCACCAACTGACGGTCGGGCCACGCTACGCGGCCGTTTGCATGAATCTTCTGCCCGCAGTGATGTGTTCGTGGGCCAGCTGGCGCCCTGCTAGGCCCCGGATCCCTTAGATCCGGCCCAACTCCAGTTTCCCCTTTTGTTTTTCTTTATAAATTCTCTAGAGCTGGAAAATTACAGTCTAGCTTTACTTCATTTTGAAAATGGAAAATATCCCAAACCTACTAGATCAAAAAAAAATTCCCTGATGAATCCTCTAACATGCAGACCAAACCCTAGGGCTAGATTAATTTTATTATTTTCTAGTAATTAAACTACTAGAAAGTATATTTTCTAAGAAATAAATTTCCAAGTGAGTTCCCTTGATCCAAATTGATTATTTTAAATTTCCTTTGGTAGGTATTCAATGCACCTATCTCTTGACCCTTATGTCAGGTCCAATTGAGATCTAGTTTGACTACATCAAAAATGCCAATATATGTAAATTCATGTCTTTAAATATTTCCCTAGGCTAATCTAAATTTTTTTAGAATAATTCCACCTCTCCGTGATGTGGTACATCAAGATCTATCAAAACCCGGGAGTTCAAGAATTATTGACCTTCTGAAGATTTTTAATGATTTAAACATTTTTTTCTAGGATTGTTTCACTAGATCAATCACATATGTGGTTATACAACTGCAAAAATAGTGATTCCAATTTCTACTGGAAGGTATTTGTAATTCCTATACATTGTCCTTTGTATCATACAATTTGGACACGTAGAATAAATCTAGTGAAAAATACAAACTGCCTGCAGAACAACTTTAGGATTTTCCCAAGGGCATTCTGGTAATTATTTTGAAGTGATTCCAACTCTCAGAAATAAAAAAATCAAAGATTTACAAAACCCACTAGGACAAATTCATTTGAGCTCTAGATATTTTGTGGTGAATTATTCACGCAAACTAGGGTTTGTCCCACTAGAAAATTCATACATAAATAAAGAAAAGTGATAAAATCATGAAACCAATTTTGGTAGCCTTGTTATTTAAATACCTATCTCTTGATATCATTTTTGTATATTGTTATCATACATACCCAAACCTTAGTTCCAAACCCCTATATTAAGTACGTTTTGCAAATAAATCATCAATGAAATTCCATAAAGGCAATTAAAGTAATTCCAAGTGCTATGAACTCAATCTATCAAAACCTACTGAAGTTAGTATTGTGTTGTATGCTTGTTTCCTTCATTGTGCTTCTGCTTGTATGCCTTCTATTTATTGTGGTTTGTTTGCTTACATGTATGATCCCTAAAGATAATAGTTGCGATTATATTGAACACCGAAGAAGAGTGTAATTATTTTGGTTATTATGGTATTCTAAGAAGAGGTCCAAGGAACTATTGCCAGATTTTTGACCCCAGGAAAGCCACCTTCTTGCTCATAAGCCTTGTCCTACAGTTTTACTTATGCATGTTTTACCTACCTATTTATGAAAAACTGCATTATTTTACTATCTGAGGATTTATACCTGGAGTGGCTTGGCTCCTCCAACCAATACCATTTGTACTACTAAGTACAACCCCTTTGATGATACCTACTTGCCCCTAGTATTGTTAGTAGTGTATAAACACCATACCCCTTTGGATACCCCTATTCAGGCGAAGCAAAACTATAGGATGGGAAGACCCCGGAAAAGTTTTACAAAATGTTTTATGATAAAACCTTCATGAGGTTTGACCTAGCTAGAGAATTTTGAGAAAATAAAAATGTTTTTTTTTACAAAATGCTAAAAGAGAGGGAGGAAAAATGTTTATGAAAACTCACCCGTTTCTTTGCAGCTTTAGCTATAACAACTGAATCGTGCAACCACGTTACCCTGGAATGGGACGGGGCTAGACTACAAAGTTTTCTACTCGGTATGGGATTCCTCGCAACTACTTCTATGGGATCATCTCCCCCTAATTCCGGGCTTCCCTTACAGAAAGGGTTATCTGTGGAAACAATGTCCTAGGGAGGTAGGATCGCCCATGTGAGCGGTCGGGCGATACTATGAGCCACTCATTGAAAGTGAACACTCTAGGTTTGAGTGGGGCGCTCTGGTTGGTCCGTGGATCCCGACATCCCGGTGTTGCGGGGAAAAACTCATAGGGTAGGGACTATGCTAGAGTGGGCATCCAGAGAGTCTTGACCGGTTACTCGACCCATGGTCCGTGCGGGATCAGGGCAGGGTATCCGGATGGCGTGGGTAAAGTGTGCAACCTCTGCAGAGTGTAAATATATTTGAATAGCCATGTTTGTGGTTACGGATGGTTGGACAAACTATTGTAGAGCGGTGCTGGTTTTGTTTTCAAAAAGGATTTTGGAAAAGAAAGAGTTTTCGAAAACAGGTGGTCTGAAGGACACGAGGGAAGGAGAGGTGATCTTGAAGGATCATGGAAGATGGAAGCTCCGGTCAATGAGTACCGTGACATGAGCAATGTGTGACCCATCCTAGTGTTTTCCAAACTTTTCAAAAAGGTTTCCAAAATGTTTTACGAAAGTTTTCAGCAAAGATATGTAGATGCTATATATCTATGAGAGAAAACTATTTTATAAAAGAACCCCTCGTGGAGCCCTCCTACTACCACAACCATATTGCATATCCTCTTATTATTATTGTTATCTTAAGGTGGTTTGCAAGTACATTCAATGTACTCACTGGCATTGTCCCTGGCTATTAACCTGGTAAGATTCAAGAAGTAAGGTGAAGAAGAAGGTGAAGTTGTCGACTTTGCAGACTAGGATGTTCTCCCAGTCAGTTGCCTATAATTTAAGGCATGGCTCGGGCTCTACGCTTGATAAAGTTCTGCTGATGATGATTGAGGTATGATTTGTATCCGCTAAAGGAATCCCGTTGAAGCAGGAAGTTGACCACCGAAGGATTCCCGCCATTCGCCAGAAACCACAAGAATTTTCCAACCTAGACAAGAAGTGAAGACCGAATTTCACAAACCTTTGGCAGTTTAGAGCTTCTAATAGTCCCAATAGACTAACTCTTTTATTCGACCCCTCTGCTCAAACTAATGGCAAGTTCCTCACAAAAGGCCTAAATACTCCAAAATTCGAAGACAATGATGCATGAAGACAACGAGTCTACTCCAACATCAAGAAGAAGCAACGCAAAGAATTTAAGTGCAGATAACTCTTTTGAAGATAGATGTTCCTACTTGGACTAAAGACTAACACGAAATGCCACTAATATCTAACCTACCTAGAGTTAACCCCATAAAAGATTCGTTAGGAAACCACCCCCGACAAGGTTTCTCGCAATCAGGCATCACTTGAAGAACTCAACTCAAGACCTATGGAAATATCACCTTCGTTTAATATCGCGCTAACACTACAAGATGGAATAACTACACCCTTCTCGAAGTACCTTAGTGAAGCTCTAAGGGGTAAAGTCTATGTCTTTCCATTAAATTCTAGGAAACCGTCTACCCGAAAGATACTCCAGGAAGATTTCCAACCCAATGCCCTTCTACAAGCATCAACTCGAGAGCCCTCAGTTGGGAAAAGATAACCGAAGATAGACCTTGTCAACAACATCAGAAGCCTACTCAATCCCTCCAATACCCACGATGCTCAGAATTCGGACAACACAAATATCTAAAGTCGACAAGACTACCCTCCCCTGAGTATGAAGCAACTTAAAGAGACACCATGGACTGAAGACGTTATGAATCCCCTCCTTTGCTATTTCAATTGAAGACCACCTGAAGGAACACCAGTCCACTAACCAGCTCAGCTCTAACCTGCTTAGGAGATCCGCAGATTCAACTACCCCGTTAGGCTAAGTATGAATAACAGTAGTATATGAGCCACACAGGACCTAGTTTGTGGACATCATATGAAGATTTCAACTCTAGACAGAAGGTTGGCGATAGTCTTCAAAAAGCATCCAGCAACTCCAAGAAGAAAGGATTGTGTTACCCCCGAGCTACCATAGTTTAACCCTAAGGGGGAATGTCTGCGTCTTTCCCACAAAAATAGAGTAACCATCTGTCAGACACAACCCAAGAAGCCTTTCCCCTAATACTATTAAATAGGATACGATAAGCCCTAAGGAAACGTCTTGGATTCTTACAAAAAAAGACATCAAGCTATAGAATCCACCCTCATAAGAGTACGTTGCAAAGTTCCAATTAGAGGTAGTTTGTAATAATTAAGCCCCCAAGATATCAAGTTTGAAAGGAAAAGAAGATCATCAACCGCAATCAGGACTGAAGAATGCTCCACTCTCCGTGCATCCAAGAAGACTGAAGTTCAAATTCACAGACAGAGTAACCTTGATCAAAGGCAAAGCCCTTAAGTTAGTAAGCTTGAGACACCCAGTACTATCTCGACTAAAAATCCCCTAACTCTACTCTCCCAAATCTTGGGACGAGATTCTTTTAAGGGGGAAAGGTATGTAACATCCCACTTTCAGCAACCCTAATTAGTTGTCCAGAATGCAAAAATCAGGGGGAACAAAATTTTATTATTATTAGTGATGTAGTGTTTGCTTGTTGTTTGTTTGTGCTTATGCATCTGAATATGTAGCGGATGAGATACTCCTTACCTCGCCCTCAATTGAAAAAATCTATTTAACAAAACTATCTCGGCTCATTTTACATATTTTCAAATGTTCTAGCATTTCAAAACTTGATCCAAGATGCCTTTGCAGCAACAACTATTTTCTTAGCTTCTATTTACAAAACTATGGAGATCTATATGATATAATCTCCTTATGTTTTCAAGATAGAACTTTCTGAAGGGAATATGCCCGAGAGGCAATAATAAAGTTGTTATTATATTATTCCAAGTATATGATAGATATTTATTTTTCATGCTACAATTGTATTAATTAGAAATGTTAATACATGTGTGTTTAATGAACAAAATACAAAGTTCCTAGTAATGCCTCTCATATAAACTAGCTCGTTGATTAATAAGACGATCAAGGTTTCCTGATCATGGACATTGGATGATGTTAATAACGAGGTCACAACATTGGTGGAATGATGTGATTAACATTCATCCGAAGTATAGCAATAAGATCAAAGTAATTTTGTGTAAATTTATTTAACATCATATGAAGTTCTAATCCTTAGACCATGAGATCACGTCAACCACTAACACTGGAAGAGTACCTTGATAACATCAAACGTCACACCGTAATAGGGTGAAAATAAAGGTGGGTTCAGATACTCCAAAGGTGTTATGTAGAGGCTCATGGATCAAGAGTGTGATTTTTCCATGCCGATGACGGATATATAAACTCTAGGCCCTCTCGGTGATATCACATTGAGATAGCTTGCAAGCAAGTGATGAGATCACTAGAATGTTATATCACGGGAACGAGAAAAGAGTGCATGTAGGTAACGAGATCAAACTAGGTATGGGATACCGATGATCTAATCTCGGACATATAATATATCGCGAGACAAAGGGATTTAGTTGCTAACATTAAATGTTCTCACGATCACAGAAGTACGGATCTCGAGGTCCCGCTGCTGATAATTGATTTTAGAGGGGCCTCGATCATGTCTGCATTATTCATGAACCATAGGGTGACACACTTAAGGGGTACCATCACCATTTGGAGCAAATATGTTTCAGAGAAAATAATTAGAAAGTGCTGAAATCATTTCAATGGACACCGCAATTGCTTCGGGTGAAATTGCTGAAATTGGTTCTACATGTGATATTGAAATGGTGTAGAGGGTTTTATGTGAATGTTTGTTAATTAAAGTAATTAACAAAATTCTAAATAAAATAAATAAAAGAGTTTTATTAAATGAGATTTTACATTAAATATGGTGGAAATTTAATGGTGATGATTGGACTTTTGAGTGGAGGCAAATTTATGAGAGTGGGAGCTCCACCCACAGGAATGTGGAAGAGGTGGGGGCACCTCCGTGGCCGCCGTCCATTGGAGGGGGCTTCCCCCCTCTCCCTATAAAATGACCCTCACTCCCTCCTCTCATCTTACACCTCCTATGTAAGATGATACATGTTATTTGTGACGCTAGACTTCCTCTCGATCTTGAGATCAGCAAGCGTACGACTACATCATCCACGAGTTCAACTTCGTAACACATTTTCGGTATTCATGGGTATGTTATCTATGGATCTATATCCCCATTGTTTGTATATAGGTAGATAGACCTTGGTGCTTTGTAGTTCCCATCATAGGAAATTTTTATTTTCTATGCTACAAACCCAACAATGGTATCAGAGCCCGGTCTATGCATAGATGCTTTGCACGGGTAGAACACATAAGAGTATGTGGGCGATGACGATCATGTTATTCCATCTTATATGTATTTTGGATATTTGGTGGCATAGTGGGATGAAGCGGCCCGGACTAACTTTACATGTCCTCGCACATGACACCTGTTCCACGCTTGACATGCAACTAGTTTTGCATAAGTGGCCAGCATGTGTCTATCTCTCCTACTATAGTCAATATTTGATTTACAATGGGATGCTAATAATTTGGTTCTCATCATTGTGGTTCCATGTTCGTAGGTAAGAACAGTTCTATCTTCGAAATCCCTAAGCAACGTAAAAACATGCAATTGATAAATTAGAAGCATCTAATTTAGTTGTTGTTGGGCGAATGTCATGATATGGTAATGTTATATTTTGAAGTATGATTGATACTCTTGGAAATTATAGCATACCGAACGTGTAAGTTCCATAGACCTTGGCCTTACACATAAAGGAATGCTAGAGATCATACCACGATGCACATGATAGTGATCAAGTGCAAGAACCATATCATAACTTTTCACATATGATGTTTGTTTGCATCTTATATTTCTTGTTTGGCGCTTTAGTAGCATTATAAGATGACCCCTCATATAAATATCAAGACAACATGTGTTCTTCCTTAAGTATGTACCATTAAGAAAGTTTATCGTTTCGAGACACCACGTGATGATCGGGTGTGATAGACTCTACGTTCGCATACAATGGGTGTAAGAGAGTTTTACACACGCGAATACTAAGGTTCTTACTTGACGATCCTAGCATGTATCGACATGGCATCGGAACACGAACCGAAAGGTAAAGCATGAGTCATATGGTTGATATGATGACCATATAGATGCTCGCCTTTGAAACTACACGGACTCACGTGATGATCAGACTTGGTGTATTGGATATGGTTCATGTAATCACCAAAAAGACATGAGGGATGTTGTTTTTTAGTGGGAGTTCATTTGTAATTTGGATTAGTTGAACTCAATCTATCATAAACCTAGTCTAAATAATCTTTACAAATTCTGTTGTAGATGGCAACACCTGCTTTAATTTCAATGTGTTCATGGAGAAAGAGAAACTTGCAACGAATTATAGCAACTTTACCAAATAGGCCCTAAATCTGATGATTCTCCTCACTGTTGCACAAAAGCAATATGTGTTAAAAGCGCCGCTAGGCCCCCCCAGCACATCATGATGCCCTTGAAGAGGAAAAGAATGTCTAATTGACTCATCGCGAGGACCACAATATGGTTCATTGCGGCATACTGTATGGGCTAGAGCCAAAACTCCGGAAGCGTTTCGAGAATGACAATTCCTTTGATACCATGCACAACAAGAAATGTTTCCTTCCACAATGACTTGGCCCGACGATCGTCGTAGAAGGCGCGTCTTCCATGACGAAATTCTCGGCTCGACCGTGGCCGTGGAAAACATTTTTTTCCGGTTTTGCAACCCTCTACTATGACGGAACCACTAAAACAGTGAAGGAAGTTTGGCTGGCGCGTTGCAGAAGCAAGATTTTCGGTTCCTCGCGCAGTGTTGACTCGCCGAATTCTTTTGAGGCGTGTGGGTCCTGGACGTGAGTGTCTCTAACGGACCATACTTTTCGGTCGCGCCTCTCTTATTTGAACTTGATAACTGTGCTCGATGCCTTTGTCGTTCAGTCAGACTGCTAGGTCCCACATGTCAGCCGCTCATTGGAAGAATCGTGTGTATGATGCAATTTTTTCCTTCGCTCGCGCTACCCTTTTCTGAACTTGATAGCGTTGCTCGATGCATCTGCCATTTAATCACGCTGCTGGGTCCCACATGTCATCCTGTCATTAGAAGAGACGTGTGATGCTGGAATTTCTTTCCTTGGCTATTGCCTCCCTGATTTCAACTCGATAACATTGCTCGATCTATCTGTTGTTTAGTCATGTTGTTGGGTCCTGCATGTCAATCTCACATTACAAGAATCATGTGTATGATGGAATTTTTTCTTCGCTCGCGCTACCCTGTTCCGAACTTGATCGCGCTACTCTATGCATCTACCGTTTAGTCAAACTCCTAGACCCCACATGTCATCCTCTCTCATTAGAAGAAACATGTGTATGATAGATTTTTTTCCTCGATCGCGTCTCCATATTCCGAACTTGATAGCGTTGCTTGCTGCATCTACCATTTAATCATGATGCTGGGCCCCACACACTACAAGAATCTAGACGATCCATTGATACATTGCAAATGTATCTATAATTTTTGATGTTCCATGCTTGGTTTTATATACTTTCTTATGTTTTGTTCGAACTTTGGAGTAATTTTCATACACTTTCTTGGACTAACCTATCAACAAGATGCCACAGTGCCAGCTGCCTGTTTTCTGTTGTTTTTGGTTCCAGGAAGTCAGAAAATGAATACTCTCGGAATTGGACGGGACAAAAGCCAAAGTTGATATTTTACCGGAAGACTCACAGAGCCAGAAGACGTGACGAAGAGGGGCCATAGGGTGGACACACCACCCCTAGGCATGGGTCCCCCTGGCCGCGCCAGGGCATGGTTTGGGTCCCCTGGCCGCCCACCGACGTTGCCTCTTTGCCTATAAGATGCCTCCCGATGCAAAAACTCTAAATCGTCCAGCCTCCAGCCACGAGAAGTTCCGCAGCGCCGTCACCACGGAAGGGGAGATTCGGGGGACAGAAAGTCTCTGTTCCAGCACCCTGCCGGGATAGGGAAGTGCCCCCGGAGCCATCTCCATCAATCTCCACCACCATCTCCATCACCGTTGCTGATTCCCATGATGATGAGGGAGTAGTTCTTCCTCGAGGCTAAGGGTTCTACTAGTAGATTTGTGTTCATCTCTCTATCTATGCATGATCCTATTGTGATCATGAGCTTTGTAATCAAGTAGATCTACCTTGCTACTCAAGTGCTTTATTAGATCTCTGCTCTCCCCATGTGTGTGAAAGTGACAGCGTGCACACCATGGTGGAACTTAGGCTAGAGATTACAAATACTTGTTATGAGTTATATTTGGAGTTGGATGTCTCTATGAAATTGTGGTCTTTGTTGGAACCATCTAGTGCTCAAGGTGACAGTGCGGGGTTATCTAGATGGGAAAGGCTTACTTTGAGGTGTGATGTTATAGCCCTACCATGGATAAGAGTGTCCAACCGGAGAGTAGTTAAGAGTAGTATCATAAAGAGAAGATATTTATATGAAAGTGTTGACTAGTGAAAGTATGATCCCTAGGCCTTGTTTCTAAACACTAAAAGACCGTTTGCTATTAGATCTATTACATGTTTGCTTACTTCCATCTTTATTTCAGTTTGCCTTTAGTATTTTCCATGCCAACAAGCTATTTTCTATCATCGTTACCACTTATAATTATCCATCCCACTTGTATTTCAGTATCTCTTCGCCGAACTAGTGCACATGTACACCTAACAAGTGTATTGGGTGTGTTGGGGACACAAGAGACTTCTTGTATCTTGATTGCAGGGTTGCTTGAGAGGGGATACCTTTGACCACTTCCTCCCTGAGTTCGATAAACCTTGGGTGATCCACTTAAGGGAGAACTTGCTGCTATTCTGCAAACCTCTGCACATGGAGGCCCAACAACTGTCTACAATAATAGAAGTGCGTAGACATCAAGCTATTTTCTAGCGCCGTTGCCAAGGAGGTAAGGTAAAAGGTACTCACATCCTCCGATGTGAATGCTCGAAGTTATTTCCTTTAGATTCTGCAATTTTGTCTTTTTGTTTCTTGTTTTCACTAGTTAGGCTTAATGGAAAACAACAAGAAAATTAGAGAGCTTTATAGTATTTATCTTGAGTTAGGACATGAAGTGTTTGAAGAGAAAATTAAAAAACCCATGGAACTTTACTTGCATGCTAATATCAATGTTGTTAGTAGGAATGTTTTGAACACCTTTGTTACTAATGCTATGGAAACGTCTAAGCTTCGGGAAGTTAGTTTTTATGAAAATGATCTTTTTAGTTCCCCAGCTTTGGAAGATAGCTATTATATTGCTTATGATGATACAAAACCTCCAATATATGATTATTACAATGATGAATATCATATTTCCAGTCCACCTACTATTGAGGAGAAAATTAATTATGATTACAATATGCCGCCTATATTTGATGATTATGGTGATGAGGATAATAATGATAGCTATTTTGTTGATTTTGCTCCCACTACAATTAATACGAATGACTATGCTTATGTGGAGAGTAATAATTATTATATGCATGTGGCTCATGATAAGAATGTTTTATGTGATAGTTATATTTTTAATTATATTCATGATGCTACTGAAAGTTATTATGAGAGAGGGAAACATGGTTTTATGCATCTCAATAATATTAAGTTTCCCCTCTTTATGTTGAAAGTCTTGAAGTTGCACTTGTTTTGCTTTACTATGCATGTTGCTTTGTGCTTTCATGACTTGTTTCTTTACAAGATTCCTATGCATAGGAAGTGGGTTATACTTAAATGTGCTTTGAATTTGTTTCTTGATGCTCTCTTTTTCTTCAATTCATACGTCTTATGTGAGCATCTTCTCAAACTATCATGCCTAACTTAAAGGCGTTAAACAAAAGTACTTATTGGGAGATAACCCAAAAGTTTTAGATGAGTCTTGGAAGTTATTACCTCTATAATAACCGCTCATTATCCCTTTTATTTGCTTTTTGTGCCATGAGTAACCTCTAATGAGAGAGAAGTAATGATTGGGAAAGTTGCTGTCCTGAAACAGATTTCTGTGCTTCACCGTAAAAATTCATGTAAAATATCGTACGTCCATTTGTGGCGTGAATGTTGTTGCTTCTGCCCCAGGTTGTTATCTAACTTTCGTTAGTTCAACACTATTCGATTTGAGTAACATAAGGTCCTTAAAAAAATTCGTCTTTACCTGCCAGTCTGTTTTGACAGATTTATGCTATTATTTGCATTTGCTTCTTGTTGGTTCCTTTTTGAGTTCTTTTGGGGAATTGAGCTTTTTGAGGGATGTGCTACAATACCTAGTGTTCTAATGGAAGTTTATTGGTGTTAGAACTGAACCTTAAGACTTACTATCTTGAATGCACTAATGTTGCTAATAAAGATTGTGTGAAGTTTTGTATGAAGGAAAAATTTCAGGTGTATGGAAGGAATGAGTAATGAGATGAAAGATGGACTAAAGCTCAAGCTTGAGGATGCCACATGTGTCACCCCAAGAAATATCCAGGAAGTACAAGCGTAAAAGCTCGGGGATGCCCAAGGCATCCCCTTCTTCATCAATAAAAATCCCAGGTTTTTCCAAACACTTCATTTTTATTGTTTCATGCACAGTTGTGTTGTTCTTGGAGCGTCTTCTTTTTCGTTTTCATTTTGGTTTTTTGTTTGCTTGGTTTGCTTAGTTTGCTGAATAAATTGGTTGGACCCCCTCTTTCATACATTGGTTTTCAAATAGTTTGGTTTGGTTTGGAAAAGAGTAGGAAACCTCATGCTTAAGTGGTAAAGAGAGCTTGTTTTTGACTGTGGCCTATGCTTTGTCATGCCATGCTTGATATTGTTTTGGCTTTATGCTTAGTATTCTTTGCTGTAGCATGACTTGTTATAAACAATTGAGATTTCTTAATGTGCCTTGGATGAATCATGCGTTGTTTTAGCATATTAAAGCATAGTATTGTGGTATTCTCCTTTGATACTTTATTTGGGTTGACTTGGCGCATGCTCATACCATGTTATGACTATCTCAAGTCACCATAGCCTTTATGATACTTTAGTATTCAACTTGTAGTATCACTTATGATTTGATCAATGGTGTTTTGTCGCTCTGCATGATTATGGCCATTATTACTATCTTAGTTTGTCACTCCCAGTCTTTTGCTAGCCTTCGTAACCAAGTATGAGTTCCACTCATGCATCCAACTCCTTAAACCAAGTTATTCCAATGAGTCCACCATACCTACCTACTAGCATATGCTATTCCAAATATATTCAAGCTTTTGTTTACCTTCCGAATTAAACTTGTTATGAGAAAACTAGTGATTAAAGATCTCACGAACTTGATGGCACTCTTTTCTTTTCTTGCCCTTAATAAACTTGAACCATTGTGTTGTCTATGTTGTATATGCTTGCACTTATTTGTTGGGGATTAGCAGAACCATGCTGTCATGGGGAATGCTTTCAACATTGCACTTGGTACTTGTACCTAGTTGATATCATGCTCTTTTGTCTATGGATGTCGTCGGTGTGAAATGAAAGGGGAGCTTGTAAGTCCATGGAGTTATGTATATGTGTTAGAGAAACGCCTGGGCCGCTGGTCTAATGCATGCTAACATGGTGGAAACCTGCATCGTACCCATAATGAGCTGTCTATGAAGCATTCTTCTTATAAAAAAAGAGAGTCCTATATTGAGAAAAAGAGAAAAAGAGAAAAAGAGAAAAAAAATGAGATTATGAAAAGAGATAAAAAAGCACCATATTCCCATGGTAAATAAGAAGATTGCTGAGATGCTCGTTGTCTTCTTGCCTTGTCATTTTAATATGGGGATTCTTCCGTATCATCGGGCAAGGGGTACCCATTGGCAGTTCTCTATGATGCACATGTACTTACAATGACAGGAACGTACCCATGACTAAACTTGAGTAGCATGAGGAGCGACCCTCGTATTCAAGGGACATGAGATTTCTAACTTATACTTCGTCAAGCATGTACACCATAGTTTGTTCACTTTAACCTTAATCACTTCAAGATGCTTATGATAGGGGCAATGAGACCTGAAAGCTATTAAGTACCATAATTTTTGGAAGCTCTTTATGAGACATGAATCCCTACTTCCTTCTATGAAGGCCTTTCTTTCACCTATATTGAGTCTCCATCGTCTATCTTTATGCACCTACTTTGAGAGCATACTGGCCATTCTTAGTTCTATGTGCATTTTCCCAAGACTAGTTGATTGATGCATAACCTTGATATTGCTTGTTTTAAACTATTTGTATCTAGTCACTCTTATAAACTTTGAAGGTGTCCTATGCATTAATGTTTGCTACTCTATGAGGGACAAGCTGAATGCCACTATGCTATATTTTCTTTATGTGAAACAAACAAACGTCTTGCAAAGCATTGTTATTCATGAATCTTTTGCTTGTGCCTTTTCATGTTGCAACATAGTTGCTATGTCTTATTGCTAGAATTTAATCTTTCATGTTATGATTGAAGTACTATGATCCTAGCTATCCATGTTTTACAAATACTTTGATCAAGTTTATGATGGTGCATGTCACCTAAAAAATTATTCTTTCTTTTTATCACTTACCTACTAGAGGACGAGCAGGAGTTAAGCTTGGGGATGTTGATACATTGCAAATGTATCTATAATTTTTGATGTTCCATGCTTGGTTTTATCTACTTTCTTATGTTTTGTTCCAACTTTGGAGTACTTTTCATACACTTTCTTGGACTAACCTATTAACAAGATGCCACAGTGCCACCTGCCTGTTTTCTAATGTTTTTGGTTCCAGGAAGTCAAAAAATGAATATTCTCGGAATTGGACGGGACAAAAGCCAAAGTTGATATTTTACAGGAAGACTCATGGAGCTAGAAGATGAGACGGAGAGGGGCCATAGGGTGGCCACACCACCCCTATGCGCGGGTCCCCCTAGCCATGCCAGGGCATGGTGTGGGCCCCCTGGCCGCCCACCGACCTTTCCTCTTCGCCTATAAGATGCCTCCCCATGTGAAAACCCTAAATCGTCCAGCCTCCAGCCACGAAAAGTTCCGTAGCGCCGCCACCACCGAAGGGGAGATTCGGGGGACAGAGAGTCTCTGTTCTGACACCCCTCCAGGATGGGGAAGTGCCCCTGGAGCCATCTCCATCGATCTCCACCACCATCTCCATCACCGTTGCTTATTCCCATGATGATGAGGGAGTAGTTCTTCCTTGAGGCTAAGGGTTCTACCGGTAGCTATGTGTTCATCTCTCTATCTATGCATGATCATATAGTGATCATGAGCTTTGTAATCAAGTAGATCTACCTTGCTACTCAAGTGCTTTATTAGATCTCTGCTCTCCCCATGTGTGTGAAAGTGACAGCGTGCACACCATGGTGGCACTTAGGCTAGAGATTACAAATACTTGTTATGAGTTATATTTGGAGTTGGATGTCTCTATGAAATTGTGGTGTTTGTTGGAACCATCTAGTGCTCAAGGTGACAGTGTGGGGTTATCTAGATGGGAAAGGCTTACTTTGAGGTGTGCTGTTATAGCCCTACCATGGATAAGAGTGTCCAACCGGAGAGTAGTTAAGAGTAGTATCGTAAAGGGGAGATATTTATATGAGAGTGTTCACTAGTGAAAGTATGATCCCTAGGCCTTGTTTCTAAACACTGAAACATTGTTTGCTATTAGATCTGTTACATGTTTGCTTACTTCGATCTTTATTTCAGTTTGCCTTTAGTCTTTTCCACGCCAACAAGCTATGTGTTGGGTGCTGGCGAAGACGGGCCCCACGCGCTGTGATGTTTATGCACTTCTATTCTTGTACACAGTTGTTGGGCCTCCAAGTGCAGAGGTTTGTAGAACAGCAACAAGTTTTCCCTTAAGTGGATCACCCAAGGTTTATCGAACTCAGGGAGGAAGTGGTCAAAGGTATTCCGTCTCGAGCAATCCTGCAATCAAGATACAAGAAGTCTCTTGTGTCCCCAACACACCCAATACACTTGTCAGGTGTATAGGTGCACTAGTTCGGCGAAGAGATAGTGAAATACAAGTGGTATAGATATAAGAGAACGGTGCAAGAAAAGAGCTTGATGGCGTGGAAGAGACTAAAGGAAATCTGAAATAAAGATAACAACAAGCAAACATGTAACAAATCTAGTTGTAAACGGTGTTTCAATGCTTAGAAAACAAGGCCTAGGGATCATACTTTCACTAGTGAACACTGTCATATAAATATCATCTCTTTATGATACTACTCTGAACTACTCTCCGGTTGGACACTCTAATCCATGGTAGGGCTATAACAACACTCCTCAAAGTTCGCTTTCCGCATCTAGATAACCCCACACTGTCACCTTGAGCACTAGATGGTTCCAACAAACACCACAATTTCATAAAGACATCCAACTCCAAATATAACTCATAACAAGTATTTCTAATCTCTAGCCTAAGTTCCACCATGGGGTGCACGCTGTCACTTTCCCACACATGGGGAGAGTAGAGATCTAATAAAGCACTTGAGTAGTAAGGTAGATTAACTTGATTACAAAGCACATGATCACTATATGATCATGCATAGAGAGAGAGATGAACACATAGCTACCGGTAGAACCCTTAGCCTCGATGAAGAACTACTCCCTCCTCATCATGGGAATCAGCAATGGCGATGGAGATGGTGGTAGAGATCGATGGAGATGGCCACAGGGGCACTTCCCCGTCCCGGCAGGGTCCCGAAACAGAGACTTTCTGTCCCTCGGAATCTCCCCTTCGATGGCGGCGGTGCCGCGGAACTATTCGTGGATTTCTGATTGATGATTTAGGGTTTTTAGATCGGGAGGACTTTATAGGCGAAGGAGGAATGGTCGATGGCCGGTCAGGGGGCCCACACCATGCCCTGTCATGGCTAGGGGGACCCGCGCCTAGGGTTGGTGTGGCCACCCTGTGGCCCCACTCCGTCTCGTCTTCTGGCTCCGTGAGTCTTCCGGGAAAATAACGACTTTGGCTTTTGTCCAGTCCAATTCCGAGAATATTGATTTTCTGACTTTCCTAGAACCAAAAACAGCAGAAAACATGCAACTGGCACTGTGGCATCTTGTTAATAGGTTAGTCCAAGAAAGTTTATAAACAGTACTCCAAAGTTGGAGCAAAACATAAGAAAGTAGATAAAAACCAAGCATGGAACATCAAAAATTATAGATACATTTGCAATGTATCACGCTGCTCTGTCATCCCCTTTGGAGACATCCACATCTTCATCGGCGAAACAGACTCGGTTCCTGGCTCCCAGGAAGTCGGAAACTCGTCAAGCCCCGCACGCTGCTCTGTCATCCCCTTTGCAATGTATCAACATCCCCAACTTAACTCCTGCTCGTCCTCGAGTAGGTAAGTGATAAAAAGAAAGAATAATTTTTGAGGTGACATGCACCATCATAAACTTGATCAAAGTATTTGTAAAATATTGATAGTTAGGATCAAAGTACTTTCAACATAGCCTGCAAGATATAGTTCTAACAATAAGACATAGCAACTATGTTCTAACATGAAAAGGCACAAACAAAAGATTCATGAATAACAATGCTTTGCAAGGCGTTTGTTTGTTTCACATAAAGAAAACATAGCATAGTGGCATTCAGCTTGTCCCTCATAGAGTAGCAAACATAAATGCATAGGACAGCTTCAAAGTTCATAAGAGTGACTAGATACAAATAGTTTAAAACAAGCAATATCAAAGTTATGCATCAATCAACAAGTCTTGGGACAATGCACATAGAACTAAGAATGGCCACTATGCTCTCAAAGTAGGTGCATAAAGGTAGAAGGTGGAGACTGAATATAAAGGTGGAAGAAAGGCCTTCATAGAAGGAAGCAGAGATTCAAGTTTCATAAAGAGCTTCCAAAAATTATGGTACTAAATAGCTTTCAGCTCTCATTACCCCTATCATAAGCATCTTGAAGTGATTAAGGTTAAAGTGAACAAACTATGGTGTATATGCTTTACGAAGTATAAGTTGGAAATCTCATGTCCCTTGAATACGAGGGCGCTCCTCATGCTACTCAAGTTTAGTGACCGGTAAGTTCTTGTTATCGTAAGTACATGTGTATCATAGTGTACAGCCAATGGGTACCCCTTGCCCGATGATACGGAAGAATCCCCATATCAGAATGACAAGGCAAGCAGACAATGAGCATCTCAGCAATCTTCTTATTTACCATGGGAATATGGTGCTTTTTTCTCTCTTTCCTCTTTTCATATATCTGTTTTTTTCTTTTTCTCTTTTTTTCTCAATATCTGACTCTTTTGTTTATAAGAAGAATGCTTCATAGACAACTCATTATGGTTAAGCTGCAGGTTTCCACCCTATCAACATGGATTAGACCAGCGGCCTAGGCGTTTCTCTAACACATATACATAACTCCATGGACTTACAAGCTCCCCTTTCATTTCACACAGACGACATCCATAGACAAAAGAGCATGATATCAACTAGGTACAATGTACAAGTGCAATGTTGAAATCGTTCCCCATGGCAGCATGGTTCTGCTAATCTCTAACAAATAAGTGCAAGCATATACAACATAGACGACACAATGGGTCAAGTTTATTAAGGGCAAGAAAAGTAAAGTGTTCCATCAAGTTCGTGAGAGCTTTAATCACTAATTTTCACATAACAAATTTAATTCGGAAGGTAGATAAAAACATGAATATATACTTGGAATAGCAAATGCTAATAGGTAGGTATGATGGACTCTTTGGAATAACTTGGTTTTATGGAGGCTAGCAAAAGACTGGGAGCGACCAACTAAGAGAGCAATAATGGCCATAATCATGCAAAGCGACAAAACATCATTAATTAAAGCATAAAGTGATATTACAAGTTGAAAACTAAAGGATCATCAAGACTATGGTGACTTGGGATAGTCATAACATGGTGTGAGCATGTGCCAAGTCAACCCAAATAAAGCATCAAAGGAGAATACCACAATACTATGCTTCAATATGCTAAAACAACGAATAATTCTTCTAAGGCACATTAAGCAATCTCAATTGTTTATATAATGTCATGCTACAACAAAGAATACTAAGAATAAATCCATAACAATATCAAGCATGGCATGACAAAGCATAGGCCACAGTCAAAAACAAGCTCTCTTTACCACTTAAGCATGAACATTCCTACTCTTTTCCAATCCAAACCAAACTATTTGAAAACGAATGTATGAAAGAGGGGGTCCAACCGATTTCAGCAAACTAAGAAAACCAAGCAAACAAAAACTAAAAAAGAAAACAAAGACGCTCCAACAACAACATAACTGTGCATGAAACAACAAAAATGAAGTGTTTGGAAGAAACCTGAGATTTTTATTGATGAAGAAGGGGATGCCTTGGACATCCCCAAGTTTTGACGCTTGTACTTCTTGGATATTTCTTGGGGTGACATGGGTAGTATCCCCAAGCTTGAGCTTTAGTCCATTCTTCATCTCATTACATCATTCTCTCCATACACCTGAAATTTTTCCTTCATACAAAACTTCACACAATCTTCATAAGCAACATTAGTGTACTCAACATAATAAGTCTTTTTGGTTCAGTTCCAACACCAATAAAACTTCCATTGAAACACAAGCTACTGTAACACTTCCCTCAAAGGGTTCAATTCCCCAAAAAGAACTCAAAGAGGAATCAACAAGAAGCAAATGCAAATAATGGCAGAAATCTATCAAAACAGACCAGCAGGTAAAAACCAATTTGTTCGAAGACCTTCTGTTGCTCAAATCAAAAAGTTTTGAACTAACGAAAGTTAGATAACAACCTAGGGTAGAAGAAAAAAATCATGCCTCAAAACGACGTACACAGATTTTACACGAATTTTTATGGTGAAGCACAGAAATCTGTTTCAGGACAGCAACTTTCCCAAGCATTACTTCTCTCTCATTAGAGGTTACTCTTGGCACAAAAAGCAAATAAAAAGGATAAAGAGCGGTTATTACAGAGGTAATAACTTCCAAGACTCAAGAAAACTATTGGGTTATCTCCTAACAAGTACTTTTTTTAGCGCATTTAAGTTAGGCATGATAGTTTGAGAAGATGCTCACATAAGACATATGAATGGAAGAAAAAGAGAGCATCAAGAAACAAATTCAAAGCACATTTAAGTCTAACCCACTTCCTATGCATAGGAATCTTGTAAAGAAACAAGTCATGAAAGCACAAAGCAACAAGCATAGCACTTTGGCTAACACACCATGCCCTGGCATGACCATTTAAGCAACAAGCACATTTAAGTCTAACACACCATGCCCTAGCACGGCCAGGGGGACCCGCGCCTAGGGGTGGTGTGGCCACCCTGTGAGTCTTCCGGGAAGTTAACGACTTTTGCTTTTGTCCGGTCCAATTTTGAGAATATTGATTTTCTGACTTTCCTAGAACCAAAAACAGCAGAAAACAGGCAACTGGCACTGTGGCATCTTGTTAATTGGTTAGTCCAAGAAAGTGTATAAAAAGTACTCCAAAGTTGGAACAAAACATAAGAAAGTAGATAAAAACCAAGCATGGAACATCAAAAATTATAGATACATTTGCAATGTATCACGCTGCTCTGTCATCCCCTTTGGAGACATCCACATCTTCATCGGCGAAACAGACTCGGTTCCTGGCTCCTAGGAAGTCAGAAACTCGTCAAGCCCCGCACGGACTGCCTATGAGCAGGACACGTTCGCGGAAGGATCTGTCCATACCTCTCTTTGGAGTATGGTGGCTCGGATCAGAAAACTTCAAGGCCCACCCAAACCGCCCCTGTGCAAGATATAAAGGTGGAAGGACCCCGCAAATCCACTTGGCTTCCCCAAACCCTAGAGATGTGCAGGTCACATTTTGTCGGCGTCGTCACCATCTTCGATCTAGCCAGATGCGTTCAAAGGGATGGAGAACCTCCTGCGAATGCCTTGCTAGATGGATGAGGGTAAGGGAAACCCTAGAGGGCAACCGCACCAACGAGCTCGTGTACCACTTCGTGGAAGGGATCATGCCTGGAACACTCCTCCGGCATACCCTACGAAGGTGGCAGGCCACAGACCCTCTCACCCTTGGTGAGATGGTTGCCATCATCAACGTATACGCGGATGCCAACAAAGAGGCCATGGCGGCAGTTACCATCATAGCCGGAGGAGGAAACAACAACAACAGCCCGCCTCCATCACCCTCCACATCTGCCATCGCCAACACTGAAGCCAACTCCGACTCCGTCCTTGATGCGCTTTAGGCCGACATCAGTATGGATGCCGGTGGATCGGACGCTAACTCGGAGGAATACGACACAGTTATGAGGGAGGATCGAGCAGGAGATCGAGAAGGAGGAGTGTGCCTAGAAGACCACCACTTCCCACCAGGTGCTAGTCGACATTGGGAGCATGGTGGAAGAAGACGGACATGAATGGGAACATGAGAGAGCTCTGCCCACGACAGCGGTCACCAGAGCAGCAGCAGCAGCTAAGAAAGTCGCTGAGCCTCCGCCTCCGGTTACCCACTCGCCACCGGTGCAGGAACTTACCACGGCCCCTAATACGGACCGACAATCAAATCAGCCGCCAATGCCACCATCAACGTCTGTAGCTAGCAACCCACTGGCCACCCCTGCCGATAAAGCAATCTACGGCACACTTCTTGTTGAACAAATCACCGTCGCCCATATCCGGAGCATTACAGAGCTTGGTGAGAAGCGTGCGGAAATCTTGGCGGAGGCCAAGTGCATCGGGGAGCAAGGTGCTAAGCTGGACGAAGACATGGCTAAGGCGCAACAATCCATCAAGGCGGCAAGAGCTATGGACGCCGAGTGCAAGCAATTGATGTTAAAGCATAAAGCAAAGAAGGTACCAGCTCATGTCATCGAAGATCCCGGCGTTCGGTGAGGTTTGGGATTTAAAGGGTCTAAGCCGACAAAATCCACCCCTTACATAGATCCAGAGGGGAGGCAGGTCATGCCAACCCCCGCACTCAACATTGCCGTCGCCGAGACCCTCCTGGAGCAGGACAGATCGCCAGAAGCAGTTGCTAAGGTGTACGACCTTGTCGCTAAGGCATAAAAGCAACAGGAAAAGGCCGCCTCGTAGAGGCTTGAGTCCAACCCGGAGCATTGCCAGTCAACCCTGAACAGCCGCAGAAGGCCAAACTCTCCCCGTGGCAAAGGATCACACACATGCTCTACATAGTGAAGACGGAGAGAGGCAGGCAATAGGACTGACGCTATCCCCATATCCTCCGACCACGTAGAAAAGTCTCGTCCCCGCTGCTCGCAACCTCCACCACCATCTCGATGTCACGAGGAACCAGAGCCGCGCCACCGGACAAGCATGCCACCTCCAAGGCGGTCCCAGGACGGCCTCGTTATACGCGATCAGGGAAACAGCCTCAGCATGCCGAAGAGCGGCAGTGGCCATGACGGACACAAAAGCAGGTCCCACAAGGAACTACCACGTCCGACAAGCAACCACAACAGGCGCGAGGAATCACAGGAGGGGCACAGCAAGAGAGCTAATCCACCGCCTCCACTGTAGCACCCCGCTAAAATCACTACTAGAAAATCGCCGTGTTTTTATTTTGTGCATCATCATGATCGCATGCTCATGTCATCATGCCACATTGCATTTGAGCATCGTCATGTCATCATGCATTAGTTTTCCTAAAACTAATTTTCGAAAAGCCTATCTTTGTTTTGTAAATCTCCCCCTCTCTATTTCAAAGGTAAAACACTGGTCTTCCTGGATATTTTGTTTGTCTAAAATTATTTGAACAAGGTTTTATAAAAACTAAAATAAATAAATCTTTTGTCTGGGAGGCAGTCCAGCCAGTCCGCCCAGAGGCCCAACCGGCCGAACCACCTACTACTCGGACCGACTAGATCTAAACCAAACCCTAGTTCTAACCCTAACCTACCCAGTCACCACTACCTGGCCGCACTCACCCACACCCGTGCGCCCTACGCGGTGCACAACCAACACGACACAGGTAGTAGCATGCACGCCACACACGCCCCAACGCCCCACTACTCACCTACCGCGTGGGTCGGCCCCACCACGCGCACCACGCGATGTGTGCAGGTCACGCACCCCAGGCCACACGCGTCTGCCTGTATCGTGGCACGCCACGTGGCCCGGCACGGCCCACCCCACGCGACGTGAGGCTCCCCTGACCAGCACGCTCCCCCTCGTCGCCCTCCCCTGCTCGATCTCCACGGAGGAGATCCGGCCGCCGGGGCCTGGCCTCTCGCAAGCTCTGCCGCCGTTGTTGCCCCGTGCCTGGACACTGCTCGGATGCCTCCCCTCTGCGCTTCTCCACCTCACCGCCTTCCTCGGCACCCGTGGCCATCCCCGGCATCATCTTCCCCAACCTCGGCCATCGCCAGCTCGGACCCCGCCAGTGCGTCACCCCTCTTCCGTCACGCGACCTCCCTCCTCTGTGAGCCCCTCGCAGCGCCACCGCCGCCCTATCCTCCTCGCCTGCGTCGACCTCGTGGTCGCCTCAAGATCCCCGTCGCCTTGCTGCCAGGCGCCGCCGCCCTGATGGCGCCCCCCTTCACCGCATGCCTCTCATCGACCCGAGCCGCACCGTTGCGAGCCCCTCGCCTTGAAGCCGCCCTTGCGAGCCACACGCATCTGCCCGGAGTCGCCGCGGCCTTCCTCGCCTCTGGCCACGCCTGTCCCCCAACCTCGCAAGGCCGCCTCGCCACGTTCCCGACGCTGCAAGATCTGGATGTTGCCTTGGGCACTTCCTCTAGGTGAAAGACCGTGTGCTCTTTGTTCCTGCCCATCGCCATGTCCCTGTCCGGTCTCTGTACCATGTGCAGGAAGTGTGATGGATGGTGTGGCCCAACTGCAATCCAGAAGTCTCGGACAACCACAGCATACCAGATCGTCGAACGGACAAGGGGTCCAACGTACGTTACCGCCACCGCCGAGATCTCTGATGCGTGGACACGAGCACCTGGAGCCGTTCAAGTATGCCACGGATCTTTGAGTCGGAACCTCTAGTACTTCGACTTGGAGACCCCAAGGCCGCCGATAGGAAATTGAACACCCTCGAAATCCCAAGATCGCCTTCCCGGATCCAAACCACGAAGCCGATCCGAAGACTGATCCCGAACCTGGTGCCATGCCAAGTTCTTCTTCTCGGATCCGATGGGCGAGACCGAACCCTCGGGACCCCAAGCTCTTCGAACCTCAAGCATGTGACCCCTTTTCTCGAAGCCCTATTTTATAAATCCATCCATATATATCTTGTTGCATATTAAATTGACCATGATTGCATACATATTGTGGTTGTTTGAGGGGTATTTGGACGATTCACCTAAATTAATTATGGAGACTATATGCGGACTATTTTAGTCTTATATTGACTCCATTTAAATTTGTGTAGCGAACCGATGACACGCTTTGCCTTGTTAATACAACATTTAAATTGTGGGGTACCTAAACAACATGAACCTATTAATTAATTGTTGCGACCCCGGTTCCGCTTAATATTGCCTAATTGCACCGCATCCTTGCCATGTCATGCATCATATATGCATCATGCCTGGTCTTCTGCCGTAGTATTAAATAGTGTATGCGGTGTTTCTTTTAGTACTTTGCTTCTTCGCGGATTAGGCCGTTGAGTGGATGCGAGTATCGACGAGTCCTTCGGATAATGTATCTTTGGCATTGTTTCCCAGGCGAGCATTCTCCCCCTTTCTACCTATTTTGCATTTATAGTCTTTATTTCCTCCTGTTGATCTATTGCTATCCGTGTCGCGATGCTTTAGTGTTCCATACCAGATATAATTCGTGCAACCTTTATATTGCCTTGGACACCTCCTATTACCTGTTGTTTGGTAGATAGATGGTCTTGCGAGTCGTAGTCGCTTGCTCAGGTGCGATCCCGTGTCGAGAAGTACCACACAGTTGTTGGAATGTTGTCATATGCTTTACGGTGGAGAGGATCATGAGTTTAAATACAACTATTGAATTGCTAGGATAACTAATGAAAGAGGCACCGGTGGGCAATATATGCTATTTGGTTTTCATGTCCACTTGTGTCCCGTAGGCCCCGAGTACTTGATACCGGTTCCTTGACTATTCGCACTATCCACATCCGGGAGAGTCTATGAATCCCCCTTAGCCAGAGCTTGATTCATTTCTTATTTCTTGGGGCCACAAACTAGTTT
Source organism: Avena eriantha (assembly GCA_910589775.1). Classification (NCBI taxonomy): domain Eukaryota; kingdom Viridiplantae; phylum Streptophyta; class Magnoliopsida; order Poales; family Poaceae; genus Avena; species Avena eriantha. The sequence continues at coordinate 170,013,047 of OU342745.1, read as the reverse complement.
GGGGGCTTTATTACTATCCTGTACTTATGCCATGTTTTACTGCTTTATTTACGATTGTGCGTGGAGCACCTGTACTGTTTAGGATTGCGGAGTGTTTTTGTGGTATCAACAAGCCCAGTCACACTTTTGGGTTCCCAGTCATTTACAGCCATTGGCGCAAACCTTGGGTCCACCTCGAAGCTGGCCAACTTCGTTGTGGGTAGCTTAATGGGGTGCCCCCCTGAAATATTTTATGAATCCTGTGATTGCTTTGTCGTGAAAGCCTCGTTGGGTTTTGATTTGGTTTTTCCGAGGTTGATCGTGTGTGTGTTGCTATTTGTGCACCCCTGCAGGGTAAATCTTTCTAAAAGCCGTGTCCGCGGTTATGGACAACTTGGAGCACAGTATCTTGATCATAGACAAGCATAACTAAAGTAGTGCTATAAATTTGACTTAATATGTGACTAGTAATCAGCTTCACTACAATAGAATGGATAATAAAAGTGCCAACAACTAGTGGAACTGGGGTGTATCGTGTCATGTTATACCTGCCTAGTAAGTATCACAACTCTAATGGAATGAAATAAAAGTGCCAACAACTACTGGGTTGGGATGTCACATGCTAATTGTATCTGACTAGCAAGTACTGCAACTATAACTGAATGGTTAACTAAAATTGCCCACTACTTATGCTATCAGGATGACTCATGCTATCTATATCTGATTAGTAAGTGCTGCAACTATAATAGAATGAATAAAACTGCCAACTGTGTAAGTTCCTCAGTTTGACTTCCTCGTTTGGTCTCGAGGGGGAATACTAGGATGGGTATGATTGGTGTTAGTATCAAGTTGGATCCGAATATGTCTTTCTTATCCCTCTCTAATAGCCGCCAGTTATACTGAGTCTCTATAGGTTGTTTAGTGTTGCTTCGCTGCCGCTTCAGTCCACCATACCTATGTAGGCGAGCCGCTGAATTCTAGCCTCGCCGTGTACTAGCCTCAGTACTGACGCTCCTCTTTTTTCTTTGCCCTTTGTCGGCACCCCTTTTGTTTTACCAGGTTTCAGATTGACGTCGTTAGCAGGGTTACCCTTCTAGCTTGGCCTGGGCAGGGTTATGGACGCCATTGGTTATTCTTCAGGGCTCTTAGCCCCATTTGCATCTTGTCCGTAGTCGGACGCTCTATCGTTTTCAAGGTGATTCGGATCTTTGTATAGTATATATGTATTCTTGACTCATGGAGTCGTTGTTGTATATATATGTTCTATGGGTTCTATCGTGGACTAATGTGTAATGGTATTACTTCGTTCTCCACCCACAAGCAAGTGCATGGTGGGCGTCCTTGAATCGTTTCTATGCGGGTTTGGCGGAAAGCGCTAAAACTTGCATAGGGCCGATTTGAGGGTCCTACATCCACCTCCGCCATCGCCACCTAGTAGCCATCATGGAAAAGGACGGGGTGGATCTCATAGATCACGCCACAATTCCCCTCCCCATGATAGAAAGGAGAAGCAGCCAGAGCCATACGATGCACGTACATGGCTGGACAAGATCCAAGAAGCTCGGGACCTCCCATACCTTGGGCCACATGGTTTTGGACCAGTCATATGGGCCATAACCTACCCCAAGGGGCTCTAGATAGACAAGACCATCAAGCCATACAACAACACTGCCAGGCCAGCAACGTGGTTGCAGGACTACAGCGAAGCGATCCAGATCGCAGGGGGAAACCCCAATGTCGCCGTCAAGTACCTCCCACTCATGTTGACCGGCACCGCCCGACAATGGATCGACGGCTACCAGAGAAATCAATATGCAATTGGTTGGACATACATGAAGGGTTCACCAAGAATTTCGAGGGTACGTACAAACGTCCCTGTACTGTCGGAGACCTACAGCGCTGTGTGCAAGAAAAGGATGAATCCTCCCATGTCAACCTCTGTCGCTGGCTTGATACGAAAAGTTCCTACGCAGGCAAGAAAACAATGACCTAGAAAATTCCTACGAACAGACCGCTATGGCCACCATCATTGATGGTCTGGAAAAGGGAACTTGGCTCCAGCACACGTTGAAGCGCAAGCAAGAAAACAATGACCTTGACTTCAACACAATGATCGCCATGGCTAGCGAGTTCGCAACTACTGATGAAGACGCACGTGGATTGTTGCCGGCGATAGAAATCCCAACCTAGGTCAGGAAGAACAACAATAACAAGCGGAAGAATCCGTCCAAAGAGAAGCAAGTAGCCGACATGGTCGCCACAATGTTCACTGGCAGAGGCAATGGCGGACAACATGGACGTGGTCGGGGAACTAGCAGTGGCCAACAGAGGAGTGACACTACACCCTCAGCACCCCGCGTCAAACGTACGAAGAGTACCGCGATATGCCATTTTTCGTCCACCTCGGCGCCAATGGCAAATCCACCCACACCAACCGCCAGTGCAAGTTTGTCAATGATCTCAAGGAGGACCCTGAGTCTGGCTACAAGCAAAGTTGGAAAAACAGACCCCACGAAAAGGGCAAAGGGAAGAAGAAGGAGGAAGAACCCAAGGAATCAAGTGATATGGACGAGGACGTGGACCCAAAATCTTCCGACAAGGGAGAGCATAAAGGGAAAAATCCCTTCGAAAAGAAGGCTCCATGTTACCATACCTTCCTTGGAACCCCAACCGTCTGGGCCCAAAAAACCTCTTTGAGGATACTAATGGCTACCCTCCCTCCAGTTCCCCAATGCGTCAGGTGGTCGGAAGTTCCAATTACTTGGGATAGGAAAAATCATCTAGAACTTATCCCAACAGAGAACCAGTATGCCATGGTCATCAACGCTTTGATTGACGGCACGGAGTTCACCAAGTGCCTCGTGGATAGTGGAAGCAGCATCAACATCATGTACCTGGATACACTGCACAAGATGAACTTGACGGAGTCCCAGCTAAGGAAGACCAACACCGTGTTCCATGGGGTTATCCCTAGCCGACAAGCAAATTCATTGGGCTGCATCACCCTTCCGGTTGCTTTTGGCGATGTAAACAATTACCACCAAGAATGAATGACCTTTCAAGTGGTGCCTATCAAGATCATGTACCACTTCATCTTTGGACGCAACATCTTCCACTCCTTCCTTGCAAGCCATGCTTTGTCTACAACAAACTCAAGATTCCCGGACCAAATGGCATCATCACCATTGACGGAAGCTTCACCAAGGCACGGGAGTGCGAGATCAGCAAAGCCGCCTTCGCTGAAGCAGTCCTCTATGGTGAGGAGTTTAAGGAGATCCAGAACCAGGTTGATGCCTCGGAGATGCCGGTTTCGAAGAAGTAGATCACTACCGCCGAACCCGCTTTCAAGGCCGCCATCAAGACCAAGCAGGTAGAGCTTGTCGAAGGTGATTCCTCCAAGACCACCGCCACATGCACGGACCTGGATCCCAAATAGGAAAGCGCGCTCGTCGAGTTCCTCCATGAGAATAGGGACATCTTTGCCTGGCAACCTGCCGACATGAAAGGTGTACCTAGGGAACTTGCCGAGCATAGCTTGAATATTGATCCTAATGCCAAACCGGTGAAACAACGTCTACGACGATTTGGTGATGAAAGACGAAGGGCTATAGGCAAAGAAATAGCTAGGTTACTTAAGGCTGGCTTTATCTGAGAAGTTATTCGCACCCGATGGTTGGAAAATCCTGTACTTGTCCCCCAAAAGGGAACCAATGAATTAAGAATGTGGGTTGATTACACCGGCTTGAACAAAGCATGTCCGAAGGATCCGTTTGCTTGGCCTAGCATTGACCAAGTCATTGATTCGATGGCTGGCTTGGAATGTCTGTGTTTTCTCGATACTTATGCAGGATACCACCAGATCCAGATGCAAAAGTCGGACCAATTGGCCACTTTGTCCAACACACCCTACAGCATGTATTGCTATGTCACGATGCCCTTTGGGTTAAAAAACGCTGGTGCTACGTACCAGCGGACAATGTAACGTTGCCTACACGACCAAATAGGTCGCAATGTACATGCTTACATGGAAGACATTGCGGTAATGTCAAAGAAATCAAATGATCTTATCGCTGACTTTTAGGAAACCTTGGACAATCTCCGGAAATACAAAATGATGCTAAACCCAAAGAAATGCGTCTTCGGGGTACCATCTGACAAACTGTTGGGCTTCATCATTTCGCATCGTGGAATGAAGGTGAACCCGGGGAAAATCAAGGCGATTGTCCACATCAAACGCCTGACATGCCTGAAGGACATACAAAGGCTCACAGGCTGCGTTGCAGCCTGTAAGCCGGTTCATCAACCGACTCGGTGAGAAGGCTATGCCGCTCTACAAGTTGCTCAAGAAGGCAGACAAATTCACATGGATGGACCAAGATGATGCAGCACTTCAGGAGTTGAAGAGAATCCTCTCTCCTCCCCACCTATACTTGCAGCACCGGTAACAAGGGAGACTATGTTAGTTTACATGGCGGCAACCAACCGAGTAATCAGCATCATCATAGAGCGCAAGGAACCAACGCATGAATATGGAGTTCAGCACCCCGTTTACTATGCAAGCGAGGTCTCGATGGAATTCAAGCAGCATTACCCGCACTACCAGAAGATAGCTTATGGAGTTTTCCTTGCTTCACGTAAGCTAAGGCATTATTTCCAGGAGCACCCCATCACAGTAGTAAGCAAAGCTCCACTGTCCGACATCATCAACAATAGCGACGCTACAGGGAGAGTGGCAAAGTGGGGCATTGAACTTTGCGCTTTCGACATCACCTACAAGCGACGCGACGCTATCAAGTCACAAGCATTGGTGGATTTTCTTGCAGATTGGACAGAACTTCCAGAAGACACTCCTGTGCTAGAGCCAGAGTATTAGGTCATGCACTTTGATGGATCGAAGTTTCTCAATGGCTCGGGGGCTACTGTATTATTGCAATCACCAAGAGGAGAGAAGTTACAATACGTCCTGTAGATCCACTGCAACGCTACCAATAACATGGCGGAGTATGGGGCCCTCGTTCACGGACTTCGCGTAGCCAAGGATATTGGCATCAAGCGCATAGTTTGCTGTGGAGATTCCGACTTGGTTGCCTAGCAACTAGCTGGCACCTGGAACACGCGGAACCCTATGATAGCGGCATATCGAGACGAAGTAGACGAAATAGCCAAGTGCTTCGACGGCTATGAAGTCAAGTACGTCAAAAGGGAGGATAATGAGGCGGTAGATCTGCTGTCAAAGCTTGGATCAGCTCGTCGACCAATTTCACCCGGCGTTTTCCTAGAGCATTTGCGGACTCCATCCGTGAAGGGAGCAGACCCCGACAAACCGGATAGAGTGGACTCATTTGTTAACACAGTAACACTGACCTCTTCGGTTTGGACGAAGTCGTTCATGGATTATCTACAAGATGGAACTTTGCCCGCCAACAAAGTCGAAAGCCGGCAAATAGTACGCAGAGCAAAAGACTATGTCATCATTGACGGCCAGCTATACAAAAGAAGTACCGCAGGAGTCTTCCTACGATGTGTCTCCCAGCAGCAAGGTATTGAAATCCTTAGAGAAATACATCTTGGAGATTGTGGGCATCATGCCGATCCTCGATTGTTGGTGGCCAAGGCCTTCCGATAAGGATTCTACTGGATAACAGCCAAGGTGGACGCCAACAATTTGGTACGAACATGCCTTGGGTGTCAGTTTTATGCAAGACAACCAAGTGTTCCAGCTGAAGAAGTGCAAACAATACCAATAACTTGGACGTTTGCAGTCTGGGGGCTGGATATGGTGGGACCTTTGCAGAGAGAACCCTGTGGATTTACACACTTGCTAGTAGCAGTGGACAAATTCACGAAATGGATTGAAGCTAAACCCATTAGAAAGCTTGATGGGGTAACATCCCTAAAGTTTGTCCGAGATCTAGTGGTGAGATTTGGTCTCCCACAAAGCATCATCACCGACAATGGCAGAAATTTATCTCTTGGAAAAGTTGAGGAGTACTTTCATGAGAAAGATATCCGCCTTGACCTAGCATATGTGGCATATCCACAGTCAAATGGGCAAGTTGAAAGGGCCACTCGACTAATTCTGCATGGAGTAAAGCCACGCTAACAGGAACCGCTACATAGAGCAGCAGGAGCCTGGGTGGAGGAATGTAACATCCCAAAACCTAAATCAAGGTTATATCAATATCAAATCTACACAATTTAGGGTTAACAAAAACTTTTCCATTTAAAAATCTGTAAGCCTTCATATATGTGTGCATTTAAATAGGAGTTGTTTTGAATTTCCATCATTGATTGATCTATTGGTTGTAAAATGACTCGAAGGTGAATTACACATCATCTAGATCATCCCCAAGCAAATCCCAAAGAAAAAGAAATCAAAACGAATAAGTAATGGAAATGGTCACTTTTGCCATTTTAATCAACTAGCCTAGTTTCGGTGTTCCTAGCACTCAATTCCCAACAGAGACAATTGTGGATCTTTGCACCCCTTGCTAGTACAAGTAGTGATGTGCCAAGGACCACTTTGTGAAATCCCAAAAACATGCAAACCCTAATTTTAAATTACATTTGAAAATTGAATCTAGTGTATGTATCAAGATCACACTATTTCAAAAACCATCCAAATGAACTCCATTTCAAAATCCCAAGCAAACCTAGATGCTCAAGCATGAGACCAACAAGTGCACCAAAAATCTTTCAAAAATTCAAAAGTTTCTCTCATGCGGCCATTTGGTCGAACAGGTGGCAGGGAAGATTTGTCTGCCTAACTAATACTATTTAGTGATCAATGCATGGTCGAGTTTTCGGGCCCAATTTGGTTCCCCTGTCTCCCCTAGCTCTAACCAAACCATCACCAGCCTACCATTTAGCTTGGAGCAGCAGTTGCGCGCCGCCCGTTTTTGGTCACCGTCGGCCGAGCATGCGCAGCTCGCAGCAGACCACGCCACGCCAAACCAGCACCGCCACTAACTCTGCCCAACCCTACCACACTCCCCTGTCCACCCCACAGCCAAAGCCAGCCCCTGGACCACCCAGAACCGCGCCGCACTACCCTCTCTACATGCAGCCAGAGCACGCCAGAGCGCCCTCGCCGCCAGCACGCCACAGACCGTACCTCGACACCAGACCGTGCACACCGCTCTTCCTCGACCCCCTCACCACTCTAGACACGGCCGTGCACTGCCACGCGACCCACAGTCGCCGGGAGCCGTGTCGACCAATTGCCACCGCCCCTAGCCACGCCATACGCCATAGAGGACCGCCAGCAGACCGCCCACTGTCTGCCTACCTCGCCCACGCCGGTAGCCCTCTATATCATTGTCACCGACGAGCTCCGCCCATGCCGCACTGCCGCTTCGCCCCGCTATAAATAGAGCACCTCCCAGCACCAATTTGTCACACCATTCTCCTCCACTCCCCCTCAGAACACTCCTAGAGCCCCACCGGAGCAAGCCATAGCCTGCAGCGCCGGAATTTTGCCGGAGTCTGCTGTGGAAGGAGGAAAAGGGAGCCGTTGATCCAGGCCATCTCCAGGGATGCTGCCAGTACCAGGAGAACTGCCATCGTCGACTTGTTTGTTTGCCCGCCTCGCCTCTCTAGCTGGAGCCCTGGTACGTCCCCATTGCACCCCCACCGACCGCGCTAGGGTTCAGTCTCGCCGGCGATGTGTCCATCGTCGACGATGACCGTGAACCGTTAGATCGCATTCTAATCGTGTGGTACTTATCGCCCCGTACCGCTTCGCGTTTAATGAGTCACTGACAGGCGGGACCCCCTGTCAGTAGCTCTCAGCGCCGCGGAGTGTACACGGGCTGGCCCATTTAGTTTCCCGCGCTGACCGAGTAATTCAAATATATGTTTTTCTATTTTAATTAAAACTTAGTTTTTTCCTGTAGTTTAAAATTCAATTCAGGGAGTTCTACAAATCCAAATTGAGTGATTCCAATTTTGTTGGAAATTTAATGAAAATCTGTATCCAAGACCGTTGGATTTAAATCATTTAGAGTTAGAGATCTCTCCTAGTAAAAATAACAAGACAAAAGCTTTTGCACATTCAAACATTTTTATAAAATCAACGATAATAATTTTTGGGTTGATTCCAACTCTCAAAAATCAAATTTAACCATACCTATCTGAATTCGTAATAATATTAAGGTTTACATGCAGTGACTTTGGACTAGTACCAAATAATGCTATAGGCATTTCTAGTCACTTTAAATCATAAATTATTAAACTTAAACTTATTAAAATGTGATCCAACCTTTAAATCACATTCCCATATATTAGAATATGTGGTGATGACATGTGTCCACATGATCCCATATTTTAATTGGAGAATACTAAATCTTAGTTATTTTCAATGAGTAGAAATTACTTTTCTCAAATAAAAAGAATGAAGCTAGTTAATTAAACCTTGTGATGCTTGTGATGATAATAGATCATAAAATGTATGCCCTAGTGTGCTAAGTAGACTAGTTAAGCATTGTTTGGTGATTGTGTATCACGTATGTATTTATAGACGATAGTACCGACCAAGCTTTCGAGGAGGAGGAGTTCTACTAAGAGTAGGAGCAAGAAAAACTTCAACCACTACACTACCCAAGGCAAGCTACTATTGGCAAGCTAAACCTTGCAAGCTAGATAATATAAAAAAAGGCATTAAGCATGCTTTCGTTATACCATTTTGACTTATACCGACTCCAAGTTTATTTCCAAGCTTTACCTTCTTTACTTTACCAAAGTCCTTTACTTGTTTAAGGGTAGCATAAAAAGTATAAAACTTGACCTATCTAGTTAGACTTATATGTGATTCTATGGCATGAGATGGAGATTAGCATCCCACATTAGTGAACACTCTTAACTTAGTAGTTTAGAGCTAAACCAAAACATGATTTACTTTAGATGGGAATACCTAGTGAAATGACTTATGAAAACCTTAGAATGATGAGTCATTCTATTGAGATGTTTTGACATCTGTTGAGAGACACGAATGGTTTATGATGATGAAAATTTTGAGTCATGAGCCTTAGCCCTTTTATGAAAATTGATGATTGGGTTCGGATGCGATACCATTCCAATTTTACCGTACAACCACAATACCTGAATTGGGTAAGGCTTAACCGGAAGTTTATATGCATTAGTACTAGTTCCCTCGCGGGAGAGGTTTGAGCCGAGGCTACCTCTCAATGTTGTCCAACTATGCAGTACCCAGGATGATAGATGGTCATGGCTGGGAGGCCATACTCATAGGAGAGGTGCTTATACTAGGGTGTGTAAAGGAAAGGTTATGTTTGATTATCTGCATACTAAGTATGATGATTCAGAGTTATCGCTGATAGATGTATCGAATCTTGTGGTTAAAGTGTACCACCTCTACAGAGTATCAAACTATTCGAATAGCCGCGTCCGCGGTTACGGACAGTTGGAGTGGCCATGCTGTTCCGTTGTTAGATGTTTTCAAAAGCACTTATGAAATGAATTGTGACATGACTTGACCACAATAGAGTTGTGACTATGACAATTAAGTTCCCACTTAGGTGATTTCAAACTTTATTTTATCTTTCTTTGTTTCTGAACTCAGCTTAGGTTTCAAACTGAACTTTACAAATAGACTTAGAACTTAGCATTCCCACTAGAACTATCTTACTTGTTAGTGGTAGTTTTCGAGTACTTAAAGAGTACTCATGGCTTTTATTCCTGGCTATTCCCATTGCTAGACTATGAGGAGGACTACCCTGAAGGAGGACAGCAGGATGGCTACGACAACTAGGATCATCTCCCATCGTCAGCATTGCCTGTGACACTGAAGATGGACCCCACCGCTACGCTTATTATTTTATTCCGCTACTTGTTGTACTAAGACTAGATCATGAGATCCTTTATTCGTGTAAGACCTTATTATGGTTTGTAGTGGATGATGTACTGTGATATCCAATCTGTTATGTCTCACAAAAACTGTAATCCTGGGATTGCGATGTATGGCATAACAGGCATCTGGGATTAAAAATCGGGGTGTTGACAAGGAATTACCATCTGTCTTGTGGAGTTTACGAACAACACCCAACATATCCACAGACTTGACTCCTTTCTTCATGGTTTATGGAGCAAAAGCAGTTCTCCCATCTGACATCCTGTACCATGCACCAAGAGTTTCTTCCTACAAGGAGGATGACGCTGAAGAATCCAGATGACTATCTGTGAACCTACTTGAACAAGAGCAGGTACCGGCATGCCAGAGATCCACCATCTACCAGCATAAGCTACACGGCTACCATAGTCATCGTGTAAAGCATCGCTCGATTAAAGAGGGGGGTCTGTTGCTTAGACGCAAGCAGGAGAAATCACACAAACTATCCCCACCTTGGGAAGGACCGTTCGTCATAAGCAAAGCATTTCTCAATGGGTCCTATTACCTCGTCGATATTCGCGAGTTTAAAGATAGTCCAAAAAATCGCAAGAGCAAGCAACATGACTCCGATGATGATTACCCGCAGACAGATCAGCCATGGAACATAGCACAACTACGTCCCTTTTACAATTAGCACATTTATATTATGTAATAAGTTTCTTATGTGATCAATGAAACAAAGCATTTGGTTCACTCATATTCTCTGAGTCGTTTACCTCCTTTAGTTGTTCATTTTAGGATCATATAAACCCTTTATGCAGAAGGTTGCATTTGCCCTTGTGAAAATTCCGCCTACGGGAGTTAGCTTAAGTTTTCTGGTCTGCATGTTTTCTAAAGTTTTTATGTGGATTCTGGAGTAGTGACTTTTCGGTACTCAAAGCTGGCGATTTTGTTCTTTGGTTCTTGACAGTGCTATTAGGCATCATCGCCTAAGAGCATAGTTATGTGTTGCGAGTCTTCCGTCTCACGAAAGGTCAAGCATATGATAAATGTTTATTATCTTATTCCATGTTTATGATAAATATTTATTTTACATGCTATAATTGTATTGATCGGAAACATCAATACATGTGTGTTTAATAAACAAAAAGGGTTCCTAGTTATGCCTCTCTTGTAGACTAGCTCGTTGATTAACAAGATGATCAAGGTTTCCTGATCATGGACATTGGATGTTGTTAATAACGAGGTCACAACATTGGTGGAAGGATGTGATGAACATTCATCCGAAGTATAGCATTACGATCAAAGTCATTATGTTTATATTGCTATAACATCATACGAAGTAATCTTTATCCTTAGACCATGAGATCATGTTAATTGCTAACACCGGAAGAGTATCTAGATAACATCAAACGTCACACCGTAACAGGGTGACTATAAAGATGGGTTCAGTGCTACAAAGGTGTTATGTTGAGGCTCATGGATCCAGAGTGGAATTTTTCAATCCCGATGACGGATAGATATACTCTGGGCCCTCTTGGTGATATCACATTGAAATAGCTTGCAAGCAAGTGATGTGATCACTAGAATGTTATATCACGGGAACGAGAAAAGAGTGCATGTCGGTAACGAGATCAAACTAGGTATGGAGATACCGATAATCGAATATCGGACATGTAATATATTGCGAGACAAAGGGATTTAGTTACAAGCGTTAAAGGTTCTCACGATCACAGAAGTCATTGTTGAATGTGTAGGAGTCAGTACGGATCTCCAGGTCCCGCTGTTGATTATTGATCGGAGAGGGGTCTCGATCATGTCTGCATTATTCGCGAACCGTAGCGTGACACACTTAAGGGATACCAACAACATTTGGAGCAAATATGTTTCAAATAAAGATTTAAGAAAGTGCTGGAATTATTTCAATAGACACCGAAACTGTTTCGGGTGAAAATTGCTAAAATTGGTTATGCATGTAATATTGAAATGTTGCAGGGGGTTTTATGTGAATGTTTGTTAATTAAAGTAATTAACAAAATTCTGAATAAAAATAATAAAAGAGTTTTATTAAATGAGAGAGCATTAAATTTGGAGAAATTTAATGCATTTAAGGTGGATACTTTAAAAGGGAATGTGAAGAGGCATTTTAATGTTGAGGGGTTACCACCACATGAATGGAGGAGGTGAAGAGGCACCTCCTCCATGCGCCGGCCATGAAGGAGGGGCACCCCCCTCCTCCTATAAAAGGCCACCCTCTCCTCACTTCTCACACAGACCTCCTTGTGAAGTATCTCTCTCCCCCTCTAGTATTATTCCCCATGGTCTCGGATTAGCGAGATACATGTTCCCGGTGGCTTTATCTGGAAAGGAGTTGCTGCTTCCGCTGCTTTGCTGGAGCGAGGGATGGAGGTTGTCGGGGTACCGGACGTGTGTGCGATCACGGATGCACCACTGCTTTGCGGTGCTGGACTTGGTGGTGCTGGAGCTGGATCTGAAGGACGTGCTGGAGCCGGACCTGCTCGGACTTCCTCACGATCTTGAGATCAGCAGTGTACGACTACATCAACCACGAGTTCCTACTCTTTAACAAAACTCATTGTCTTCGCGGGTAAGTTCTCATTGGATGTATGTCCACCCGTTGCTTTGGACCTAGTAGATAGATCTTGGCGTGTAGTTCACACCGTAGGAAATTTTTTGTTTTCTATGCTGCGGACCCAACAGTGGTATTAGAGCCTGATCTATGCGTAGATGCTTTGCACGGGTAGTACACATATGTTTATATGTGGGCGATGATGATCATGTTATTGCATCTTCTATGTATTTTGGATATTGGTGGCTTAGTGGGATGAAGCGGCCCGGACCAACCTTACATGTCATCGTACATGAGATCGGTTCCACGACTGACATGCAACTTGTTTTGCATAAGTGGCTGGCGGGTGTTTGTCTCTCCTACTATAGTCAATATCTGATTTACAACGAGTTGCTAATAACTTGGTTATCCTCGTTGTGGTTCATGTTCGTAGGTAAGAACGGTTCTATCTCCAAAAGCCCTAAGCCACATAAAACTTGCAATTGATAAATTAGAGGCGTCTAGTTTAGATCGTTGCTGGGCTAGTGTCTTGATATGGTATTGTTGTAAGTAGATGTATGATAGGTACTCCTACAACACACTCAACGTGTAAGTCCCATATACCTTGGCCTTACACACAAAGGAATGATAGAGATCATACCACAATGCAAGTGATAGAGATCAAATGCATGGACCATGTCATCTCACTTTACACATTAGATGTTAGCATCTTATACTGCTAGTTTGGCGCTTTCTATAGCATTGTAAGATGATCCCTCATTTAGATATCTAGATAAAAATGTGTTCTTCCTTAAGTATGCACCGTTTTAAGGATCGTGTTTCGAGACATCACGTGATGATCGGGTGTACTCGACTCTACGCTTTCATACAAACGGGTGTAAGACAATTTTACACATGCGATTACTAAGGTTCTTACTTGGCGAGACTAGCATGTACAGACATGGCCTCGGAACCCGGACCGAAAGGTTAAGCATGAGTCATATAGTTGATATGATTCCCATATAGATGCTCGCCTTTGAAGCTACATCAACTCACGTGATGATCGGACTTGGTGTAATCACCAAAAAAAGGCACGAGGGATGTCGTTTTTGAGTGGGAGTTCATTTCTAATTTGGATTAGTTGAACCAAATTTGTCATAAATTAAATCAAAGTGAATTTGCATAGTTTGTTGGAGTCATTGGCATTCGTTTTCTACCTTATGCTTAGTTTTTATTTGAGATAATAAAACTATAGAATTCTGGATATTTACTTTACGAACCGGTATCGTATTGTTTTGAATGTCAATTTAAAGTTTACAAGGCCTATTGCAAACTTTTAGCAAACTCTATTTACTCCATGAAGTATAATAAGTAGTATTAAATCAAGAGTAAGAATTCCAATGTTAGTATCTAAAGTATCATGTTTGCCTCCAAGATTATTGATATTCAAAAGTTGTTTTAATATCAAGATTATATTGGAGCTGAAAATTGTTTCAGAAACCATCATGTGTGAAAGATATTGTGATATCTGAAACAATGTTTTTGGTTGCTTTATGATAGAGTATAATTTAGCAAAATACATGTTCTCATATTGTATGAAAATTTGTGAAGGTTGGTGACGCTAAGCGTCCTAATCTACCAAAAAGGTTTTGGGAACTGATATTATACTCACGATTCTTCCTTATAGGCTATAGCAGCTTGATCATGAAAGTTGTCATGATAAGGATGAATAGAAGATGTAAGTAAAATGTTTACTACACTAATAGATTACTAAAGAATGGATTTTTGAAAGAATGCCAAACATTTGATGATGGTGATCCACTTCAAAGTGCAAGTCCAAAGGTATTAGTATTTGACTATATACAAGCTTTGTACCATGTGTCATGTTGATGACACCACTATTGATGTTGATAGATTCTTTTAAAAGAAAAGGAATTGCTGAAAGAGAATCTATAAAATATTTGGCAGAAAATAAAAGGTTGGAGATGTCCAACTTAGGTATATAGAAGATATACATGTTATGGTTGTATTCCTTGCTTGTTAAACAATGTGGCTCTTAGGTATTGGATACCGAATTGGTTGGTATGAAGTGTCATACAGGACAACGCAATTCATGAAGTGTTATTGTGTTTTTCGTTGTCGTCAAACCTAGCCTTCAAGATTTTTTTTAATAATTGTTATTTTGTTCCGGTATTACGAGAACAATGGTTGTTCAAATAATTACCTTATTCCATAAAGGATGGATGAACTTTTACAAGTCTAGTGGGAGAAATCACATCCATAAACACTATTACTAAAATGTCACAAGACAAATGATTGAAAGATCACTTATGAAGTGACATCGCTGTTTAAATTATATTTGAAAGAAAACATGAAGAAACTCCATGTTGATGGAATTTTGGAGTCTTTGATTTTGATCAATTGACGCATGTGAGACTTTCCTCGAGATAATTGAAACTCCGTTCATAGGCCAAAGAGGAATGGCTGACTAGCTTATTGGAAATTGTGCATGCCGATGTGCATAGTCCATTATGTGTAGCCATATGCGATGGATCTATTTGCTTCATATGCTTTCTCCGAAAATTTGAGTGAATATATCTGTATATTTACTTAATAAGGAAGAAGTATGAAATATTTTAAAATTGTTCAAAGACTTTCAAGATGAAGTTGAAAATCATTATAACAAGAAAATAAAGAGTTTATGATTCGATCATAAAGGAAGATATTTGAGATACATATTTAGCAAAAACACCTAAGACTTGAGGAATTGTTCCATGATTTGTGTTTTCCAAATAAACCATAGGAGTATGGCATATTCGAGAGATGAAATCAAACCATTTTAACATGGTAAGATCAAAGGTGTCATTTATAAAACTGCCATTATGTTTTAAAGATTGAAGCTTTAGAGACTACCGCTTTTACACTGAAAAGAGCACCATCGTGATCCGTTGAAATGACACCATATAAGTTATGGTTTGGGAAAAAACCCGAATTGTCTTTTCTTAAATTTTGGTATGCTATGCATAAGTAAAATGTTTACAACCAAAGTCTGATAAGCACGTCTTTGTAGGTTATCCCAAAGAATTTGTTGGGAATTTCTCCATAACACCGAGGACAAAAGAGTTTTTTACTTGGAACGTCAAGTTTCTTGAGAAGGAATTTTTCGTGAAAAGTTAAGTGGGAGGACAATAGAACTTTGATAAGGTTGTTGAACCTTAGCTATATGTGCTAAGTAGTGCAGCGCCAGAAAGTGTCCCGGTGGCGGCCACAATGCTCATGGCTCCTGTGATTACAAAAGGTGTGATCTCGGAGATTAGAGTTCCTATAGAACTGTGTGGGTCGGTAAGAATCAAATAGTAAGATTTGATAAGCAAGTCGTTATTATTTTGACAATGATGAACCAACTACATGCAAAGAAGCGATGATGGGCCCTCACTCCATAAAATGACTAGAAGTCATAGAATCCGTGATAGTATCCATACACGAGAAATCAAGTTTCTGAACTTGGAAGATCCTCTGGAAAGGCGTGAAGCCTATCGGTCGTGTTTGGATCTATAAAGAAATAAGACATGGATGTTTAACATCTATGAAATAGTCGACATGTCGGAAAGAAGTTTACAACAATGTTCAAGGAGTTGAATATGACAAGATTTGATCTTTGATAGCGATATATAATCTTGACGGATTAATGTAGCAACCACTACATATAATTTGGTATATGGTAGTTGAATAAACAAAACAATGTTCTTCTAATAAAACGGTTACCTAGGACGTGTACATGACATGGTCCGAAGGGTTTTGTTAATTCAAAGGGTGCTAAAAGGACATGCAAACTTCAATAGTTGAAGTAAGCATATCGGAGTTGGAATCTTCACCATGATGAAACTATTAAAATAATTTAAATTCATCGGAGATGATGAAGATGCTTGCATTTGCAAGAAATTAAGTGGGAGCGCTGAGAGATATTTCTAATACATTATGTAGAGGATATATTGTTGATTGGAAATGATGTATCTTATATTGACACAAGTTAAGAATTTCATTAAAATAAGATTTCGATGGAAGACTTGGGCAAACCCGGAATATTTGGCATCAATATCTATATGGATAGATTAAGACGCAAATATGGTTGTGCCATACATACATATATGAGATATTGAAAGGGTTCAATATGGAAACAACAAGAAAGGTTATTGCTGCATGGAAAGAATTGTATCAAGATTCAAGTGTTTCAACACTTGGTGAGTAAAATCACATGAAGATTTTGATCGATTATACCATGATATGTATATATCCAGAATGTCCTATGCTCTAAATGTTATGAGCATATACCAGAGTGATTCATAAGATGATCATTGGAGAAAAGTAAAGATATTCTTATGAGCTTTGGAAGAACTAAGAATATATCATGTATAAGTGACAAATAGTTAAAGGTAGTTCATTGTAAAGTGTTACATTGATACTAGTTTTGTCACAAGATACAAATTAAATTTATCTCAATTTAGACTATGGGTGGCACAATGTAATGGAAAGGATGTTCCATGATGGATTTGGATGAGTTCCAAAGTTGAGACATTGTGACGGATACTACAACAAAAAGGCTAAGTATATGACTGCTATAGTAGCAGCATAGGAGGGCATTTGTGTTAAGTAGTTTTTTATCAAACTAGGTGTGTTTCAAAGTGGGCTAATACTATGAAGATATATTGTGTGACAATAATATCAACATATTTTAACCGGAACGAACTAAAGGTCTCACCAAAGGACCAAATTTATACAATGCCATCTCATTTGAGAATGAGTGATGCGTAGAGACGCAAAGACATGCAAATACACACGGACCTGAAACTGTCAGATCCGGAGATTATGTTAACCACTAGCAATCGCGTATATGCAACACCGGAAAGCCATAGGTGTTCAATACGCAAAGTTTTTCAAACTAGATTATTGACTCTAGTGCAAGTGGGAGACTGAAGGGAATATGCCCGAGAGGCAATAATAAAGTGGTTATTATCTTATTCCATGTTTATGGGAAATGTTTATTTTACATGCTATAATTGTATTGATCGGAAACGTCAATACATGTGTGTTTAATAAACAAAAAGGGTTCCTAGTTATGCCTCTCTTGTAGACTAGCTCGTTGATTAACAAGATGATCAAGGTTTCCTGATCATGGACATTGGATGTTGTTAATAACGAGGTCACAACATTGGTGGAATGATATGATGAACATTCATCCGAAGTATAGCATTACGATCAAAGTCATTATGTTTATATTGCTATAACATCATACGAAGTAATCTTTATCCTTAGACCATGAGATCATGTTAATTGCTAACACCGGAAGAGTATCTTGATAACATCAAACATCACACCGTAACAGAGTGACTATAAAGATGGGTTCAGTGCTACGAAGGTGTTATGTTGAGGCTCATGGATCAAGAGTGGAATTTGTCAATCCCGATGACGGATAGATATACTCTGGGCCCTCTCGGTGATATCACATTGAAATAGCTTGCAAGCAAGTGATGTGATCAGTAGAATTTTATATCACAGGAACGAGAAAAGAGTGCATGTCGGTAACGAGATCAAACTAGGTATGGAGATACCGATGATCGAATCTCGGACATGTAATATATCGCGAGACAAAGGGATTTAGTTACAAGCGTTAAAGGTTCTCACGATCACAGAAGTCATCGTTGAATGTGTAGGAGTCAGTACGGATCTCCAGGTCCCGCTGCTGATTATTGATCGGAGAGGGGTCTCGATCATGTCTGCATTATTCGCGAACCGTAGGGTGACACACTTAAGGGATACCGACACCATTTGGAGCAAATATGTTTCAGATAAAGATTTAAGAAAGTGCTAGAATTATTTCAATAGACACCGAAACTGTTTCGGGTGAAATTGCTGAAATTGGTTCTGCATGTAATATTGATATGTTGTAGGGGGTTTTATGTGAATATTTGTTAATTAAAGTAATTAACAAAAATTCTGAATAAAAATAATAAAAGAGTTTTATTAAATGAGAGACCATTAAATTTGGAGAAATTTAATGCATTTCAAGTGGAGACTTTAAAAGGGAATGTGAAGAGGCATTTTAATGTGGAGGTGTTACCACCACATGAATGCAGGAGGTGAATAGGCACCTCCTCCATGCGCCAGCCATGAAGGAGGGGCACCCCCCTCCTCCTATAAAAGGCCACCCTCTCCTCACTTCTCACACACACCTCCTTGTGAAGGATCTCTTTCCCCCTCTAGTATTATTCCCCATGGTCTCGGATTAGCGAGATACATGTTCCCGGTGGCTTTATCTGGAAAGGAGTTGCTGCTTCCGCTGCTTTGCTGGAGCGAGGGAGAGAGGTTGTCGGGGTACCGGACGTGTGTGTGATCACGGATGCACCACTACTTTGCGGTGCTGGACTTGGTGGTGCTGGAGCTGGATCTGAAGGACTTGCTGGAGCCGGACCTGCTCGGACTTCCTCACGATCTTGAGATCGGCAAGTGTACGACTACATCAACCACGAGTTCCTACTCGTTAACAAAACTCGTTGTCCTCGAGAGTAAGTTCTCGTTGGATGTATGTCCACCCGTTGCTTTGTACCTAGTACATAGATCTTGGCGTGTAGTTCACACCGTAGGAAATTTTTTGTTTTCTATGCTGTGGACCCAACAGGCTCTACTGTAGGGGGCTTCATGGTGGCATCATCAGGATAGCCAGGCCAGGAGAGCTCGTCAAACTCTGAAGGAGAGGGGCTAGACTCAGAAGAGGCCATATCGTCATCCAGGATCTCGGCAGGCACGAAGACATCAGCCTTGACCATCTTGGCAACCCTGGTATCAAAGCCAGCAAGAGAGTTACAAATAGCATCGCTATCAATCTCTTGTCCTTCCTCGTCCAGCTTGGGCATGCCGGAGGTCACCAAGTCGATGTCGGCATTGTCATAGTGAGCCTTGACCAAGGACAGGGTCATCCTAGCACCAGCCTGGATGTAAGAGGCTTTCCAGTCTTTGATTTTCTCGGGGGCTCGGCACAGGATTTCTGCATACTTGGCCGCTGAGTCTGCTGCCTTTATATTGATGCCCATAGGTTGAGCTATCTCCTTGGCTTGCGCGATGGCGGTGCTGACGAAGTTGCCGGCAAGAATCATGCGTTCTTTGGGACTTGGAGCACCCTCACCCAAGTTGGCTAAGCCAATGGGAGCTGTGGTTTGCACAAACATACAAGGACCATGAGTATAAACAAGTCAAATGGTTATCCAACTTACAGAAAAAGACCAAGACAGAGAAAGGTTACCAAAGATGCTCGTTTCCGCTTACTTGCATGTCTCCGCCAAGTCAGTGTGCTCCTTCTAGACTGACTTGAACATCTCAAGACTCCTAGCATTTTGCTCTTTGGCGGCTTGGTTCTGGTCTTTGAGCTGTGCAATCTCATCCTTCAGGTGCTGCATCTCGACGTCCACAGACTCTTGCATAGCCTTCATCGTCGCATCATGGCCCTTGACGGCCTCGGCCAGGTCCTTCTTCAGAATTTTGTTTTCATCATCGAGCTCCTGGATATGCTTCGATTTCTCGACGATGCTCTTGGCCTTGGCAATGGCTTCTGTAAGACGTAAATCAGAAAGTACTATCAGAAGATGGAAGAAATAATCCAATGAGAAAATCAAGGAGCTGTTGTAGGAAATAGACTCTGGCTATTTTTGATATGTTCCTTCCAGAATTTGGTTTTACCTTGTTCAAGGTCCATCTCCTTCCAAAGAGTAGCAAACCTCTCATTGGCGGCTATCCTCCATTTATTCTCATTCTGCACAAGATGTAAACATGCTTAGTTTCTCTAGAGCATCTGGTCGGAACTATTTAGTTTCAACTAAATGCTTGGGGGCTACAGTACATGATTTTATAGTAAACTAGTTTCTCTAGAGCATTTAGTCGGAACTATCCGGTTTCAACTAAATGCTGGGGGGCTACACAGACAGATTCTATACTTAGTTCTTTGGAGCACTCATGCCAATAACTATTAGGTTATCCGCCTAAGAGCTCGGGGGCTACAGTGGGATATACTACACAAAGTAAAGCAAGTAATGTTCAAAAAACTTACAATGAAAATTATCCTGAGATTGTTGGCTAGATGAGCATAGGAATCATGGAAGGTTCGGGCATTCTTATAGGTTATGTCGGCTTTCTTGATGAGGCCATCCAAGCTGTAACTACCTCGGTGAATTACGCTCTTAGTTACATGCCTGGATGAGCGAAAGTGGTTAAAATAGTACGGTGGGGCCCGGGGCCACTCACGGTACACCTTTCGGCCGTCCTAACCACATTCAGATCATCGGGACAAGAATGAGCAGCGTAATCGGCAGGCGAAGGGATCAACTACATACACAAATGAGTATGTATGCAAGCCACATACAACAGTCCTCAGACCCATTCCATCTAAAAGTAATAGAAATATTGCGACGCCATACGGCAAGATTCAAATATCCTAGATAAAGATAATATTTTAGGATAGCTCCTCATACATCAAACATCAGAGTATCAGGCGGAAGCGGAAAACAAGATCCGAGTACGGATAAGAAGCAAATCGGCATAAAATGCCGCATAAATAAACACATCCTGCCCACAGATCTGACGGACCCCCGTTCCCGGAATCTCTACACTGAGTGATCGTTGCCAACATCATCCGTCTCCTCCACCCAGTATCCTTCTTGCGGGTACACCTGTTCATCTGAATCAAACAATTTATCGTGTGAGACCCTAGGGGTACTCAGCAAGTCTTTATGCCTCTAAAGGGGACACAACCTGGGGTGATGCAATTGCCGCAAAAGATAATAACTAACAAGTCTATAGATACTTGCTAACCATCTGCCTAACCAATGATAGATGGATGTCCGTGAATTAAGAACAACAATTATAACAGTATAATTAACAGATCCATCCTCCTTCTCGCTTACCAATGAGAAAGCGGACGAACAACCCCCCCATCCATTAGCAGTTTTATTAACCATTCCATGAGCATTGCACTAATTACTAGTCAAGTACTTAATCAAATTAAAAGCGGTACTTTAGTTATACTTGTCTATGATCGAGAAACTGTGCTCCAAGTTGTCCATAACCACGGACACGGCTTTCAGAAAGATTTACCCTGCAGGGGTGCACAAATAGCAACACACACTCGATCAACCTCGGAAAAACCAACTCAAAACCCAACGAGGCATTCATGACAAAGCGATCGCAGGATTGAGAAATATTTTATGGGGCCACCCCATTAAGCTACCCGCAACGAAGTTGGTCGGCTCCGAGACGGACCCAAGGTTTGCGCCAATGGCTGTAAACGACTGGGAACCCGAAAATGTGACTGGGCTTGTCGATACCATGAAAACACTCCGCATCCAAAACAGTACAGGTGCTCCACGCACAATCTTAAATAAAACAGTAAAGCATGGCATAAGTACAGGATAGTAATAAAGCCCCAAACTACTTTGTGGCCCCAAGAAATAGAAATGAATCAAGCTCTAGCTCAGGGGGGTCCATAAGGCCTCTCGGATGTGGATAGTGCGAATAGTCAAGGAACAGGAATCAAGTACTCGGGGTCCTACGGGACACAAGTGAGCGCGAAGAACCAAATAACAGATATTGCTGACCGATGCCTCTTTCATTAGTTATCCCATTACTACTCAGGTTAAGTTGTTTAGGTACCTCGTTATCCATCTGTCACTCACATACCCTACACATGCTTTTCTACGACTCGCATGGCCCAAACAACTCATGTAGTAATGGCTCATGGGATGGAGGAACAAGCTTCGGTGGGGTTTAAAAGTAAAGGCTATGCAGTACTTGGGATTCAATTTAATGCAATCGAGATGCAATGATGCAAGAATAAGATAGAGGCAATACGTACTATATGTATGCAAGAATGTGGTAGTGCTTGCCTAGCAGCTCAGTTGAAGCGAGAGACGGATCTGGGTAGAACTCCTGTGATTCCTGATAATTCTCCTGCTTGGCGTCTATTCGAAGAAGAACCAAACAAACAAGGGCCAACATAAATAAAGTGCACAACCATAGGAATTAAAATGCAACAAGCAAACAAGCATGCCATGATGAATGATGCACAATTTACATGGCATTAAAGTAGCATGGCATGGTGAGGTGTGGGGTACAAGAATAAAGCATTTTATTATTTGTTTAGTCAAGTTTTATTGCCATAAACAGTTCTGATTTTTAATAATGACATGATGCATGCTTCAATTCAGAACAAGGAATGCATAGATAGAATGGGCTCGTCGCGCTGATCGATTTAGACATATTATTGGTCGAATTTGGAGTTCTAGAATTAAAGTTATTAATTTATTAAGAAAAGGGCATTTTTATTGTAATTTTAATCATCTCGAAAAAATTTAAAGTGCTCAAACATTATTTTGAATAGCATATTTGAATTCCTCACATTTTTCTGATTCAAAAACATATATCATTTGTTTTATTTGGATTTATAATTTAAAAGTTATTTAAAAACAGATTTGAATGTGTATTTAAACATTTACAGAAATTGTTTTATTAAAACCAGATTAACTGCTGACTTTTTATACCCGGAAGAGCCTAGCCCAAGTCACTAACGGGTGGGCCGCTGCTGACTAGGCGAAAACTACGCGCAAAACATTCCTCACCGTGGGCTTCTCTACCCTATGCGAATGACAGGTGGGGCTAGTGGGCTATGGGCCCTCGTGCCAGTGGTTGAGCCCGCAGAGGCTAACAGGTGCGTTCGGGCTAGAGCGCGGGTTGAGGTTTACAAAAACCGGGGTGCCTTTTTGCGAAAACGCCACGGGCGACTGTCTGGTGGGGCCAGTGGAGCACGGGTTGAGGCAAAAAGAGTGTGTGTGTGGGGGGGGGGTAAGTGCAAAGCGCGCGGCGGCTACTGTGGATCTTCTCGCGCTGTCTATCGAACGGACGGACGCGCGGCGCGGCGCAGCCCAGCGGGGCTTGAACCGGGGACCTGGGGCACGCGCGCGGAGGCGGTAGCCACTGCGGCTAAGGGGGGTTGGTGCTGTGTTTGTGCTGCGCGGCCAGGTGTAGCATCTGCAGCGCAACGTCGAGGTGGCGAGCGCGAGTGCGGTGCACCGAGAATGTTCGGCAATTCGCGCGGCGCGATTAGGGAGCAGATCGGCGAGGGGAGATGTCTAGGAGGACCGGGCGCTCACCGTGGGGGCGTCGGTGGTGGTGGAACGGAGAGAGGCGCGACAGATCGTTGACGGAGCTGGCGGACCGGACCTTGGATCTCCTCCTCCTTGTTGGCGTGTACTGGGCAACGTAGAAGGACCTCCTCGGCCTCCTCGACGACCTCCACATCATGCCCGCCTGCTGGTGGAAGACGTGGCTGAGAGTGGCGGCCGGCATTGGAGAAGAAGCGGATCGCGGTGGTTGGGGAGGAAGAGGGTTGGCGCAAGGCCAGGGGGAGGGTACTGGGACACGGCAAAGGCAAGGGGGATGGGGATAAGGGTGGAAGAGAGAGGGGAATGCTGTGGGCGCAGGTAGAGATAAAGGTAGCTTCGGCCACCTTTCCTTCCTCCTTCACGTGCTCGGTGTGGACGGTCAGGCCAGGGCGGGGTAGGGCTGCCAGGTGGGCCAGGGTGAGGACAAGGCGAGGCAGGCTGGGGTGGCCCATTTGTGGCAGGGAGAGAAAGGGAGAAGGAGAGGGGAGGCTCAGCTTAGCCTCGGCTAGGTTAGGTTAGAGGGTTGGGGTAGCTCGCATGGGTAAGGGGGGACTAGGTGGGGTAGCTTGGCAGGGAGAGAGGGATTTACTTCGGCATGGTGAGAGGAAGGAGGTGAGGTGAGGGTTAGGGTAAGGGATTAGGGTTTGGACTAGAACTAGGATTAGAGAGAGGAGGTTAGAGAGGGGTTAGGGTTTTAGGGTTTGGTTATAATCACACTTGGTCATACATGGGTGGAGGGTGAGAAGGAGTGGAAGGGGAGGACATGGTGTAGGGTTTTAGCATGATTAAAAACAAGCTCCACCAAGTGTGTGGTGATGACATGGAGATAGAGATGAGAGAAAAAGGTGGTGAGGGAAATGATCTCACATGACCATACATGGGTACATGCACTTGTGAGAGTAGATGAGGAAGGAGAGCTTGATGCACATGGCAAGGATACAAGATCAAGGTGGAAAGGATTGAGAGAAAGAGAGAGCTCAAGAAGATGATCCCCTCAAAAACCAAAGAAAACCAAAGGAGATCAAAGGGTGGTGATGGTTGCATGGCCCATGCAAAAGTATTAAATGCCATGTTTTAATCTTGTAAAAACAAAGTAAATAGTCATGGCATTTATACATATGCATTCCAAAATATGGAGTAAAGCCATGCTAAAGGAAATAGAATTGGATCCATCCCAACCCACATGAGCTGGATTTAATGGCAAAAGAAAATAAAAGCTCATGGGTAATTAGGATGGTGGAATTATAAGGTGGTGACAAAGAAAGGTGGTGGAGTGGAGTAAAAGATATGCCCCAACTCAATTTGGGCATCCAGCATTCATCAAGAGTCAAATACAATTTATCAAGAGCCAAATACAATTAATAATGCATATGAGAGAAGAACCAAATGGAAAAGGGTTTTATATGATGCTCAAATGCAAGGTAGCATGATGACATGAGCATGATATAATTATGATGCAACAATTATATGTAGAAAGTAGCCATTATATTACTAGACCAAGTAGCATTACAATTGTTAGACAATTGGGATGCTACACAAGCTCAACGTCGGAGGAGTCGCAGCCAATGGAGAGGTCGAAGTCGGAGGCATGGATGAAGCCCAAGCTTCCTCCTACACCTTCAAAGTACATGATGGCTCGCAGGCTCCCGCCTCGATCGCTGCTTCCACGTCCACCTCTTCCACCACTTCCTTCCTTTTCTCGGTGGCATCCTTAGCCGGAGCTTTAGCCATTTTAGAGGAGGTGCACTTCTGCATCGCCTGGCCGCTGGGAGCAACGTCTTCCTCGACAGAGCCTAAGACATCAAGAATTGGATTGATATCTGTCTCCATGGCAGAGGTCTCAGGGATGACGGGGGATGACGGCCCAGCAGGACTAGTAAAAGGTTTGGCGACAGGAGTAGGGGGAGCGGTGGCGGGAGATGGCTTGGCAGACGGACCCTTGGTCAGCATATCATGAATGCTTTTTGACCCTCCAACATCTTTGGAGGATCACTTCAAACTAACACTGGCTTTCCTCCTGAAACGTACAAAGTATAAGTACAAGAGTTGAAAAAAGGTGTGAGCTGAAAAATACAAGCGGGAGAATGAAAATACTTACTTCACGGCATGAGCCTTGGTGAGGGGAATGCCGGTGGAATTCTTCTTCTTCTCCGCCTCTAAGGCGGTAGTGCATTGTTTGGAGACTCCACTCTCCATTTTTTTCTACTTCTTGGCCTCGACGGCAACGTTAGAGGTGGAGCTCTTCCGCTTTTATGCTGCCGGAGCTGGTTGATCCTTGGGGGCATCGTCGTCGGACACCACCTGGATATCCTTCAGCTTTGGATCATAGACATGGGAGGCCATTTGATCCGCCGCCAAGGTCGCCAGCTGGGATACAGAGGAGTGTTAGACGGACAACTTCAATGTCGGAAAAACCATAGAGCATGTAATGAGCAACAAAGGAAACAGAAGCCACCTCGGGGCATGTACCACAGTCAAACATGTCATAGGTGATCTTGAAGCCACGCTTCGTGTCTCTCCCTTTGACGATGTCCTTTAGTCGGAGCTTGATGGAGTTAGTAGAGAAGTTATCCTGCGAAATTCGCATGGGATCCCTCCTGTCTTGGCTATACTTGCACATCAGCTGGGTGAGGTGGTGTAGAGGCTTGATCCGCCTAACGTACCAGCACATGGCAAGGTCCAAGCCCGCCAGACCTCCGTCTATGAGCCATTCGATCCGCCTTACGGTGCGGTTGTCTTCATCGTCGGAGGGAAGATAGGCTGGGGTTCGCCATGCGGGCACTTCGGCGGCAGCTCCATCGACGAAGTCGGGATAGGTCTCAAGATGGTCTAGCAGAGGGACATCTGGCCCGTAGAAATATGTGTGCTGCCAGTTCTTGCAAGACTCGTGCCCTACAATGTCGGGGAAGCGCCGGCTAGGCCGGATCTTAAAGCTAATGGTTCCACAGGTTCGCAATTCATCCTTGGACTCTACGGACTCTCTCTTGACGGTAAAGAAGTATATAAACAGATCTAGTCTAGGATTAATCCCTTCGCACAAAGCTACAAAATTGCTAAGGAAAAGAATGCTGTTGGGAGAGAGATTGTGGGGGAATACCCGGAAGTACTGGAGGACATCCAAGAATAAGTTGGAGACTGGTAGGCTTACGCCACATACCAGCTGAGATTTGAGGTACACTTTCTCTCCGGGTTGGGGAGAAGGGACCACCTCACCGGCCGGTGCTGCCCACCAGGCTAACTTCTCCGCCACGGGGAGATACCCCTCGGGGACCAGCTCTTGCAGATCTTCAGCAGAGAGATCAGAGCCTTTCCACATCCCCTTGTGGGAGTCGTTCTCCTCTTCAGTGGCTTCGCGCGCCGCCTGTTCTTGGTCATCGTCGGCGGTCTCCGTCACGGCGAAGACGGGAACGACCACCCCCTCTGACGGAATGATCACTCCCTGGGATGGCTCCGTCGTAGCCTCCGGAATCGCCGTCGTGGAAGGAGCAGAGCTGCTGGTGGCCATTACGACGAGGAGAAGGTGGAGAGAGAAAGGGATATGGTTAGGGTTTTTGCAGGAGAGCTCAAACGGTCGTGTGGCTAGAGGAAGACGAAGACTAGGAAGCGAATGCGGGTAAAATGAAATAAATTGACCGTGGTGGAAATATATAAGCCTCGCGTCAAGATTCGTGCAAAAAGATGTGTTGGATGAAACGTTGCTGATGTGTATGTGATCATGCGTGGTAATTTCACCACGTCCTTCGTCTTTTGCCGCTCCACCATTTCAGATTTCGTGCTCATGAAAATAGCTAATGATTAATTCTCTGCTTCTGTGAGTTTCGAGGTAGCATAGGCTATACCCTACATCATCCTCCTGATAGTTGCAGTGAAGGGTCATGTCCGAAAGATTCCATCCAAGACGGAGATCACCCGACTATGGAAACGAAGACTCAAGGAATCTCTGGCTACATTGCGAAGCCGGAGAGGATTGCAGGGTTCTTTGGGAGACCTTTGAGATATTGTTTCACGGATTGCCGGCATCACTTAGACGGGGTATTCGGAGATCAACGAGCAAGACGGTGCAAGATTTCAAAGTCCTCCGGGGGCAACTATTAGGGATATGCTATATGGGTATCCTCATAGCATGTCAGCAATCCGCCTAACCTGGGTGGCCCATAGTTGGTAGCAAGGCCTATGGCCTGCTGGGCGGCCCAGTTAGACGGATCCTGAAGGGAGGCCCATGTCAGATTAAGGAAGGCTACACAAGAGTCACCTACGTACGCGGAGCCTTGGAGTACAAGACTCGGAAGACTAGTTCGTATTAGTCTAGGCCTCTTTACCTTGTCCGGCAAGGACCTTTCCCTGTAAACCCTATGTATTGGCGCCTTTATAAGCCGTCCTGCGGGAGCCTTTAGGGCACAACTTCTCAGATTACTGCGTACAACGCGCAACACCTCACATAGCGAACCAATCCATCTAACTCGGTGTATTGCCACTATAGTTATAGCAGGAGTAGAGTTCCGCCACCATTGTGGGACTTGAACCTAGGTAAGCTGTGTTACCTCATACCCGCCAACTCTGCGCCTTACCCCACGTCTCTAAACACGCACTGTGAGGACCCCTCCATGGCGTACTCGTCGGCAATACCATGACAGTATGTGTATTACCTTTTAGATAAAATGGTAATGTATTTAATTTTAGTACTTTCAGAATTCAAAGTATTTATTTTTAGTAGCTTCTTTCAAAATTCTCTGTGTTAGCTTTCAGAATTATGTGCAAGTACTATCTTTCAACTATTACAATCATAGTACTCAAGTTATTGTAATTACTAATTCAAAAAATCTAACAAAGATCAGAGTCTCATGGAAATCTCTCGAACTCACGACGAGGGACCCTCTCATGAGCGTCCCAAACTACCAGAATGCATGTGGACAGGAAATCTTTCAGAATTCTTTTATACTAGTAGCTTCAATATAATTCTTTGTAGTAGCTTCCAGTTCACACAATCATAACCATACCCGCCATAATCTTCCAAAAGTAGACTAAGTAGGAAAATATGTTATATATATACACTAGGTTTCGAGCGACTAATTAACTGTTGCAGACTACGACGTACTAGTTAAACATAACAGTTCCCAACCACAACTACACTCTAGATGGTCTCGAACACAAACGTCACATCCAACATCACTTCTGTGGTCTTCCTGCCAGTGATTAACACGGCTTGTCCAACCTTTAGATCATGTTCACTCTGGTGGAATTTCTTCCACCCTTGATTGCTGAAGACGACACGACCATCTAGGTCAATCTTGTATGCAATTGGGGTGATGTCAAAATGTCCTAGCTGTACTCCAGCCACGCCATCATCAGGGATGCCCATGGAGGAAACCACTTTCGTAGGTAATCTATATGATGTCACGTCATGGATTAAAAAGTAGAAGTACTCATGTCAAACAACAACCACCACAAGTTATATATGGAGCCATACAATGAACAAACGGGTCACAAATGGAACCCTGATGAAGTTATATAAAGGTAGTTGCCATACCATCTTATGTTGGACAAGATTTGTCCTTATCAAACGGGTCACAAATGGAACCCTGATGAAGGTGTTGATTAGCGGTAGGGTAGCTAGGAGGTGTTCCTTCTCATCATTTGTAAGGTGGCATCTTTGGGCGACAACCATAGATTCATATACGTCTTCCTCGCCACCAAGACCACAGATTTAGGGAATAGTTATCCTCGGCACGGGTCCTATCAAAGAAAAAATAACATTTCTTCCCCGGTAAGATCGTTCTATGTAATGAATTGCTTCCATCCTTCACCTCCCATGATAGTCATGTTCTTTCTTTTCTCGAGGTCAATCTTGTAGGTGCGCCCAAGCACCTTGAAGGGAACACTCTCACATTCTGCTGTGGCTAGATTGAACATGAACCTTGAATTGCATGGCACAGTGTGTGCACCAAAAACAAATGGTTATGGACTTAAAGTGTATTTTGAAAGAAAATTAGTTGTTACCACTTACCACTGAGTTCTGGAACCCCTCTTACTCTGACAAGTACATACTAAAGGACATGCCCGATGACAAACTGGATTTGCAATTGCTCTTGCATACTAGACACGACGCTAGATCCTGTTAGGAAAAAATGATGAATGTCTAAATGATATATCGTACTGAACTCCTAAAAGAAATAGACTGTATATATACATTAAACATATTATAATTTAAACACATGTCCGGATCCTAGTTTCTTACCTTTGGCGATTCTAACAACCACAACCTTAGGTGCTCTGAACCTTTCTTTCTTAGGTCTCTTGACTAGTTTCTTCACATTGTTATCAAATAGTGTGAACCTTGATTTCTTAGGTCTCTTGACTACAGGTTGCTTCACATCATCATCATCATCATTGGATGTGACATCGATTAAGCCAATGTTAGTTTTAGAAACCTAAATGGACATTGCAGTAATTAGAATTAATGTTTTATTTTGCTACTGTACAGTAGGTTTAACTACTATCTTAGAGTCAGTAGCAACAATTTTAAAACCTGCATTTTGATGCTATGATGTATAGTAGGATACTTCTACATCAGTTTCTACATGCTGTATAGTAGGATCCTTTCATTTTGTAGTATTCACAGTTTCTACATGCGCCTCTTTCTAATTCTTCCCTTGACAGTGTAGCCATTTGGAGACTTGCTAACTAGAAGAATCAAATAATAATTAGTGAACTACAAAAATCAAATTTAAAAGCATATGGTTTGGGCACAACTACAAGCATCGTCCAATGAGATGAATGTGTATAGAGCATGTAAAACAATAGTGGCCATGCAAAGACAGTAAGTAGATGCCTATCATCCCATCAATAGTCAAAGTGCCAAATTTTCATCATTAACCAGTTGTATACAATGAAAATCATAAGATTATCCCTTAGCACTACCATAGCTATGAAAAATATCAATTTGGGCCTCATACTCACAAATCACACATAAATCAATGAGATAATCTAACATATAGCAAGAAGCATGCACAACAAATGTGTTTGTATAGAACACGTGCTATATGCACATTATCCCATGGACAGAGATAGTGCCACCCTTTAATCATTGGCCAAATGCATGTGAAGATAATACAATGACCTACATCAATATATAATGTGGGCTCCATAGTAAGATAACACACACAAGTCAATGAGATGAATCTGTATCTACCAAGGAGATGTAGAGCCATAGTGGTTGTACAAAGACACTAAGTAGATGGAGATCATCCCATCAAACTACTAAGTGCCACATATTAGTCATTGGCCAGTTTTAAACAGTTAATATCATAAGATTATCCATCAGCACTAACATATAGCTATGAAAAAACATCAATTTGGTGGGCCTCATACTAACAAAGCACACATAAATCAATGAGATAATCAAGCATATAGCAAGAAGAATTTACAACCAATGTGTTTGTACAGAACACGTGCTATATGCACATTATCCCATGGACACGGATAGTGCCACCCTTTAATGATTGGACAAATGCATGTGAAGAGAATACAATGACCTACATCAATATATAATGTGGGCTCCGTAGTAAGATAGCACACACAAGTCAATGAGATGAATTTGTATCTACCAAGGAGATGTAGATCCATAGTGGTTGTACAAAGACACTAAGTAGATGGAGATCATCCCATCAACAAGCTAAGTGCCACGTATTAGTCATTGGCCAGTTGTAAACAGTTAATATCCTAAGATTATCCATCAGCACTAACATATAGCTATGAAAAACAACAATTTGGGCCATTAATTTTGGGACTACTTCAAGATCATCCAGTGACATAGACAGCAATGCCGCCACTCTGCCCTAGAACGAGGCGGTGACACTAAGGCCAAGATCCATCGCTGGTGACCTAGATGGAGCACTAACATGGTGAACCTAGAACGAGGAGGTGACGCGGTGAAGGGAAGTAGGTCAAGGAGCACTTACGTTGCAGCCGTCATCGCCAGGGAGGCAAGGGTGGTTGGTCGTCGCTGGGAAGGGGAGGGGAGGTGATTTGGCCGTCACAGGGGAGTGGAGGCGAGGGGATTTGGTTGTTGTTGAGGAGGGTATGAGAGGGGAGGGGATTTGTCCGTCGCTGGCGAGGGTAGGGGAGGGGATTTGTCCGTCGCCGGGGAGGGGATTCGACTGTCACCGGAGAGGGATTTCCCAACACTGGGAGGTGAGTGGATTTGGGGGAGTGTGGAAGGGACCCGTAATACCAAACGACAGGTGGGGCCCATGCTGGAGCTGGTGAGTGGCCCTATAACGAGCCGTTGCCCCAACCATACCGTAGTAAACTGCATCGCACTGTGTCGTGCCGGAACACATGGCTGCCATCGCTGCCGTCACATCTCCACCGTCGTCATTGTCATCACTGCCACATCTCGGCTGCCATGGGGATGCACGAGCCAGAAGGAGAGGGCGATGTTGTGGACCAGGTAAATTAGGTCTTGTTCCGTACCTGAATATGTTCTAGCTAGGGTTCTAGCAGTTAGGGGAATTTAAGAGTTTCAATGACTTGTTCTGCAGAGTTGGGTTGGAATCGATGTGGAGCTGCCAATTTCCATCCTAGATCAAGAGATTGGTGGGAAGGAGCTAGATCCTAGTTGGAGATGCCAATGCAACCATGTTCCTGCTAGGAAGGTTGCCTCCTATGGTGCAAACATTGGTAGAAAGTTTTTAGGTTGTCCAGATGAGGTTTGATGTTACTTGTACTGGATGGACAACCCATGGCCAACACAGATGTAGAGGATGCTTGCCTACCTATGTAAGAAGGCAGATGATAAGATGATGATTGAGCTGAGGCTGGCAGATAGAGACACAGATCTACAGATATCTAAACCGAGGTTGAAGAAAATGAGAAAAGAAATGGAATGCAAGCATGTTTGGTTCATGATGATGCTTAGTGTGGCATTGACTTTACGGTGTGTTCTTCTTTTTGTTGTTCGCAATTGTGGAAATAAGTATTGAATTATGGATGTATTCTACTTCCTCTTGGTTTTGACTTTTTAGAAATCAGTAAGAGAAATGAGTTTGTTGGATGTTTAGTTAGCTAGCTAGCTAGTCAGTTGTTTTCAGTATTCATGAGATGTATTTAACTTTTTGTACCAAACTCGTTGAAACTAGGAAAATCATGGTTGCAAAAGTAATGTGTATTTATTTTTTGTTGATTTCAAACATGGTGCAACCAGGAACAATAACCTTAGATTTTCTATATTGTTATAAAACCAGGAACAATCGCGTGTGTGTTTCTCACAGATTCATAGTAAAAAAATATTTTGAAATGTCGGAAATATGTGCAACCAGGAACAATCATAACAAACAACTTAAAAGGTACTGATAATATATAGAGGTACTAGTTATATATGTTCGATCACAACCACCACATACTACTAGTAGTACTTAATTACACAACCCAAACGATATACTATAACAGTACACCCATTACATAAACAGGAGGCAACAACAAGCAATAGGAGGCAGCAGAGGCAACATGAGGCGGCAGTAAAGGCAACACGAGGCAACACAAGGCGGCAACATGAGGCAGCTGAGGCAACAAGAGCTAGCAGTTAGGGCCACAGAGCAATGTGACCAAGGTTGGCATACTTGCTCAGGTAAACCATGAAGGTAGCGTGCTTGGCCTTCGTATGATTCGCACACCACTGTCCTCCACGGGAAATGCCCCCACCATGCTGCACGATGTTGTTCAGGTCTTCCGCAATCCTTCTTACGCAGGAGGGGCACCTGCACTTGTTTGCACCTCAGTGGAAGGGGAACCTCCCATTCCTCATCTACTTCAGGATGTGGTGGCTATTTGTGTCCCTGGACCACATACTTTCACCGACATC
The DNA here is from genome assembly GCA_910589775.1 of Avena eriantha. Taxonomy (NCBI): domain Eukaryota; kingdom Viridiplantae; phylum Streptophyta; class Magnoliopsida; order Poales; family Poaceae; genus Avena; species Avena eriantha. The sequence continues at coordinate 169,979,589 of OU342745.1, read as the reverse complement.
GCTATCTGGTTCCGGCAAATTCGCAAGTAGAGAGAAGAAGTCAGTGAACTAGGAGAGAGTTGTGTTGAGAGATTAATTTGAGCATGTGCGCACAAGTTGAACCTGCTTTTGAACAAACTATTCCATCACATATATATTTGTTTTGCATACATATATGATAAAATAAGTGCTATATAAAATTATACTTTTCTGCCAAATAATTTGAAAGAATCTATACAAGTTTCAGTATATAAAGATACATCCAAATTCTAACAAAACTGAGACATCCTTTTTTAGGACAGATGGAGTAATTCTTTCCATTTATCTTATCAGTAAATTGGTAAAACAAAAAGAAGTTATGACTAGCTAGTTTTATTCAGTTTGAACATGGTATAAATAGGAATTTGTTTTCTCATAAATATATACTCAGTGTATTATGAATTTAACAATTTGTTTCCCTAAACAAATAACCGAGATGGACTACACAAACAAATTTAATTTATCAGCATTATTTATGCATCTATTCATATAAATACACAATTTACTATAACAGAGATTGGATAAAACATGCATGATCCAGTATTTAACATATGCACTCCACTTAAGTAAAAATTATAATGTTTTCTTTCAAATAATTTGAATGAATATCTATAAAAGTTTTAGCATATATATAGATACATCCAAATTTAATAAGAAATCTGAGACATCCTTTTTTAGGACAGATGGAGTAATTATTTCCACTCATCTTATCAGCAAATTGAAAAACAAAAAGAAGTTATGACTAGAACATGGTACAAATAGGAATTTGCTTTCTCCTAAATATACTCAGTTAATTAGGAATTTAACAATTTGTTTCCCTAAATATAATAGAGATGGACATTTATCTGCATTTTAATGCATCTGTACATATGATTTGTTTCGCTAAATATAATAGCGCTGGACATTAAATTTATGTTAATGTAATCAGGAGCACCTATGATTACTATATATATATATATCTGTGTGTGACTTTTATCATACAAATCAAATTATACATTGGACAGCATGAACACAACCTAGAAAAGAGATCTAAACTCCACATGAAGTTATACACTATAAAATATCGATCAAAAGGACCAACAAAAGATGAGCATATATAGAACTACAAGGCGCCTAGAACTACTAGGGGCAGATCAAATCAAACTAGAAAATGTGCGACTGAAATGACTAGGGGCAGATCAAAACGACCAACAAAAGATGAGCATAGAACTACTAGGAGGAGAAAAAATTAATTAATCAAACTCTACAAGATCAGAAAACCCTACAAATTAAAATATGAACAGTAAAATATGAAAACCCCATTCACTATTTAGATCTAATTACCTTTGGTTCTCCATCGCAGGGTTATTGCTCGAACACGAACAGATCCGTAGGTTCTTCATCCTTGTTGTCGTCGAAGTAATTGTAGTCCACCTTGTTATCTATAACCGCCACCGGATCTGCAATCGCTTCCTCTTCGACCTTGTTATTTGCTTCCTTCTAGACGATGGCATTGGCTGCCTTCTTGTCGATGATGACCTTGGCATCCTCGGCAACCACCAGTCTTGATCTCTTCATCTTCACGAGAAAACGATTTCGTACTTGTTGCTAGGGTTTCCTTCTGTTCTTTGGAGTGCAGGCAAGAGTGGGATGGAGTGTGGAGAAATGAATGGGAGAGGATGGGGAGACCGTGTGGCTAATGTCTTTTAAATGACTGGGAGACGATGGGCAGTTGGGCGGTGGGAGCGCACACAGGGTGGGAAACGTGTACATTGCACGTGTCAATGCAAAACGCACGATTGGGAATGCAAAACGCACGTATACATAGTTTGATTTATTTTGAAGTTAATCATTTTTAGGCATGTTAATGGAAAATGCAAAACCCACACTCGATTTAATTTCTTCTAAATTTTTTAGTAAATCATTGTTACTCTAGATACTCAATGCATGCATGCATGCGGACCAAAAAGCTTTCCAACGTGTTTTTGGTCTTTGTACACCATGGTTTGACACATGGATCCCCTAGAGTCATTTGCACACATTGATATCCACTAGTCATTGATCCACATGACCACATTTTCTTTTTCCAAAACCATATTCATATATATATATATATATATCTACACATGACCATGCATTTTTGGTCTCTATGACCATGATGGTTTGCCACTTGGATCCCCTTGGAGTCATTGCACATTGCATATGTGTTCTTTTCCAAAACCACATTGATATCTACATGACCACACACACTCGAGTGAATTATGTCATAGATGTAAACATCTGTCACACTGGTGTTTTTGGTCTCTCTGTGACTATGATGGTTTGACACATATATATATGGATCCCATAGAGTGATTGCATGTGTTATTTTCCCTAAACCACACCTATCTCCAATATACTCATTATGGATGATCCACCGACCTTACATGTGTTCTTTTCCAAAAACACATTAATATATAGACCAAACACACACACCCTACTGATCCAGGATTCTGTGATGCAACTTCTGTCACACTGGTGCATGCAATGTGGAAGTTGCTTTCCAATGTGTTTTTGGTCTTCTACACCATCATTTGCCACTTGGATCACATTGATATATAGACATGACCACACACACCCCAGTGGATTCTGTGTGATGCAACTTCATTCACACTGCTGGAACATGCAATAATCTTGGAAGTTGCTTTCCTATGTGGTTTTTGGTCTCCTATGACCATGATGTGGTGGGTTGACACATATATATGTATCCCCTAGAGTGATTGCATGTGTTCTTTGCCTAAACCACACATTGATATCTCCACTAGAGCAGTCATTGATGATCCACATGACCACATTGATATCTATTCATGACCACACACACTCCAGTGGATTATATTCTGTGATGCAACTTCTCTGTCACACTGCTGGTGCATTACAATGCATGGACGTTGATTTCCTATGTGTGTTTTGCTTCTACACCATGGTTTTCCACTTGCATCCCCCTAGAGTCATTGCACATTGCATATTCTTTTCCAAAACATATCTACATGACCACAAACACTCCAGTGGATTCTATGATATGCAACTTAAATATCCGTCACAGTGGTGCATTGCAATGTGCGAAAGTTGCTTTGCTATGTGTGTTTTGCTTCTACACCATGGTTTGCCACTTGGATCCCCCTAGAGTCATTGCACATTGCATACACTTTTCCAAAACATATATACATGACCACACACAGTACTCCAATGGATCCTATGACCACATTATGGTTTGACACACATATATATGGCTCCCCTAGATTGATTTCATGTGTTCTTTTCCCTAAACAACTGTCAACACCCGGATTTTTAATCCAGATACTCGTTATGCCATACCTCGCAATCCCAAGATTACCATTTTTGCGAGACATAACGGATTGGATATCACAATACATCATCCATTACAAACCATACATAGGTCTTACACAAATAAGGATCTCATGATCCAGTCTTAATACAACAAGCAGCAGAATTAAAAGATAAGCGTAGCGGTGTGGTCCATCTTCAGGGGGCACAGGAAATGCTGACGAAGGCAGATAGTCCTAATTATCATAGCCGTCCTTCTGGCCATCATCTTGATAGTCTCCTTCATAGTCTGGCCATTAGAATAGCTAGGGACAAAAGCCATGAGTACTCTTTAAGTACTCGCAAACAACCAGTAACCAGAAATATAGTTCTAAGTTAAAGTGCTAAATCTAAGTTTAACTATGAAGTTAACTTTGAAACCTAAGCTGAGTTCTGAAGCAAAGAAAGATAAAATAAAATTCTAGAATCAGTTAAGTTGGGAAGCTATTGTCATAAACACAACCCTGTCGTGGTCAAGTCAAGATTCATCATTCATTTCATAAGTTGTTTGGAAAACATCTGACAATGAAACGACATGGCCATTCCAACTGTCCATAACCGCGGACACGGCTATTCGAATAGTTTGACACTCTGCAGAGGTGGTACACTTTCACCACAAGATTCGATACATCTGTCAATGATAACCCTGAATCATCATACTTAGTATATAGATAATCAAACATAACTTTCCCTTTACACACCCTAGTATAAGCACCTCTCCTATGAGCATGGCCTCCCAACAATAACCATCAGTCATCTTGGGCACTGCATAGGTGGACAAAATTGAGAGGTAGCCTCAGCTCAAACCTCTTCCGCGAGGAAACTAATACTAATGCAGATAAATTTCCAGCTAAGCCTTACCCAATTCAGGTAGTGTGGTTGTACGGTAAATTTGGAATGGTATCGCATCCGAATCCAACCATCAGTTTTATAAAAGGGTTAAGGCTCATGCCTCAACATTTTCACCATCATAAACCATTTGTGTTTCTCAACACATGTTAAAACATCTCAATAGAATGACTCATCATTCCAAGGTTTTCATAATTCATTTTCCTCAAGTGTTCCTGTTGGGTCTGCAGCATAGAAAACAAAAAATTTCCTACGATGAGAACTACACGCCAAGATCTATCTACTAGCTACAAAGCAACGGGTGGACATACATCCAACGAAAACTTACCCTCGAAGACAACGAGTTTTGTTAACGAGTAGGAACTCGTGGTTGATGTAGTCGTACAATTGCCGATCTCAAGATTGTGAGGAAGTCCGAGCGCCGCAACTCAGCAGCGCATCCGTACTCGCACACACGTTCAAGCCACCGGAAAACCTCCACCTCCTCGCTCCAGCGATCCAGCGGAAGCAGAAACTCCTTCCAGATGAAATGCCACCGGGAACATGTATCTCGCTAATCCGAGACCATGGGGGAATAATTCTAGAGGGGGAGAGATATCCTTCACAAGGAGGTGTGTGGATGAAGGAGGAAGAGGGGGCCTTTTATAGGAGGAGGGGGTGCCCCTCCTTCATGGCCGGCACATGAAGGAGGTGTCTCTTCACCTTCTCCATTCATGTGGTGGTAACCCCTCCATATTAAAATGCCTCTTCACATTCCCTTTTAAAGTCTCCACTTTAAATGCATTAAATTTCACCAAATTTAATGCTCTCTCATTTAATAAATTCTTTTATTAATTTTATTCATAATTTTCTTAATTACTTTAATTAACAAAAATTCACATATATCCCCTTGCAATATTTCAATATCACATGCAGAACCACTTTCTGCAATTTCACCCGAAACAATTTTCGGTTTCTATTGCAACAATTCCTGCGCTTTGCAATTCTTTCGTCTGAAACATATGTGCTCCAAAATGGTGTCCGGTAACTCTTAAGTGTGTCACCCTACGGTTCGCGAATAATGCAGACATGACCAAGACCCCTCTCCGATCAATAATCAATAGCGGGACCTGGAGATCCGTACTGACTCCTACACATTCAACGATGACTTCTGTGATCGTGAGAACCTTTAACGCTAGTAACTAAATACCTTTGTCTCGCGATATATACATGTCTGAGATTCGATCATCGGTATCTCCATACCTAGTTTGATCTCGTTACCGACATGCACTCTTTTCTCGTTCCCGTGATATAACATTCTAGTGATCACATCACTTGCTTGCAAGCTATTTCAATGTGATATCACCGAGAGGGACCAGAGTATATCTATCCGTCATCGGGATTGAAAAATTCCACTCTTGATCCATGAGCCTCAACATAACACCTTTGTAGCACTAAACCCATCTTTATAGTCACCCTGTTATGGTGTGACGTTTGATGTTTCCAAGATACTCTTCCGGTGTGAGCAATTAACATGATCTCATGGTCTAAGGATAAAGATTACTTCGTATGATGTTATAGCAATATAAACATAATGTATTTGATCGTAATGCTATACTTTGGATGAATGTTCATCACATCATTCCACTAATATTGTGACCTCGTTGTTAACAACATCCAATGTCCATGATCAGGAAACCTTGATCATCTTGTTAATCAACGAGCTAGTCTATACGAGAGGCATAACTAGGAACTTTTTATTTGTTTATTAAACACACATGTATTGACATTTCCGATCAATACAATTATAGCATGCAAAATAAACATTTATCATAAACATGGAATAAGATAATAACCACTTTATTATTGCCTCTCGGGCATATTCCCTTCAGTCTCCCACTTGCACCAGAGTCAATAATCTAGTTTGAAAAACTTTGCGTATTGAACACCTATGGCTTTCTGGTGTTGCATATACGCGATTGCTAGTGGTTAACATAATATACGGATCTGACAGCTTCAGGTTTGTGTGTATTTGCATGTCTTTGCGTCTCTACGCATCACTCATTCTCAAATGAGATGGCATTGTATAAATTTGGTCCTTTGGTGAGACCTTTAGTTCGTTCGGCTCAAAATATGTTGATATTATTGTCACACAATATATCTTCATAGTATTAGCCCACTTTGAACCACACCTAGTTTGATAACAAACTACTTAACACAAATGCCCTCCTTTGCTGCTACTATAGCAGATATATACTTAGCCTTTTGTTGTAGTATCCGCCACAATGTCTCAACTTTGGAACTCATCCAAATCCATCATATAACATCCTTTCCATTACATTGTGCCACCCATAGTCTAAATTGAGATAGATTTAATTTGTATCTTGTGACACAATTAGTATCAATGTAACACTTTACAATGAACTATCTTTAACTATTTGTCACTTATACATGATATATTCTTAGTTCTTCTAAAGTTCATAAGAATATCTTTACTATTGTCCAATGATCATCTTATGAATCATTCTCGTATATGCTCATAACATTTAGAGCATAGGACATTCTGGATATATACATATCATGGTATAATCAATCAAAATCTTCATGTGATTTTACTTACCAAGTGTTGAAAAACTTGAATCTTGGTACAATTCTTTCCATGCAGCAAGAACCTTTCTTGTTGTTTCCATATTGAAACCTTTCAATATCTCATATATGTATGTCTAGCACAACCATATTTGCGCCTTAATCTATCCATATAGATATTGATGCCAAATATTCCCGTTTGCCCAAGTCTTTCATCGAAATCTTATTTTAATGAAATTCTTAACTTGTGTCAATACAAGATACATCATTTCCAATCAACAATATGTCCTCTACATAATGTATTAGAAATATGTCTCAGCTCTCCCAGTTAATTTCTTGCAAATGCAAGCATCTTCATCATCTCCGATGAATTTAAACTCTTTTAACAGTTTCATCATGGTGAAAATTCGAACTCCGCTATGCTTTCTTCAACTATTGAAGTTTGCATGCCCTTTTAGCACCCTTTGAATTAACAAAACCCTTCGGACCATGTCATGTACATGTCCTAGGTAACCATTCTATTAGAAGAACCTTGTTTTGTTTATTCAACTACCATATACCAAATTATATATAGTGGTTTCTACATTAATCCGTCAAGACTATATATCGCTATGAAAGATCAAATCTTGTCATAGTCAACTCCTTGGACATTGTCGTAAACTTCTTTCCGACATGTCGACTATTTCATAGATGTTAAACATCCATGTCTTATTTCTTTATAGATCCAAACACGACCGATAGGCTTCACGCCTTTCCGGAGGGTCTTCCAAGTTCAGAAACTTGATTTCTCATGTATGGATACTATCACGGATTCTATGACTTCTAGTCATTTTATGGAGGCCCATCATCGCTTCTTTGCATGTAGTCGGCTCATCATTGTCAAAACAATAACGACTTGTTTATCAAATCTTACTATTTGATTCTTACCGACCTACACGGTTCTATAGGAACTCTAATCTCCGAGATCACACCTTTTGTAATCACGGGAGCCTTGAGAATTGTGGCCGCCACCGGGACACTTTCCGGCGCTGCGCTACTTAGGACATATAGCTAAGGTTCAACAACCTTATCAAAGTTCTATTGTCCTGCCACTTAACTTTTCGCGAAAAATTCCTTCTCAAGAAACATGACGTTCCAAGTAACAAACTCTCTTGTCCTCGATGTTATGGAGAAATTCCCAACAAATTCTTTGGGATAACCTACAAAGACGTGCTTATCCGAATTTGGTTGTAAACATTTTACTTATGCATAGCATACCAAAATTTAAGAAAAGACAATTCGGGTTTTATCCCAAACTATAACTTATATGGTGTCATTTCAACGGATCACGATGGTGCTCTTTTCAGTGTAAAAGCGGTAGTCTCTAAAGTTTCCATCTTTAAAACATAATGGCAGTTTTATAAATGACACCTTTGATCTTACCATGTCAAACATGGTTTGATTTCATCTCTCGAATATGCCATACTCCTATGGTTTATTGGGAAAACACAAATCATGGAACAATTCCTCAAGTCTTAGATGTTTTTGCTAAACATGTAACTCAAATATCTTCCTTTATGATCGAATCATAAACTCTTTATTTTCTTGTTACAATGATTTTCCACTTCATCTTGAAAGTCTTTCAACAATTTTCAAATGTTTCATACTTCTTCCTTATTAAGTAAATATACAGATATATTCACTCAAATTTTCGGAGAAAGCATATGAAGCAAAAAGATTCATCGCATATGGCTACACATAATGGAATATGCAGATCAGCATGCACAATTTCCAATAAGCTAGTCATCCGTTCCTCTTTGGCCTATGAACGGAGTTTCAATTATCTCGAGGAAAGTCTCACATGCGTCAATTCATAAAAATCAAAGACTCCAAAATTCCATCAACATGGAGTTTCTTCATGTTTTCTTTCAAATATAATTTAAATAGCGATGTCACTTCATAAGTGATCTTTCAATCAATTGTCTTGCAACATTTTAGCAATAGTGTTTATGGATGTGATTTCTCCCACTAGACTTGTAAAAGTTCATCCATCCTTTATGGAATCCGGTAATTATTTGAACAACCATTGTCCTCGTAATACCAGAACAAAATAACAATTATTAAAACAAATCTTGAAGGCTAGATTTGACGACAACGAAAAACACAATAACACTTTATTTGTTTTCGATGAACATCATTACTCATTCTCTTGCTAGTTACTTAGGCCATTGTAGTTCATGAATTGCGTTGTCCTGTATGACACTTCATACCAACCAATTCGGTATCCAATACCGGTATCCAATACCTAAGAGCCACATTGTTTAACAAGCAAGGAATACACATAACATGTATATCTTCTATATACCTAAGTTGGACATCTCCAACCTTTTATTTTCTGCCAAATATTTTATAGATTCTCTTTCAGCAATTCCTTTTCTTTTAAAAGAATCTATCAACATCAATAGTGGTGTCATCAACATGACACATGGTACAAAGCTTGTATATAGTCAAATACTAATACCTTTGGACTTGCACTTTGAAGTGGATCACCATCATCAAATGTTTGGCATTCTTTCAAAAATCCATTCTTTAGTAATCTATTAGTGTAGTAAACATTTTACTTACATCTTCTATTCATCCTTATCATGACAACTTTCATGATCAAGCTACTATAGCCCATCAGGAAGAATCGCGAGTATAATATCACTTCCCAAAACCTTTTTGGTAGATCAGGATGCTTAGCGTCTCCAACCTTCACAAATTCTCATACAATATGAGAACATGTATTTTTCTAAATTATACTCTATCATAATGCAACCAAAAACATTGTTTCAGATATCACAATATCTTTCACACATGATGGTTTCTGAAACAATTTTCAGCTCCAATATAATCTTGATATTAAAACAACTTTTGAATATCAATAATCTTGGAGGCAAACATGATACTTTAGATACTAACATTGGAATTCTTACTCTTGATTTAATACTACTTATTATACTTCATGGAGTAAATAGAGTTTGCTGAAAGTTTGCAATAGGACTTATAAACATTAAATTGACATTCAAAACAATACGATACCAGTTCGTAAAGTAAATATCCAGAATTCTATAGTTTTATTATCTCAAATAAAAACTAAGCATAAGGTAGAAAACGAATGCCAATGACTCCAACAAACTATGCAAATTCACTTTGATTTAATTTATGACAAATTTGGTTCGACTAATCCAAATTAGAAATGAACTCCCACTCAAAAACGACATCCCTCGTGCCTTTTTTTGGTGATTACATGAACCAAATCCACTACACCAAGTCCGATCATCACGTGAGTTGATGTAGCTTCAAAGGCGAGCATCTATATGGGCATCATATCAACTATATGACTCATGCTTAACCTTTCGGTCCGTGTTCCGAGGCCATGTATGTACATGCTAGGCTCGCCAAGTAAGAACCTTAGCTCGCATGTGTAAAACTGTCTTACACCCGTTTGTATGAAAGCATAGAGTCGAGTACACCCGATCATCACGTGATGTCTCGAAACACGATCCATAAAACGGTGCATACTTAAGGAAGAACACATTTTATCTTGATATTTAAATGAGGGATCATCTTATAATGCTACCAAAACGCCAAACTAGCAGTATAAGATGCTAACATCTAATGTGTAAAGTGAGATGATATGGTCCATGCATTTGATCTCTATCATTTGCATCGTGGTATGATCTCTATCATTCCTTTGTGTGTAAGGCCAAGGTCTATGGAACTTACACGTTAAGTGTGTTGTAAGAGTATCTATCATACATCTACTTACAACAATACCACATCTATACACTATCCCAACAACGATCTAAACTAGACGCCTCTAATTTATCAATTGCAAGTTTTACGTGGCTTAGGGCTTTCGGAGATAGAACCGTTCTTACCTACGAACATGAACCACAACGAGGATAACCAAGTTATTAGCAACTCGTTGTAAATCAGATATTGACTATAGTAGGAGAGATAGACACCCGCCAGCCACTTATGCAAAACAAGTTGCATGTTAGTCGTGGAACCGGTCTCATGTACGATGACATGAAAGGTTGGTCTGGGCCGCTTCATCCCACTATGCCACCAATATCCAAAATACATAGAAGATGCAATAACATGATCATCATCGCCCACATATAAACATATGTGTACTACCCATGCAAAGCACCTACGCATAGATCAGGCTCTGATACAACTGTTGGGTCCGTAGCATAGAAAACAAAAAAATTCCTACAATGAGAACTACACGCCAAGATCTATCTACTAGGTACAAAGCAACGGGTGGACATACATCCAACGAGAACTTACCCTCGAAGACAACGAGTTTTGTTAAACGAGTAGGAACTCGTGGTTGATGTAGTCGTACACTTGCCGATCTCAAGATCGTGAGGAAGTCCGAGCGTCGCAACTCAGCAGCGCGTTCGTACTCGCAGACACGTTCAAGCCACCAGACAACCTCCACCTCCTCGCTCCAGTGATCTAGCGGAAGAAGCAACTCCATCCAGACGAAATGCCACCGGAACATGTATCTCGCTAATCCGAGACCATGGGGGAATAATTCTAGAGGGGGAGAGAGATCCTTCACAAGGAGGTGTGTGGATGAAGGAGGAAGAGGGGGGGCTTTTATAGGAGGGGGGGTGCCCCTCATTCATGGCCGGCGCATGGAGGAGGTGTCACTTCACCTCCTCCATTCATGTGGTGGTAACCCCTCCACATTAAAATGCCTCTTCACATTCCCTTTTAAAGTCTCCACTTTTAATGCATTAAATTTCTCCAAATTTAATGCTCTCTCATTTAATGAAACTCTTTTATTAATTTTCTTCAGAATTTTGTTAATTACTTTAATTAACAAACATTCGCATATAGCCCCTTGCAATATTTCTATATCACATGCAGAACCACTTTCTACAATTTCACCCGAAACAATTTTCGGTTTCTATTGAAACAATTCCTGCGCTTTGCAATTCTTTCGTCTGAAACATATGTGCTCCAAAATGTTGTCCGGTAACTCTTAAGTGTGTCACACTATGGTTCGCGAATAATGCAGACATGATCGAGACCCCTCTCCGATCAATAATCAGCAGCGGGACCTTGAGATCCGTACTGACTCCTACACATTCAACGATGACTTCTGTGATCGTGAGAACCTTTAATGCTAGTAACTAAATCTTTTTGTCTCGTGATATATTACATGTCCGAGATTCGATCATCGGTATCTCCATACATAGTTTGATCTCGCTACCGACATGCACTCTTTTCTCGTTCCCGTGATATAACATTCTAGTGATCACATCACTTGCTTGCAAGCTATTTCAATGTGATATCACCGAGAGGGACCAGAGTATATCTATCCGTCATCGGGATTGAAAAATTCCACTCTTGATCCATGAGCCTCAACATAACACCTTTGTAGCACTAAACCCATCTTTATAGTCACCCTGTTATGGTGTGACGTTTGATGTTACCAAGATACTCTTCCGGTGTTAGCAATTAACATGATCTTATGGTCTAAGGATAAAGATTACTTCGTATGATGTTATAGCAATATAAACATAATGACTTTGATCATAATGCTATCCTTCGGATGAATGTTCATCCCGTCATTCCACCAATGTTGTGACCTCGTTATTAACAACATCCAATGTCCATGATCAGGAAACCTTGATCATCTTGTTAATCAACGAGCTAGTATATAAGAGAGGCATAACTAGGAACCTTTTATTTGTTTATTAAACACACATGTATTGACGTTTCCGATCAATACAATTATAGCATGCAAAATAAAAATTTATCATAAACATGGAATAAGATAATAACCACTTTATTATTGCCTCTCGGGCATATTCCCTTTAGTTCCCATCTAAGGTGACTCAAGTTTTTGATCTACTTTAAAGTACCAAGTTAAGAGTGTTCACTAATGTGGAAAAGAGGGTTCAATCTCATGCCATAGAATGACATCAAAAGAGGTTCTAAAAATGTCAAGTTTTATACTCTTTATGCTACCTTTAAAACAAGTAAAGAACTTTGGGTGAAGTAAAGGAAGTAAAGCTTGTAAATAAGACTTGGGGTATCTAATAGTCAAAGTAGTGTGACCAAGGCATGCCTAAAGCATCCTTGCTAAACCATCTAGTTTAATCCTAGCTTGCTAAGCATTATACTTGCAAGTGTTAGATTGCATTGTTAATGGGGGCTTGCCTTGGGTAGTGCAGTGGTTGAAGTTTTCTTCTTCTTCTTCTTGGTAGAACTCCTCCTCCTCGAAAGCTTGGTCGGTACTATCGTCTATAAATACATACGGAATACACAATCACCAAACAATACTTAACTAGTCTAATTAGCATTCTAAGGCACACATTTGATGATCTGTTATCATCATAAGTATCACAAGTTTAATTCAATAGTTTCACTCTTTTTAATCTAGAAAAGTAATTTCTACTCATTGAAAAATTAACTAAGATTTAATATGCAGCACTTTAAATATGGGATCATGTGGACACATGTCATCACCACATATTCTAACATGTGGGAATGTGATTTAAGGATTGGATCATAATTACTTTTGTTTAAGTTCAATATTTAATGATTTAAAGTGACTAGAAATGCCTATATAGCATTATTTTGGTACTAGTCCAAAGTCACTGCAAGTAAACCTTAATATTATTACATATTTAGATAGATATGGTGAAATGTGATTTTTGAGAGTTCGAATCAACTCAAAACCTATCTTGGTTGATTTTATAAAAATGTTGCAAGGTGCGAATGCTTCTGTTTTGTTATTTTTACTAGGAGAGATCTATAACTCTAATTGAATTAAATCTAGCAGGCTTGGATAGATCATTTCAAAACCATTCAGGCAAAATTGGTTTCATACCATTTGGATTTGTCTAACTCCCAGAATTGATTTTTAAACTAGTGGACAGAAAATAGATTAAATCTAAATAGAAAAAAACTAAAATTGAACTCGCACGCGCGGGAACTAACTAGGACGCCCATCTACGCACAGTGCGTGCAGCAGGCTGCCTGACATGCGGGATCCACCGGTCAGCGGCACAAAATCACCGAAACGGTATCTAGCATCCTAGGCCACACGATCTAAAGGGGATCTAACGGTGGAGAGTCATCGTCGACGACGGATTACTCCGGCAAGAACTTGACCTAGACGCGGCGGTGGGGGTCGATAGGGGGCATACTAGGGCTCCAGCAAGGTCGGTCAGGCGGGCAAACTGGCTGGTAGACGACGGCGAGGCGAGGCGAGGCGCGGTTGCGGTGTAGCTTGGGGTGCCCTAAATCGCAGACGCTCTTCTCCTCCTGTTGCGGTGGCTTCGGCTCAAATTCCGGCGAGACAGAGCTCGAGCGGCTTCGGCTACAGGTGGGTAAGGTTCAGAGAGAGGTGGGGAGTGAGTGAGTGTGGAGAATTGAGGATGGAGTGGCCGCTTTATATAGGGTCAACGAGGGGGCAGAGCGAGCGCCGGTGAGGTTATCGGTGACGACGATGCGGGGCTCTCTCGGCATGGGCGAGGGCGGCGGTGGATACTCTATCCCTCGGTGGTCCTCTAGGACTTAAAGGCGCGTCAAGGCAAGGTCTCTACTGGTCGGGAGCGTGGGGTGAACTGCGCGGACGGCGGTGTTCGACGCGGTTCCTCCGGGCTCCTGGTCACGAGGCGGCGAACGACGATGTCTAGGCGGTTGCTAGGCCTGCTGCGGGTGCTGCCACGCAAGGCTAGGGCTAGGTGAGGTCGGTGCTGCTCTGGCGGGCGCGGCGCTCCGGGGTAATCGGGATGGCCGACAGAGGCATGGGTGCGAGCAACTGGGGCTTGTCCTCCGCTCGATTTTGGTCAGGGGCTGGTCGGGGCGAAGCGGTGTGATGGCGTATGTCTGCCAGCGAGCGAAGGAGAGCGCGGGACGGGCTGGGGCGAGCTGTCTGTGGTCGACCTGGCGCATGGCGTCGTGCGGCTTGCTACTGGAGCATATAGGAGAGAGGGAGAGAGAGTTAGGGCCGGGGTTTTAGCTGGGGGAACAAGGGGACCAAGTTAGGCCCAAATGGTGACCAAATCCACTGCTCACTATAGCGTTTTAGGTTTTGTGAGATTTGTGTCTGCCACCTATTTGATGAATTTTGGTTTCAAATTTTTTGAATGATCTCCACTAGTACTAGGTAGTCTCTGGTTGGAAGGGTTTTGAAAGTGAAGTTCAATTGGATGGTTTTTGAAATAGGGGTGATCTAGGCATATGCATTGAATTCAATTTTCTCATGCCATTTAAAATAAGTTTTTGAATGTTTTTAGCAGATCAAAAAGTGGGTCTTGGTACCTCATTATGTGTACTAGCAAGGGGTGTAAAGATCTAGAATTATTTCTGTTGAGAAATGAGTGCTAGGAACACTCAAAGTAGTGTAGTGGATTAAAATGACCAAAATGACCATTCCTCCTTTTTAATTGTTTTTGATTTGATTTTCTTTGGGATTTTCTTGGGAAAGCTTTAGATGATGTTTAATTTACCATCAAAAACATTTTACAACCAAAGAATCACAGAACCATGGCAATTCAAAACAATTCCTAAATTAAATGCACATACACATGAATGCTTTCATTTTTAATTTGGGAAAGTTTTTGTTAACCCTATTTTTGATTATCTGGATCTTGATAAGCTTGGATTAAAGTTTTGGGATGTTACAAACCTTCCCTCCTTAAACAAAATCTCATCCCGAGATTTACAAAGAAAGCTAGGAACTAAAGAGATCTGGGAACTCTATCCTAATGTAGTCTTCGCGCTCCCAAGTGGCTTCCTCCTCGGTATGATTGCTCCACTGAATCTTGAGAAACTTGATGCTCCTGGTCCTGGTGGTTCTGTAGGCTTCTTCTAAGATACGGATGGGCACTTCTCGATAGGTCAGGTCATTGTTGATTTCTACAGCCCGGTGATCGATGTTCTTGAAAACTCCAGTCTTCTCGGGCACTTCCAAGCATTTGCGAAGTAACGAGATATGGAACACATTGTGGATGGCTGACATCTCTTCAGGCAATTCCAGTTGATACGATACTTCTCCTCGACGGTTCAAAATCTTGAAGGGCCCGATATATCTGGGGGCTAACTTTCGTTTCAAACTAAAGCATTGAGTTCCTTTCAATGGCGAAACCTTGAGATACACAAAATCTCTGACATTGAAAGTCAGGTCTCTCCTTCTCTTGTCAGCATAACTCTTTTGTCTCGATTGGGCGGTCTTGAGGTGCTCACGGACTTTGTGAACCTTCTCTTCCGCTTCTCGGAGAATGTCGGGTCCAAAGATCTGACTCTCCCCTACTTGCGACCAATTCAAAGGGGTACGACACTTTCTTCCGTATAGGAATTCAAATGGTGCCATCTGCAAACTAGCTTGATAACTGTTGTTATATGAGAATTCTACGAAAGGCAGGCAGTCTTCCCATTTTGATACGTATTCCAACACACAAGCTCTAAGCATATCGTCTATTATCTGGTTGACTCTCTCAGTCTGTCCATCAGTTTGCGGGTGATACACGGTACTGAAGTTCAACTTGGTTCCAAATCCTTCTTTGACTTTCTTCCAAAATCTCGAGGTAAACTGAGTTCCTCGATCTGATACTATGGTCTTGGGGGTTCCATGCAGACTAACAATTCTAGCGATATACGGTTCTACTAACTTCGCACTCTGGTAGGTAGTCTTTATAGGTATAAAGTGCGCTACCTTGGACAGTCTATCGACTATGACCCAGATTGAGTCATTTCCCCTACTAGAAGTAGGCAAACCAGTGATAAAGTCCATTCCGACGGAATCCCATTTCCATTCCAGAATCTGCAATGGTTGCAACAGTCCTGCAGGTCTCTGATGCTCTGCTTTGACTCTTTGACAGATGTAACATTTGGCGATGTAGCTTCCGATTTCTCTCTTCATCTTGTGCCACCAAAATTGTTCCTTCAAATCCTGATACATCTTTGTTCCTCCGGGGTGGACAGAATAAAGAGTGTCATGAGCATCCTTCATGATAACTTGCTTCAACTCCGAATCTGCTGGCACACAGATATGTCCTTTGTAGCATAGTATACCTTCTTCATCTTTAGTGAATCCAAGTACCTTTCCTGTACCAATACGACGTTTGATTCCGTCGATACTTTCATTCCCCTTCTGGGCTTCCTTGATTTGGCTAATCAAAGTGGGCTGAAGTTCAATGCGAGCTAAGAATCCTTTGCTAACTAATTCAGTCCTAAACTGCTCCAACTCTTCATACAAACTTGGTTGCTTCTCCTTTATCATGGTGTTTAGCCTACATGGCAATCGGCTAAGAGCATCCGCTACCACATTGGCTTTGCCGGGGTGATAGTGAATGTCAAGGTCATAATCCTTGATTAACTCTATCCATCTCCTTTGCCTCATATTCAGATCCTTTTGAGTGAAGATATACTTTAAACTCTTGTGATCTGAGTAAACCTCACAACGATTACCCATCAAATAATGACGCCATGTCTTCAACGCTAGAACCACGGGTGCTAGCTCAAGATCATGGGTCGGATAGTTCTGCTCATGATGTTTCAGTTGTCGAGACAGATACGCGATGACTTTGCCCTCTTGCATCAATACACATCCTAGACCAATCTTGGATGCGTCACAATACACATCAAACGGCTTCTTGATGTCTGGCATGACCAATATTGGGGCTGATATCATTCTCTTCTTCAGCTCCCGGAAACTGGCTTCACATTTGTCAGTCCATTCAAACTTCTTGTCCTTCTTCAACAATTGGGTCATGGGTCTGGCGATGCTCGAGAATCCTTCTACGAACTTGTGGTAGTATCCCGCTAATCCGAGAAATGCACGGACTTGGGTTTGAGTGGTTGGGGTTTCCCATTCTTCGACATCTTTGATCTTGGCGGGATCAACAGAGACTCCTCCGGCAGACACAATATGTCCTAGGAATCCTACTTCTTTCAGCCAAAACTCACACTTCCTGAACTTGGCTTATAACTGATGTTCTCTCAGGGTTTCTAGGATGCTTCTCAGGTGTTGATCATGCTCTTGTTCTGACTTGGAGTAGATAAGGATGTCGTCGATAAACACAACTACAAACTTATCTAGGAAGTTCATAAAGATCTTATTCATGAGATTCATGAAATAAGCAGGGGCATTGGTTAATCCAAAAGACATAACCGTATACTCGTATAAACCATAGCGAGTAGTAAAGGCGGTCTTTGGAATATCCGTTGCACGAATCTTAAGTTGGTGATAACCAGTCCTAAGATCAATCTTTGAGAATACCTGAGCTCCAGTCAACTGATCAAATAGATCCTCTATCTTTGGTAAGGGATACTTTTTCTTGATGGTGACGTCATTCAACTTTCTGTAATCTGTGCACAGACGGTTGCCTCTATCTTTCTTGTCGACGAATAACACTGGTGATCTCCATGGCGATGCGCTTGGTTGAATCAAGCCTTTCTCTAACATGGCATCCAACTGCTTCTTCAGTTCCACTAACTCTGAGGGGTTCATGCTATAGGGTCTCTGGGCTATGGGTCCGGTTCCGGGGATTAGTTCGATAATGAACTCAATATCCCTATCCGGAGGCATACCTGGCAATTCATCTAGGAATACGTCGGGGTATTCACAGACTACTCGGACTTCGTCTATGGTGGGCAGGGCTACACTCTTGTTGCACTTGAATTGACGGGGTAAGGTTTTAGAGATATGCTCTACTGTTACTCCAGAACTACTGGTCATGGTGATGGCTTCTTAGCACAGTCTATCACTCCTTTATGCCTTGACATCCAGTCCATACCTAGTACTACTTCCAATCCTTTGGTTCCAAGTACAATTAGGTTGGCATAAAAATCTATCCCATGTATTCTGATAGGCACAACTTTGCAAATTTTTCTAGCTTTGGTTGTTGAACCAGGGATTTGAACTATCGTGACATGCTTCAGGTTGGTTGGGTGAATCTTACTAGTGCATGCAAATTCTTCGGTGATAAATGAATGCGATGCTCCCGAATCAAACAATACTCTTGCTAAAACTGAGTTGACAGAAAACATACCCAGCACTACATCTGGCGCTTCATGGGCTTCTTCTGCGTTCATTTGGAAGAGACGGCCATTGCGGTTGTGAGGGTTCCCTGGGGAAAATCTTCTTCCTAGTTGAACACGACGCTACTGTTGAGCTAGGGCATTCACATTGGCATTGGCTACAGTCTTCTTGGGGCACTCATTGGAGTAGTGACCCTTCACTCCACACTCAAAACAAGTGATCTAGCACTTGTCCTTGACTGCGACAGGCACAGCATTGCTGCCAGTTCTGGGTACAGTGTTGTTGTTGTTGTTGCTGTTGTTCTTGGGAGGTGCACGGTTGAAATTGTTGGCATTGCCAGAGTTGTGATGGTTTCCTTCGGGCTTCCCATTGCCTCCGCTACGGTTGGGGTAGCTTGTGCGAGACGTTGGGGGTCGGTTCTTCCTTGGTGCATATCCCGATGAAGGGTTGGGACGGTACTTCTACTGACTGCTGGATCCAGATTGCTGCATCATGCGACGCTTGCGGTTGTCGTTTGCCTGGTTCATCTTCCCTTCCATCTGAATGGTAGAGTCGACTAGCTCTTCGAGATCCTCGAAACGGATGTTGACGAGGATAGTCTGCATGTCATCATGCAGTCCGTTCAGGAATCTCTCCTTCTTCTTGGCCTCCGTGTTGATCTGATCAGGTGCATATCTAGCAAGTGACAGGAATCTATCACGGTACTCTACCACAGTCATTCTTCCTTGCTTCAATTCGCGGAATTCATCTCGCATCCTGTTGACTAGACCTTGCGGCTTGTGGGTGCGGCTGAACTTGACTTTGAATGCTTCCCATGTCATCACTTGACCATGGTTCATCAGGCGGATACTGTTCCACCACGCTCTTGCATCTCCCGCTAGCTGGTGGGTGGCGAAGAGAACTTTCTCATTATCATCAACTCTTGCAACTTCTAAGTTATTTTCCATGTTCTGTAACCAGTCATCAGCATCTAGTGGGTTCTCAGATTGGTTGAAGATTGGGGGATTGGTATTCTGAAATTTTTTGAGTTTGGATCCCTGGTGATCCTGATTTCCATGCCCTTGCTTGTTGAGAGCCATCTGGGTGATCTGTTGAAGTGTTGCTAAGTTAGCTTGGTGCTCTGCCCGGCTTGCTTCACGGTCTGCGATGAGATTCTGCAAGATCTGCAGCATTGGGTCTTGCGACGAGCTACTCCCTCGTTGGTTTCCACGAGTCATCTGAAGATTGAGATAGATATAGGGGTAAGAGGGAAATTCTAAGGTTCATGGTTTTGGGGTTTTCAAAGCTAAAACTTTGAGTTAGACTTAGGTTTTTCAACTAACTTCATTTCATTCATGCAAACAAGCACACGGTACAACACACACCACAACAATCAAAGGAGAACAGATGGTTTGAAGAACCATTCTGCAAGCTACGATACAGTGGGACCGATACATCTTATGCTACGACAGTGCTCTAGTGCATTTACTCATCGTCGATGAAGTTGGAGTCCTCGTCATCAGTGTAGAAGTCCACGGCATCCTCCTCCAGAAAGTCATCATTGTTGCTGAGGTAAGAATCCATGTCTCCCTGGATGTCTTCACCCTCATCTTCTTGTTCCTTTGCTGCAAGCTGAGCTTCCTGCTCCTTGACGGTCTTCTCAAGGTTGGCCACCTTCTTGCAAAGACGGGCGATGGTGCGATCCTTCTTTGCACGTTGGTGGCGAAGAGACTGGCGATCCTGGACGAGCAGTGCGAAAGTCTGGGCCTTCTTGTCGGCAATGACACGGCTCTGGTTGGCTAACTCCCTAGCATTGTCCAGTTCCTGCTGTCTGTCATGCAGTAAGAAGTCAAGATTTTCCACTTGACGCCTCAACTCTGGTGACTTGGCATCTCCATCGGCATTCCCATGAAGTCATGTCTTGCATAGTGGGCAAAACGGGTTCCTTGGAACTTGTTGACGCTGAGGGCACATAGACGTGCGAGAGCTTCATGCATTGCCCTGGCTAATCCATCCAGCCAGTTGTTCTCACTCACGGAGAACTGAATTCTCCTGGAAGTTGGTGCTTCTATGCTTCCTCTAAGATCTGCGGTGACTCGCCACTTTAAGTCTCCTCCTGGGGGTCCTGGAAGTTGAGCTCCAAGAAACTCCGGATGTGGGCGTCCCAATAACTCCGACTGTGAATCCAGATCCCTCTCGAAGATCAGCTGACCTCCGTTTCCCAACTGGTAAAACTTGCTGAACTGAGTCTCCATCTACAAGGATTAAGGAGGAGGAAGTTAGTGAAGTGATCAAGTGTGTCAAATTTTATGTAGTAATGTAAGGATTTTGAGGAACATGAATTTTTGAGAAAGAATGAATCCACAAGGATAAGAGAGGGGATAGTTTTTCATAAATACTCACTTTGGTTTTTGAAACTAAGTTTTTGTTTGAACGTCCATTCTAACTAGGGTCTCCTATGGTCAGGATGGCTCTGATACCAACTTGTCCACACCCGGATTTTTAATCCCAGATGCCCGTTATGCCATACCTCACAATCCCAGGATTACCATTTTTGCGAGACATAACGGATTGGATATCACAGTACATCATCCATTACAAACCATACATAAGGTCTTACACAAATAAGGATATCATGATCCAGTCTTAATACAACAAGCAGCGGAATTAAAAGATAAGCGTAGCGGTGGGGTCCATCTTCAGGGGGCACATGCAATGCGAACGAAGGCAGATAGTCCTAATTATCATAGCCGTCCTGCTGGCCATCATCTTGATAGTCTCCTTCATAGTCTGGCCATGAGAATAGCCAGGGACAAAAGCCATGAGTACTCTTTAAGTACTCGCAAACTACCACTAACCAGAAATATAGTTCTAAGTTAAAGTGCTAAATCTAAGTTTAACTATAAAGTTAAGTTTGAAACCTAAGCTGAGTTCTGAAGCAAAGAAAGATAAAATAAAATTCTAGAATCACTTAAGTTGGGAAGCTATTGTCATAAACACAACCCTGTTGTGGTCAAGTCAAGATTCATCATTCATTTCATAAGTTATTTGGAAAACATCTGACAATGAAACAGTATGGCCATTCCAATTGTCCATAACCGCGGAATCGGCTATTCGAATAATTTAACACTCTGCAGAGGTGGTACACTTCCACCACAAGATTCGATGCATCTTTCGAGGATAACCCTGAATCATCATACTTAGTATGCAGATAATCAAACATAACTTTCCCTTTACAAACCCTAGTACAAGCACCTCTCCTATGAGCACGGCCTCCCAACAATGACCATCAGTCACCTTGGGCACTACATAGGTGGACAACATTGAGAGGTAGCCTCAGCTCAAACCTCTCCCACGAGGGAACTAATACTAATGGATATAAATTTCCAGCTAAGCCTTACCCAATTCAGGTAGTGTGGTTGTACGATAAATTTGGAATGGTATCGCATCCGAATCCAACCATCAGTTTTATAAAAGGGTTAAGGCTCATGCCTAAATATTTTCACCATCATAAACCATTTGTGTTTCTCAACACATGTCAAACCATCTCAATAGAATGACTCATCATTCCAAGGTTTTCATAATTCATTTTCCTCAAGTGTTCCCATCTAAGGTGACTCAAGTTTTTGATCTACTCTAAACTACTAATGTGGAAAAGATGGGTTCAATTCATGCCATAGAATGACATCTAAAGAGTTCTAAAAAGGTCAAGTTTTATACTCTTTATGCTACCTTTAAAACAAGTAAAGAACTTTGGGTGAAGTAAAGGAAGTAAAGCTTGTAAATAAGACTTGGGGTATCTAATAATCAAAGTAGTGTGACCAAGGCATGCCTAAAGCATCCTTGCTAAACCATCTAGTTTAATCCTAGCTTGCTAAGCATTATACTTGCAAGTGTTAGATTGCATTGTTAATGGGGGCTTGCCTTGGGTAGTGCAGTGGTTGAAGTTTTCTTCTTCTTCTTGGTAGAACTCCTCCTCCTCGAAAGCTTGGTCGGTACTATCGTCTATAAATACATACGGAGTACACAATCACCAAACAATACTTAACTAGTATAATTAGCATTCTAAGGCACACATTTTATGATCTATTATCATCACAAGTATCACAAGTTCAATTCAATAGTTTCACTCTTTTTAATCTAGAAAAGTAATTTCTACTCATTGAAAAATTAACTAAGATTTAATATTCACCACTTAAAATATGGGATCATGTGGACGCATGTCATCACCACATATTCTAAAATGTGGGAATATGATTTAAGGATTGGATCATGATTACTTTGGTTTAAGTTCAATATTTAATGATTTAAAGTGACTAGAAATGCCTATATAGCATTATTTTGGTACTAGTCCAAAGTCACTGCATGTAAACCTTAATATTATTACATATTTAGATAGATATCGTGAAATGTGATTTTTGAGAGTTGGAATCAACTCAAAACCTATGTTGGTTGATTTTATAAAAATGTTGTAAGGTGCAAATGCTTCTGTTTTGTTATTTTTACAAGGAGACATCTATAACTCTAATTGAATTAAATGCAGCAGGCTTGGATAGATCATTTTAAAACCTTTCAGGCAAAATTGGTTTCATGCAATTTGGATTTGCCAAACTCCCAGAATTCATTTTTAAACTAGTGGGCAGAAAATAGATTAACTCTAAATAGAAAAAAACTAAAATTGAACTCTAACACGCGCATGAACTAACTGGGTCGGCCCATCTACGCACAGTGCGTGCAGTGGCTGCATGACATGCGGGCTCCACTGGTCAGCGGCACAAAATCACCAAAACGGTATCTAGCATCCTAGGCCACACAATCTAAAGGGGATCTAACGGTGGAGAGTCATCATCGACGACGGATTACTCCGGCGAGAACTTGACCTAGACGCGGCGGTGGGGGTTGATAGGGGGCATACCAGGGCTCTAGAAGGTCGGTGATGCGGGAAAATGGGATGGTAGACGACGGCAAGGCGAGGCGTGGTTGCGACGGATCTTGGGGTGCCCTAAATCACAGACGCCCTTCTCCTCCTGCTGCGGCGGCTTCGGCTCCAATTCCGGTGAGACAGAGCTCAAGCGGCTTCGGCTAGAGGTGGGTAAGGTTCAGAGAGAGGTGGGGAGTGAGTGAGTATGGAGAACTGAGGCTGGGGTGGCCGCTTTATATAGGGTCGACGAGGGGGTAGAGCGAGCGCCGGTGAGGTCATCGTTGACGATGATGCGGGGCTCTCTAGGCATGGGCGAGGGCGGCGATGGATACTCTATCCCCCGGCGGTCCTCTGGGACTTAAAGGCATGGCAAGGCGAGGTCTCTACTGGTCGGGAGCGTGCGGTGAACAATGCACGGACGGCGGTGTTCGACGCGGTTCCTCCGGGCTGCTGGTCACGAGGCGGTGAACGATGATGTCTGGGCGGTTGCTGGGCCTGCTGCAGGTGCTGCCACGCAAGGCTAGGGCTAGGTGAGGTCGGTGCTGCTCTGGCGGGCGCGGCGCTCTGGGGTGATCGGCATGGCAGACAGAGGCATGGGCGCGAGCAACTGGGGCTTGTCCTCTGCTCAATTTTGGTCGGGGGCTGGTCGAGGCGAAGCGGTGTGATGGCGCCTGTCTGCCAGCGAGCGAAGGAGACACTACTAGGAAAACGCACGTATGTGGTGCACCTACTTTCCCCTTCCGTGGCGCACTAGGGGTGCGCCACGACTTCTGCGCTACGGCTAAAAAGTTCCCATAGCGCACTGCCAGGTGCGCTACAGGTATCTCGAGTTAGTTGTGGCGCACAAAACAGTGCGCTGCCATTGTTTTTCCTGTGGCGCATGACCAGTGAGTTACTAGTATCTAGTTAGTAGTAGCGCACTGGCTGGTGCGCCACTACGGTTGTTAATGTGGCGCATGACGTAGCGCGCTACTAGGACTTGACTAGGTGCGCCACCAATGTGGTGCGCCACTAACCACGTATATGTGCGCCACGGCTTAGCTTTTCAAAAAACAAAAAAAATAGTCAATACAGATGATATTCAATACAGATTATATACAATACAGCTGATATACACAGATATACAGTACAGAAATAAATACACAGATATACAATACAGAAATAAATACACAAACAAGATAGAAACAAATACATATAGATAAGGCACATACATAAATACACAGTATAAGTTATATTATTTCGATCAAGTTAAAAAGTAGCTAGTGATGACATGAATACATGTCTCAACCAAGTTAGAGCTCGCGGAAGCTCGCCTAGACATCTAAAGTAGGAACATGCATGACAGACAACCAAGGACGATAACCATCACCGCAACGGAGGTATAGGTCTTCATCCGGCTCCTCGTCCTAACTCCCGCTAGATAGCACGCGTATCTAGCTTCCGCCTCCACCATAGTATTGTACCCTTTGTAGCTATTGCCACTGAAACGGTGCACCTGTCTCCGGCAGTCTTCCCAATCATCATAGACTCCAGGAACCCGTCCCTTGTACACGACGTACCACGTCATCTAAAAGTTGGCAATAATAATTAAATGGTGGTGAAAAAACAAGTAAAAGTCGCATGTAAAGATATACTTATCAAATAAGGTAACAAAGTAAGCAGAAAATACCAAGTAGTAGCATGTACATGTCGACACACACAAGTACACGTGGGGATAAAGACTACAACTAGACCAACACATCAAGACTTCTGGCTCGGCTCAGGGAACGGGAGCACGCCTTGTTTCGTCATGAACGCCCTATAGTCACCCTGCGTCTTTAGGCGATCTACTACGTCACGGTTATTCGGGGGATTGCCTCCGTAGAAGACCCCCCCCCTAAAGTCATGACATCACGGCTGATGATTGCCCCAAAATGTTGTTGGATGCGATACATCTCTTGTCTAATATCTGAATCATTGATCCTGGCCTTGACTTCGGCCCACCGTTTGAGATGATCTGGCAGCGTAGAATTATGTTGCTCTAGTAGGAACGCCTTCATGTGATGGAGTGCATAGTAGGCTTCCTTCTGACTGCCTGCCGACTGCTTCACGCAGGGTAATTCCGTCACATGGGTGAAGACGTGCCTGCCAAACTTGAGCTTCTTACGCACGAAGGTGGCGCCTTCCGCTGAGGCATAGCCGGTGAGAGCATCATCCAGAACTTCCTTGATCTTGTCGTAGTTTTTCTTCTTTTCTTGACTCCCTGAGTCGAAATACGTGGCTTGTGAATGTTTTGGCGACAAGCAGATGAGTGTGCAGTGTTGATCTCTATGCAAAACAATTCAAACGGAATGTGTTGGAAAAAGAATGATGAAAATCTAATAAAGCATGTTATGGCGGCGAGTGAATAGTGACTTACTCGGGAAAGAAAGGCACGAGAATGTATTCCTTTGTCTTGTTCGCCACCAAGATGCCTTAGAGGTACAAGGCCACGAATCGCTGTTCAATGGCGCTTCCCAAGCAGCCATCACGCATGTAGTAGGGGTCCACTATAGGGATGCCCAGGGTGTTCTCTCTAATGATCTGAATGGCCAGGCTGAGAGAAAACAGGCGTACCATGGTATAATGCAGCGGATACAGGTGGAACATATTGAAGATGTCTTCAAACCGCATGAAGAACAGATCCGCGGGGACATTACCAACGAAGCCCAAGCCTCGTGGCACCTTAACCACGAATACCGGGTGCGAGGGGTCTTTCTCCGCAAGAAGGCGTCTCTCTATCGTCAGCACACCGTCATGCACACTCCTCATTTCTGAAGTGGCGAGCCTAAGCAATTTCTTAGTTAGCATGGGCTCACCCGCCACATGCATCCTCCACATAATACCCTTTGGTATTGGTGTCCTGTCCTGAAACCTGATCGGATTCGCAGTTGACGCCACCGGCTAGCTCGAGCTGCGAGATTTTCTTTTCCTGTTCTTCTTGCCTTTGGGGAAGTGGGTAGGCACCACAATCTGAGCATCGATCACCCTATGTAGTGTGTCAGGGCTTAGAACAAAGGGCCGGTTGGATGTATCCGCTGGCTCGGTGAAGGTGCAAGCTGGAGGCGTCTCTTGAGAACCAAAGAGACGTTTGTTGCAAGTGACTTTCTCTGTGGGGCCACTAGCTGGGTCTTCGTTTAGGTCGTCGGGGAAAAGATTAGTGTTGATGAAATCATCGAAGTAATCTTCGTCATCCTCGTTCAGATCCTACGCCATTGTCATGTCAATATGACCAGCCGAACAATCGCGTGGAGGTGACAGTGTGGGGGTCTTGCCATGGCTTGGCGCTGGCACGACAGGCAGTGTTGTTGTCTGTGGGGTGATCTCATCCTGGCTTAGTGTGAAGCACGAAGGGGAGCAGTAATATTTGTTCTTCTTGACCTTTTTACCCTTTCGACAACCTTGTGTCGCCTCCGACTGATGATCATCATCATCTTCCTGATCATCAGGAGTAGGGCGTCCTCCGTGAAGATCCTTCCGGATGCCCATGAATATCAAGTCGTTCCTTGCTTTAGGACCATCTTTCGTCCTATCTGGCATGTTGATTAGGGTGGCGACTAGACTCTCGCACACGTTCTTCGTGATATGCATGATGTCAAGGCTATGAGGCGTGCGGAGAAACTTCCAGTATGGTAACTCCTAGAAAACAGACCTTGTTTTCCATACCTTCATCAATGGCTTGTCTTGCTGCCTCTTTCGCTTCTTTCCCGGTTTAGGACACTCTTTCCAGTTTTTCAGCAATTCATCCACTTCTTCACTGCTCCTTCGCTATGGGATTCCTTGGGTCTCGGATTTTCCATTGAACAGATCTCCACGTTTTCTCCACTCATCATTCTTTCCAAGCCACCTTCGGTGCCCCATGAACACGGTTTTCGAAGACCCTGGATCTTTCTCTAGTTGGAGATAGGTCGTGTTATCCATGCACCTAACGCATGCGTAGAATCCTTGGATAACCTGCCCCGAGAAATATCCGCAACCTAGATAGTCTTGCACCGTAGTGACCAACGTGGCTCTCATTGTGAAATAATCTTGTGCGACAGCGTCATACGTATTGGCTCCGGATTCCCATAACATGGCTAGCTCCTCTTTCAACAGCCCGAGATATAGATTGATGTCGGTACCAGGTTGTTTTGGCCCTTGAATTAGCATACTCATTTGTATGTACTTCTTTTTCATGCACAACCAGGTAGGGAGGTTATACATCCATACAAACACGGGCCAAGTGATGTGCGTGCTGCTCTGGCTACCGAACGGATTGAGTCCATCGGTGCTTGCACCTAGCCTGATGTTTCTCGAATCTCCACCGAATTCTAGGAATTCGAGGTCTAATGCTTTCCACTGGCTACCATCTGAAGGGTGCGTCAGCAGCTCGTCCTTTTCAGGGTCATCGTCATCTGCTGGCTTCTTTCTTTCCGGATGCCAGCGCATGACATTTGCTTGCTTAGGGTCTGCAAAATAGCGCTGTAGACGAGGAGTGATAGGAAAGTACCATACCACTTTTCGAGGAGCTTTCTTCCCTTTCTTGTATCGACTAACGCCGCACACCGGGCATGTGGTTTTCTCCGCGTCCTCGCCTCGATAAATGATGCAATCATTGATGCAGACATGGTATCTAATGTGCAGTAGATCAAGAGGATACACGATTTCCTTGGCGTCCTCGATACTAGTTGGACACATGTTCCCCTCCGGGAGACGATCGTGCTAGAATGCCATCATATCGTCGAAGCTTGTGTCGGTCCATTTGTGTTTTGCCTTCATCTCCATAGCCTTGAGCGTTACATTCAACAGGGTATCATCGAGCCTGCATCCTTCATACAATGGAGTAACCGTGTCTTTCTCAAGTTGCGCAAGCTTGGCTTTCTCTCTAGCGGCAGCCCTAGCGTTACTCGTCTGCTTGAGAAGTAGTTCATGAACATAAGGGTCCCGCACCCAGCCTGACGTTGTTCCATCGTCTGCTCCGGCATCTAGATCATCATCATCCTGGTCTGCTTCCGCACCTTCACCAGCTCCAGGAGACTCTACTTCATCTCACCCGTCCTTGCCGTGATCATGATCATGTTGCCCACATTCCTCATTTTCTGCCCCCCCATTTACGGCCTCATCGTCTTCCTCATCACTTATCCACCGAGTGTAGCCATCCATGAAACCATGGCGGAGCAGGTGCGCCTGCAGATTTCCCGAATCTGAGTCAATCAACCAATTGAGTTTGCATCTTCTGCACGGACATCTTATCTTCGTCATGTTATTTCGTATCATGTCGGCCGTCTCGCATTTCAAAAATCTAGCCACAATGCCTTCGCTCATTATGCGGACCATGGTTGCCTGCGCGGTGTACAAGGTAGAATTAGAAGTTTATTACAACCACAGAACCAATGCATGCATGCAATGGTCGATGGAAAATTTCGGCATGACCTATCCTAAAATTAGGACCTTTGCGAAATGCCAAAGTCTTGCCAAAATGGAAATGAATCAATATTTTGGCAAAACAATGCCAATATATGAGAGAGCATACAATGCATGCTCTCCAAACACATAAGAGCATCGATCCTCTCCATATATATGTGACCATATCATCCATACACATAAACACATCCTCTTACATAGACAACTTACCGAGATGAGAGACCGAGAAGATCTTGAAGGAGAGGTAAGAGACCGAGAGGATGGTGGCCGGAAGGAGAGCTTTCCTCTATTATGTATGTAGCATCCAAGGTAAGTTTTACATGCTACAAATGGTGAAAGAGTGGAGAAATTGAGGTGGAAGGAGGAGGGGGCGAGATCCAAGGAGGAAGAAGGAGGGGAAAGTGAAGTGTGAGATGGTGAGATCTAGTCAAATGTGTAAAGGTATCTGCCAAAAAGTAGTAGCAGAACGCACATCCGTAGCGCACATGGGGGGGTGCGCCATAGGAGTAAAGAACATCCGTGGCGCACATACCGGCAGTGCGCTACAGACGTGTTTTCCCAGTTACATAGTAGGGTGGCCCGATCTTGCCTGTAGCGCATGGAGGCCATGTGCACCACGACTACCGGCCACACCTGTAGCGCACTTCATAGGGGTGCACTACGGCTATGTGGTCTACGGCTGATAGTGGCCTGGCCCACACACGACCGTGGCGCACCACCCGCATGTGCGCAGCTATTACGGTAGATAACCGTAGGGCACCTGTGGCCAGTGCGCCACGCCTATTTTAGCCGTGGGGCACCACTAGCACGTGCACCACAGATGTGCAGATTACCTATAGCCATTTTCCTGGTAGTGAGAGCGCGGGACGGGCTGGGGCGAGCTCTCTGTGGTGGACCTGGCGCATGGCGTCGGGCGGCTTGCTACTAGAGCAGATAGGGGAGAGGGAGAGAGAGTTAGGGCCAGGGTTTTAGCTGGGGGAACAAGGGGACCAAGTTAGGCCCAAATGGTGACCAAATCCACTGCTCACCATAGTGTTTTAGGTTTTGTGAGATTTGTGTATGCCACCTGTTTGATGAAATGCCGCAAAAAGCAAAAGTTTGAATTTTGGTTTCAAAATTTTTGAGTGATCTCCACTAGTACTAGGTAGTCTCTAGCTGCAAGGGTTTTGAAAGTGGAGTTCAATTGGATGGTTTTTGAAATAGGGGTGATCTAGGCATATGCATTGAATTCAATTTTCTCATGTCATTTAAAATAAGTTTTTGAATGTTTTTAGCAGATCAAAAAGTGGGCCTTGGTACCACATTATGTGTACTAGCAAGGGGTGTAAACATCTAGAATTATTTCTGTTGAGAAATGAGTGCTAGGAACACTCAAAGTAGTGTAGTGGATTAAAATGACCAAAATGACCATTCCTCCTTTTTAATTGTTTTTTATTTGAGTTTCTTTGGGATTTGCTTGGGAAAGCTTTAGATGATGTTTAATTTACCATAAAAACATTTTACAACCAAAGAATCACAGAACAATGGCAATTCAAAACAATTCCTAAATTAAATGCACATACACATGAATGCTTTCATTTTTAATTTGGGAAAGTTTTTGTTAACCCTAATTTTGATGATCTGGATCTTGATAAGCTTGGATTAAAGTTTTGGGATGTTACAACAACACATTAATATCTCCACTAGACTCATTATTGATGATCCACATGACCTTACATGTGTTCTTTTCCAAAACCACATTTATAGAGACCACACACACACTACTCCAGTGATCCTGCGATGCAACTTTCTATCACACTGGTGCATGCAATGTGGAAGGTGCTTTCGTATGTGTTTTTTGTCTTCTACACCATGGTTTGCCACTTGGATCCCCCTAGAGTCATTGCACATATTGTTGCATGTGTTCTTTTCCAAAACCACATTTATATCTACACGACCACACACACTCCAGTGTGGATTATTCCCTATCACACTGGTGCAACATGCAATGTGGGCTCTATGTATGTTTTTTCTTCTACGCCATGGTTTTTTCCACTAGCTTGGATCCCCCCTAGAGTTATTTTGCACATTGCATATGTGTTCTTTTCCAAAACAACATTGATATCTGACCACACACACTCTAGTGGATTCTGTGATGCAACTTCTCTGTCACATTGGTGCATTGCAATGTGTGGAAGTTGCTTTACCTATGTGTGATTTTCTTCTACAGCATGGTTTGCCACTTGGATCCCCCTAGAGTCACTGCACATTCATATATGTGTTCTTTTCCAAAACCACATTGATATCTACATGACCACACACACTCTAGTGAATTTTGTGATAGATGCAAACTTCTGTCACACCGGTGTTTTTGGTATCTCTATGACCATGATGGTTTTACATATATATATATGGATCCCCTAGAGTGATTGCATGTGTTATTTTACAAAACCACACACACACACCCTACTGATCTAGTGATTCTGTGATGCAACTGTCACACTGGTGCATCCAATGTGGAAGTTTCTTTCCTATGTGTTTTTGGTCTTCTACACCATGGTTTGCCACTTGGATCACATTGGTATATACATGGCCACGCACTCCCAGTGGATTCCGTGTGATGAAACTTCTGTCACACTAGTGCAACATGCAATAATGTTGGAAGCTTCTTTCCTATGTGGTTTTTGGTCTCCTATGACCATGATGTGGTGGTTTGACACATATATATGGATCCCCTAGAGTGACTGCATGTGTTATTTTCCTAAACCACACTTTGATATCTCCACTAGAGTCATCCATGATCCACATGACCACATTGATATCTATACATGGCCACACACACTGAAGTGGATTATATTATGTGATGAAACTTGTCTGTCACACCGGTGCATTGCAAAGTGTGGAAGTTGATTCCCTATGGTGTTTTCCTTCTTCTACACCATGGTTTGCCACATGGATCCCCCTAGAGTCATTGCACATTGTGATATGTTCGTTCCAGATTACGGATGTAGTATAGCTCTTTTTCCCTTGTAGACCTAGTTTTATCAAATCCTCGGGAAGCAGAAGCATAGTGAAGTTACTTTAATGGACCTTCAGGAGTTTTAGAATTCCTTTTGTGTTTTTACTGGACCAAGAGTTTGCATCTTTTTGTTGTTGTCGATCATGGAGAGAGAGGGCCTAGGGCATTCAGTTTCACCTATAGCTGTGAAAACATCTGATGGGAATACAAGATAGAAATAAAGTATGCATGTAATTTTGGAGCAAGATAAATTATATGCGGGCAGTGCATCCATAATTGCTATTGCCTCCACAACCTCTTATAGCAATAACCTACTAGTCTCATCCATAGAAGAAAGAGAACTAATGATATGCATAGTGATGTCACCGTTAATCCCAAGTAAATCCCTCACATATAGCCGTACTACCCTTTCTGTCACTGGGGTTCCCGACCTATAGATTAGTAATTACTCATACTACCCTTTCTGTCACTGGGGTTCTCAATACTCGGGGTCTTGGGTACCTGACAAGTCCTTAGATTGAGTCAAGAGAGGATACAATAATCATCATGTCATACAAACTAATACATGATCCCATCTATGAGAAATAACATGCACAAAAAGCTACATGGCTAGGCCGAAGCCCTTATCCCAAGGAGAATTACTCACACATAGAGATGAGATCAAAGATCATACACATTATAGTAGAAACCATGAGATTGATAGCAAATAGTCTTACAATGTTGCCAATCGAAGAAGAGATCTACTATTATAAGTGGTGGAATATGGCTATGGTGGTCGAGAGATTAGATATAATTCTATTCCTCTGGCAGCTCGTTGGTGTTGTGGATGTAGATCTCGGGGTGGCTGATGGTCCTTGCGAGCGCCTGTTTCTCATCGCCCTGAGGCCTCTTTATATAGGGGTCCCTTCATGAAAGTTGTTCTGTTTGACCTAGCGGCGTTGGTGGCAACTATACAACCAGAACTATACGACCGAAATTTTATTCAAATCGTATAGTTAGTCGTTAAAACGTCTGCCTTCGACCCACAACTCCTGGTTTCTTCTAGTTGTTGGAAATATTGTATCTTTGACTTTAATGTAGTGATTCCCATCATAAAATGTTACTATCTGCGCAGGAAGAAATAGAAATAAAGGATTGCATACCCCTTTGAATATTAGGCATTAGTGGTAGGGTTTAGAGAGATATTTCATCAAAATTGTGAATAATATCAAGTTTAAATGTGGACGTAGATGGCTATATTTCAGATCCATCAGCCTACCCAAGCTTAAACTTGATTGTCCCTGCGCAAGAAAACCAAAATCAAAAAGGAACTCAACATTTATACTGAAATAACGAGATGATGATCTTACTCATGATTGGTAGTCTCATTTTTCCTCCACTTCATAAATCTGAAAAACTTTAGCATAGATAGAGTAATGGCAAGCATATCATATGGTTTGTATGCATCCTTCTAGCACAACAAAATTATTGTTAACATGGATGATTCAAATGAGTAAACTTTATTCCATGTCATGTAGTCAACTCATAGGCTTGCCTTTGAACAATAAATTATAATCATGCAAGTATAATCATGTAAATTGAGAGTGTTAGAGTTGTCATGAAAAGAATATACACTAGAGTTTCTCAATTCTCCCACACAAATAAATCAAGACTTTTCAAGCACTACTGTTCTATTCATTGTCCTTCAAGAATTTCAGTTTTTGAGTAATTGAGAGCATGCCAAAAAAAATTGTTTTAGTTTATCGGGTTGTGATGGACATTCGTGGCATCACTAAGGTTTTTGTTACTTTTGACTAATGATTACTCATAATAGCCAGAGGAGTGATTCCATCATGAACACAGCTACCCGGGAGTGCCAAGAATCATATCCACTATAGCGTTGCTACTACATGTGTTTAATCAACTCATAGCCGAAATCTACGAGTTTCCTCCATGAAGATCGTTCGTAGGCAACCGGAGTTTTTGGCATCCCATGAAGTTTGACACGTGTAAAGCAATATCATTCTTATGATTAACAAGTCAAACTTTGGCATGCTCACAAAAACCGCTAAACATTAATTCAATCGAACAAATCCTTTTAAAGAGAGATATCAAGTCAATCAACATTTTCAGTGGTGTTGAGTGTTTCTAGAGATAAGCCTTCAAGACTAAACACTACAACACCCAATCCTTCAATCATGAGACTTCTTGTTATTACAATTGTTTAGCAATTTTTAAGCAAGACTTGGTTAATTACGAGACGTGGTACAAAACGTACCCAACTAAATACCCATGCAAACAAAAATCTTACTACAATAAAAAGACTCACTCCACTAGTATAATATATCAACATTTACTACTAACTAGCATGGGTTTCTCAAACTTCAAAAGTGGGGAGTCATAAGGCATACCTCTCATGTTTGGTTCCACTTCTCTCTTCCTTTTTTATTTGTTTCTTGGAAACTCGAAGTTGATCACTCTCTTGCAAATACATGAGAACCTCGAGGCGGAAATAAAAGAAAGAGGAAAAATATAGAAAATGGAGAATTTTTTTGTTATTTTTTAGAGAGTGAATTTAAAGAATAGAAAATTGGTGGCAAAGCTCGGCTAGAAAATATCGAAAGCAAATAGAAATAACTAAAGATAAAGTGTTGGGGAAACTAACACGAGTGCTTACAAACTCGAATTAAAAACACAACCTTGAAAAAATAAAAGCAAATGATGCCAAATAAAGATACATGAGGAATCTTCCCCAAGCTTAGGCTTTTGCAATCCCTTCAAATCATTGTGGTGGCAGGAAAAAGTCAGAACTCCAGTTTGAAAATTGAGTTCAGAGGTTACTAGTTGATTCTCGGAGGTTTAGAGAGAGGCTATACATCCTCTCCATAGTCCCTCCAAATTCTTCGAAGTCTTGGTATGTAGCGAACTGGGTTGATGGCTGCTCCTCTTGATGAGGAACTTCTTGCTCCTCTTCTTGGTACTCATCCTCATCCGGAATCTCCTCCTCCGGTTGGTGTTGCTCAACCTGCAAGTCATATGGGAAACGTCCTTCCTCGATAGAGAAAAGACCATGAGGCATAGGAGCAGGGTAGATGTGCATAGCTCTAGCAATATGCAGGTAATAAACACCACCTCTCCTAGTGAGCATTCCAAAAGCTTTCAAAGTAGAGAAATCAACACGCCGCTCACCTAGCACAGGTTGCAACTCACCTAGGTCGATGCTTAGGTAATTGGCGAGCACGGTGATGACGCCTCCACCTATGATTGGTCCTTGGCTTTGGGAGGATAGGTGCTCCAAGTAGCGCACAAGGATTGCACCCAAGTTGAGTGACAAGTTGCACTTGATGTAAGAAGCCTTTGCGAGGACTAAGATGTCCTCCTCATTGAGTCTTGTGAATTTATTATGTGCCTGCAGGATGTTGAATATTCTTCCCCTTGCTTACTCTAGTAGTGAAACTCATTCCATTATAATATTGTTCAGTGGAATTATTTAAGCCAGTAAAGGCTGCGCGTAAGGCATTAACATCATTGTTTTGGAAATTAAAACATGTGCACCATTCATCTAGTGTTAAAGTGTAGTTGTTGTTCATAAGTCGGAAAGAAATCGTGTCCTCTCCTTGCCATAGTCTAACAGTGCTTTGAAACAAACTTAGGAATTCAATGGTTAACCGGCATTAAGTAGGCACATAATTATACACAAAGTTTTGCAGGCCAGCTCTATTGCAAAGTAAATTAAAGTCATCAGATATACCCAGTTGGTTCAATATAATGGGGCCAGCCCACTTGGTGTCATTCACTTCGTGGTTCTTGATCTTGTTGAAGCGTTCGCGTTGGAGCTCATTCCTGAATCGTATCCCCACGCGTTCTTGAGTGATAGGCCGAGAAGCGCTAGCGGCGGCACGAGCACGAGTTTGTCTGCTTGTGTTCATCATCTAAAACAATAAAGGAAGAAAAAAATAAGACTTTTTGATCCAACAATAATAAGTATAACATATTCCTCATCATAGCACACTAAAGAATCCTCTCCAAATAATAATCTAGCCAAGAGAATCATGGCAATTAGTTCATAGTAGGTCTCATCCTAGATTGATAATGACAATAGATCAAAAATGAATTTGCAAAAAGTAATTGGAGGATCGGAGGAGAAACATACCGTAGATCACTTGTGTGCGAGGAAATCGAACGGAATTGAGTAGAGGTGAAGATCTCTTGAGGTTTTGAGAGAGCTTGGAGGTAGAAGAGAGAAAAAGGATTTAAGTTTTGAAGTTGGAGGTACCTTCCTATGTGATTTTGTGGTCGCACACAACTATATGGGCGCAACTATATGGCCAGAACAATGCGTTCCCGCCGTATAGTTGGCCTTCTGTCAATTTTAGGTTTCCACCTGGCGGCACAGCTATACGGCCAGAACAATATGTTCCCGCTGTATAGTTGGTCGTCAAACCGTCTGTACCTAGGGAAGAATTTGTACAAAGGCATCGATATCTATACGATCGGAGCTATACGGTCGGAATTTTTTTATTCCCGCCGTATAGTTGGTTGTTAAATAGTCAGTATGTGGAAAAAGAATTCATATGAAAGCATCGATATCTATACGACCAAAGCTATTTGGCCAGAATTTTTATTCCCACTGTATAGTTGGTCGTTAAACAGTCAGTACTTTTGAAAGAAAAATTGTCGATGGCACAAACATCTATACGACCGGAACTATACGGTCGGAATATTTATTCCCGCCGTACAGTTGGTCGTTAAACTCAATGTGTCCATCAAAAAAATTCCGTTTCTTCCTGAATTACTTCTTATACTAAAAATTAGCGAAATACCTTGTTTTTGACAGAAAGTTGACAGTTAAAACTATCGACCAACAACAGTATGTACAAAGCAGAATTTTAAGTACTACCGAACTCTTCTCCTCAAATGGTGTTTTCTAGCACTCTTTATTAAACATAAACTAAAACTAAAACTTAAAACTTAACTCAAACCTTTATTTCACATGGGTTGCCTCCCAAGGAGCGCTCTTTTATGGTCAATAGCTTGACCTTGATGTTACTCACCTCGGCTAGAGAGTGGAACACCCACTCCAAAGTAGTTGTCCTTCAAAGTGATGCCCTCTTTCTCATCATGTTTGGCTTTCTTTTCCCGGGGAAATGGATAACAAAAGTATCCCACGAAGGCAATTGAAGCTTCAAGTTCCCTTCATGGAGATTAATTAAAGCCTTTATAGTTCTTAAGAAAGGACGACCTAGTATAATAGGATAGATATCATCTTCAGGCATGTCAACAATAACGAAGTCAATGAGAGTAGGACAACCTTTAATATAAAGTAAAGTGTTCTCCTTAATTCCTACAGCTTTTTTATAGGTAGAATCTACAAGATGTAGTTTTAGTTTGGTGATTTCGAAAGAGCAAAGATTTAACCTATTAAAAAGAATCTTTGGGACTATTGAGACGCTTGCACCTAGATCACAAAGTGCAGCTATCTCATTGGTCCCAATCTTAATTTTAATCGTGGGCTCAAATATATCATCTAGTTTCATAGATAATTTTTTAGCAGTTTTCTTGTATTCATCTTCAAGCTCGTGTACCTTAATAGCTACCTGATCAACAAAGTGTTGATACATGGCTGCATCGTTACCTTCACTTACCGGAATCTTAACGTTTATCCTTTTTAGGAGATCTTCAATGGTGTATCTTGGTGAAGTGGCATTACTATAATAAAGATCTTCAGGCTCCTCTACTTGGATCCTCATCATTTTTAGTTCTTCAATGGGATTAGGCTCAGCTTTACCTGCAAATTTAGCTAGAATGAGAGTTTGACTCTTGGTTATCTTACCTAGCTATGCCTCAACAATCCTCGTCCTTTCTTGGAGGGCATGCAAATCATTCCTCAAACTTACAGCTTGGTTAGATAATTTACTAAGCATAGCATCATGGTTCTCCGTTATTTTAACAATAATATTGTTTTGTTCATTTTGTGAGTCTATAAAAGACTTAAGTTTTTCTTGGATACTACCATTACTTGTTCCCATGTTATTAGAGTTACCTGCAGGATTAGAATAATGTTTCTGAAAATTAGGATCCTAATTTTCAGAAACATTATTATAATTTTTCTTCCAAGCAGGGTTATAATCATTACGAGCTATGAAGGATATTTCTTCAATATTAGTTTTGGTAATAGCTCTTACCTAGGTTTCCTTACCTTCTACGGATAATATGAGCTCATCCAACTTAGCATTGAGTTCTTCATTTTCTTGTGGTGAGACAAATTTCACCTTCTTCGTGTTTGATCTTTCCACATGCCATTGGGCATGGTTGTCTTGCATATTATCTAGCAGCTGATTTGCTTCGGTAATATCTTTACCCATAAATGTACCTCTAGCCACAGTATCAAGCATAGACTTGGACACAAGATTAAGAGAATTATAAAATAAATGGAGGATTAACCAATCTTCCATCCCATGGCTGGGATAGTTTCTTAAGAATTCTTTCATCCTCTCCCATGCAAGCGCTAGTGGCTCACACTATTCCTGTCTAAAACCAGTAATATTAGATGTTAGTTGCATAGTCTTTGCATGTGGTCAAAATTTAGTCATAAATAAAGAAGTACATCCCACCAATGATGTAATAGTATTTTTAGGCAAAGCTAGCAACCATTCTTCTGTTCTTCCTCTAAGAGAGAAAGGTAATAAACGCAATTTTACCGAATCGGAGTCAACATATTTTATGCGCATCATATCACATATTTCAGTGAAAGTATCCAAGTGCATACCTGCGTCCTCAATAGTAGAGCTTCCAAATTGATTCTGCTGAACCAAACTTAAGTAATGGGGCTTAATTTCATAGTCATCAACAACAATTGCTGGATGAGTAATAGGAGTACGGAAATAATCATTATTGGGAGTGGCAAATTCCCCAAGCTTCTTTTCAGACATATTTCCTATGTTTCTGGTTTTCTTAAACAGAAACTTATGATAATAATAAAATCAATAATTTAAAGACTAACTAATTTTTTTATTTTTTCAAATAAAGACTGAAAGAGAACTAACAATTAAAAACAAGAATTTAAACTAGCAAGGTTCCTACTAACCTCACCAGGGTAGCTATTGCTTCCCCGACAACGGTGCCAGAAAAAGGGTTGATACCTTCGATCCGGATTACGGATTTAGTATAACTCTTTTCCCTAGTAGATCTAGGTTTATCAAATCCTCAGGAAGCAGAAGCGTAGTGAAGTTACTTTAACAGACCTTTGGGAGTTTTAGAATTCCTTTTGTGTTTTTACCGGACCAAGAGTTCGCATCTTTTTGTTGTTGTCAATGATGGAGAGAGAGGGCCTAGGGCGTTCGGTTTCACCTGTAGCTGGGCAAAACATCTAATGGTAATAAAGAGATAGAAATAAAGTATGCATGTAATTATTAGAGAAAGATAAATTATATGTGGGCAGTGCATCCATAATTGCTATTGCCTCCGCAGCCGCTTATAGGAATAACCTACTAGTCTCATCCATAGAAGAAGGAGAACTAATGATATGCATAGTGATGTCACCGTTAATCCCAAGTAAATCCCTCACATACAGTCGTACTACCCTTTCTATCACTAGGGTCCCAACCTGTAGATTAGTCATTACTCATAATCCCTATACCTGGCTCAATCCTCGGGGTCTTGGGTACCTGACAAGTCCTTAGATTTAGGCAAGAGAGGATACAATAATCATCATGTCATACAAACTAATACATGATCCCATCTATGATAAATAACATGCACAAAAAGCTACATGGCTAGGCTGAAGCCCTTACCCCAAGGAGAATTACTCAAAGATAGAGATGAGATCAAAGATCAAAGACATTGTAGTACAAATCATGAGATTAATAGCAAATAGTCTTAAAATGTAGCCAATTGAAGAAGAGATCTACTATTACAAGTGGTGGAATATTGCTATGGTGGTGGAGAGATTAGAGCTAAGTCTATTCCT
Source organism: Avena eriantha (assembly GCA_910589775.1). Lineage (NCBI taxonomy): Eukaryota > Viridiplantae > Streptophyta > Magnoliopsida > Poales > Poaceae > Avena > Avena eriantha. Next base: position 169,939,511 of record OU342745.1, on the reverse strand, counting down.
CCGGCGGCTCATCGGTGTTGTGGATGGAGATCTGGGGGGTGGCTGATGGTTTCTACGAGCACATGTTTCTTGTCGCCTGAGGCCTCTTTATATAGGGGCACCTTCACAAAAGTTGTTTTGTTTGACCTACCGGTGTCGATGGCAACTATACGGCTGGAACTATACGGTCGGAATTTTATTCCGGTCCTATAGTTGGTCATTAAACCGTCTGCCTTCGAACCACGACTCCTAGTTTCTTCTAGTTGTTGGAAATATCGTATGTCTGACTTTAAAGTAGTGATTCCCATCATAAAACAGCATTATCTACGTAGGAAAAAATAGTAAGAAAGGATTGCATACCCCGTTGAATATTAGACATTAGTGTGAGGGTTTAGAGAGATATTTCACCAAAATTGTGAATAATATCCAGTTTAAATGTGGATGTAGATGGCTATATTTCATAGCCATCACATTGCATATGTGTTCTTTTTCAAAACCACATTGATATCTAACGACACACACTCTAGTGGATTATGTGATTCAACTTCAGTCACACTAGTGTTTTTTTGTCTCTTACACATGATGGTTTGACAAATATATATATGGATCCCCTAGAGTGATTGCATGTGTTCTTTTCCTAAACCACACATTGATATTCCAGTAGAGTCATTGATGATCCACATGACCACATTGATATCTTTACATGACCACACACACTCTAGTGGATTATATTCTGTGATGCAACTTCTCTGTCACACTGGTGCATTGCAACGTGTGGAAGTTGATTTCCTATGTGTGTTTTGCTTGTTATACACCATGGTTTTCCACATGGATCCCCCTAGAGTCATTGGACATTTCATATGTGTTTTTTCCAAAACCACATCGATATCTGACCACACACACTCTAGTGGATTCTGTGATTCAACTGTTGTCACACTATGTCTTTTTGGTCTCTATGACCATGATGGTTTGACACACACATATATATATATATATGGATCCCCTAGAGTGATTACATGTGTTCTTTTCATAAACAAATGTGGAAGCTGCTTTATCTCCTATGTGTTCTTTTCCTAAACCAATGTGGAAGTTGTTTTATCTCCTATGTGTTCTTTTCCTAAATCAATGTGGAAGTTGCATGTGTTCTTTTGGTCTCTATGACCATGATGGTTTGACACACATATTCTGTCACACAGGTGCATGCAATGTGGAAGTTGCTTTATCTCCTATGTGTTTTTGGTCTTCTACACCATGTTTTTCCACTTGAATCACATTGATATATATACATGACCACACACACCCCAGTGGATTCTGTGATGCAACTTCTGTCACACTGGTGTAAATGCAATAATGTGGAAGCTGCCTGGTGGTTTGACACACATATATGTGGATCCCCTAGAGTGATTGCATGTGTTCTTTTCCTAAACCACATTGATATCTCCACTAAAGAGTCATTGTTGATCCACATGACCACATTGTATGTGTTCTTTTCCAAGACCACATTGATATCTACATGACCAGACACACTCCACTAGTGAATTCCTCTCTCTGTCACACTGCTGCAATAATATTGCAATGCGTGGAAGTTGCTTTTCCTATGTGTGTTTTGTTTCTGCGCCATGGTTTGCCACTTGAATCCCCCTAGAGTTACTGCACATTGCATATATGTGTTCTTTTCCAAAACTACATTGATATATATCTACATGACCACGCACACTCCAGTGGATTCTTTGATGTAACTTCTTTGTCACACTAGTGCACCGCAATGTGTGTAAGTTGCTTTCCTTTGTGTGTTTTGCTTCTACACCATGGTTTAGCACTTGGGTCCCCCGAGAGTCATTTTGCACATTGCATATATGTGTTCTTTTCCAGAACCACATTGATATATACATGACCACACAAACTCCAGTGGATCTCTGATGCAACTTCTCTGTCACACTATGCATTACAATGTGGGGAAGTTGCTTTCCTATGTGTATGTGTTTTGTTTCTACACCATTGTTTGCCACTTGGGTCCCCATAGAGTCATTGCACATTGCATATATGTGTTTTTTTTCCAAAACCACATTGATATCTACATGACCACACACACTCCAATGGATCTGTGATGCAAGTTCTCTGTCACACTATGCATTGCAATGTGTGGAAGTTGATTTCCTATGTGTGTTTTGCTTCTACACCATGATGGTTTGCCACTTGGATCCCCTAGAGTCATTGCACATTGCATATATGTGTTCTTTTCCAAAACCACATGGATATATATACATGAACAACACACACTATTGTCAAAACACGTACTCATAAGAAAGAAACACATATGAATATGCAACTACACCATGACAGGGAAGTTTCTTTTGAGAACAAGCTCACCAAGGGGTGGGTCCTGCCTATATCAACATCCCACCACACTTTAATAAATATGGTAATGCCATACATGCAAGATTTCCACATGTTTTTCCCATCGGGTTCACCCGTAAAGAGATTTTTCATACCACACTTTGGATCTCACCTATACCAATATTTTGGAAAAAATTAGCATAACGGATTTTTCCTGATTTTTTGGGTTAGTAATTGCTAATTTCTTCGAAAGGTTCCCTTTTTTAACAAGTATCCTATATGATTAATTATTTGAGCCACTCATCATGCAATAGACGACCAGGATACGGCATCAAAAAATTTGACCGACACACCCCGCTCAAATTTCGTGCGTAGGAGTTAAATTACGTGCCTCGAAATTTTGTCCCTGGGATAGACCGATCAGCCCTTCAGCACAACGCCACACATCATTCGCGGAGAGGGAATTTAGGTAATCTAAAAGAAACCCTCCTTATCCCCTCCCCCGCTAAAAGTGGACGAGATCCATTTTTCCTCACCTCGCCATCCTTTGCCTCCTCCCTCGCCCTCACCCTCGCCGCGTTCGTCCTTCCTCCACTCGTTGTCGTCCTTCCCTCCACCCCTTGGCGCCCTATGACCCTCCTCACCATGCTGTCGTCCTTCTTTCCACTAGGCAGCAGCTAGCCATCGCCATAGTCCAAACCCTAGCCTGTCGGCACCTTCGCAGTTTCCCACCACGTCATGCTAACTGTCAAGCTCGTAGGTCTGCAACCTCGCCGTCAACCTCACCCACAAGATCTGCCACCTCTATGTGCACCTCTCCATAAAGATCTCCCCACTCGATGTGCACCTCTCCATCAAGGTCTGCTACCTAGACGCCAAGGTCTGCCCACCTGCGGTCAAGGTCTGCTCACTCGACGTGCACCTCCCCGACAAGGTACGCCACCTCGCCGTGCACCTCGTCGACAAGGCTTTCCACCTCGCCATCAAGTTCTTCCCACTATCCATGCACATCGCCGTAAAGATCTTCCCACTCGCGGTCAAGCTCTTCTCACTCGACATGCACCTCGACTATAAGGTACGCCTACTCGCCATGCACCTCGCCGTCCACCTAGTCGACATAGTTTGCCACATCGCTGTCGATAAGGTGTGCCTACTCACCATGCACCTCCTCCACATATTCTGCTACCAAGGTCCGCTGACAAGCCTTGATTCCATGATTTAAGCATTCCGCCAGGAATAGAAGTAAGAAAAAGGCCCCACAGCTTGAAGGCAAGGAAACACTTACCTTGCTTTTCTATTATTTGGTTATATTGTTTGTTGCAAATAAAGGCTGCATTATCTTGTTTGTTGCAGATAAATGCTTTTCAGAACACGTCTTATGATTAGATTATAAATACAAATTGTTAACAGTGGAATATTTTACACTCGGGATTACTATTGTACAATCAACAACATATGTTATATTCAGCCTACTTGCTTATTTAGTGGCAAGATATATATGCATATACTGCTCATGTTTAATTGTCCTGACCTCCTTATTATTGCAACCAATTAGTGAATTGCCCATCTTGTAAACTATTAGACTTATGATCAGTTTGCGTGTGACAAAGGTAGCATTGTCCTGTTTGTTGCATTACTTTGGCTGTTTCGTGATATGTCTTATGATCATCGTATAAGTAGTTCATAGTTTACTGTTTTACATGATGGTTACTATAGGACAATGAGCACCATAGGTTATATTTTGCTTAATTGCCTATTTAATTGCACGGTAGATGCTTGTACTGCTTTTGTTTAATCGTCCTGCCCTGCTTATTATTGGAGTGTATAATACTAAGTCTGGTCATAGTGGAACATAGTATGTTACTAGTCTATGTTACTCCCCACTATGACTGGTCTTAATATTATATCCATAGTGAGCAGTGTCATAGGTCTTATAACATAGACACCATCATTTAGGTTGTTCATAGTGGGAAGTTTGTACACACTAGTATTAATTATGTGTACGATACTAGTGTATAATACCAGCTAGGCTACCCATAGTAGTACTATCATGCAATCCATGTTGCATTTGTTTTGTTCTTTCTTTCATCGTACATCTTATGATCAGAGTATGAATTGGACATAGCGTACTGTTCCACCCCATATGTTATATATTGAGCCATATTTGGAGTTCCCTATACATGTTAGAAACACATATGTATAGTGGAATGTGCTTGGGGTGTTCTTAGAAAAATAATCCAAGCTTTTTTGTAAGAAACATTGCTTATTTGTATTCGAGAGGTGCCAATTCAAACATCATCATGTTATAAATAGGCACCATTGCTTAACCAAAACCGGTTTATTTCGCTAAGCAGTTCTCTAAGCCTCTTGCATTATACACGCTCTTAGGTTCTTAGCTTATGTTGTTGCATCGCCAAGTGTATCAAAAAGGAAGGTTGTAGATCAGTTTACATTATCCCGTGTGTTGCATTAGTTTGGCAGCCTACGATCTTTTTGTTCAAATTCCTCATGGTGACCTGTTAAATGATGAGTACTATATACTATATAACATAGGTTCGTATTGCACCAGTTTTTTATTTCTAGATTAATTAGAATTCTTTATTCATGTTAGAACCACAAATACTACCGATGGAAGAACGTCGGATGAAAACCATCTTGAGAAAGAGTCCATGGATGCAACAACTTGGTATTAGGTTCGTAGCCAGTGTTGTTGCATCCCCAACTATATTCTCCCCTAAAAAGAGCAACAGTGATCCCTCTAGACCTCGGTATGATCCTAAGGGGGGTATCAGTGAAGGTGACATATCAGGTGATGAAACACTAGTCACCGAGGAGACTGATCTACAGGTAGTCCCCTTACCTGCTAGCTCACCATCTTGTCATGATTTCTCCACAATTAAGGTGCTGCCAAATCATCGTGTGTGGAATTGTTTGCTTACTCTTTTTGCCATATGTTTTGTTCCTCTTTATTTCCCCAATTGACTGTTCCATATAAAATGTGTAGCTTAAGCAGAGAAAATTCAAGAAGACAACTGATACGTTGCTAACGTATCCATAATTTTTGATGTTCCGTCTTGGTTTTATATACTTTCTTATGTTTTGTCCACACTTTGGAGTACTTTTCATATGATTTCTTGGACTAACCTATTAAAAAAGAGCCACAGTGGCAGCTGCGTGTTTTCTGTTATTTTTGGTTCCAGGAAGTCAGAAAATGAATATTCTCGGAATTGGACGGGACAAAAGCCAAAGTCAGTTTTTCACCGAGAGACGCACGGAGCCAGCATACGAGACGGAGAGGGGCCACAGGGTGGCCACACCAACCCTAGGCGCGGGTCCCCCTGGCCGCCCCAGGGTATGGTGTGGGCCCCCTGTCCGGCCACCGACCTTGCCTCTTTTGCCTATATACCTCCCCCGATGCAAAAACCCTAAATCGTTAATCAGAAATCCATGAAAAGTTCCAAAGTGCTGCCGCCACAGAAGGGGAGATTCGGGGGATAGAAAGTCTCTGTTACGGCACCCTGCCGGGACGGGGAAGTGCCCCCGGAGCCATCTCCATCGATCTCCACCACCATCTCTATCGCCGTTGCTGATTCCCATGATGAGGAGGGGGTAGTTCTCTATCGAGGCTAAGGGTTCTACCGGTAGCTATGTGTTCATCTCTCTATGCATGATCATATTGTGATCATGAGCTTTGTAATCAAGTAGATCTACCTTGCTAAGTGCTTTAATAGATCTCTTCTCTCCCCATGTGTGTGAAAGTGATAGCGTGCACACCATGGTGGCACTTAGGCTAGAGATTACAAATACTTGTTACGAGTTATATTTGGAGTTGGATGTCTTTATGAAATTGTGGTCTTTGTTGGAACCATCTAGTGCTCAAGGTGATAGTGTGGGGTTATCTAGATGGGAAAGGCTAACTTTGAGGTGTGCTGTTATAGCACTACCATGGATTAGAGTGTCCAACCGGAGAGTAGTTCAGAGTAGTATCATAAGGACAAGATATTTATATGAGAGTGTTCACTAGTGAAAGTATGATCCCTAGGCCTTGTTTCTAAGCATTGAAACACCGTTTGCAATTAGATATGTTACATGTTTGCTTGCTTCCATCTTTATTTAAGTTTTCCTTTAGTCTCTTCCCATCTCAACCACACGCCATCAAGCTATTTTCTAGCACCATTGTCTTATATCCATACCACTTGTATTTTACTATCTCTTCGCCGAACTAGTGCACCTATACACCTGACAAGTGTATTGGGTGTGTTGGGGACACAAGAGACTTGTTGTATCTTGATTGTAGGGTTGCTTGAGAGGGAATACCTTTGACCACTTCCTTCCTGAGTTCATTAAACCTTGGGTGATCCACTTAAGGGAAAACTTGTTGCTGTTCTACAAACCTCTGCACTTGGAGGCCCAACAACTGTCTACAAGAATAGAAGTGCGTAGACATCAAGCTATTTTCTGGCACCGTTGCCGGGGAGGTAAGGTAAAAGGTACTCACATCCTCCGGTGTGAGTGCTCGAAGTTATTTCCTTTAGATTCTGCAATTTTGTCTTTTTGTTTCTTGTTTTCACTAGTTAGGCTTAATGGAAAACAACAACAAAATTAGAGAGCTTTATAGTATTTATCTTGAGTTAGGACATGAAGTGTTTGAAGAGAAAATTTAAAAACTTATGGAACTTTATTTGCATGATAATAGCAATGTTGTTAGTATGAATTCTTTGGACACCATTATTGCTAATGCTATGGAAAAGTCTAAGCTTGGGGAAGCTAGTTTTTATGAAAATGATGTTTTTAGTTCCCCAACTTTGGAAGATAGCTATTCTATTCCTTATGATGATACCAAACCTCCAATATTATGATTACAATGATGAGTATGATATTTTCAGCGCACCTATTATTGAGGAGAAAATTGATTATGATTACAATATGCCTCCTATATTTGATGATTATGGTGCTGAGAATAATATTGATAGCTATTTTGTTGATTTTGCACCCACTTCAATTAATAAGAATGACTATTCTTATGTGGAGAGTAATAATTATTTTATGCATGCGGCTCATGATAAGAATGTTTTATGTGATAGTTATATTGTTAATTTTATTCATGATGCTACTAAAAGTTATTATGAGAGAGGGAAACATGGTTTTTTGCATCTCAACATTATTAAGTCTCCTCTCTTTATGTTGAAAATTTTGAAGTTGCACTTGTTTTGCTTTCCTATGCTTGTTTCTTTGTGCTTTCATGACTTGTTACTTTACAAGATTCCTATGCATAGGAAGTGGGTTAGACTTAAATGTTTTTTGAATTTGCTTCTTGATGCTCTCTTTTACTTTAATTCACATTTCCTATGTGAGCATCTTCTCAAACTATCATGCCTAACTTAAAGACGTTAAATAAAAGTACTTATTGGGAGATAACCCAAAAGTTTTAGATGAGTCTTGGAAGTTATTACCTCTGTAATAACCGCTCCTTATCCTTTTTATTTTCTTTTTGTGCCAAGAGTAACCTCTAATGAGAGAGAAGAAATGCTTGGGAAAGTTGTTGTCCCGAAACAGATTTTTGTGCTTCACTGTAAAAATTTGTGTAAAATCTCTGTACGTCGTTTTGAGGCGTGCATTTTTGTGCTTCTGCCCAAGGTTGTTATCTAACTTTCGTTAGTTCAACACTATTTGATTAGAGCAATAGAAGGTCTTAGAAAAAATCCGTCTTTACCTGCTGGTCTGTTTTGACAAATTTCTGCCATTATTTGCATTTGCTTCTTGTTGGTTCCTTTTTGAGTTCTTTTGGGGAATTTAGCTTTTTGAGGGAAGTGCTACAGTAGCTTATGTTTTATTGGAATTTTTATTGGTGTTGAAACTGACCTCAAAGACTTATTATCTTGAGTGCACTAATGTTGCTAATAAAGATTGTGAAGTTTTGTATGAAGGAAAAAATTCAGATGTATGGAAGGAATGAGTAATGAAATGAAGGATGGACTAAAGCTCAAGCTTGGGGATGCCACGCGTGTCACACCAAGAAATATCCAAGAAGTACGAGCGTCAAAGCTTGGGGATGCCCAAGGCATCCCCCTCTTCATCAATAAAAATCCCAGGTTTCTTCCAAAGGCTTCATTTTTATTGTTTCATGCACAGTTGTTTTGTTCTTGGAGCGTCTTCTTTTTCGTTTTCTTTTTGTTTTTTTGTTTGCTTAGTTTGCTTAGTTTGCTAGATAAATTGGTTGGACCCCCTCTTTCATGCATTGGTTTTCAAATAGTTTGGTTTGGATTGGAAAAGAGTAGGAAAGCTCATGCTTAAGTCGTAAAGAGAGCTTGTTTTTGACTGTGGCCTATGCTTTGTCATGCCATGCTTGGTATTGTTCTGGCTTTATGCTTAGTATTCTTTGCTGTAGCATGACTTGTTATAAACAATTGAGATTGCTTAATGTGCCTTGGATGAATCATGCATTGTTTTAGCATATTAAAGCATAGTATTGTGGTATTCTCCTTGGATGTTTTATTTGGGTTGACTTGGCGCATGCTCACACCATGTTATGACTATCCCAAGTCACCATAGCCTTGATGATCCTTTAGTTTACAACTTGTAGTATCACTTTATGCTTTGATCAATGATGTTTTGTCGCTCTGCATGATTATGGCCATTATTGCTCTCTTAGTTGGTCGCTCCCAGTCTTTTGCTAGCCTCCGTAACCAAGTATGAGTTCCACTCATGCATCCAACTCCTAAAACCAATTTATTCCAAAGAGTCCACCATACCTACCTATTAGCAACTACTATTCCAAGTATATTCATGTTTTTATCTACCTTCCAAATTAAATTTTTTATGTGAAAATTAGTGATTAAAGCTCTCACGAACTTGATGGCTCACTTTACTTTCTTGCATTTAATAAACTTGAACCATTGGGTCCTTCTTTGTTGCGTATATGCTTGCGCTTTATAAGTTGAAATTAGCAGAACCATGTATCATGGGGAACGCTTTCAACATTGCACTTGTACTTTGTACCCCGTTGATATCATGTTCTTCTGCTTATGGATCCCGGCGGTGTGAAATAAAAGTGGAACTTGTAAGATCATGGAGTTTGTATGTGTGTTAGAGAAACACCTGGGCCGCTAGCCTAAGCCATGCCTAAGCATGGTGGAAACTTGCAGCATCACCATAATGAGCACTCTATGAAGCATCCTCAATAAAAACCTATGCAAATAGCAAATAAAAAGATCGCTGAGATGCTCGTTATCTACATGCCTTGTCATTTTGATTATGGGATAGCTCCTGTATCATGTAGAAGGGGTACCCCGTTGGCGGTTCTTTATGATACATATGTACTTACAATGATAAGAGCTTACTTGTGACTAAAGTTGAGTAGCATGAGGTTCGGCCTTAAAAAGTAAGGGGCATGAGATTTCGGTTTACAACTTGTCAAGCATATCCTCTTAGTTGTGTTACTTTAACCTTAATCACCTTAAAGATGCTTATGATAGGGGCAATGAGAGCTGAAAGCTAATAAGTATCATAATTTTTGGAAGCACTTTATGAGACTTGAATCCCTACTTCCTTCTATGAAGGCCTTTCTTCCACTTATGTGTTGAGTCTCCACCTTCTACCTTTATGCACCTTTTTTGAGAGCATAGTGGCCATTCTTAGTTCTATATGCATTGTCCCAAGACTAGTTGATTGATGCATAACTTGATATTGCTTATTTTAAACTATTTGTATCTGGTCACTCTTATGAACTTTGAAGGTGTGCAATGCATTTATGTTTTGCTACTCTATGAGGGACAAGCTGAATTCCACTATGATATGTTTTCTTTATGTGAAACAAACAAACTTCTTGCAAAGCATTGTTATTCATGAATCTTCTGTTTGTGCCTTTTCATGATGCAGCATAGTTTCTTTGTCTTATTGTTAGATATTTATCTTTCATGCTATGTTGAAGTACTATGATGCCAGCTTTCAATGTTTTACAAATACTTTGATCAAGTTTATGTTGGTGCATGTCACCTCCAAAATTATTGTTTCTTTTTATCACTTACCTACTCGAGGACAAGTAGGAGTTAAGCTTGGGGATGTTGATACGTTGCTAATGTATCCATAATTTTTGATGTTCCATGCTTGATTTTATCTATTTTCTTATGTTTTGTCCACACTTTGGAGTACTTTCCATATGATTTCTTAGACTAACCTATTAACAAAGAGCCACCGTGCCAGCTGCCTGTTTTCTGCTATTTTTGGTTCCAGGAAGTTAGAAAATGAATATTCTCGGAATTGGACGGGACAAAAGCCAAAGTCAGTTTTTCACCGAGGGGCACACGGAGCCAGAATACGAGACGGAGAGGGGCCACAGGGTGGCCACACCACCCCTAGGCGTGGGTCCCCTGGCCGTGCTAGGGCCTGGTGTGGGCACCCTGGCCGGCCATCGACCTTGCCTCTTTCACCTATATATCTCCCCTAATGCACAAACCCTAAATTGTCAATCAGAAATCCAGGAAAAGTTCCGCAGCACCGCTGCCACCGAAGGGGAGATTCGGGGGATAGAAAGTCTCTATTCCGGCACCCTGTCGGGACAGGGAAGTACCCCCGGAGCCATCTCCATCGATCTCCACCACCATCTTCATCGCCGTTGCTTACTCGCATAATGAATAGGGAGTAGTTCTTCCTCGAGGCTAAGGGTTCTACCGGTAGTTATGTGTTCATCTCTCTCTCTATGCATGATCATATTGTTATCATGAGCTTTTTAATCAAGTAGATCTACCTTGCTACTCAAGTGCTTTAATAGATCTCTGCTCTCCCCATGTGTGTGAAAGTGATAGCGTGCACACCATGGTGGGGAATGTTCGTCTACGGTACCAAAGTTGGTGGGTAAGCGCACCGTGGTACTCGAGTTGCCATCAATCGCGCGGAGGGGCCATAGTAGCTTCACCAATTGTCCAGAAGGGCCAAATGGGGGTGAACACAAATCTAACGGCCAAACGGTCGTTTGAACCAGACGAAAAACGGTTGAACTGAAATACCGCTGTTAGGTCAACTCTTCTTCGCCCGCCATGTCAGTATTCCCCGTTATCTTTTGCGGTCGTGGACTAGCTTACCCCTGCGTGGACTAGATCCCTGAGCGGACGAGATCTATTTCTTTGGTCTGCTCTGGTCTTCTCCCCTGCTCCCCTCCCCATAACATTTGCTCAGCTCCGGCTGCTCGTCTTAGATCGGAGCTCGCACTTGCTCTAATTTGCGTCTACGCCATGTCCGGTCAACCTCCCACGCCTCTAATCGAAGCTCGCAGCCGTCGCCGTTGCATCGTCCACTGTATCGGAGCTTCGTGTCCCTGGACTAATATCTCGCCTCTGGCTAGTCCTTCTCGCACGACGGAGCGCGTCTCGTGGGGCGATCCAGGCTGGCGACCGGCCTTGGGAAGTTGCGTGCTGCCGCGCACCCCAGGAATGGTAGCCCTGGCACAGCAGTTCGACGACCACACTCTCATGGCCACCGTGTTGGGCGTCCGTCCCGCCGTGTCGCCGGCAGAGTTGCTGTCGGCTTTTAGGTCTCGTTTTGGGATCAGACGAAATGAGGTCAAAATTGAGGTATGCGCGCCGCCATTCGATTTTTTCGTCCGGTTCGAGCACATCTCAGACACCGAGCGCGTTCTGCATTCTTCCCGTTCTTTCAAGTGCTGCGGGGAGAAAATGAGCTTCATGCATTGGCATCGCGCCTGTGGGTGGGACGATCGCTTGGGGCAGCTTCGTTTCTTCTCCAAACTCGGCTTTGACGGCGTCACATTGGATGCTTGGCAGCCGGAGGACCTCAAGCAGGTCGTTAGTAGACTTGGCGGCGAGCTGGTGGAAATCGTGCCACCGAGCGACAGATGGCCATCGAGGTAAAGGCGTGGCTGAAAGATCCTGACGACGTTCCTAAGATGTACGAGGTGCAGATTCCAAGGAGGGCAGGACGACAGCTTTGCTGGAAGAACCCGGTCATCATCCACCAGGAGGAGGTTCTGGACTCGGTACATGGCATTCAGGGCCCCGAAGAGGCTGCCAGAAAGCACCCTTGTCGCCTGCAGTGTTGGCCTGGAAGGATCGATGGCACAGGACCGCCACCGTTTCGTGACGGGGCACACAGTTTCGGTGGGGGGACCGGGCTTGGACGAGCTGGTGGTTCTGATTTCCCTCGAGTGAAGACAGAGCTCTAGTGAATTGCCGTGGTATGTGTGGCTAATGAATTTGTAGTATGGAGAGCGTAGTAGGAAGTTAGCATCAACTAAAAATGTGTAATAGTTTCAATCGATGTAGTACGTGTGTGTAATAGTTTGAAGTAGTATGTGTGTGTAATAGTTTGAATCGATGTAGTATGTGTGGGTAATGAATTTGATGTAGTTTGTGTGCGTGTAATAGTTTGAATCGATGTAGTTGAACACCGTGCTTTATAATTTTTGTGAATAACCAAGGACAACCTCATGAAAAGAGGGTGGTCTCGCAATGAGCAATATCAATTATGTGGATGCCAGGAAAATGTAGTCCATCTCCTCTTCAAGTACTCCCTCTGTTTCAAAATATAAGATGTTTTAGCTTTGTGAATGGAGCGTATCTAGACATCTTTTAGTGATGGTGCTTTCTAAACCTAGATGAACCTACATACTAAAAGGGGACTAGATACACTTCATTCACAAAGCTAAAACATCTTATATTTTGAAACGGAGGGAGTACAAGGTATCTACATTTGTAACACGTTGAACTGCAGGACCATTTTGTAGGCAACACAAGACAAAGGAAAAAATGGTTTACAGCACAGACATCAGACGCAAAATCTGTAGTCTGGGATAAAAAGATGTCAGTTAACTGGATTGAACCACGACTAGTAATTGAAGGAAATAGGTACTTGATAGTATTTTCTTACAACAGTAGTACTTCCATACAAAAGGGTCTTATACCTGCACAAAAGTGGGCTAAACTTCCTACTAGTTTATAGAACAATTCGTCAGTATTTCATCTACAAAAGCCATTCTTCAGTCTGAACTTAACTATTCTGCACTGAAGAAACTGCAGATCTCCACCAGAAAAGTTGGCTGGCCAATTGCCTTGAGAGGACATAAGTTCTTTGATCATTTAACCCAAACTAGTCTATTGCCTTCCCGCTAAACTACAAGAAATCTGCATCATTCATGCACGAGGGATTTGCGTGCGCCAGTCCCGGTTCAGTTGGACCATTCGCGCCGCCGCAACGATTTCTTTGAAACTGAAATTCGACATCTCCTTCTCGGGATTGTAGGTCCTGCCGCCGGCTGAGCGTAGTAGGAAGTTAGCATCAACTAAATTCCGGGGCTGAGCTGATGCCCGCCGCCGGCTCCGGCTGTCGAACAATCCAACATGCTGAGTGTAGACGCTTGGTCGCCGCCACGGTACGGCCTTCGACGGTGCGTAGGATGGAGCGTCTCTGCCGCAGACGGCGTGCTCCTAGCCTACCCCACTGAGGTAAGGTAGTCCACGCCGAAGCGTGGACGCGAGAGTTCCTAGACCTTGGCGCTGCCCTGTTCGAGGGTGTGTACCCTCGGCGGCGGCATGCTCTCATGAACGATTTGATACGTACCTTGTTCCCATTGCCTAGAGCATGCCGTAATGCCGCCACGCGATTTCTCCACATCGCTCTCTTAGCCCTGCTTGCCGCATCTGGCGCCGACGACGGCGTAGTCGCCACCACGGCCGATTCGGCATATTCGGGGAAATCATTCGCCTAACAGGGCAATGGGACACCAGCCTTGAAGTAGAGCTTCATGGCCTGCCTTAGAGGGGCTAAATACCTCAGGTTCGGCGACTATCGCGGCGGCGCCGGCTTAGGCGGGGCCATGTTACCCTAGTTGGTGCGACGCGGAGGAGCTGCGCAAGGTGAACTGTGGTTAGTCAGAGAAGGGGAGTGAAAGACTGACAGTAGGTTTGGACTACGGGCACGTGTGAAAATAACCATTTCCCATTTCCTTAGAGGGTAATAATTCGATACTCTTTGCATTAACAGCTCAATCTTTATTTCCCTTCTCAGCATAAGAGTGCGAACGTATTAAAAAGATCGGTCGTGGCTATCCATCTCATCGGGCAATGTACCAGGACAGGTAGGAGACGGGACCGGGTTTCCTTTTAGAAATGTTGATGACTGTGCCCTTATGTTTATACGATATTATTTATATGCCACCATGTATCGTCGAGTGTAGCAACACCACCAGAAACAGGGGATAATGACGTGGCGTGTTTTATTTTTTAAAAGGGCATCAGAAACAGGGGATGCCGACGTGGCATGTTTTCTGACTGGCGGGCCCGCCCCCTCCACCTTCGACGGTGCGCATCCCAGGTTCGGGGGGTGGTGCCGCCCACCAACACATTATTGTGCAATTTTCCATGTGGGACCTGAATTCTGGCGCTGAGCTGATGCCCGTGTCGAACACAGAGAATTCTGAAAGAACTACTAAAAATAAATACTTTGAATTATGGAAGTACTAAATTTAAATACATTACAATTTTGTCTAAAAGGTAATACGCATTCTGATCATCGAAATAATATAAATACATTACAAATTTCTACTTCGAAAAATAGACCTGAAAATGCTAGCAAATAACCTAGGATGAATATATGATTCATTCTCCCCTATATATTTCGTCATCGTCGGCTCCCGCGTGCTACAACACATGTTCAGAGAACTCTCTCCGTCTGCAGTGTGCTGCCAGTATCTCGTACAGAGGGTAAGGCCTCGGTGTATGTTCCAGACTTAAGCCATACATTACCATTGTTGGTTCCTCTTCCCAGGCTTGAACCTCATGATCGTACAGTCTGATAAAATTCCTGTAGTATATGCAACCGGGTTTGACTGTGGGGTGTAACCTGGTGTCAATGGAGATAGACCGATTGCAACCAATGAAGAGGGCACGACTTCCAATGTCGTCGATGGCCTCGAGAGAGCGGTTCTCCGTGTCCACCCGGTACAACACCGGTTGCCCTTTGGCAAAATCCTCGTTCAACACAAGAAGCAGATCACCATCTGACTTCACAAGGTAAAATTTGTAGGTTCCGCGTACCTGTTCAAAGACTGGGGCCGAAATTATTTTGGCCATCGTGACAGTGCTCGTGCGCTGCTCTAACTGGAAGTTGGTCGACAAGATGTCTGCATTCTCAAGTAATGCATATACTTCCTGTCGGAATGCCGTCATGCAGACCAGAAGCGTATCAGGAGGTGGCGAATACAATCCTTCTCCAAATGATCCATTGATTTTCCCCGTTGGGGTGCTCTCATCGGCCCATGCAATATGATCTGGATAATCAGTGCAAACGAACACCATCGTCGGGGACTTCGCCACGACGACAGATTGCAGAAGATCAGATGGTATGTGTGCTTCAAACTCAGTGTTAGACTTGTGAGTGATTGGGTTCAGAAGCCGAATCTGGTACGGCTCCACCCTCTGAGCAAGCACGATGACGCCACGAGAAACACCGACAAAGTAGAATCATTTGGAAGAAGAGGGCATCAGTTAGCACTAAGATGTTTACAATGGAAAATACCAATAAATATCAGATGTGAATGTGAACCTGCGATGGACGTCCATTAGATTTTTCCTGAAGCAACGACCTGTGGCGATGTTGAGGAAGGTGAACTCGCCAACGTCTGGAAGTGTGTTATCTATCATGATCCAGTTGTTGAGATGGAACTCGGGCACCTTTAAAGTGCGGCGCCAATCGGTGCAGACTTCCCGACAAGCAGCATAGGTGTCGACGTACTCCTCTTTCTCCAGCAAATAGTCGCCGATCTTGTGAAGTGGGTCGGCCGGGAGATCGGCCCAGTTCCTCTTCATCCGGCTACTGGCCATGGCTTACGTGCGGGAATGTTTTGATCGAGGAAGAAAGAAGAACTACCACCGCGAGGAGAAGAAGAAGAGGATAACAGACGAGGGAGACGAAGCGGAACTACCACTTCGAGGAGACGATGAGACAGGGGAGAAGAAGCGGAACTGCCAATTCAAGTTTGGATCAACGGGATTTTTTCCGGAACTAGCGTGTGGACCAGCCATGCACTGCATGCAAGTTTTGATCAAACAAACTGACATGTGGGACCTGCTAAAAATTCTGTGAAGCGCTCCCCGTGCATAGTGCGCTGACAGGTGGCATGTTTTCTGACAGGCGGGCCCGCCTCCTCCACCCACGACGGCGTGCGTCCCAGGTTCGAGGGCTGGTGCCGCCCACCAACACATTATTGTGCAATTTTCCATGCTTTGTCACAACCAGCTCTGCTCCGCTCCTCTCCTCTGCTCCTGCCACCGCCACTCCGCTCAGTCGTGCACCGCTCTCGTTGTCCCCTTGGGCCATCGTCCTCCCGCCCTCCCCTCCCTGCCATCCCCTCATGTCCCCTCCCCTCCCCTCCCTGTCCTGTCTCCTTGCCGCCGCCCACTGCCCAGGCACGTCTGGAAACGAAAACCGAGAGTCGGCCGTTAGGTTAGGGGCCCAACGACGCTGGTGATCCGGATCCTGCTCGGAGATGGATCCTCCGAGGCTTGAGAGAACGGATATGGGTCCTGCATGGCTAGAGAGCACGGAATCTCCTTCAAGTTTGGAGAGCACAGAGGACAACGAAACGGGGGGAGAGGTAGCGGGGTGCAGAGCTTTGGAGGTATGGAGCCCGAAGAAGGTGCCGTGTGTCCACATTGAAAGGTAAGAACTGTGATTCCTTATCTGCATACCCCAATTAGCGTTTATAGTCTCGTGGTGATGCCAACGATATGGGTTGGTAACCGTAGGACGTCTGTACAGCTTGTCCTTGAGCATGATGCTTTGTCAAGCGAGCATGAAGGCACGAAAACATGTGGCGGTGCGGATGATGATGATAAAGCATATCCAGACGTGGCTCTTGACCCTGATAGGATGGAGAGTAGGGAATATTTGGTTGATTCGAACATTGAGCCTGACTATGGGACTGATGAGGAAGAGGAATGTGAAGATGTGGAAATGGGATGTAGATACGACGATGAAGACGTGGACAGGCCAGTGATACACTTTGATAGGGACAATCCTACAATTGATGAGGGGACTTTCTTTGATAATGTGGAGGACTGCAGATATGCAGTTGCAACCTATGCAACCAGAGTTGGGTTCGAATTTATCATTGAAAAGAGCGCTCAAAAGAGATTTAGGGTGCACTATAGGGAAAGTAATGTGTGTAAATGGAGATTACACGCATCTCCAATGCGGGGTGGACACCCATTTCAGGTTGCAATAGCTACATTTAGTTTCAGTCTTTCTCATATTTATTCTGCTGATAACTAGCTCTGAATTATTTGGATTCTTATCGAATGAAGATCAAAATAAACACGAAGGAACACAACTGCCCTAATACTTCTTTAAGTGGTAAAATTAGACCGGCGACTACCAAGTGGATTGCTGCTATTGTACTTGATTGGGTGAGGCAGGATCATAACATTAGACCAGCTGAACTCAGAGCAAAGATTAGCAAAAAGTTTAACGTTCTGATTCCTTATCACAGAGTCTTTGATGGGAAGGAGATGGCTCTAGACTTCATTCAAGGCAAGTGGAATGACAGTTTTCATATGTTGTATAGTTTCAAAGCTCAGGTAGAGAAAACATCACCTGGTAGTGTTGTTGACATCGATTACGAGGTTGTGAAAGGGAGAGAGAAGGTCTCGAGGGGGTCAAGTATAAGCAGGAAGATAAGATATGCTTTAGGAGATGTTTTGTCTGCCTGAAGGCATGCTGGAAGGGGTTCCTAGACGGCTACAGGCCATACTTGGCAATAGGCGCAACTTCTTTAATAGGGAAGTTCAGGGGACATGTTGCTTCTGCTTGTGCTTTGGACGCGCATAATTGGCTTCTACCCGTAGCTTATGATGTTCTTGAGGGTGAATCAAATGAAAGCTGGACATGGTTCATGCAGATACTACAGGAAGTAATTGGTCACCCTGAAGGCTTGGTGATACACAACGGTGCATCCGAGGGTCTTGAGAATGTTGTTGATGCTGTGTTTCTTGTGGTTGAGCATAGGGAATGCATGCGGCACCTCGCTACTAACTTCACGAAGAAGTTCGAAGGAAATATCTTTGAAGAGGACTTGTGGCAATAGCATACATATACATCCCAAGCACGCATGCTACTTACTTGCAGAACATGTATGTAGTTCCAAAGGTGAAAAAATACCTTGAGAAACATCACACCAAGCTATGGGCCAGAAGCAAGTTTGGTGAGTTAAGCAAGGTGGATTTTGTATGCAATAATTTGGCAGAGAGTTTCAATGATAAGGTTTCGGGCATGAAGACACTTGGAATTGTTATTTTGTTGGATGCAATAAGACATTGCATAATGGTGAAGATAGATTTAAGGCAAAGAATTTGTGCAAGAAAATTTTTAGGCCATAAAATAGTTCCAAAGGTGGTTATGTTACTGAATGCAAGAACCAGGGCAATGAGAACGATAAAGATGAGGGTGGTCAGAAGTTCCAGAACATTGGCTGAGGTTTATGCAGAATAGAAGCGTGGAAGTGAACGTAGGTACACTGTAGACATTGGAAACAAGACTTGTTCATGCAGGCAGTGGCAGATTACTGGTCTGCCATGTCACCATGCAATTTACTTCATCTTAAAGCTTAGAGGTAACAGAGCTGAAATAGAGAACTATGTCGACAACTATTTCTCCGTGGACAAGTTTGCTGCAACTTATGCAGAAAACGTACCACCTATGGCCGATGAAAATGATTGGGAGATTGTTGATCCAGGGATCAAACTTCAACCACCAGTTCTTAGGAGGCCACCTGGGAGGCCTAGAAAGCTAAGGATCGTAGCCTCCACCGATAAAGGTCCAAGGCTTGGTGCTAGGAAAAGGAAATGCGGACGTTGTGGCGGATTCGGCCATACCAGGAGGTTGTGCAAAAACCCAGTTACACATGCTATTGTCCCTGTTCACACCCCGGTGGCCGAAAATGAGGCTTCT